>CM076447.1:17087850-17812850 GCA_038419695.1 Scomberomorus guttatus
CTTATCAGATGCCTGACACCTGATACCTGAACCCTAACTTCACCCCCAAACATGGAAATGAATGACTGGCAGTCTTTAAGGAGAGTAAAATTTGACTTTGCTGACGTGTAAAACCTGAAGTGTGATCAGTAATCAGTCTCTCCGTTCCAAGTGTTCGGTCGCATGCTGGCAGGCAGACGGGAGACAAAGAGGAGGGTCTCTGAGCTGCGTCACATGTCGGTGTTTGTGTTTTCACAGTCTGACGGCCACCACGCACGCTCCCGCCCTGCCCAGGCACAGAGGTGCCACCTGGAGAGCAAACAGAGAAGACACAAAAAATCACTTTAGTAACGTGAAATCATGTCCAGACCAAACAACTAATCGAGAGCATAGCATGTGAATCCATCCACAAGCACTGTTATGTGTTTTTTCAACATTTAAAAAACAAAAAGGTAAAGTTTGTGGCCAATGCTTCTACGCAGACAGTCTGAGCTGTCTATCAGTCACCTTATTTTAAACATAAACCATCCATGTTATCTGTCTTGGAGATTTACAGATTGACAGGTTTGTGCTAAAGCGAATAGGGGAAGTGAAGCTCCTGCAGTTAGGACAAGACAGGCAACACATCCACTGTTTTGTTTGTTTCGGTGTCTGACAATGAACAGAGGACACGTTTAATGGTCTCAACATGTTCCCTAACATCTCAGTTTGTCCTCCTCCCTCTGTGTCAGTTTGAATGTTGTCTGTATCCGCCCACCTCTTGTTCTCAGCATGGTGCATGTCTCTAAAATGGCAGATTTCCAGTGACTTTGGTTAGAAATCCTCTAAGGCTATGCAGGAGATGAGGTATAAACTGAAGCGTGATAGAAACTCCTGCTGGATGGGATCGTTCAACTTTGAAAACAGTCGCCTTTATCTCCTACTGCTGCTGCAGCGGCAAGGACAATATTAGCATGAGGAAAACAGACATTTACATAACAATGAAAACATGTCAAGTTACATGGAAGAGGAGCTGGGAGAAGGTCAGACTGCATGTTTCTGAGAATTGTACAGACTCTCTCCTTCTAAATATGTATAAATAGCATGTGTATGTGTGTGTGTTTGGGTGCATACCTGTGTCCACTCATTTGTCTGAGGGTCATAAGCTTCCACAGTATTGAGATACACCTGCCCGTCATAACCGCCCACAGCATAGAGACGGTCGCCAAGGAGACAAACACCAACGGCATCTCTGCTGATACTCATGGGGGCTACTGCCGTCCACACATCTGTCTGAGGGTCATACCTGTACACACACACACACACACACACACACACACACACACACACACACAAATGTATTAAGTTAAATTTATTTATTTTTCCACACTATGGTTCATAGTATTAAAGAATAATATTCAAAAAGTTTCATTTTGGTAAATACACTTTTCCCCTTTTTTCTAAGAGTTAGATGAGAAAATCAATACTATTCTCATATCTGTGCTTATCTAATATCTTGGGGAGAAAGCAAAATGTTGAACAAATTCTATCAGGGGCTTCTAGTTCTGGATGTAAAATCTCACAAATGTGTCTGATAGACAACGTTACCTGACTCATAGTTTAAGCACTTCTTCGGCTTGGACTGGCATGAAACTCTCCCGGGTTAAAACATCAGTACAAAATACAAACAACTGTGTTATCTGGTTCTGTCATAAAAAGTTGACGGTGCAAGACTGTGTACATAAACATTTTGGGGTAGAAGTTAACTACAACTAGTCTCCCAAGGTGCATTTCAGCAAGAAAAAGCCAATCACTGAGTTTAAAATTCTGTCATGTTCGCTGCTAACGGTGGGCAGAAGCTAAAGATTGCAGTGTCAAACAGATTTTACAATCTAAAGAGTCGGGTTGGGGTTTTAATTTCTGGGTCACTTTTGAGTTAATTTGGCAACTATGGCGGCACGTTTTATTTACAAGTATATTTGCATGTTGTTACCCCCCTACCAACAGGTCTGAAAACATCACACAGACTGCACCAATGTTTACCGGGATCACCTACATTTTCTGTTTTATGTAACCCTAATGATTTGACAGACGCTTTAACTGAATTCAGACTTTACATATAGGGACTTTAAAAAAGCCATCACATGAAAAACATGTCAAATACAACACAAATCATAAAAATGAGAGCAAAAGTACCAAAGCAAATGTTTTTATCAGAGTAAATTGGGCACTGCAAATAAATAGCAGTATGTATGATTCATCTGATGCATCTCCTTTATAAAATGGCAACAAACACACACACACACACACACAAGTGAATGTAGACTCACCTCTCCACACAGTCACTTAGCCGAGAGGCCAGAGACGAGGCCGGAGCATCATGACCTCCGATGGCGTACAGGAAGCCGTGCCATGTGGCCACACCCACACCCCCGCGGCGTTTAGCCATCGGAGCACAACCGTTCCACCTGAAGACAGAGGTCAGCGGGTTTTAACCATCGGAGAGAAAAAAATGAAAGAAAAAAAAGCAGACTCTCTGCAACATTAATGTCAGGCATATCAGGTCAAAATCTTCTCCTGCTCTGCTTTATTTTATGAGATCTATTTTATCAGGGGCCATGTACAAAAAACATTAATCAAGCTATGAGAAGCTGGTCTCAGCCCTTCCAGTGGAGACTTTAATGAATGCAGTTGATAAACAGAAGTTGTTTGAATGTGGTCTATTCTTAAGTCCTGGGAGGGTTAGCTGTCTCCTTTGATCTGTGGGTAAATAAGCACAGAGGCGCTTCACCAGAAAGAACAGCAGACAGATAATAAAGCAGGAGACGGCAATTAATTCTGGTCAAATGAAGTCCCCTGTCTCCGACCTGTTGGTGTGAGGGTCGAAACACTCCACTGAACGCAGGCAGGATGAGCCGTCACGACCTCCGACTGCATACAACCTGAGAAAGAAAGAAGATAGTGTTATCCCTCTGGACACACACACACACACACACAAAAACACCTGCCACACAAAACTCTGCACACATTTCTGGACCTGGGAAGTCCCATTTCAATTTAGTGACACCAAAACAGATGGTACAATGGGTGTGTGTATGTGTGTGAGTGTGTACAGGATTTGGGGGACAAAGTGAGGTGAACAAAATCAATCAACCAACGCTCTTGGGGCATCACAACCCCCGAGCCGTCACTCAGTGTGTGTATATGTGTGTGTGTGTGTGTGTGTGTGTGCGTGTGTGTGTGCGCATGCATCCATGGATGTAGAGTTAGGAGGGCAAAGAAAGAAGTGCAACAGAACCAGTCGAGCAAGTAATGCTCGATTACCATCTATAAAGCCTTTCTCTGTAGCGTCTCTCTGAGGCACTGAATAATAAAAACAACGGCGCAATATTGCGATTCTAATAACTTCTCTCGCCGGCTGGTGGAGAATTCAGGGCAAGTGAGGATGTTCAAGCCTGGAACTTATCAAATCCTTCTATCAATATGTGCATTTGTACACATGAGTGACTGTGCGTATGTGTTCTTATGTGCCTGACTCTGAGTATTGTCACTTTTTACATACTGTTTGATATAGCAGCGCGTCTGTGCGGCAGCAGAATATTTACAACATACCTTCACTGTTATCCTCCAAACTCACAGACATTGTGGAGTTTTTAATATATTCTCTGATGTTTCTCACATGACGAGTTTGTATTTTCTCTCCTCTTGTGGCTAAGCGGCAGGACCACATTTGTATTGTTTCAAGTAGTTTAATTATTATTCCAAACCAGTAGTGGTGGCTTTTACTTAATTGACTATTTCTGTGTAATTTCTGGTAGACCTGTCAACAAGAGCGACAATGTATGAGCAAATACTACATTTTAACAGGGATGTAGTGTAGTTGTGTGAGGCAATATGTGAGCTCACTTACTTGCCGTTGAGTACAGCTACTCCCACGGTGCTTCTGGGTGTTGCCATACTGGCAACAAAGCTCCACTGGCGAGCTTGAGGGTCCCACCTGGTAGATAGAGTGTAAACAGCTTCTCAGTCCTAAACGTGCTAAAACATGGCTAACCTGAACAACAATGAAAACAGTCTCCGTTACTCTGCATCATCCACAGAAATCACTGTCAACAGTTTTCTTTGGAACCACTTTCTTTCTTCAAGGACATTGTCGCTGGGAAGACACAGTCTATTTTTTAAATGTCATTTTTCAGTGCTGTGAACACCAGAGACGAACAACAAACTTCCTTTGTGTTGGGTTGAAGGCCAAAATGTCAGTGGTGGATCTTTGAAAACTACAGCAAATAAAACCAAAACTCTCTGCATGGCTGGCTACCGCTAAATTAAAGAATGAAACAACCTGTACCACTCAGCCAGCTGTGTGAAGAATTCCCTCACCTTTCTACTGTGCTGAGGTAGCTCCAGCCATCATGTCCTCCTACTGCGTACATGGGCCCCTCTAGGACAGCCACACCTGCGATACACAACCACATATGCATGATTAAATCATGGCAACTCACCAAAACGTCATGGGCTCGGACACGCTCGTAAAACCACACACGTTAAGGACAAGAGGTGTGAGGTTTTTATTGTGTGTGCAACCGCGCTAAGGGTTGGCATGCAGAGTTAGCAGCATGTTGACACCTCCGTACTCAAGGGATTTATCTGCCAGAACATCTGTGCCGCCAGATGTGTGTTTGAATCCCCACCTCCCTTTGCACACACATGCACACATTTATAAACACAACGAAGCACCAGCACAGCACGCCTTATCAAATTTTGTCACTGTAATGGTAATGGCTTGCACAGTAAGTGGAGGGACTGTCCTTCAAACAAAACACCCGGGTTAAATCCACTCTGCTGAAGTGTCGTTGAGCTTAATATTGAATCACTTACTGCAGCGGTGCTGTTTTGTAGCAGAAACTGACCTTTGACTTTACTGCGATAGGAAAGGAAAAGATCATTTTCCAGCAGGGATCAATAAATATCACAAAAAATTTAAATATCAGCCAGTAAGCTGCAATCTGTATTGACACTCAAGATGAATTAAAATAACGTTTGGATGGATCTTTCCAAGCCCTTTATGGTTGTAAACATGTCAATCATGTTTATGTTGAAAATAAGGGGCTCACCTAAGCCATGCCTGTGTGTGGACATGGGTGGCATGACGCTCCAAGTCTTGCTGTGCGGGTTGTAACACTCCACAGTGTTGAGGGTCTTGAGTCCATCTCGGCCTCCCACCACATAGAGGCGGCCGTCCAGGACAGCTACACCAAACTGGAGTCTGCGTCCGCTCATGGTGGCCACCTGCCTCCACGTGTCCTGACGCAGGCAGTACTGCTCGATACTGGTGGCACCTGGAGAGAACCGCACGCAGAACACGTGAAAGTTAAACTGGGGGTCTTGGGAGTGTGAGGGGATGTATGCTGATCTCTGATGTTGCACTTATGCATGGAGTAAGAGTGCTGGGTTTTTTTTATCTGTACCTTGGACTTGGTTGTAATGTTAAAGAATGAGTTTGGCGATAATTTATATTCTTGTTTTTGTTAACAACTCCGACAAAAACACCAAAGTGTTTGTCCGTGTCTCAATACTTTCTGACTGTTCCTACTGAAGATGTGAAGCTTCGACAACAAGCCACAAATATATAGTTTCATTTTTAAAAAAGGCTAGATGATTTCTTCAAACAGCTGAGCACTGCAGTTTTTAGCAAACATTACTGAAAGAGGAGGAAATAGTACATTTTTTACTGCCTATTTTCAGCAGCGAATTTGGTGCGCTAGTGAGTATTTACGGCAGCAGGACTGTGTATTTGGGATTGACAAAAAATAAACTACAAAGCCCAGTGCAACAGTGTGGCTCATTTATGTGGCACAAAGGAACAATTTATTTCTGGCTACACAGACAACACTTGTCAGTAGGATCAGTCAGTTAATTCAGTCAGATTTGGTGCTTTCATGAGATTTTGAAAAAAAAAAAAAATAGAATAACATTACCACCTGCAGAAAACAACAAGAACAAAAATTAAGAAGATGTGAGATGGGTTTTTCCGTAATCATGAGATGCTTAGTCTAAATTATGGGTTACTAAGTCATAACTAGAAGAAATGACACAATATTCTTACATAACACATACTAAAGAGTTTATCTGGTTGTGTGTGGGTCCTGTGCTACCTTTCGTGGCGTCCATGCCGCCCACAGCAAACATCGCCCCTACGGTGGCCTTGCGCGGCCGGGTGCGCGGGCTCTGAAGCAGGGGCCGGCGCTGGGGCAAGAGGTGATACTTCATCCCTTCCATCAGCAGCCGCTGACACTCCACACTGTCCCGGAGAAGAGGGTTGGTCTCCAGATCTGCCAAGAACTACACACACACACACACACACACACACACACGCACTGATAAACACACATCTAACAACTGCTATCATCGAGCAGATGACACAAATACAGGATGTGTGTGTCTGTAACGTGGGTATAGGTCAGGGTGGGTTACGATGTTATCGCTGACTGCGGAGGTCTGAGGGGTCGAAAGAAATCTGTTCTCTCATTGATTGAGAGATTAGATCAGACCGGCAGTCATTAGTGCTCACACACACACACACACACACACACACACGCACACACACACACAGCCAGGGGCCGCAGCATGAGGCACTTCAATCCACCAGTCTATTCCCTAAAATACATCCACAGGAAATTGCTGCCTGTGAGAGAAGCAGGGTGGCGAGAAGCAAGTTTTCCCTGAAGGCTAGAAGTACGTGATTTACATTTAGATAGGTGTGTGTTTGTGTGTACGTGTGTGTGTGTTAATAGATGGGAAGTCATTTGAAGTTTCTAGGCTGTGTATGTTTGCCTGCATGTGTGTTGGCTCTGAAGTCAGCGGGGACGCTGCTATTTTCACAGATTCAATCCCAGAGAACAAGTGTAATAGATGATATATGATAAAAGACATGCTAAGTTATTTTTCCACTGTGCTTTCCTCTCTAATTCCCACCACCAGAAAAAGAAAGATTCGGCCCGAATAATTCAACTTGGTCACTGAATATAAAATCAATTTTCTCAGCCAGACGCGGAGAGTGTAAAGCAAGCATGGTAAATGGATAAGCAGCTTACACGCCAGGGTGAACCCACGCTTCCATTGCATACAATCACCGAGGGACAAATTAGAGTGAACCCTATTTCGGCACTCATTTGTGTATGTGTGTGCTAGGGAAGGACAGAGATAGGAAAAAAAAACGTGTTTGTCCTCTCCTGTGCTATTTGTCCATCATGCTGTGAAGGATTGAATGTGGAGGGCGAGATAAGAGACAGTCCTGCGGGCGTCCCACCGTCTCCTCTCTGTCCTCTCTTTACAGCACAGTGGGCAGCGAGAAAGTTGTGCTCCCCTCTCTGTTCAAGCTCACACTCAGACAGAAGAGACAGCGTGGACTCCTCTCAGCCAGTACATTTATTTTTCTTGTTTACTCCCATCTTATTTCTATTGCAAGGCATGCTGCTATCAACACCTGCCCTCTCCATCTTGAATTTTTATGCACATCCTCCCTTTGCACCATCTCCACTACACACACACAAACACACTGGAACTGAAATGATTAGTGTAGTTACAGTAATCTACAGAAAAATTATTATTATTTTTTAAGCAAAAATGCTAAAAATTCCCTGCTTCCAGCTTGTCTTCTATATTAGGAAAGTTAATATCTTTTTGGACAATTTTTAAGACAGTGAAGCAAAAAAAATAAGACATTGCATCAGGCTAATGGGTTTTGATTTTCTACAATGAACCTTGAAAATATTAAGCTAAATTCTAATCTGCAATGGTCATTTTTTAAGAGAAAATGCTAAAATTTTCTTGCTCCAGCTCCTTAAATGTGAACATTTTCTGGTTTCTTTAGTCTTCTATGATCTTAAACTGATATCTTTGGGTTGTGGACTGTTGGTCGGGACAAAAGAAAAGATTTTAGACTTTTGGAAACAGTAATCGTCATTTTTCACCATTTTCTGACATGTTATAAACCAAATGATTAAATAATTAATCGAGAAAATTATCGACAGATTAATCAATAATGAAAATAATCATTAGTTGCAGCTTTACTTTTGCTGCTACCGTACCAACACCCGCCCTCTCCATCTCGACTTTTTATGAACATCCTGCCTTTGCATCATCCCCACTACACACACAAACACACCAGAACTGAAACAATTCAAATCGATAAATCATTTTAAATTTTTCAAGCAAAAACGCTAAAAATTAAGTGCTTCCAGCTTCTCAAATGTGAAGCTTTTATTTGTTTTCTGTATTAGAAAACTGAATATCTTTTGGTTTTGGGCTGTTTTTGAGACATCCCGTTAGACTGTGGGAAATTCTAATGTTGGTAATTGCATTTTCTATTATTTTCTAACATTTTCAAATCTTCAGCAAAATAATCAGCAAAATTATAATCGCCAGATGAATCGATAACTGAAATAATTGTTAGTTGCAGCCCTAAGACACACACACTCACTGCTGTGTAAATCTGTTTGGTGCACATTGTTTGATTTCCGTCCAAACAGATGCTTATCTGACTCAGATTACAGTGTGTTTGTGTGTGTGTGTTACAGTGGTAATGGGGAGCAGGGATTAAAGGTATTAATCTGGTGCGCTGACATCCTCTTGATGAGTAATTGCACGGCGGCCTAGATAGAGAGCTGACTAATTGGTTGATGAGTATTGATCGGTTGTCTGTGTGTGAGGTTTATTCCTCGTTTTATTGGCATTTCACAGCTCATGAAGTTGCTGAATGTTAATCCATTTGTCAGTTTAGCATGGCGGTGATGATGGCGGTGATGATGGCGGCGGCGGAGGCGGCGGAGGTGGCGCGATCCATCACTAAGGGTCGAATCAAGCCTCAGCTCTGTGTCTCTCTTGCTGTCTCTGCTCCATCGCTTTTCACTGTTCCCCTCTCTGCCATCCATCTTCTCCCCTGATTACATGTTACAGCTACTTGTGATTTCAGCTGACCAGGGCGAAACCATATATCTGAGGTGTTCACACTGCGTACCGTACTAGTGCAAAAACTGGGAGATGTATAGATGCAGGCTGAGAAGACGAGGAGAGGGAGGGGGCACAGCGGGAGTTTTATCTCTGCAGTTTCTTTATATATAGCGAAGGAAATGACTGATGAGCGAGATGAAGAGAACAGATAATTTAGCTGCAGTTAAGAGAGATATCACAGTTAATTAAGGTTTAAAATGTGTGTGTGTGTGTGTGTGTGTGTGTTTGTACATCTAAAGCCCTAGGCAGTAACTGAGGTTCTGCCCAGCATATAAATGTCTCAGCATCACATTTACCAGGCAGATACCCAGCTACAGCAGCTAGGAAGGAGAGAGAGAGCAATAGAGCAAGCATAGCAGACACAAGCACGTGCCTGACAGGGTAATAGTTGTGATATGAATAGTCTCTCTAATTGCCCAAGTGGATAGTGAGACAGAGTGAGAGACAGAGAGACAGACTGAAACAGTAGGAGGTAGAGAGACGGAGCGGGAGGGTGAGAGCACAAATTTGGCACAAACTCTTACTATGCTACGAGAGATATGAAGATGATGAACAACCACAGTATTTGCTGTATGTGGTGAAAAGATTAAAGGGGAACTCCACTGATTTCACACATCAAAGCCTGCTTACAGGTTCTTGAGGAGTACTACTGCACAGGTGAAGAAAAAAGGCTGTTGGGGCTGAAAATCTAAACTCTGGGGATGTGGGGAAGAAGAAGAAGAAGAAGAAGTGAGGTCACCAGACATCTTTTACTCTTTTAGATGTTCTAGCGTTGATTGTCGGGCTACAACTAATGATTATTGTCGTTATTGGTTAATGTGGTCGATTATTTTCTCAATCTATTATTCGTTTGATCTATGAAACATCAGAAAACTGTGAAAAATGACCGCCACAATATCCTAGAACACAAGATGGCGTCATTGAATGTCTTGTTTTGCACAATCAACAGTCTAAAACCCAAACATATTCAATGTACTATTCAATGTACAGCACATTCTCATATTAAAGAACCTGGAACCATCAAATATTTGGCTTTTTTGCTTAAAAAAATTACCTGAACGATTAACCGATTATCAAAATAGTTGCCCATTAATCTTCTTTCAATCAACTAATCGATTAATCAACTAATCACTGCAGCTGTAGTTAATTGATGCTGCTATTTGGTTGTTAATGTAATCCTTATATTTTCACCTTCTGCTTCTTGTTATAGACTTATTAACCATTCGACTGATTCGACAGTGAGTGAAAGATGATAAAGAGACAAAGGAAAACAGAAAGACAGGCAGCTGATAATGTGGTAACAGATATAAAACAGTTTCACAGGATGTTAAATCAGGCAATAATTAAAGTTTGATATGCACCAGAGCTCTCACCTGCGGCTGTAGCAGTGGCAGTCGGATGTGACCCAGCAGCAAGGGAAGGTGGCGTTGCCGGGTGTCGGTGTCATGACGGACCCAAGTTAGCAAAGAGGTGACCACGGTTTCCTCGTCGGGCACGTTAATGTCATCAGAAGTGAGCAGCCTCTCCATCTCCTCCACTGGGAGCAGCAGGAACTCCTGGCCTCCTACCACCTCCAGGAAGTGTTCCTGGTGGACAGAGAGAGGGAGTAAAACTGAGCGGCTGCAAGAGTAAAGAGGAAAAGAGACAGATTAGTTTCAAAAGAGTATGGATGAATGAATCATGAACTGCAGAATAAAGAGGGGGGGGGGGGGGGTGAGAGGATAAAAAAACAATAGGAGGATTTGAGTAAAGGGAGAAAACGGATCAAAGGTTGGAAGGAGAGAGACAAAAGGAAGGAAATGAGGGCTTGAGAAAGGTCAGCGGAAGATGGATGAGAAGAGCTGGAAAAAAGGGTCTGGATAAGAAAAGGTTGGAATAAGTCAGTCGTATCGAAATGTGAATACAGATGAGGCAGAAATGAAAAGTAGATACTTTAACACACAGGCCGGCACACAAACACCACTTGTGAAGCGTATCCTCAGTGTGCACTTCCACATTATGCTCAGTAATTGTGTCATCTGTGACAGTGGTGAAGGTGATGACACACTGTGATGGTTATTGTTTCTGTATTATGACTGTGCAAGGTGCCATTATTACCATTATAGACACGATTTGTTTCTTTTAAAAAGGTTGGTATTTTCTGGGGGAAAGATTAGAAAAAGCAATGAAAACCTGATTCCCACATGAATAAAACATTTCAAATAAAAATAAACATTTCTCTACCAAGTCAATCTATTGTATAGCTGTTACACATAGGCTATAATAATCCTGTGAGCCGTGTGTACGTGTGTGAGTGAATTACAGACACACGCAGACAGTAAAACCCAGATGAAGCCACCTCTACGACATAATTACCCCAGATTAAAGTTGAACAATAATCCACTTTCAGAGAGGAAGAAAGAGAGAAACAGTGACACTGACAGAGACAGACACAGAGGGAGGCAGGGTGTGTGTGTGTGTGTGTGTGTGTGGGGGGGCATGTAAAGACAGGAGAAAACAAGAAAAGAAAAAAGAACGATCAAATGGATGAAGAAGCTATTTCACAGTCACCATAGCAACCCTGTGAAGAAAACAGCCATTGTGATGATAATGGCGTGTGGTGTGTTGTGAATGAGGAACCGATTTGCTACCAAGAATAACATCAAGACTGGAAAGTGGACCACAGTCTGACTGGGGAATATGAGGTGAATTGCTGGGAAGGGGAAAGGTGAAAGCATTAAATATGTTTTTCCATGTGATTCTTGAGACTAAACATCTAGTCGCTTTGTTCAATCTACATAATCATTTTCAGGTCTATAGCCGTCATGTCATTCATCTTCTTGTGGTGGCTGTACAATCACTGGAGGTATAGAGATGAAGCGGCGGTGTACCCACCATGGTGTAGGCGTGAGCGGCCGTCTGCAGGTCATAGCAGCCCTGAGCGTCGGCGTAGGAGCGGATGCCAAGACAGTTGGAGGGGTGGAGCTGCTTCATGAGGAAGGAGCAGCAGGCCTGAACCACAGACGACAACTGCAGCAGACAAGAGGCTGACAGGAGAGACTCGATGGTGTCCTCCCGCAACTCGAGACGGCCTGGACAGAGAGGTGGCAGGCAGAAGCAGGAGGGCAGAGGCA
Organism: Scomberomorus guttatus; assembly: GCA_038419695.1. Lineage (NCBI taxonomy): Eukaryota > Metazoa > Chordata > Actinopteri > Scombriformes > Scombridae > Scomberomorus > Scomberomorus guttatus. The sequence continues at coordinate 17,099,934 of CM076447.1, forward strand.
AAGAAAGACAAGATATCACAAAAGGGCTGTTTATTAAAACGAGCCTGAGATTTATTATTTAAGAGATTTGAGAGCAAGAGTAACACGCCCATCAACACAAGAAAAAGCTCATGAAAACGAATAAATTTTTCATAGAGCTGAGACCCAAAATGAAACCATTTAACATGGAAAATGTGATGGCTGCTTGAGATAGCTTTCTGGAGATGTTAGCTGTTAATAGCAGATCAGATTTTGAACCCACAATCCCAAACAAAAACATACCCAAGTTGTGACCTAGATGGATTCAGTAATGTATACACAGATTGGTCAATACATTTAGTTTGCCTACTACTAAGATTAAAGCCACACATTTGTGTCCAGTGTCTTTCCCCAACATCACCTGCACTGAGTCAAAAACATATGTATGTACACTCACTACACTACATGGGCTTTATACTGGAATGTGGATTGTGCACTTTTAACAATAACAGAGTCACTGTTAGGTTGACGGGGAGCTTTAAACATATCAGCCTTTAAAGGATAAAGCTGGCATTATTTTTCTTTTTTCCTAAAACCAACAATGTGTTAGTCCATCCGTCTCTTAGTACGTCTTGACCTCCCTACCATGTAAGCCCCAAGTCCATTTGTTCCACCTGAAGACTTTAATCTTGTCTCAGTCATTTCTGAAAACGGTTGCTCACTGTAGTTTTTAGCAAATGTTACTCAAACAGGAGTAATCGTGTGTTTGTTGGGGACTCTAATCATAACCACTAACCCTCAGCTGCTGATTAATACACATCTGGTGCCCTAAGTGAGATTTACTGCAGCACTATAGTATCATTCTACATCACAGCTGGGTGTGGTCACAAGCACAGCTTCAACTCGATCTCTGACTGATCTCAGAACTCACCAGAAACAGTTTTTTTGTTATTTTCGCTTCAGCCTCACTCCCTTGTCTTTTAATCTCTTTAATGAAGAAGATTCATAAGCTAAAATATTTTTTTTCAGGTTGAAACATTTTCAAATTGCGCAGATGTGTCTCTGTATAAGTTTGCGCTTCCCTGGCAAAATTCGTGTTTATCGTGTCTCTCCATTTACTTTGTAGGCAACTGTGCCACCTCTACAATTTGTATCACGTTCTGTCTGAACACAGTTATACTTTTCAACCCATAGAGGCCAGTGTGGCTATGTTGTGTTCCTCCTTCAATAATCTAATGTAGAGTTGTTGTACTGATCCTTTTCTAATAAAGGAGATGTGTTTCTGTACCTGTGTATGCGTACTGCACCAGGACCCACAACGCGTCTGGGTCAACTCCCTCCATCTTCACCTCGTCCTGCTTGGCCTCTCGCACATCACTGGTGAACATGGCCGCAAAGTAGTCTGACACGGATGAGAGAACCAGCCTGTGAAGGGAGACAGTGTCAGGCATCAGTCAGAGAGGACGGACAGCTGTAATGGAAGAAACGTGGAGCGCTTTGACCTTGCTGACAAGTCTGGACTGACAGGGAAAAGATGCAGAACAGATAGAGAAAGGGCAGCCTGGAAAAGATGACACAACATGAAAACACGCACCTTTAAGACCTTGCAAATACATCACACAGCAAATATAAATATGAGTCACATTAAACGATTAATGATTTGCTAAAAACTGTTGTTTTTTTTGCCATTTCAAACCTTTATTACAGACAGTGGAGCGATGACAGGAAGTGAGAGAGGGAGAGATGCAAAAAACGTCCCCAGTCGGACTCAAACTAGGATTCACTGATGGAAAACAACAGTTGAAAAATAATAGAATTTGGTGTATTGGACACAGATGTGTCCAATCACAGACTTGTTGGTGACAACCAATGTGTTATCAGACACTGTGTGTTCTTAGTCTATGCTACGTGTGAAAGTCTACGACTGCATAACTGAAGATCACAGCAGATGTGTGTTTTCTACTATAACCTGCCAACAATCATCACTAACTCTGTGTCTACACAGGCTGCGTAATGATAGCGACATGTTAGGGCTGCTTCAGTCAGCTGCTTCAGTAGTGAGTCAGAGCCCAAAACACTGTAGTCAAGTGCACTTTATTTTATTTAAATCTATTTTATTGGTTTTATTGCATTTTTATCATCAAGTGTGGGCTAGAAAGTATAACACAAGTGACAAAGCAAAATAAGCCACCACAGCAGACAAATTAGACGAAACAGAGATCAGAATAATGTCATGTACAGTAGGTGTGTGGTTTTTAGAGCATAAAACTGAGCTCAGGGACTTCACACCATCTTATGGAGGAGCCACTCATTTACACAAGACTCATTAAAGACACTGTCACTATCTGAAGCAGGTGATTATCTTAACATAGTGATATTTCAAGAAAAAGTCATACACTGTAATAAATTGCTGTAAAAAATACAGCCAAATTCTAACAGTAAGGTACTGTTCTTTCTAAATATGGTAACATTTTGATGCTTTTGGGAGCCAAAACCAAGAACAGATATTAACAGTCGGCCACTGTAAGATTTGACAGTAAAATACAGTATTTTCACTGCATTTTGCCGCCGCAGTAATGGAGGGACAGAAGCCACATGCAACCATTAACATCATATAATCATTCATCCTCCTTTGTGGAATCAAACCAAAAGGTCCGTAACATCATACTGAGAAAACATTACATTTGTGTATCTAGTTACCCAATTAGAGACTATGTTTAATTTTTGCTAACATTAAATTGGTATAATCCTAGCAAACACCTGGCAGACACAACAGAGAGCATGTTCAGGTAGTTTATCTTCAGTTGGAAGGTTGAATTACTGGTATTTAAACATTATTTTCACTTCTGCTTGCAAGTCTAGTTTAGAGATTATTTTTGGATGGCTGTTTTCTCTTGAACTACACATCAGTGAATACTAACGTTAGTCTGGCCTGGTCGGGCCATGTATCACATAACAATTGAAATTTATTCAAATATGCAGCCAAGTTGATTAAGATATGTTTGCTGCTGAACCTCAAAAGACAGAGTGGTTATATTGGTTATCTGAACTCAACCCAAGTGTGTTTCTAAGCTGTAGCTACAGTAGGTTGCTGCAAAGATACTGTAGTTTGTTCTAAACTGTACTAAAACCTGCGATATAATAGGTGATTTATTTCATGTTGTTTTCAGGTACTTTATTGTGACTAACTCTGAGAGGAGAACAGAGGCCAGCTGGGAAAAGTGAAGCCTAAGAAGACAAACAAGCTCAAACAAGTGAATCCTCGTCACCACTCTACTGAAGAACTTGACGTCACTTCATAAAGGGAAGTTTTGTACTTTTCTATTGTTTAAACAGTAGTTTGCGAAGCCCTGTGAAAGGGCATGAACATTGAGAATTATTTTTTCACACATACTTGAATATACCTGGAATATTTGAAAGCCTTCTGAATAAATGTTCAGTTCCATAAAGCTGCCACTTGTCTCATCGTCTTCTGTGCAGGATGTTTTTACATGTAAAACTGAGCCGATCTCCTTATTGGACCATTAAGATTGAAGACACATTGTTATTTACAGCATCTGTCTGCAATTTATAGTTGTTTTTATTTATATGAATAAAAAGAAAACTTTTCAGTTGTTTACTGTAACATTTACAGTAAGAAACTGTTCATGTAGATTACAATAGCAACACTGTAAACATACAGTATATTACTGCAGGCCTAGCTACAGTATCAAACTGTAAACTTCACATCCTACAAGTGAATACTGTAATAACTTTTACAGCAATTGACTGTTAAAGTAAATTATGGTAGTGACACTGTAAAAAAATGGTAAAATTCTGGTAACTACAGCTGCCAGTAGTTTACTGTCATTTTACAGGGAAATTTATGAGGTAAAGGCCAAACTGCCTGAAGGTCAGCACTGTACTGTAACTTCCCTTATACACTCTACATAGTGTTTGTCTCCTTATTTCATGCTGTACCTCTCTACAGATCACTGTTTCCTGGCTCTCCCCTGTGAAACAAGTGCTTCTTTTTATTCCAGAAATTTTTCATTTCTTTAGATTTAGTTATTTGAAGAAACACACAGAATCCACACCAGTGACCACACAAAACAATAAAAAAAGGAAACACAAATCCAGCCGGAACAAGTCCTGCAATGCACAACAAAAGACATGCCAATCTGTGGGGTCAGAGAGGAGATTATTCAATTTGCATGTGTCAATCACAGCAGCTGAGCTCAGGGAGAAAGAGAGAGAGGGATATGTTTAATGGAAGGTCAACGTACGATTTAGAGGCAACAGAGTCTGAGAAGAAAGATGTATGGCATAATGGAGAGCGAGCCAGATGAAGGACAGAGTGGCATTATCCTAAGGTCACTTAGAAAAAGACAGTTAATTAATTCCCCACCGCAACAATCCATTACCCTTTTATGTCACCACGAAGTTAAACACACACACAAATATGAAAGTACCAAAAAAATAATGGGTATGGTCCTGTTCTAAAAATGGCTGATGATGAATAAACTGCTCATGATCCAGCTCACATTAGAGCTCTGTTTGATATCATATGAACAGATTTTCACCTGATGTGTGCATGTACATTGTGTGACACTGGGACCTTGGCAGATAGCCTCAAGCAGAGACGAGTGTGTGTGTGTGTGTGTGTGTGGATTTTACAAAGATATCAAAATAGACTATAGTCAGCAGGAAGTTGTTCTGCCAGTATTCCAGTCAGGTCTTATCTCTCTCTCTCTCTCTGACACACACACACACACACACACACACACACACACAACATTTCCACTCCTTAATTTTTCATGTGGGTCTCTGTCTGACTTGCTGTGAGCGACACAGGCTATATACAGCACCGGGTTATTTACACACAAAACACAAGTGCGCCGCGCTGAACACAGAGACATGGCAGGCAGTGTGTCACGCTGTAATGGAGAGAGCAGAGAGCAGACAAAATGCCAGAAAGAGGAGAGGAGGAAACAGAAGAGTTGGACTCAGGAAAAAGGAGGCCAAGAGCTGGAAACTGAACACTGTGTCTGTTTGCATTTGAGTGTGGATGTGCTGCTTGGTACAGAGATATAGAAGTGGAAAAACAGAGAGGGGGGAAAAAAACAGCAGGAGGGGTGGTGAGAGAGGTCTACTCATCTATTATGACTTTCCTTTCCGCACACTGGAAAATAACAGCAAAGGAGAAGTACCTTTTTGTACGAAAACATGCCCATAATAGGCCCCAGATGCATACCTATTGATCTAACATAAAGACATAAGGAAGTTAAGTAGTGCAGAAATACTCACTAAAATAAGTAAACAGAGGGGCCAGCATAAAATTAGACTTGCAAGATAGCGTATATGCATTTGTATAGGGTGCAGCCTCGGAGACAGAAGGTATAATTGTGCTCTACTTCTTTTAAAGTAAACATACTGTTTAGCGAGCGAGCCTGAGGTTTGCTCAAAGTGCACCGCTTGCAACAAACTCCACAAGAAATATGCAGCTGTATACAGTACAAGTGGCCTATTCAGCATGTAACAGCGCATTTGTTTGTGTGTTCATGTAACACACAGAGAGAGAGAGACGGAGGGAAAGAAGGTATATGTTTTGTTCCTGGAAAAGCACTTTTCTCCTACACATACAATAAATCAATTGCAAAACAAAACAACCACTTTCAAACAAGAGATGTCTTAACACCCACCCCCCCTCTTCGCTGGCACACACACACACACAACTTCAGACGCCGACACACTCTTTCACATACACCATTAGGATTCTCATACAGCAGGGTCTTTTGTTTGTCACCATCTGTGCCTGGAGGACTAAATCAAATGAGGCAGAAGAGGAAGGCAGTGAGAGAAAGGCAGTCTTTCTGATGGTGGAGGGCCGCTCTTCTCTCTCATCCCTGTGCAGATGGACCCCGCTGCTGCACCGGTGGCCACTTGCCCAGAGAACAGCAGAGACAGAGCAGGACAGAGGGGGCTATGAGGTGGATGACAGGCACGTGTGTGTGTGTGTGTGTGTGTGTGTGTGTGTGTGTGTTTGATGCATGATTCAGAGGCTCAGTTGACTCTGTGTGATACAGAGAGACTACAAAAATAAAAAAAGGGACTTTTATGAGTGTGACTGTGCTGTGAAGGATTCTGTCCAAACAGTATCCTGTGTAAGCAGTGTGTGTGTGTGTGTGTGTGTCATCATGTTTGTGTCTGTGTGTACGAGCACGTGTTTAGATGTAGTGGTTAATGATTCAACACCGTGTGCGAGCGTTAATGCTTCTGCATTAGAACATATAGGAAGAAGTTGGATGTACATATTATGTGTCAAGGTATATCTGTTGAGTTAAGAATAAAAAAGTCAAGCAAACAAACAAAAATTGAAAGGAAAATAAAAATAAATACATAAAATTCTCCCCTGACCCAGCTGTCCTGACCTGACCCGCTCTGGATCCACCCCGGCACCTCTTTGTCCTTGGAGCCCAACCAGAGATATAGCTGTTATTATTCATTTATTTATTTATTCTCTTGGTTTATACTGTCTCCCCATTACGCTCTCTCCCCTCTATATCTTTCACACAGAAAACCCACGCAAACATACACACACACCTACCTAAACACATGCGTGCTACAATAAGAAAATCTAAGCCAAACATTATGCCTTTTTTGTTTGTTTGTTTGTTTGTTTGTTTGCTCTTTCGTCGTTCTTGTTATTGTTGCTGCTGTTTTGCCTTTTCTCTCTTTTTGTTTCGGTTTGTTTGAGTTTAGTTTTCCCTGTTGTCTCGTGCCATATGTTGTTTGTTTTCATATTGGTCACTTGTATTGTACTATAAAAACAAAACAAACAAACAAAAAAGGTATATCTGCGTGTGTACAAGTGTGTATCTTTGTGTGTGTTGCATTCGTGCACATGCATAAACGTGTAATAGTGTTTAGTGATTGGTATCCAACATGTATGCTTCAGAGATTTCCCAGTAAGTGTTGGGAGACATCAGGGGAAATCACCTAAATACATATCTGACCCAAAGAAACAACATTTTTACAATATGATAATGTTAAAAACAGCTTCACAAACTGTTCTAAAATTATACTCAAATTATATTTCTGCCTTCATTTCCTAACACGATGTAACGAGCTCTTTTGATGATTACAGACATCATCTAATCTTTCATTCTGTCGCTTGAATAATTGAGTGGAATAATGGAGAAAATTAATTAACTACAATCTCGATAGACTTAACTGGCTTTTATTTAGGGCCGCAACTAATGATTATTGTCATTATTGATTAATCTGCTGAGTATTTTCTTGATTAATCAATTAATCATTCAGCCTATGAAATGTCAGATAATAGTAAAATAAATGCTTGTTATAATTCCCTACAGCCCCATGAGATGTTTTGAAATGTCGTTTTGTCCAAAATCTACAGATATTCAGTTTACTATCATGTACGACACAAAAAAGCTTCACATTTGAGAGGCTGCAACCAGCATATTTTTAGCATTTTTGTGTAAAAAAATGACTAAAACGGTTATTTGATTATCAAAATAGTTGCTGATTAATTTTCTGTAGATCAACTAATCGATTAATCAACTAATTGCTGCAGCTCTACTTTTACTACTGTTTTCTATCACTGTTAATTGAATATCTGTGGGTTTTGGACAGTTGGTCAGAAAAAAAACATGCAATTTAAAAGACATCAACTTGGGCTCAGGGAAATAGGGAATATGCAAATGTGTCACAATTATTCAAATTTTTTGGCCTGAACAATCAATAATTAAAATAATCATTACTTGGAGCCCTAATCGTGTATTCAACATCACAGTCTATGCTGCACATATGTGACATTTTCGTCTCTCTTTGCTCTTACCTGTGCGCAGGTATCCGCCTGTCTCCGGCCACCAGTGTGACATCACACAGCTGCCGGGTCCTCAAGTAGCCCTCCATCTTGCGGAAGGTGACGTCGGCGTGGGACATAGCGGTGAACATACACTCCTCAGGACACACACACGGCTCCATCGACACGCATGAGGACAGTGTGGCGCTGCTGTTGGACGTCCTGGGCCCGCACGGTGACAAGCACACAAAGATACACACAAACACACACACACACACATGGACAAACAGACACAAAGAGAAGGAGACAGAAGCTTTGAGTGCATGTGTTGATGCTGATTCTCTTTTGTTCAACACAAAGAGACAGATGTGTGGAGAGAGCTACGCCAGCTGCTCTGTGTCTTCCATGTGCCATCTTTTTCTTTCACGTATTCGCACTCTTTTCAACAGGGTTACAGTATGTCGCCGGAAGCAGACAAAAGCTATTTAATGGTCCAATTACTAGGAGTAAATGGCCAGATAAATTTAGCCCACTTAAAAGAGAAGCTGCCAATTAAATAGCTGTGGGAGCTGAGCCTGTAGGATGTGCAGTAATTTACTCTGCTCCCTGACGGCACCCAGTTTCCTTATATCTATACTAACAATGGGAAACAAAGCAAGATTTTGGGCCAGCATGGCTTCAACATTCGCTGTTCTCTGGTAGAGACGTTGAAGCCCAGGGCTGTTATGTCTTATTCTTCCAGTCTGAGCTGATGAGGTGTGTGATGAGGTGTGTGAGTTAGTGTGTGCATGTGTGTCGAAGATAAGCACTGAAGTATAGCTATGCGAATCATCAGCCATCGTGGCTCCCAAACCAGCATTTAATTTATGAGAGCCGGAGCTGTACTCCCATTTTTAATTCAACAGCTGAGGTGGCGGGACTGACCGTGCAGCACAAAGAGATAAGAAATGAACGGATAATTCTCATTTCACCCCTACAGTTGCAGAGAAATCACGCCTGCTCAGGGATGTGGAGGCATGTGTGTGTGTTTGTATCCAAAGCCCAGGCTGCTGCAAATCAAACGGTCCTAAATTGCAATTTTCCACACGCATATCCTAACAAGAGTAAACACAGAGAGAAAGCTAGACAGAAACACACGAACACATTCTGGGAAGGAATTAGAAATTGTTGTTTGTGTACACAACATGATTTGAAATGTTAAAATGTCGACAGGATTATCTAAAACAGGATTATAAATCATAAGTCTGTTCTCTTTCCAAGTCTTCATAATACAGAAAACGTTTAGAAGTTGCTCTGCATCCTCTCTGATCCACTTTCATCACGTGTTTGCACTTTAGTTAGCAAATATTGCCATTCTGTGTACTCTTTATATACAGCATCTATTGCATGTCTGTTCATCCTAAAGGGGGATCCCTTCTTATCTTTTTTGTTGTCTTGTTTAAGATTAGATTTTAAAGCTGCTATAATCCCCAATTCTAACATTACATTTATTCTGCTTTAAACATATATGTTAAACATACAAAACACAATAATCAAAAAGAGAAGAAAACAAACAAAACCAAAAATCGTTTCTTTTTTAGCTGCAGAATGCAGTAAAAGCTCTAATGAAACAGCAAACAAAGTTAGAGACTAGCTGGCGAACATGGTGGAGCATTTAGCAGCCGAAGAGCCAGATTTCTCCCTAATAAGTTGGTGGAGACCAAAACTAGAGCTATAAAGAGAGTGAATATTGGACTTAGATTTGTCATATCTGCTGGATGTGTAAATAGGCAATGGTTTGCTCACAATTACGCCATATTCATTTAAAGGTGATGACAGGTGTTGTGTTTACAGCAACCCCCAAGTGGCCAAAAAAAATCAGTTATTGCAGGTTTGAAGCTCTCTGATTTTGAACATCATAAATGAAATTGACTTGACTCTAAAAATAATCTCACACGCTGTTAAAAATAAGACAACGTTGGTGTAAGCGGTGCGCACATTCAGGTTTGTGCGCGTGCTGCTGCTGCTGATGTGCTTAACAGGAGTCATCCTCCCTCTGTCTCTGTCCTCCGCTCCTCTATATCCGTCTCCCGTCTTCACGTTTATATCTTCAACTAATCTCATCCATCACTCACTCCACTCCACCTCAGCCCATCAGCCCGACATCCATCTCTGCCTCAGTTTTCTCTCTTCACTATCCCATTCTAACACTCCAAGGAGGCTTTTTGGCTAGCTTTACTGTCCTCTGGTGTGTGTGTGTGTGTGTGTGTGTGTGTGGTGTTTGTGTGTGTGTGTGTGTGTGTGTGCATGTAGACTTATGGTGTGGCTAAATACTGCCAGAGGAGATGGCTTTGAAGTGGGGGAACGCTGCCTTCCAGTCCCCTTAATTGAGCCTGGCAGGCACTCAAAATGGACAGAGAGAGAAAGAGAGAAAGAGAGAGCGTGTCTGGGGCGAATCAACACCATGCAGCCAGATTTTTTAAACCCCTGCACCAGGCAAGGACACTCACACCACTGTCGTTCTGTGTCTCTCTCTCCCTGCCTCTCTCTCTCTCACACACACACACACACACACACACTCCCTTGTGATTAACTATCTCGCTTGATTAGCCTTTGGGCAAACAGCTAATGCAAATTAAACTTAGTTCTGTAAGCTGATATACGACATGATCATACAGCCACGGCGCCTGCCTGGTCACATGTTACATCCTCCGTGACACACATACAAACGCTTTTGTTTCCCCAACACATAAGCAAAGAAGAAAAGAGAGGGCAGATGAATGGACAAGGGTGGGCAGAGATGAACACGGGACAGAAGAAGAGAGTGAGTGAGTGAGTGAGTGAGTGAGTGAGTGAGTAAGGGAGGCACACCAGGATTAAAAAGGGGGAAAGCTGGGTGGGGTGAAGTGAGAGAGAGAGAGAGAGAGAGAGAGAGAGAAAGAGGAAGAGATGAGTAGAGCCAAGCCGAACCTTCAGCCTCTCTGGGATTCTGTATGCGTCCCTTCCCATGATCCCATTTGGGATTTTGCCACCCGTGTTCTTGGAGTATCACATTCTACACAGGAGCTCTCAGAGGGAGAGGATGAAAAGCATACAGAAAGACACAAACACACACACACACACACACACACACATCACAAAACATACACCCTCAGATCTGCACATGTATGCAGCAGAAAGCTACTCCCCGTGTTGGTATGGCAACCATAACATGTGCAAGAACATGGCTATATGCATGTACAATACCTACTCAAGATCTGCTCAGGTTCACATCATGATTTCTTCTTTGCCTATGCTAATGCGGCTGGTGTGTGTGTACATGTGCATTACTATTAAGCAGGAGTAATTTTCTGTGTAAGCGCTGCCAGATTCCCATCATCACTGAAGATATGACATCAAGCCTTGCATAACAATAGATATTTTTAAATTTCTCTCCTTCTCTTTTTCTCTCTCTCACACACACACACACAAACATACACCATTGTGGTAAAAAATGATTGGGGTGTGGGACAAGAAAGCTTTGGACATTAATCGATGGAAAAATTACATCTGCTTTTGCTCCCAACGAAATCTGTTTTTAAGAACGTGTGTGTGCGTGCATGTGTCCGTGCCTGTCGTATGAATCATTTATATTTTCTGATGTGTGCCTTGGGAACATGGAGCCTGATAGGAGGCTTTCAGCTGCATCATTATGCCACATTATGCCAGAGTAGTAAACACACATAAACAGACACTCACACACACATATATATATACCCTCCCTGTTTCTGTCTTAACTCTATTACATTTACTGCTGCACCATAATAAAGACATAAATCTGTGAGCTTAATATAAGAGGAGTTGTAATGCCCTAATTGCTTTGTTATGCTGTCTCCATGGCAACTATTAATGATATGCTTTTTCACACCACTACAGCTGGATGGCCACGCTAATGCAACACACTACATCATGCATGTGCACACAAACATGCAAAGGATTGCTACTCAGAGCTGGAGAATCAAGCCTTGGAAACAAAACAGTATAAATGTCAAGTGCAGTATGTAGCTACATGCGGAGCTCAGCCCCAGAGTCATATTGTTAATGTGACTCTGAAAATCCCATATTCACCAGAGTGTACATTTCTGTTTATGTTCGTGTGTTTGTCTTCTAACAGAGCCTGGATAGTGAAGCCTCATTAGGAGGTTGTGGGGAGAAATCAGTGGACCACATGCTGTCCCAAATGTACTCAGCCATCATTTTTTTCCCCTCTCTCCCTCTTTCTGCCTGCCTGTATGTAATGAGTGACCCTCCACTACTGCATCCTGTCTGAACTGCCTCTTGCTCGGTGAATCCCTCACTCACTTTTCAGATATTTTCAGCAGGAGCTCATTCACTTTCCATCTGTCAGTGTGCCTGTGATGATGGTGATGATTATGATTACAGTGACGTGACTAAGCAGCTAATATCAGTCAATAAGCTGGAACATGATGATTAAATATGATTCATCAAACTGCACTCCTTTGCTTTTTCTGTAACTGTAATAAGTAACACAATCAGTGCAGAAGTTCTTCACTTGCACTAACTTTTTAGGGGGCGTGTGAATTTCGCATTTAACAGACTAAGTGACCTTTAATGGTTCTGCCTGTGTACATTTTTTTTTTCATAAATTTCAGCTGGAAAGTCCATAAAACCACAAAAACTCCATCTCCATCTCCTACCTGCAGGAGCTGGAGTCAGTTTCCGGGTGGTTGTTGTTCTCCTCGGTGCCCGGCAGCGCCGCCGCCGCCGCCGCCGCCGCCTCCTCAACCCCGAGATGAGCAGAGGGCTCGGGTACCAGCTGGGGCACCGGGGCTTCACCGGGAGGCTCCATGTTCGTGACCGGGCGAGAGCGACGATGAGGCGGCGGGGAGACCCAAGGCAGCGCCGCGGCGGAGCTCCTGCACTCTGGCTGGCTGAAGGAGCGGGGACAGGAGCTCCCCGTCGCTCCAGCTGCTGCTCCTCCCAGACCGGTCCTACTCCCCGTCGGATCAGCAAACTTTCTGCCGCTGCTGTTACAAAGGTTAGACCCAGCGCTGCCGCTGGCCACCAGACCGCTGTGACTCCCCGCGCTGGGGTTTACACCGCCCGAATTCGAGTTGCTACAGCCGCTAACTGAGGGTCCGTCTCCGGAGTTGCCGCCCGTTCTCCTCCCGGCGAAGTAGTCTCCTAGCGGCGGGGAGTGAGGCGGAGGGACCGCGGGGTGACCGAACCACCTCCATCGGATCCTGAGGATCTGCTTCACATCGAACTCCTTCCGCGAGGAAGAGCCCGAGCCGCTACTCGACATCCCAGGGCTCGACACGGAGGAAATGGCGGGGAGAGCCCGTGCCGCTCTGCCGGTAAAGCTGCACACTGTACCGTACGTGTGTCTCTCCTGGCAACCGCACGCGCGTTAACCGCGACTGGAGGCAGTGAGCGGAGTATAGCGGAGTATATGGAGAGAGAGAGAGAGAGAGAGAGAGAGAGAGAAAGAGAGAGAGAGAGAGAAAGAGAGAGAAAGAGAGAGAGAGGTTTACAGAGTTTTAACGTCAGTGCCAAAGCCTTTCATGCACAAACCAAACCACAAACATTTCCTACAAGGACAAATTAATGTCACATTTCTGCCAAATATTGCAGCGCAGGCCACAGGCATTTTGTAGCATCATCATCATCATCATCATTAGTCAACAGGCCAGACAATCAATCAATTACTCTTAATAGTTGGTGGAGCTCACCAATCTGTTTGGCACCAGTCTATATTGGGCAGGAGATGTGTGTGTGTGTGTGTTTGTGAGCTTCAGTTCAGAGCTGTTGATTAGTCACTCAACAGGAAATTAATTGCCAACCATGGCTGCAACTAACGATTGGCCTATTTTCATTATCAATTAATGTGCTGATTAATTTCTTGATTAACCAATTAATTGTTTGCGTATAAAATGTCAGAAAATAGAGAAATCAAATCTTCAAATTGCTTGTTTTGTCTGACTTATGATCTAAAAGTCTAAAATATTCAGTATACGGACACATAACACAAAGCAGAAGCAGCAAATACTCAAAATTTAGAAGCTGGAATGAATGTTTGACATTTTTGCTTGAAAAATGACTTAAATGATTAATCAATTATAAAACTAATTGATTATTCAGCTAATTGTTTCAGCTCCATCGCCATCAAATTTAAATAATTGATTTAAATCATTTTTCAGGCAAACACTCAAAGCATGCAAATGTTTTCCGGCTTCTCCAATGTGAGACTATTTTTGTCTTTATATCAGTGTAAATCTAAAATATCTTTGGGTTTGGGATTGTTGGTTTGACAAAACAAGGTAGCTGAAGGTGTCAAATTGGCATTTTTCAATATTTTCTGATATTTAATAGATCAAACAATAAACTGACAATGCAAATAATTGTTAGTTGCAGCCCTACAGTAGTTGTATTACTCCCATAGTGGGGACTTCTGTTCACACAGTCACATTCACATCTCCACAAGGTTACATACAGTATACATTTTAGTTTAGTACATTAAGACTTTGGTTTTGGTTACGGTAAATGACTATAAGTCAGTGCAGTTTCCTCCTAAAAACACACACACACACACAGTGTGAGTGTGTCAGAGTGAGTGAACATACATTTGTGAGGCTACAGCAATCATTACGTGTTCATCAAAGACTCTCAAATGTAATGAGGCGGTGAACACATCCTTTTTATCGTCTCCATTTCCACCCTGTCTGGCTGTCTTGTCTCCACTCTCCTCTCAACACCTCTCCTCGGTTTCTCTCTGTCTTATTGCCTCCAAACCATCACACTCTGTTCAAAGACCTGGCCGCAATAAGCAGACGAGCTGATTTGTTGTTTGAGCAGGTATTGAAAACAGAAAATTGCAAACACTACTTCGAATCACCACTGTGAGGGACCGGAGTGTCCTTGAAAATGAAAATTATCCCCACATGTGCACACAAACACACACACACCTCTCTTCATTCCTCTATTCCCTGTTTCTTCTCAAACTGCTGCTCTTCTCCACCCATACACTTCCTTCCTGTCTACCTTTCCTTCTCCTCCTGTCTCCTCCCTCCATCTGCAATGCAGCAGCTATTCATAGACAATAATGATCAGTGGGATCGGGTCCTATGGGAGCCGTCCCATCCAGGCGCCCGAGGCACCAACCAGCCAGAACCTTCCTGACCTTCTGTAGTAACCCCGGGATGACCACAGGATGTGGCAGAGCCATGGAGCCGGAACACAGTGCTTTCTGGATGGAGTTCCACCAACAGGATGGGAGGGATGCTTTAGGAGCCCAACTCTAGCAAAAATCAATAAGTCAAACAGCCGAGGTCAGTTAGTGAATTACACACACAAGAGATGTGTTACTCATAAATTGGCCCTGCACACTAACAGCCAGGCCCGAAGAATAATTTTTTCCATAAATAAATGACTGAATGGAGCAGATGAGTCCGACCAATTTAAGTTTTACTGCTTTGGTTTGCCGGGTTCTGAGAAACTTAGGGCTTTTTCTTCAGTTTCAGGACGTACTGACGACTACACGCAGGAACACCCCACTGCTCTATCCGATCAATACTACAAAGTCAATACACTCACACACAAGTCGCTGCTTGAAGGAGGCATGAAAACAAGCAGCAGTAAAGGAAATAAATAACAGAGGTGTCAGAGCAGAGGAGAGATGTGTGAACCACACAGATTCACACATCTCACTGGTTTTAATGGTTTGGATATTTTTGTTAAAACGCCAACTGATTGGTGTAGACTTTATCACCTATGAAAGATGGAAACTAGCCATGTGGCAACAGTGCCACAACGCATTCATTTTTTACAGTCAAGCATAGGTAAAAAGATTTTCAGTTAACACATATAACACGAACAATGTTGTTTCTATGTTGACATTTTCTTGTGTCTTGTGTAGACTAGTGCTCCTACTGCTGAGCTGACCTGTTTTTTCTCATCCAACACATTTCATTGTACCGTTGACCCTGCGTTAACCTACGTATCACTAACAAAACTGAACTGACTGACTATACGGGAAAGACCATCCACCCCCTGAAACAGAATTCGTGAGTATAATTGTCAGGGCACTGAGCTTAACCTTTGCTGCACAGAGGAGGAGATCTGGGCAAAAAGGTCAGAGAGATATTTTTTTGGGATCAACTCTGACATGATCAATATGCCTGACGGGAGTCTGTGACCGAAAGATTGTGAATGTATTAAACAGACTGTGCTGACTCTGGTGTGTGGAAGTTCATCTTCCTTTTTGTTAAAGCTACAATTAAAATATTCACTTGGGGGGGAGGTGCGTACCTGTCATGCATATTGATCACCGGTTTAAATTCTTCTCTGAGCGTAAACTCTGCATCAGGAGCCAAAACCTGGCCGTGTTCCCTGTTCCTGGTGGGTCCCTACCTGACAAGAGTGGTAATATGTTTGCATCAGCCTGCATTCTGAGGAAAGATAATGGATTTTACATTTCACTCATGTGCTGTTTGAGTTTAAAAGCCCCTGCATTAAAGGAGTATCTGTAAAGCTTCATAAGCCTGCATTTTAATTTTCCACCCAGAGAAAAATCTCTCCTATTAAGCCATGAACACAAAAAACAGCAACAAAAAAAAGGACCCAGAGAGTAAACCAATGCATTTCTGTAACACTCACGATGGAAATGCTGTGCTGTTACTGGGGGAGGCTGGGAATGAGGCTCTGAGGGGGAATGAAGCTGAGGAATAACGTGCCATTCAGCTCTGGTCTCCTCCAGTTGGATCTAATCATTGGTCACTTGGCAGGAGCCTCCTTGAGCCGCCTACTGTTATTGGTCTCCTGGCTGTGGTAGTCCAGGGCTATCATTCAAAACTCGCAGCTTTTACAGCTGTACAGCACCCTAGACACACACACACACATAAACACACATAAAACCACAAACACACCCACACATGAAAATGACACCGTGAAATCCCATTCACACACACTTCATACTCGATAATCATCCTGTTTATGTGCATTCACACATGCAACCATGCATGCACAAAAAGCTCAAGCACATATGCAATCCCATTCGGACACACACACATATACATGCACTCTGTACAACTATACACACACACACACACTCGCACAAATACAGAGCCAAATAGAAACAGGTAGCAGTCATCTGGGGAGAGCTGTCGTAAAAGATTTTATGGGGCCAGAAAGTGAAACATTATCTGTCTGGACTGGCTGTGATGATCAGCTCATCTCATATGACTGATGTTCGTCCTCCAATGGCCTTCTTCCAATCTCTCTCTCTCTGTCTTTCTTTCCTTCCTCTCCCTTCCTCCTTTCTGTCTTCTCTTTTTTCCCTACACTGCGCTCAATTTTGCTTCCCTCCTTTTCTTCCCACCCACACTCTCCCCATTCTCACTCCCAACTTTAATTTCCTGCTCCCCATCCCTTCATGCATGGACCCACAACAGAGTGTGTGTGTGTGTGTGTGTGTGTGTGTGTGTGTGTGTGTGTTTGTGTGTGTATATAATGGTTGTACTGTGGCTGTAATTCCCTGAGGTGGAGGGTCCCTGCAGGGACGACGAAGCCATTGTTCTATATAGACTCACATGCATCATGACTCGTGTGCAAACGCCTGCATATACCCACACACACATACACACATCTCTGACAAATATGAACCATACACCCCACTATACATTCTGCCTGCATACACACACACTCACACACACAAAAAAAACATCACAAGGACACACTTTCATTCAAGTCACGGCCTCTACATCACACACAGACAAAAACACACAATGCGCTTACACGCACGCTCACTGCCTGTTTCCGTTGTGTAATCGCAGTGTTGGTTGGTACTGTTGCTGCAGGCGAGTCCGTCCTTGAGACTCACAGCAGGCTCAGACTGGCCAAGCAAATAATTACCTCTCCACATTGACACACCGGCTCCTTACAACACGTGAGCAAGAGTGTGTATGTGTGTGTTTATGTGTGTGTGATTGCAATTAAATTGATGTAGAGGCACAATATTCAATATTATGGAACAGAAAATTAATTTCACACATGCAAGAAGGCTTGCAGGCTGGAAGGAGACCTGAGGTTTGAGCGTGCGTGTGTGTGTGTGTGTCTAATCTGAATAAAACGCAGACCACCTTCAGCTGGTAATTTCCCTCTTATCCTCCATCACATCAGTGAGTAGCAGAACCACACAGATCAAGGATTGCATTCTATGTGGTCCGTGTGTGCGTGTGTGTGTATGTGTTGAGCTCAATCTGCATTCAGGGAGTGTGTTTTAGCTCCACACGGACTATGTTGTCCCAGTTTCCTGAAAAGCAACTAACAGCAGAGATGAAAGAAAGAAAGAAACTCGACATCAGTCCATCAGCAAATTTAGATGCCTCACTTCAATGCTCCCCCGCCTCAAGACATTAGCGTGTTGTTATCGGATAGAATACATGCAGTAAAGTTCATGAGGGGGGTTCAATCTTGCAAGAATCCGAGTGAGCGGTACCCCAGCCTGCTGATCGGCGGAGCAGCTCGTCCATCTCCTTTCTTTTCTATCCCGCTTTTGATCACCTCCTGTAACAACCTCCCCCCGTCCATTTACTAATTTCCTCCTCCACTCGTCTCCCATCCATTACCCTTGTTCTCTCACTTCTTTTGATATCCTCCACTCCTTTAAGAGATGGATCCACTGTAAGTGGAAGGCCTGCGTTAATTTGGATGTGTCTTGTGTGTGCGAGTAGCCAGGCTAATGTAGAGTAGAGGGGTAGATTAGTAATGAGTGGGAGGAAGAGAAAGACAGACAGACAGACAGACAGACAGACAGAAGCAGAGAGATGGAGATAGAGAGCCTGTGTGATTCGAGAAATGGGAACGCCGCGTGCAAGGATCAAAACACCCAAACTGCCCACAATTACACCTATGCCTTGCACTGACAGAGGGAGGCACATACTGTACACACATACACACACACTGTCTATCTGATCTTATATTAGAGCACAAACTATCTTGCTCCCCCTGCACTGAGCGAGACTTTGACACACTTTTACTGCCATGTTTTATTCAACACAAATGTAGCAAGAAAAAGATGTTATTGAGTGTATGTGTGTGTAGTTGAATGGCTGTGTGCCATATGGAAGTATTTTGCCACCAAGTCTAGGAAGCAGAGAAAACACACATAACACACACACACAAACACACACACACACACACACACGCACACACAC
The DNA here is from genome assembly GCA_038419695.1 of Scomberomorus guttatus. NCBI lineage: Eukaryota > Metazoa > Chordata > Actinopteri > Scombriformes > Scombridae > Scomberomorus > Scomberomorus guttatus. The sequence continues at coordinate 17,118,891 of CM076447.1, forward strand.
GCACTTATATGCACACAAGGCTTTGCACTGCTCAAGTGTGAACCAAACTGTCCAATTACTTTGATCCATGCCTGTTGCTGTGGGAAGAGAAAATAGTTTCTCCCTTTTTGCCTTAAAGCACATCACCTGGGTACACACACACACACACGCACACACGCACACACACACACACACACACACACACACACACACACACACACACACAATGGCTGTGGTCTGGCTTGCTGGCTCTGGTTCCCTTAATTGCCCAAGAGAATGGAGCGAGGAGAAAGGCAGGGAAGCAGAATAGAGAATGCAAACTGCCAAATTTAACCACATTTGCTGAGCTCTGCATCTGTTTAGAAACTCCAGAGTATGAGGAGGATGATGATGATGGTGATGATGGGAGCAGGCAGCCGCCGCTGAAAAGCACTGGCTGTCATCTAATCTAATCAAACTCCTTGTTAAATCAGCTCCCACCCAAACACACGCCCACGTATACATCTTTTGGGAGCAGAGGGAGCTGTTGATCTGTTGGGGGGGTCGACATTTGGCCTTGGTGCGTATATCTGTTCAACTCTGACATTAAATTCTGCTGCTGCAGGACAAACAGGAGTTTATGAGCAGATGTTATGAGATTATATGACCCCCCAATAAATTGCACTGTGCCCTCCAGCAGCAGCAGCAGCAAATAGAATGATGACAACCTGATTCAATCCAACAATATTCATGCAGCATGAAAATCATGCTCAGTAATTCTATTAACCCTTAGAGACCCACCAAAGACCCATTTTTGTCTTTTTTTGGGGGGGGCAGGGGATCTTTAGGGGGAGACAGCAGGTCAACGGGATATGCCATATAGAAGTGGTATACATCGTCTGAAAGCTGGGAACCTGAAAATGAATTTGAGCTGCAGCTCAGCACTGTGTGTCAAGTTTTCCTAGTCATAAATCTGTAATAAACATTGTGTTTTGCTTAGGCGCCTATTCAAATTTTGAAGGTTTAGAGTGTATAATGGCTTAGAACTTTATGATGGAGGTATATGATGGATATTCACATGCTCAATTATGTCTCACAAGTAGTTGCAGCAATTTTTGGGTTGATACTATTTGTTACACAGATTTGGTGCAAAATGTGCCATTTTTGAACACTTGAGAATTGATAAACATGGTCAAAATACCACATTAAGACACAAGAAAAATTCATGCTGTGATTTGGTTGTAAAGTTTTTATGAAGCTGTGATTATCCTGGAGGTCACAATAGGTCATTTTATACATTAAGGTCAAGTTTCAAAAAAATGGTCTCACTACAATGAAATGGCTACTATGGGGACTAACATCGTCACACATGAATACAATTGAGCTCATTGAATCCACAAGAGTCTCAGCTTTCCAGTCATATCCAATTTATGCAATTCTGAGACTGTTTAGACCCCAGTATGGAGAAATATTCAAGTACACCATTTTTAGAATAGTTGAAAACTACATTTATACTACATGCAAAAAACTGCATGGTTTCTGCCCAAAACTGCACGTGATGTGTAGCATAAAGTGGTCATGTCTGTAAAGGGGAGACTTGTGGGTAACCATAGAACCCATTTTCATTCAGATGTCTTGAGGTGAGAGGTCAAGGGACCCCTTTCTAAAATGGCCATGACAGTTTTTCACTCGCCAAAATTTAGCATAGCTTTGGAGTGTTATTTAGCCCCCTTCCTAACAAGCTAGCATGACATGGTACTAATGGACGCTTTATGTCGTCTAGTTTCATATGATACCAGTATCTTCACTCTAGATTTAAAACTGAGCCTGCTGCAGCCTCTGAAAGACAGTAATGTCGGCCAAGGGCGCAGACGCCCCCGCAGGTCTCTGAGGGTTAATTCCTGAAGTAGGAGGTATAACACTGAATTGGGACATTATACTGCTAAAGAATAAAATGCAGCTGCAAGTTTATTCATTGGTGCCAAATAGAGAAATAAAAACTTCCATGTGTTGGTTTCCCCTCACTGGTCACCAGTGAGTCAGTTTTAATATTCTTTTACCGTATTTGTTTTAAAGCATTGCATGGATTCCACCTCCAGACCGTTCTAATCACTTATCACCATCCACATGCCCAAAAGGTCAAAGGTTAAAGGTGATCAAGTCTACCTATCTACCATTTTAAATCCTGTATTAAGACCCATCTTTCTACAGCTACTGTCATCAACATAATACATATATATATGATTTCTTTCGTTTGGTTGTCCAAACCTTGATTTACTTAATTTTAATTTTAATTATTCAAATGTATTTCTAATTTTTCAGCATACTTTGGCCAACATCTGTTATTTTTAGATGCACTATATAAGCAGATTGCACACCATGATAAGCTGTAAACACAACACTGACATATCACCTGATAAAGCTGAACCTTGTAAGCAGAGTTACCTGTTTACACATCTGGCAGACGTGGAGCAACTTTTGTATTAATTTGGAGTCGTGTTTTTGTCCACATGATGAATGTAAGTCTAATATTCACTCACTTTTTAGCTCCTTTGAGCTCCTGAGATAAATATCTGGTTCTTTAGCTGAGTGGGTAGTGTACGGTGGGTTTTTCAGAGCTTTTCTGAGCTTTTTTTCTGCTGGAAACAAGGCTGACGAGAGCAGTGAGAGTGAACCATAGCAGTAAATTTGCAGGGCATAAAACAATGACCTGAAAGAGACTCAAAAGCTCAGTAGCGCTGAGGGGAAAAGCAGATTTCGTGTAATAATTCTCTGTGGGTTTGTCATTTTAAGTTACAGCTTTAGTCTTTTGATCCATCGTTAATATAAAAAAATACCGATTACAGCAGCTTTAAAGATGAAAGTCATACACAGGAGAGGAGAAACTTAGAAGATAAGATGATGCAATTATATTTTATGGCACAGCAATGTTATTAGTGCTAAGTAGGTGAAAGATTCAGACACCAACAGATAAACACTAATAATCAACCCACTACTCTTCTGTGGTCAGAAATTCTCACAGCAAGAATTTCATATTTACATAAATTATACGTTTGCGTGCAAAATGACACAAACAATCTCTAATTCTCCTTGTGTGTGTGTGTGTGTGTGTGTGTATGTGTGTGTGCTCATGGGCACATGTCTGGTTGTCTGCCGCTGTTAAAATTGCTGAGGCATGAAGTTTGCAGCTGCACACAACAGGAGATAATACACATCCTGAATTATTGATGGAAATGAAAACAACTCTATTTTTTCTTTCTCCTCTCTTTCTCTGTCGGTAACTGTCTCTCCTCCTCCTCTCTCTCTCTCTCTCTCTCTCTCTCTCCACCTTCACCCATTTGGCAGTTTAAAGGTTCTCTAATGACAGCAGTGCTCAACTGGTCCCTCTTTGGTTTAGCTTGCTGGCACATACACATGCAGTACACACACACACACACACAAACCAGCGAATAGTCTCTATTCTTAGGTTTACAGCAGGTGTGTGTGTTTGCTCTTCCGTGATGCACTCAGGTCTCAGTGCAGGGCAGGTGGCAGGTGGAGGATAGCAAAGTGCTTGCTGTGCAATTCATCAGTGCCCTCTCCTCTGTCACTCCCTCCTCTCTCCAATGCTCCATAGCTCTTTTTTTCCCATTTCCCTACTGACATTCTTTCTCCATATCTGCCCGTCACTACAAACCACATTTGTCTCTCTGTTATTTTCTGTTTTTCCATCCAGCAGCTGCTGCTTCTTTTCCTGTTCTCTCTCTTCCTGAATGGGCAGAGTGGTGAGGGAGAAGAGAAGAGGAAGCAGAAAACACAAGAGTGAGAGAGAGATGGAGAGAGAGAGAGAGAGAGAGAAAGAGAGAGAGAGAGCGCGCATTTACGGCCAACTAAAGAGCAGGCCTTAATAATTTACTCTGCCCTGAAGCCACAAGCCAATCACAGCCCATTGCTCCCATAGAAATGAGAGAGTGTGTCACAAGTAGTGAGAGAGAGAGAGAGAGAGAGAGAAAGAGGCTGCTGTGTTGGTTCTGACAGTCCCTTGATACTGTGATAAATTATTTGAGGTCATATGTTGGTCTAAAAGCCTTGAAACATTCACTGTCAAGAACAGAGAAACTGAAGCTTTTCATTCAAGTAGAAATGACTATGTAAAAACTATATGTTTTTAAGTCACACACATCAGAGGCCTGGCTGTGGAAAAACGTGTTTGGGTTTTACTTTGTGGTTACATTTTGACATTTTCTCCTGACTACATGAGAGAGAGTGACTGATGAAGTAAAACATTTTTAATTAGGACGATAGACAACTTGATATGGATGTCAGAGACTTTGACGTTAAACAAATGCGATACAGTTTCTGTAATTAATCAGCTTTAGAATTGCTAGCAGTAGTTTAGACTTGCTAATCTATAGACAGAGTCAAGCTAGCTGTTTCCCCCTGCTTCCGGCCTTTGTGCTAAGCTAAGCTAACCTAACCAGTGGCTTCATATTTAACGGACAGATCTGGTGTTTCTCGTCTCATGCTGTAACTCTCTGCAACCTTTTAGCCACTTGAGAGCAGTAGACAAGCTGTAAACACAACACTGACATTTTATTACCTTATAAAGCTGATATGGTGAATGTGCCTATTTACACATCCACCAGAGCAACATTAGCATTAATTTGGATTCATGTTTCTCATAGCTTAAGCTTTCCTTTTAGCGCAAATTCAGAGTCGGGTGATGGTTCTCTATGAATTCATCACTACCAGCGAACCCCTTTCACTTTAGGAGTAGTCATAAGATCCATTGGTAATATAAAATATGGGTTAATACAGCTGTGTTGAGGTTCATTAGCCACCGTAATTTTGGCATCTTGAACGCCTCCCTCTCTCTCTGTTAGACACACACACTAGCACGCACACATAAATGGTTGGTTTATGTTACAATTGGGGCTATTTATTTATTTACATTCACTCCATGGAGGCTTTCACTATAACCATAATGAGTACAGGTCTCACCCAAGCCTTAACCTCACCTTTATTTTGCCCCAGTGGAGACAGAAACCATTTTGTCCTGAATGCAGTTGTGAGGAAAACAATTGAGGACATCAATTTTCCTCAATCAGCTGGTATAACCCCACAATTTGTCCCCAGGTGTGAAACACACACACATCTTCACATGCACACATACAGAGCTGCTACAGCATTCTCTAGTCTGTTCTGTTCCTGGTGCGAAAGAAATAGGCGACATATATTGCCCGAGTAGCACTTCAGTCTTTGGATGAGGCAGCTTTGTAGTCTCATCCAGCTAGCTCTTGGATTGGTCGATCTGAGGAAGGTCACCTTACCCCCCACCGATCATTGATCTATAAAACCTATGAGACAACCGAGGGGCATGGAGAGAAGAGAACAGAGAGATCGAATGCGAAAGGTGAAAGAGGACAATTAAAAGGTGATCAATGAATATTATAGTGGTTAAAGGTGAAGTCTAATTCTGGCTGCTTCTCTACCTGCATGTCAGTCCAATCTGAAACTAATCATGGCACATGAGTCACAATAAAGTAAAAGTAATTTAAACATAAATTAATTTGTCAGCCAGTCAACACTTGATCAATTGTAGATCAATTCCTTACTTAGTGTGAGTGTTTGATAGTGATAGTTTAATGTCTTTGTGTTTTGTTTTGGCCATTCTAAGGAAAAAAAGAAAAAAGGGAAAAAAAGGAAAGAGACAGAGATGGAAAGAAGCAGCGAGTGTGACGATGGAGGCAGCCGGACCCTCCCTGACACATTTTCATCATAAATGGATGTATCTTTAATTACCTTCAGTCCTGTTATCATTCTTATTTTCATGTGATTATACACTAATTAAAACATACTTATGAATATTATATTCCATTTCTTCCAAGTCTGTTCCACTATATGCCACTAAATTCTACGCACTGCACCTTTAAAGTAACAAGACAGAGTCTACAGCCATGCTGCCACCTCTGTGAGAATGTACTTTGAGCTACATGCTAACATGCTGATGTTGTTTACCACATTCACCAACTTAGTGTGACGTGTTAGCATGCTAACATTTCCTAATTATCACTAATAACAACGTCCAGCTGAGATATTTGCTCATAAACTAGTACTGGAGAAATTACAAATTTGACTTGATTTTCCTGATGTATCACCTCTTTGTTAACAAGGTCAGTCTGTGGTCAGTAATTTAACTCAGTCTCTCTGGTCATGCAGTCAACTGTACACATATTGGAAAAGCATCTTTCATTGTTTCTCCAAGGCTTTCAGCAAGCATTGGGAACCTGATCCTCTTATATCCATCCCTGGAGTAACAAGCTCCTTATGTTTGACCAGTAAGTATAGAAAAAAATTGCTGTTTTGTTTGGAATGCTAATTGGATTCTGTACCTATGTATGATTTGTGGTTGAGAGAAATGGCAAACACACTTAACTAGGAGAGACTGAGATTTGATAATGACGACAAAGGAGGTGTTTTCGATAAGATTTAGGAACCTTGTACTGATTGTTTTTCAGTGTAAAGACTAATGGGTTGTGTCCATGCATTTATGTATGTGGATTCTTTCCTTTTATACTTTTTAATAAAAAAACTGCTTTTCATTTAATTTAATTTACAACTGTGGTTATTGTTATTATTTTAAATGTGCTGTGTTCATTTTTTTATGTTCCCAAAAATATATTTTAAAAAGAATGATAATTTTGACTTGATGATAGCGCTAGAGGAAAAGGAACATAAAACATTTTTTTTTACACAAAACCAAAAATGTCAACCTCATGGTGGCACAAGAGGAAAGTCAGAGGATCACCAAAGTCATGAGGATGCATCATCTTGGATCCATGAAAATGTCATGGCAATCTATCCAACAGTTGTTGTGATTTTTCTCTAAGAGATGTAGAAAATCACCGACTGAAACGAAGACTGACAGGAAAATAAGAAAACCAACTAATTAAATGACAAAATGTCTCCTGGAATGCAGTGGCAGTCTAAACAGGAGGTGGTTTCTTACTTTTATTGTATTCTGCTCAGGCCACTGTCATTACATCTGTTTAAAATGGGCTCTCTGCCTTCAAATAGCCAAAAGTGAGTTTGTGGCTAAGTGCAGGATAAAAAGGAACATGGCGATATGAAACCGATTCAGAATAAGAATGAGTGAATAATGGGGGTTTTAAGAAAGAGGAGGAGAGGGGGAGCCGGCAGGAGGTCTTGTCGGACAGAGTGAGTAAGCATTAATCAGTGGTAGGTGGGATAATTACTGGAGGGGGGGCATTTAGAGGACGCTGACACTGCAGTTTATCAATTCATAACTGGCCCTCAGTACTTCATATTTTCGCACAAGGGAGCTTTTAGCATGCATCTGCTTTTTTCTTTTTTCAAGAGAGTGAGAGAATGAATGAAATCATCGGATGACAGAAGAGAGCATTTAGGATGTGTCAGAAGAGAATCGGGAGATGGGTGATAAAATATTAATCAAGCCGTAATGACCTGAATGTTCTCACTGATGTATGATTAGATTTATCCAAGCAAAAAGAACAAAACAAAAAAACATTAAGATTAACAATCAAATGTTATAATTAACCTGCTTTCATTTAAATATTTCATTTACCAAAAGCACAAAACCACAGTGCACAGAAATGTTAAGAACAGCCTGTCAATGAAATGTCAAATCTACCAGCCAGCTTTCTCCAAAAACATCTGCTCGTTCCTTTTCTAGGGAGCTCATGAATAACATTATCCTAAAATAAAAATCTGCTCTCATGCATGAGAAACGGTGTATGTGTGTGTCTAAAGTCTGTGCCTGTTGACTTTCATTATAACATTAGATCGAAGGCCCATTTTATTCTCATACAAACTGTGCTACAAGACGTGACAAGAATAGTCGGCTCTAGAAATACAGCACGATATACAAGCCAGACAGTGTTCATCTTTTAGCAAGCTCTTACAGAATATGGTTGAAAAGCTCTATAAATAGCAGGGTCATCATAGCACAAATAATTCATACACGTGCACAAACAAATCTATAAATTCCTCTATATAACCTGCAGTAAGGCAGACCACTCAGACTAACATCTTTGCCCATTTAATCTACAAAAATTGATTCATTTCAGGCTATAGAGGAATTTTATGTCAAACCACTCAACCCCTGGAGTGGTTATAAGCACACTACCCAACACTGAAGTGGTGTTTTGTTTTTATTTTTAAAGCCAAATGAATGTATGGTAAAAAGGTTTTTATTCTGCCTGATAAACTAAACAGGTTTAAAAATTGACATTGTTTCACTGAATTGGTGTAAAGTTAAACTTTGAAGCCCAACTTCTGTGTTTTTCTTCTTGTTCCTTCAGTTGGATGTTTGTGCTTCACTGTGCAGAATGATTTATGTGCAGAGTTTGACACTAGAAGGCTGTTTTCACATTTATCTGCTGAAAGTGGAAAGTTTCTTTGTTCTCATCGAAAATCTGAGTTTAAGGCGTGTACCTACGAGCATGATTTGTGACACTAGTCACAACTAGTTTGGAGCCAATCGTGGTCCAGTATGTAAATAATGCCTAAAATACATTAGAAGACTTTTGAAAAGACTTTGAAAAGACTTTGAAAAGACTAAAGTCTGTCACCCTCTCACATCTAAAGACAATGTGTCAGAAGTCACTGAGTTTTTAGTCACAGACTATAAGATTTTGCAGACTGGGGATCTTGCAGGGTCACTATTTGCAAGACATCTAGATTCCTTTTGAGATTATTTTCCATCCTGCTCCTGGTGGAAAGTTACAAGAAGAAAAACTGTTGAACAATGGAGCAGAAACAGAAGCAGCTTTTGGCCACAGCTGCCCTTGTGTGTGCAGTGGTTTGTTCTGAAAAACCAGCCAAAAAAAAAAGAGACACCGCAGAATGTGGATACTTCTCCACTCTATTGTGATACAGATGGGAGGACACGTCAAAGAGGCGCTCTGCTTCACTCCACAGCTCCACCAGCTTCTCCTCCTTTTCCACAGTCCAAGAGAACCGATGTTCATGTTCTTGCGCCTCCCCGGAGTCCCCACCATGTTTACTATATACCCAGTTTGCTGCTTCCTGTTTGGTGCTGGAGAGAGCACCTATTAATTGCTGACAATGTTCACATCATTGAACTTCACTATTTGCATGAGCCAAGCTGGTAAACTCTGGAAATTAACAATATCTGCATATTGATAGAATTTGGATTTTTTAATGAGGGAGAAGGGGTGGATGTCATTTTAAGGATTTTAACCTGCTTGAACTTTATTTATGGAAAAACCATATCAGACACAAATTATTATTCCAAGCAGCGTAGTTTTATGTACCGTAAAACATGTCTGTAGGGGATCTTTAACAGACTGTAGGACAATATAATTTGACTTCAAAAGGCCTTAAACAAGCTTTTTCAAAGCTTTCAACTGCATCTCATGGTCTTCATCAGTGAATGGAACTGACTTAACATGGCTAAAGTGTAAAGTGGTCACGTGATGACATGTGGTTGTATTTGTTGGGGGAGACAGAAGCCTCTTCTCTGTAATCACATCATTTCAATTCTCTAAATCTCTTTAAAGCAGTAATAATTTGTTTGTCCACTTACAGGCAGATAAACATGCTGTAAACACAACACTAATATATCATCACCTTATAAAAAATAGATATGGTGAACGTGTTTGCAACAGCAGACACAAAGTAACATTATCATTCATTAGGCCACCTGACAAATGTAAGTCCAATACTGACTCTCCTTTTAGCTCTGTGTTGGTCTCCACCAACTCCTGAGGGAAACGTCTGGCTCTTTAGCAGCTAAATGCTTCACTACATTCCAGTTAGTTGCTAACTCTGTGAGTGGGTTAAATAGAGTTTTGTTTTTTGTTTTTTGCTAAAAAAACAGCTGTCTGCTGCTGATGGAAATGACACTGATCAGACTGATCCAAAACAGTAAAGTTGTGGGCTTTAAGTGAGTTGAAAGATGTTAAAGTGCTCTGTAGAGCTGAGGGGAACTGCAGAGTCAGATGATAATCCTCTAGTAAATGATTGTTACTCACTGGAAATTTGATTTATATTAATATGTCCTCTTTATTATTCCTTGATTTTGTAGTTTGAAATTGTTGATAACATCAGAGAAAGTGTCCTAATGAGAGTCAGAAATCTAGTATAAATAAATACAGATAGCACAAAAACAGCACTGGATGGTGATGACTTTTCTGTGTTTAGAATAAAGGATGCAGGGCTGAATTTCTACCTCAGCTCTAATATGAAGTGGAAATATTACCAACTATCCTGAGGAGCAATAAAGACTTTTTAATTGATTGATTCACTGTGAGATTCATTGTCTGGTCTTACCAGCTGATGTGGGTATATGATAAAGCTATTTATCATGCGTGTTATTGAGCTTTTATGTTAATGTGCTTCATTGTGTTTTTATGATACGTTTTTACTGCGCATTTATATTGCAACCCTGCCTGCAAGCAATGTTTTCCTTACAGGACAGTAAAATTTGATGATGTGAGTTGTGACCAATAAAGCGCTTTTAAGCATTAAGCGTTTGTGCTAAGTCATAACAACATAACCAGAAATTCAAGTGTCTCAAAAAGCATGTGGATTTTGATTCTAATTTTAATATACACTATGTAAACACTATCTTTCTCTTCTTGCATTGCACCCCTGTACAGAAATAGGACGACGCTTTTGTTCGGCAGGCACGCTTGAAAAAGAAAGGTGCAATTGGAGCACATTGATTTTTCCTCATGTTAAAAAGCTTTTATTGACATGGCATTTTCTCACTAGAAAAGGTTACGGCAGAGGAGAAAAGAGAGGGAGGGAGAAGGTGAAACATAAATGGATTCAAAAGAGATGCAGCACCATGATGGCTCTGAGCTCCCTGTCAACTCACCCCACTTTAGCCCACTTTAGTGTGCACCATCCTTTGAAAGTGCAAAGCGCCACACCTCCCAACACATTTCCACACACACTCAAAGATGTGGCTGACTCTGACAACCTTGAAATTCTGAGAGAGACAGCAAAATAAGCCCTTCCATTTTTGCTTTTAGTAAACAAAACAGTGAGGAAAGGGAAGAGAAAGAGTCGAAGGACGTGCTGTATTCGGAGCACTGGGATGCAGACAGTTTAGAGCACAAGGAGGATACGTCCGGAAACCTTCATCACCTTTGAAGGTTCGCTCATAATGATAATCTCTTTGTGAAACATCGTAATTTCTCCATAAAGAGTCATAAAGCCTCACAGTGGCTTCTTCTCTGGGGAGCCAGACGACGCCTTACTGCTGACACAGCACTAAATCACCATACTCTCCCTCTTCCTCCTCCTCCTGCTGCTCTGTTTTTAATGGAAAATCATGCTCACTACTCATATTTCTCCCCTGTTTGTCTCTCCTTTAACTCTTTGGCATCTTGCAAGTGCTGCTCATCTTTTCAAAATACCTTAATCGATACACTGTTAATGAACATACACTTAGCTCCTTTAAAATATGCATAGTTTAACACAGAAGGTTTGTAAAAGAGGAGGTATTTTCTTACTTATTGTACATCATCAAGTCAAAATCTAAAGCTGATGCCATCTGTCTTTAAACAGGGTAATCATTCAACCTAAGAAAGTGTAATTATCTGTCCTGCAGCTGGGGAAACTTTGTGAACAACTACTATTTTATGCGATACAGTATAAATTACAGAAACAGATAGTATTAGATACAGTACAAATAGTCGGTCTGTAGTCTGTTGTCCTAAATTCTAGACGAGAGTTCCAGAAAGAGAAGAAAAAAACTTGGAGTGGTGTGTGACATTCAAAAACAGAAGGAAAAAGACTACTGTATGTCAGAGCAGGACCCTGCACTAATGTCTGAATAAACAGAGGAGGCGGACACCATCAGCTGACTGTGAACAGCAGACCAAAACGTAAGTCATCGACCAGTAGTTATCAGACAGCAAGAGAAAGATCAAAGATCAAATGCCAAAGACCATCTTTAAACGGAGACAGGAGTTACGATCTCCCTCCCATGTGCAACCATGTCATGTGAAAACACCTGAGCAGGCTCAATTTGCAGTTGAAAGCTCCAAAATCTACTGTACTTAGTGGACCTTTGAACTTATTTTGTCACATATACTGTTGAAGGAGCATATTTATATGACATGTTGATGCGAGGCTATTAGAAAACAGCATCAATGAAAAGAGTAAAGGAATCAATTTGAGCTGCTTATCACCCTGAATGCGTTGGATGGTTAAACACACCTGTCATCAGGTGACAACAGAGAAGATGGTAACAGATGTGACAAAGATCAGAGATTCTGTTCATTTAAATACATTTGTATTGAGTCAGTGTGCAGGCTTTACTCTTTTCATTGTTACATACACTGGTCCCAAAGGTCAAGAATGAACTTCATATATAAATAAAGTTTACTTGACCTGCCATTATCATGACCCTGTGGGGGTTTTTAGCAATAAGTTGGCAGAGGTGAGACAGTGTTCTTTCTCCTTAGATGCAAGATGTTGGATGAAAAATTTGACACAGGTAATATATGAGGATGTAGGCAGAAAAGGCTCCAGAGAAAGATCCTTTTTGTCTCATTTGCATGTTGAACTTCGTTTAGCTTTATAATTGATGCAAAATGTAATACGCAACAGAAGCTGAGCAAGTTTAGATTAGATTGGATAATTTTATTATTCCCCAGAGGGGAAACTAGCAGAAACTAGTTACAGCAGACAACATTTTGAAAGACATTCTGGCACAGCAGCAGTAACACTAACACACAAACTAACACATTCTCCAGGAGGACAGTAGCTCAGGAGCTGCCTGGCCTCTAAATAAAATGCTCATACAATCAATCAGTTAAAAAGCTGACCTCAAATGATGCACCTGAAAACAGCTTAGAATTAACAATCAAAACAATATGAAGCAAATCCTTAGAAATTATATCAAAGGTAAAACCCACATCTGAGAAGTCAAGCAAGTATCAGATGTCTTCCATAAGTTTCACACCACAAAAGATCCCAGTCACTCAGCACACTTTTTAAATGACTAAAAACACCAAACGGGATGACCTTTAATATGGTTACACTCTCTTTCCTGTAATTTTATTTCTAATAATTGGAGGTCAAACCTGTTATAACAAATTTGTTTGGTCAAAAAAACGCTCAATAAACTGTCTTAAAAACTCTAAACAAACCTGCCTGACATCTTTTTTTCTGTCAGTTTCTCAGCACAGACTCACATTCACAGGTACGTAGAGGATGAAGGGAATTCCAAAATGCTCTTCTGTTGCTATTGATGCCTTAAATCTGAGAACGTCACTGTGTCCATTTAAAGCAGATCCAGGGATTAAGTTCAGACATCACAACAGAGGACACGATGGGGAAGATCAAACATAAAGCATCTAATGTTTGAGATACAACCATAACCTGCGCTGAGCCTGCGGAGCATAGCCTGTTCTTAAATATCCCCTCTGGTACCTAAATCCCTAATCTCATCATGCTGTTACATTCAATCTCTAAACGCTCTACATCAGATCCTGCAGTAATGCAGAGCTCCAGAAATAGCCCACATGCAGGATCTCGCAAGGGATTTCTGTCTGTGGTGACACTGCAGACTGTCAATGTGTCTGACAGGATGTATGGTTAATGATCATCATATTCAGCATCACTGGGTCTCGAAGAAAAGTTAAGTGCGGATAAGGACACAGGTCTTCTCACTCTCTGACTCACAGTTACACACACACACACACACACACACACACACACACACACAGTCAGCATTTGTACTGCACTATTGTGTTCATCATCAGAGCTTCTGACTGCAGCATTAGTGATAGATGAAGTACAGTGAGACAGTTGCTTCAGACTGCGCTGCAGGACAGATTAGAACATATAACTTGTTTGATTGGATCGAATGATTAAAACAGTCCCAAAGTATACCAAAACTCCAAAGTGGATATTTGCCATAAACAAATCTAAATGTCAAAATCTCCTAGCAGTCCCTCCAGACTGCAGAGTTCATGATAGCCCATAAAAATACCAAACAATTAAAATCATGATATTTTTGCATTCTTAGCGGCTTGTAGAGTTGCAAAAACAACCCCAACTGCTCCAGTGGAGCTGCTCAGTGGTCACCAGGTCAGACTGTGGTTTTACTGGGCAGCTTCCAGGTGTAAATGTGATCAGGGAGTTCCTGCCAAAGAGAGACTTCATCTCAGTGAAACCCCCCTGAATAAATAAAGGTTAAAAAAAGATGGATACCACTCTCATTTCTGTTAGATATGAAGTTGGAGCCAGGAGATGGTTAGCGTAGCTTAGCATAAAGACTAAAGCTCATTAATTAACAACTCCAAACTAACAAGACAAGGTCAAAACCTAGTATATGGCTGGATCGCGTATGAAACACTAGAGGGCTTTTATTTGAAACGACAGATACAGGAAGTTGCGAAACTCAGCCGAGGTGAGTGATGTAGTAACTACATCAGTCAGTCAGGGACACACTTTCGCATTTATAGGGCTGGCCCCGCTGTAGCAGTCCAGCCAAAAACAGAACATAGAAATGACTATTTGTTGTTTGGGTGGATGGGGTGGGGGTTATTTGCTGGACTATTTCTCACCCAAGCGGAGTGACTACCTGGATTCATCACAGTCATGCTGGTAAGTGGATCTTCGGACATTGGTCAGCTAGCTGTTTCCCCTGTTTTTTGCTAAGCTAACCATCTCCTGGCTCCAGCTTCATATTTAATGCACTAACATGAGTTTGGTATTCATCATCTTGCTCTCTGTAAGAAAGGGAATGACCACAATGTCGAGCAATTGCTTTCATGAAAATCTGCCTGTTAGCTTTTGAGATGTTTAGGGCCAAAGTGTTGGTCAAGAGTTCATTTAGATGCTGATGTTGGAGCTAGATGAAAGGTCAGCATGTCACCGACATCTCTTAACTGGGGGCGTTGTCCACACTAGATTTGATGGCAATCATGGCCACTAGTTGTTAAGATATCTTGCTCTGGGTGGACAACCAGACCAGGGGTCCGTCCCAATACCCACACTTGCGGTATTTGAAAATAGTCAAGTGGCTACTTGTGTGACGTATTTCCGGTTAGTGTCACAGTGCCCAAGTACCCGTTAAGACTGCAAGACTGTGGAGGTTTATCAGAGCTCACTGGGACCTCCTGTCACTAAAATACAAATACTGTACATGGCACAATTGAGCTTCTATATAATTTGTTGAAGTAAGAGTAGAGTAGGCTCAACCAAACAGTGTTACAGTTACAATCAGATAAAAAAAACGCACATCCAGGAGCTGAGAGGAGAAATACAAAGTAATTAAATCAAACTATCTAGAAGCACGTAGGTTTAATTTACATAAAAGAGACAAAATACAATATTATTTTGAATGGTTTCTGTCTGATATCATTTTTTAAGAA
Organism: Scomberomorus guttatus; assembly: GCA_038419695.1. Classification (NCBI taxonomy): domain Eukaryota; kingdom Metazoa; phylum Chordata; class Actinopteri; order Scombriformes; family Scombridae; genus Scomberomorus; species Scomberomorus guttatus. The sequence goes on from CM076447.1 coordinate 17,134,229, forward strand.
TTAGACATATTTCTCAAATTCTTTGATAGTGGATATGATATTTAATATTTATCATGTTCTTAATTTTAATATCATGTGATATCCATTTATTGAGGTTCTGCCATAATTTAGTGTTTGGATATGACTAATATTCACGCTAAATCCAACTTCTAAACTTCTTCTTGTCAGTTGATAATTGTCGGTCCTAAAACCAGCCAAAAGGTGCACTACCACCAACTACTGGACTGATGTTGTGGGATACACTCAAAAGTACCTAGCTGCAGATAAAATGGCGGACACAGAGGGAGACATCTAGGAGGTCTACCTTCGCAGTTGACAGGAAATCACGTGACCTTAGCAGCAGAAATTGCTCGTTTTTTCCCCCGTGAAGTAGCACACGTATTTTAAAAAAATATACAAAGTTTATTCATTAGAAATATATTTTAAAAGTCAATTGACTCTCTTAAAGGCTTTACATAATATTTTGAATTCAGAAGTTTGCAGTTAGTACAGATTTTAAAAATGTGCCAATATAATGTTAATTCAATAAGTCTTGAATGTCACCAATTCTTTTAAATGTTTTATGCAAAGTTTAAATCAAATTTATTTATTAAACGATTTCTTATAAACAATTTATTAAACAATGTGAATAGGCAATGTGAATAAAAATTAACCCAGCTATTATGTTAAAATAAAACAGACATCTTTTATGTTGGGAGTCAAATTGACCCCAGCAATTTAAACCTACAAAATATAACTGTACTTACACTTAGGGAACATCAGCAAGGAACACATAGCAGTTAGTCAATAATGGAAAAAACTCCAATAAAAAGTATATAAAAACTGAATAAAACTATGTGTCTTATGTTAGGATCCTAAAGCATGGGAACATTTTTTAAAGACAGAAAAACTGCGTGGGAAATTTCCCTGTTATCAGTCAAAACAAAGAGAAAGAAAATGATCTTCAGGCAACTAAGGAAATCCAACCTGCCAATGATAATGATGGTCCAGTTTTACACCGTTATCAAGTCCATCCGTCCATGGCAAAATATGATCAGTGACCCTTGTCAGGGAAAAATGATCCCCTCAGTAACCTGGATTGATGCGTTGATTACGATGTCTGCAAATACAAGTCATACATGTACATGGAGAGAGGACTCTTACATGAGAGTCATGCAGTGGTAGAAAAGTCTCACTGGAAAGAGGATCTTAAAACTTTTTTTTATGCAGTATGACAAACAAGTCTAAGGGCATGTGTAGGTGTTGCAAGATAACCTTCCTCATACAGCACAGGACCTGTATAACAATGTCTCTTCTTTTGACATTAAGAGCTTTATCTTTCCATTTAAAGATCTCTTTGAGATTAAGCACACTATGTAAATCTGAGGTAAGCACTTGTTGACCTGCACCCCAGATGGACACACAGTTCACCCAAAAGGTCTCCCTTTCAGTAATTTTCTATTGCTGTAACCCACAGATACATTTTACAACATAAAACTAATTTAGCATCATCATGACAAAAGGTCATAAGGCACACTTACTTCTAAATATTACAATCATGATGAAATGCAGTATTTTGCCCACACTTCCCATCCAGCCCATCACAGAGACTACAACTCTGTTATATATATATATGTACATATACACACACACAGTTTTTCTTGTTTTTTTATATATAATGTTTATTGGTTTATATTGTTCTTTACTTTTTCTGTCTTTAAATGTACACAAATGCAACCATGAAGCTAAATTCCTTGTATGTGTAAGTTGGCCAATAAAAGTATTCTGATTCTGAACATGATAAGGGGGTTAAAACTGTCTCCCTCTGGCCATGGTGACCTCTGCTTGGTTTGTCCTTGGGTCTCCACGATTTTGATGGTAATCTGAAAAACAGTTAGCAAATGATCCAATCATTCCTTGCGCTGTCGTAGATAGTGCACTTTTGTCCAGAGGGGTAAAAGATTGACCACACTGACCATATAATAACCTCCCATTTCTCCCTTTAAAAGTAACTTTTGCTTTCTTGCCAAGGTTATCTACTGAGCCCAAATAACAGACTGCTGACCTTTAAATCTATGGTAAATGCAATGGGAAAGAGTGGTGCTACTCAATATATCACTGCTTAACAAATTCCAAACTTTTATATGCAAACACAGAAATGTCATTCAACATTCAAGCTTGATGTGAAAGTATATCATTTTTTCAGCAGATGCTTCTCATCAACTTACCTTGGGAATGCACAGCATTTTTGATGTGGGCATCCAGGTGTCTCCATATTGTCTTCCCACGTGTGGTGTTAAATTTGGGACACAGAGGACAACCCAACTGTGGTAGGTTGTGCTCTCTAACTCGCTTCCAGTCTTAATTATGGATGGGTGCATCTAGAAAACAGTTTTGTTTTTTTTAAATGATTATTTCGGATCATTTGTTATTTTAAAGTGACTAACCAGTGCCAGCCTACATTATGAGCTGGTTTCCCAGACAGTGATTAAGCCAGGCCCTAGACTACAGATGGTTAGTCGTGGTAATCATCAGGAAAATGTCAATTGTGTGCTACACTGCAAACTCTAATGCTAGGCGTTACCCAGACTGAGCATCCAAGCAGCTAATCCCTGCTGCCCATTAGCAAGCTAATGTAACGTGATTCAAAACAGTTTGTAATCAACAGTACGGTACTCATTTTAAATTAATTTAAACTCAGGATTCATTTACACAAATATTTTTAAAAAGTGCTTACATGAGCTGCAACAACAAGATAAAAATTGCTAACATTAAATGCTTGGAGCCACTTGGCATTTTCAAATGTATTTTCTCTGTATCTGTTTGATAGACATTGAATAAAACCTTAGAAAAGCCAACAAACTTTTTAAAAGATCCTTAATAGACTATCTTACCACTGTAAAGTCCTCACGCCTTCTTGCCTTTTCTGCCACAAGTGGACTACGCAAATGCGCAATGCAGATGTTCACGCAAAAACTGCGGAGGCGGAGGTCCAAGATGTCTGCCTCCGTGTTCGCCATTTTGTCTGCATCCAGGTCCCACTCAATACACTTGGTGGTATTAAGCGATAGAAGAAGTGTGCCTCGAGTTTGAGTTAAGTGTAGTGTGGGTTATATTTTCAGACATACTTGCCTACTACCTGGTAGTACGTGAATGCGCACTTAAATGCTAAAGACTGCATGTGTGGGTATTGAGACGCATCCCAACTCTGGCCAACCAACTGATGTCCTCTTACTTAGGTATAACATCCTGAATCTAGCGTGTTTGAACATCTGATTTTCTTCTCGGCTCAGCTCTCTGGACATTTTCAGCCCAGTTTCTCATAAAAGCTTCCAAGTCCATCTGCTGGAGCTTCTGCCCAATCAACTGCAATTATGATTTATCTGATTTCTTGCAAAGAGGAGGCACCTCAACTTGGAGTAATGCCATGAAGAACTAAAAGGAAGTTTTATTTTCGTGTTTGGGCGGGTTTGTAAGTGAACACAGCAGGATCGCAGCAGTTTACTAATCATACACACAAACGACAGCAGGGGCACGTCCATACCTGTGGTTTTCAAACCAGGTTTCAGCGAAGCTTGAGGATCCTGGAGGGGATTCCAGCTGGTCCCCTGAAAAATGCGGAACAACTCAATTTCACTGTATCACTGCAGCCAATAAAAACTTTTCTGATCATTGGTTTCACCGTCCTCTGTTATCTTCTAAGCTACAGCTTGTACCGTCTGTGTGGAGTTGTGCCGCTGTGAGATAACATACCGAGCATAAAATTTATAGAAGCAGATAAAATTTCTGTTTTTCTATCTTTTTATGTATTTAACACACTTTTTTTGTAGGCTACACATCACAGAGAAGGAAGAAGTGACATTAAACTATCATACATATGTGAACAAAGTCTGTTTGCATTTAGGTGTCACTGTGTTCAATGTTCAAAAACAGGCTGACAGGTTGACAACGAAAAGGCAGTCCAAACAGGCAAAACAAGTCCAGAGGGCAAGGCAGGCAGGTCAAAACACATCTAGCAGACATCCAGCAGAAAAATCAGGAACAGGTACAGGGTGACAGGACACAGGACAACAAAAACAGGTAAACAGGTTCGGGATGCAGGATACAGGATCTAGTGGCTAGAACACAAAGGCATGACGTAACATTGACCAACTGCAGAGGATATTGGAAAGTGGGCAGGTATATTATCAGGAATCAGGTTAGAAAGTCTGGGGGCATCTGGTGGACAGGTGGAGAATGGCAGCGACTGAGGCAGAAAGGGCAAAATAAACTGGACTAGAATTATTGTGACAAAAAGAAAATAGTAAAAAAAAAAAAAGCCTTTGTTTTGTCTAAACTGATAGTCCAAAACCCCAAAGGTATTCAAAGTTACAGAATATAAAACAGAGAAAAGTAGCAAATCCTCACACTGGAGATGCTGGAGACAGAAAATCTTTGGTATTTTTGCGTGAAAAAAAAAAAGTTACTTTACAGGCCTGTAATTTCCCAATGTTTTCCTTGAAGACATTTCCTGAGAAAAACTATGTAATTTGTTACTAATTATGGGGAAAAAAGTAAATACAATATGCATATTTTTGCATTCAATTCCTGCATTGGTTTGACTAAAAGACTCTTTAGCAGTTAATTGGAATGAATTAATTGGAGCTTACGTTGTTTTCCCCAGAACACTTCTCTGAAATGATTCTGAAATTACAGACTGATTTAATAAGGCATTACAGATTATGGTGGTATGTTATTGGTCTCCCACTCTCACTGAGCTGGGAGGGAGATAGTGTCTCGCTCAAGGACACCTCAACAGGGTAGACACTTGCTGACCGAAGCATCTCCTCACACACATACACACTGCTTTTGTATACAATTCTGTCAACAATCACAAGTTGTATGGTGATAAATATATTTCAGCCATACACTCAAAATATTTGGAAAATAAAAAAGTGTCAAGCAGCTTTGATTGGACATAAAAGCACAGAAAGTGAATTTTTTTGGGAGTGACTCTTGGCTGCTTCCATCCCGATAAGCTGCCGACTGAGCCCCGAGAGAGGCAAGCTGCTGTGGAGTGGAGATAAGGCTCCACCTGCCAGCCGTGCTCATCAGCGTGTTTGTGTGTTTGAGTATGTGTGTTTGTCTGAGCCTCCGTTTGTGTGTGTGTGTCCTCGTCCCAGGCCTGCCAAGATAAGTGGTTCTCAGGCACCCAACTGTATAATCTGAGCTACACTAAACACCCAACAGAGATCAAGTCAAACAGTACAAAGGAAAAATACTTTTTTTTCCCCAGAGTGGAGTAGAATATGAAGATAAACAGAAAGGTCATTTCTACTACAGCAGCAAAAGAAACACCTTTCAGCTCTATACGTGCAGTAATGTTAATTAAAGGTCTATGGAAGCCCATTAATGCCACTGCTAAGTTAAATCCACCTTCTTAGTTTTGTAGTGTTTTTTCCCTCATAATTATCACACAGTATCTTATAATCATAAGAACTTTCTCATAATTACGAGAAACTTTTTCATGATTATGACTTATTTATCTGAGATTTATGACTTAGCATCCCAAAATTCTGAAGTTTGTGAAAATTATGATGATGTTAATCATTTTAAAACTTGAATGTCTACAGAAGCATGTTTGCATTCACCAAAGGAAAAAAAAAAATTAGAGGCTTTATCTCATAATTACAACTTCTGTATCTCATAATTATGACTAACAAGAAAACTATCTCATAATTAAGAGATTTGAATGTCATAATTACAAAAAACAATCTCATAATTACGAGAAAACAATCTAATAATTAATCTCATAATTACAAGACATAATTACGTGGCAATTACCTCATAATTATATAGAAACGACCTCATAATTATGAGATCCAGATCTCAAAATTACAAGAAATCTTGTAATTATGAAAACTTTTCTTTTCTAATTATAAGATACTAAGTCTTAATTACAAAATACAGCCTCCATTTTTTTTCCTTTGGTGAACGCAAAGCACTTCCATATAATCCCATTGAAAGATTTTAAACTTTTGACCTTGAATCTATTTAGTGATGTCTGTGATTGTTTCTGATGCTGTATATGCTTTTGTTTGTCGCTATGTGGGTTGGACTGTATATCTTTATCCTTTTATTCTACCTGGTTATGTTTGTTTTCTTTCTCTCTTGATCTCAACAAGATTACCTGATTAAATAAAGGTTATATATATAGTTATGACTGAGTATTTGATAATTATGAAACACACTATCTCTCTCTCATAGTGACTAAGACATAAGAATTATCTGATCATTATGATTTTGTATCTGATGAGATGTTATCTCATAATAATAAGAAACTTTTCCAAAATTCAAAGATAGTATCATTCATAATAGTCATAATTCAATTAAATTTGTATAGCACCATCTCATACAAAGACAGTTCATGAAAACAAAAGGAAACAGCTAAAAATGTGCTTATATACAAAACATCCATGCAATCATGCACACACACACACACATATATATATATATATATATATATATATATATATATATCAATAAAATTGATTTATAACACTTAAACACACTTATTTTAACATTGTATCTAAGTAAGTATCTGTGTGTTTGAGGCCTGATGTAATGTTTTCATTAGTAAGTTGAGGCCTAACAGCTTATTTTAATTCTCATTTGACTAAAACTGACTCGTGTGAATATATGTTCTGTGTTGCACTTGGAGACCAGAAACATGCTTTATTGGGTATCCGCACACGATAAACAGTTTTTTCAGTAATTTCTGTTAAGACTGCCACCTATTTGTTTTTGTGAAGAACAAATCTGAAACGGTCCAGTTGGCTAAAGTTGTGGAATTAAAACATTGCTAGAATTCACACATTAAAATTTAATTTCTGGTATGTTTATTACACTTAAAGGATAAAGCTGGTGGTTTTTCTATATTTTCCTTCAGAGCCAAACCAACAATGCACTCATCCTATTTACAAGTATTGTGAGTGTATCCAAAGCCTGATACATCGAATTCCTCTGTACCGTTGTTGTCCAAAAACTGTTAAAAACACGTCAGTGAGCCACACCGCTGCACTGGGTGACATGTTCCTTTGCCCCAAAGGCAATGGCTGTCGTAATTTGTTGAGAAGTGATCTTCTCTCAGGAGAGAAGTTCCTTGCACAGCAGACACCACTGAGCGTGTGCGGGAACACGGTTCTGTTTACATAGCTTCACTATCTTGTTGTGCTACATAACACAACATCTTGACTTTGTACTACATTGTAAATTTCTCAAAGTAAGTAGATCAATTCATTGTTGGTTTGGCTCTGCACATGAGATTTGTTGACAATAAGAAAGATATATAAAATCACCAGCCATATCCATTAGTTTCAGCAGCATGCTTCAAATAGCAGGCACAACCTTGGTTTTAATATATATCCTAACATAACATATATTTATTTTGTACTTCATAATAAATAAGAAAAAACTTAGGTGGTTATTTTTTTTATTTTTTATTTTTTGGCAGAAACAGGATTCCATAGAGGTCAGACCACAGGAGTTTTGACCCTGATTTCCTCTTTTTATCAAGTAGGAAAAGTTTAAAGAAATCGCTTTGGTTAAAAACTGAGAATGAGACAGACACAAATATTTAAACCACAAGCTGATCTCTCTGTACAGATATACACCACACGTACACAATCACCTCTCTTAGTGTTGTAGTTCACACAGGACTTGAAGTCATAAATAAAGTCTTATAAAGTCTATCCATCTCTTCTCAAGAGAGGACCATCAGTGTCTACATGCTGTCTCTCACACGAACCCACAACCACACATTTCTACTTACATTCTGCTGATAGAAAATCTTTGTTGTTTCTGCAACTCTCCATTTGTCACATTTTCTGAGAAAATTACAGGAAGTGTAAAAGGAAGTGAAATGTTGAGCTGTTGCATACTGTGTGCATGTGTCTCATTGCGTTGTCGCCTGACTCAACTTGAGATATGAGCAATATTGTGAGGGCTTCATAAACTCTACCAAAGGGTAGTCTGATGAGCAGAGACGGGCTGTGAGTATATGTGTTTGTTTGAAACTAAAGAAGGAAGCAGGTACTACGAGCCACAAGTCATGCCTGTATGGGCATGAAGTAGCATGTATGTGTATGTGTGTGTGTGTGATCCTGTGGTGCAACCATGGTAAAAGCGGCACTGGCTAAACTTCTCATGCTCGTGATCCTCATCTTCATCCTCGTCCTCCCGGAATTCTTTACGTTATACAGAGGTGGGTCATCCAAACAGCTTCAGATAGAGGTTTTCTCCACTCTGTCTGTGATGTGTGTGTGGTACATGTGAGACTCTACTCGTGTGTGTGTGAATGTACGGTTCAGAGCCTTTTGAAGCATTACAAAGAAAGAACTGCTTGTTTTTGGCTCAGTTTTCAAAGACGTTTTGTTGAAACTTTACATTTGAGAACTTGAAGTAAACTTTTTGTTGAGTCACTTTGTCTCCTTTCTTCCTCATCACGTAGACTCACTCTGTCTGTCTTTCTGATCTAAAAATGATTGCCAAATATAGCTCTGTGCAACACTGACTGACAGCTTCATTGAAAATGTTTCCGTATTATGTTGCCTTGAAAAGCTCTCTTTTTGAGAGCAACATGCTTTGGCTTTTGTACTCGTACTCGTGTTTGCATTCAATGGTTTCGCTTTTTTATCTGTTTCTCTCCTCCTCTCTATGTCTTTCCTTGTTTCTCTTTGTCTGTCAGAGATAAACTCGAGGCAGCAGCTTCCATTTTGAGATCCTGCTCTGATATTTGACTTGAGGGCATTTTTATCTTCTCCCACTGAGAAATCCTTCTGAATTTTCTGTTGTTCATTCTCCATCTCCTTTCAGTATCAAAAGTTAAATTCCTCTGTCTGCCCTACCGAACCTGCGAACAAGAGAATCAGGTGAGGAAGGGGGAGAAAGACAAGATTGGAGATGCTGAGGTTAGAAGAAAGGATATGTGTGACCCCTCTCAGACTCCAGGAGGTGAAATATGGGAGCAGGCCTGCACACAAGAGAGTCAAACCAACACGACTGATCCTGCAACAGACTCCAGGAGAGGTGGTGAAGACCAGCTGATGAGAAGGTTCATGTGTGAGACAGATACGGACATGGCAGAATTACATAGCAACATGTCATCTTCAGGTGATGCACAAAGTTTTAAAGAAACTTCTGTAGTTTTTACCCATGCTACCAGCGTGGCTCAATGTATGGCAATGCCAGCTGGTTGGTAGGTTCACTACTTTTGCCCAGACGGAAATATCTCAACAATTACTCAATGGATTGCCATAAAATTTGGCACAGACAAAACACCCCCCTCAGGATAAATTGGTTGAAAGGGCAGGATGAAAAATGTGGTTATCCACTGATCTAAAGCGCCATCATCAGGTCAAAATTTTTATTTGTCTTTTATTATTTATGCCTACCTGCATAACTAATAATGTTCCCCTCAGCCTGAGCTGTACAGCCTGAGCTGTACTTAGTGTTTAGTGCCATTTAGCAGATGTTAGCATGCTAACACACGGACCTAAGTTGGTGTACATGGTCAACAATATAACTGCTTAAAATCAGCATGTTAAAGTTCAAAAGAAATTAATTTTTTACATCTACTACAGCATAAATATCTGCTCTGTAAATCATTTGTTCTCCTTTGAGAAAAAAAAATCAGTAACCAAAAGGGAATAATTTATATTTTAAATTCTTTGATTTCATGAGTGTGCCTCCTAGTTTTACATTACTTCACTTAAATACCATTACATCATCCGCTTACGTGGCTGGAGAACTTATTTCGGTACAGCAAATCAAATCTTGAATAATGTGGTGTTTGATCATCGGCAGAGCAGACGGTCACACTGAGCCTGATAGCATCCTGCTACACAACACAAGAGCCACAGACTCTGAATAGCAGCCCAGATTAGCTTTCATGCTAAAGTCTTCTTCTCATCTAACTTACAAACATGAACACACATCTTGACCTGCTACTTAGCAACCAAACAAATATTCACTGGGGAAAAGTGAAGCACTAACGTCAGTTAGCAGGCTACGTAGCCAATTAGCTGCAGCACGTTAAAGAGCTGTAAACATACCTGCAAATGTCACTTTGGTTTGGATTAAATGTGATTTCACTTTAACATTGTCACGGTGAGCGTTTTAGAGCTGCTAGCATGGTGGTAGAGTCTTGGTGTTGTTCAAGTAATTTAAGGCATCTATCAATCTATCTATCCACTGATCCATCTATCTATCCACAGATCTAATGGTTCATCTTGAGTTGTCAGTGGAGCTTCAAATTGAAGATGCAGAGTCCCTTAATTTCACCTTGTATGGACGCAGTAATCACAGCTCCCTACACCTCCACCCACCTGAGGTGGAGGGGGAGGGGGAAAAGAAGAAGAAGGATGATGAAGGACAGAGGGAGGCATTCTACTGCTGTCACCCTGTCTCGCCCAGCTCAGAGTCAGCCAATCACAGCCACTGTCTCCTTTGGCTCGCCAATCAAACAGTTTTCAATGCAACAGCAAAAGAAAAGCTACCACAGGAACGGACACCGAAAGGTTGGTGTCAGGATGAGAGAGTGGCTCGCCATTGCTTCTTTGTTCCAAGTGTGGTCAGTATGGCTTCACTTTAAGATTAGAGAGGAAAGGAGAGGAGAGGGAGGAGAGGAGAGAAAAGGACACAATAAAACACCAGGAAATTGGCCAATCAGTTTTCATTTTGGGTGAAACTGATCCAATTTCAGTCAAACCCGTCCTCTACCTCCATCCACAATTGAGTCATTTTTTTCAATAGAAAGAATTTCACTCAATTCTTCTTCTTAAGTCCAATCTTAGTGATGTTGTTTCTCTCTCTCTCTCTCCCTTCTGATTGGTCAATCAGACTCTTAGAGAGTTACAGTACATCTCAATTCACTGTTACTCAAAGGCTGTATTGATTTTGGCTTGGTGTCTTTCTGTTTGGCTTTCCCACACTCCCCCATAACTAAGTCATATTTTCCAGTGTGCAATGTTAAAAGCTGGATATCCATCTCACTTGAAATTTTTCCCCCATTTGCAGACGCCCATTCCATATTTTCCCTTTCCTTTTCATTTCATTTCTACTCTTATTTGTTGCTGTCTCTCTTCCTCCTGCTGTTATTTCACCCTTTCCCAAATTTGTGTCTCTTGCAAATCTTTCTAATTATGTATTTATTTATTTTGCTCCTCTCTCTTGCTCACCAGTTGCATCCAAGTCTCTGTATCTATTCTTTTTAGAGGACATAACACCAGCCAGGCTCCTTTTTAGGCTTTATAATGCTTTTCACATATCATGATGGAAACACATGTTAAGAGCTGAAAAGATAAGTTGATTAATTGGTCGATCAAATGAAAATTTGTATAAAATTGTTAAAGTCTTTCCTAATTTAAGGATGTCCTCCTCTTCTCTGTTTTATGATATTGTAAATTTAATATGTTTAGGTTTGGGACTGGGAAAAGAAACAATGTGAAGATGCCACTTTAATCTGGAAAATTCTGATGGGCTTTTTTTTTTTTTTTACTGTTCTGACATCGCATAGGCGATTTTAGCTGACTAGCTGATTATTCGGTAATAAAAGATAACAGTTGTTACAGGTTAGATATTTTTCTGTTTCCAAAAATCTGTCTTTGTTTGAAATGCCTGTCTCTCGTCCAGATGAGTGGCTGTGTATGTTCAGGGTGCTCTGGCTCATTCTGCTGTGTGTGCTGCTGCTGTCTGTAGTCACACCTATGCTCAGACAAATCAACTGGAGGAGATACTGCTGCAGTAAGACGCACATGCACACACACACACACACACACACTCACACACACACACACACACACACACACACACACATACATTTTCCACTTTTCCAGTTTTATTCCCTTAAAGTGATCTTAAAATGTCTCCCTTCTGTCAGAAAAAACAAAGGTACGCCCTGTTGGTTACAACCTCACTGGCCAGCAATCGAATGGTAAATTTAAATGTGTGTTCTGTTTTTACTCTACTTCTCATTTCCCTTATTTCACTCTCTCACAGTATTATAAACCCAGACACACACTTCTCTATCTCAGTTCTCTCTTTCTCAGTCCCAGTTGTTTAAAATTCATTTTCTAGTTAATATGGAATTTTGTAATATTCAATCAAATTAAAAACACTATATTTGAGATAGAGATAGATCTATACACAAGATCTATCTATACATGAGCTGTTCATAAGTATTATTGCATCTGGATTAAAAACAAACTTCCTTCTATTTGCAACTCTGCCTCTAGAGCATTTATAGCATTTCACAAGCTATTTATCTCAGAGTTATAACATCTTTTGCCCAAATTGTGTCAGACTTTATTTCCAAGTAATGCAATACCCCTATGTTTGAAATGACTAATACATATGTCCATCTTTTAACTAGATGAAGAAAAGCACACAGAAATCATCGCTCCTAAAGGTAACTGGCACAACACTACCCTGTTAATTTAAGCTCTACATCCTAATTTAATCATATTTTATGTTCATAATTTGTGATATACAGTGGCATCATTCAGTGGCATAATTTTAAATGTTGTAGATTGAGTGGTATAGGATTTTAATGACCTGTTATTGTTCAAAAAGGGATTCAACTTCACACCTATGGGTCCTGGTCAGGTCAGTTCCTAAACACATACACGGTTTGAAATAAAATGGTTTAAGTAAACAGTTGTTTCAATCCTTGACAACTTTTTTTTTCTTTCTTTTTTTTAATGGACAGGACTATCACCCATTCAAGAGTTGGACACTCCGGGTAGGAACACAGGCACTTCAACACATTCAGAGAAATGAATCAGATCACAAGCATATAACTCCTGTGAGTTTGTGTTTGTTAATAGACTTTATGTACATTTTTCAGATGACATAGAAACTCTGCTGGATGGAAATGGCGACCACTCTTATACTGGTAAACTAACATTTACTGGGAACAATCATAGGCTGAATTTATACTCTAGCTGTCACTACAAAACTACAGGCTACTTCACTATATAATTTTGTGTTTCTTTAAATTTGTTTCTAATCTTAATTAAAATACTTTCCAAACTTTCCAAAAATCCTCATTTTTAGATTTGATACTTTACTAGCGTTAAAGGACGGGTTCACAATTTGTCCTAAAACAGTCAGTCAGTCCATATGAACAGTGAAAGAGGTTTTGCTCACTGTAATCATTCCTTCTGTTCATACTGGATATTAAAAGATCCCCTTCAAATGTGCTTTCAATGGAAGTGATGGAGGCCAAAATCCACAGTGTGTCCACACAGTCATTTAGTGCAAAAATGTATTTAAGTTAATCAGACGCTTATATGAGGCTTCAGCAGTCTGAGTTAGTCATATCAAGTGGATATCTGCCACATTTACAGTCTTTTTAGCATCAAATTCCCTCTTTGTGTTTCCTCAGTGTTTCCCTGTTGAGCTGTGGTGGAAGTATAGTAACAAAAAGAGGGACGAAAAAGACTGTAATGTTAAAATATATCTACTTGATTTGACTAATTTAGATGGCTGAAGCTTCATATTAGCTTCAGATAAACTTTTAAATACCTTTTTGCACAGAAGGAGGACTGTGGATTTTGGCCTCCATCACTTACAAGTGCATTATGAAGGGATCTTCTAATGGTCAGTATGAAAAGGAGGAATGATTATAGCAAGAAAACCTATTTCAATGGTCATTTGTTGTTTTAAGACAGACTTGGAAAAATGGTGAACCCGTCCTTTAAGTCTTTAGTCTGACCATATGCATTTTAATATGCATATGCATAATCAGCATGGAAAACATCATAGAATTTACTTAAAGCAAAAGTTTGACAATTTCTTAAATATTAAGTTTACTAACTAGCTAACATGTATCTCATTTGTACAAAACCTGAGTGTAAAAACGACAATTCGCCATTTTCTGGAGGCGTTATTATGTGCAGAACTGTTTCTTGGCTCTGAGCAGTTGCCAGGCAACCACTCCTGGAAATTACTGCGCCTGGCCAAGAAATAGTCCGGGCACATAGCCACGAAACGAATTTTTGTTATTACACTTTGTTTTTCTTGTACTGATAAAACAAATATAGAGGTACTAGTATGCGGATTTTCTTAACTTTGGACAGAGCCGGGCTAGCTGTAACTCCTGTTTCCAGCCTTTGTGCTAAGCTAAGCTAACCAGCTGCTAGCTGTACAGTAGCCTTATATTCAGCAGATATAATGCTACATAAGGATAATATCAGTTTTCCCAACTAGCTAACTCTCCACCACTGAGCCAATATGTGTATTTCCCAAAATATTGAACTCATTAACAGGCTATCAAATGGACTCTGATGCTTTTCACTGTCAGCTCACAGTTCATTCTTTCATCCTTTTTTTTTAGCAAATCTACATCACCGCTGCCATCCGTCCATCTCCTAGCAGTGATGTACACTGACTTCATGCACACTGGAGAAAAATAAAGACTGCATCACCTTCCAGCCACCTTGATGGCAAAAATAAACATCTGAGACACATAAATATGGTTAAAACTTGTTTATTTGCAACATCTCATTCTCAAACCTTTTAGACGGCAGTCTTAATTCATTAGTAAACTGTCCAAACCTAAATAAATTAATTGACTTTGATTCCACGTTACAAATCATTTTGTATTCAAGGCAGAGGCACAGCTGATAAACAGCCGTACCCCATCTGTCCATAGCTGAAGGAGCCAAAACATTATGACAGGATTGACTAATATTTTCTTTGCTTCCTTGCCCACATCAATGCCCCTTTAAAAGGGGAGAAGCTGAAGGAAAGAAGGGGAAGAGAGTACTTTATCATCCAGAGATCTAAATAACTGTAGGCTGGAAGCTGAGAGCCAATTTTAACAGTGGATATTCAAAAAACAGTGGTGCCTCAGGATAGTTTAAATACCACAGGTGCTCAAGGAAAAGAAGAAAAATAATACGGAAAACATACACCTCTGGAGAATAAGAAGTGTTTACATCTAGTTCCTTGCAAAACAATATTTATTCAGGAGGGTAAGAAGAATTTAAAAACCACCTACATGTTTTGGCAGCACCTTCTTTAGGATATAAAAACAAAAAAACCCACAGAGAGACACATTGTTGATTAACAAAACATAATTAGAGATGAATTCACTTACATTACATCTTCAATGAATCCACGTAGGACAACTAAATGTTTTCTAAGTTAAAGTGTAAAGATTCATTTTTCATTCATTTTTCCCTTTCAAATCAAACTGGATAAGAGTAAATATAAGGTAGTGTTGCTTCATATAATTTAACATAAACACAAAACATAAAGTAAAACATGTAGCATAATCAGTAATACTGGCATATGGACCAGATTTAAACATTTCAGCTAGTGTTGGTCAAAATGTTGAAATACTAACAGAGTATAAGGAGTGCAAAGAAAGCTTCATATATATTAATGTAGAATCCCTTCAACACAGTCAGTCATCGTTTGATTTTGGTTCAGTTTTTGGACACAATAGAGAATACATTTTTGTTTGTCAGACAGAATGAGTCACAGCTCTGAACACAGTTTGGTTCCTCAAAGCAAAATATCAACTGCAAAACAGACAAAATAACATTCAGAGATACAACGTGGAAGTGACACACATACAACCTGCATGTGGACCATTTCTACATGTACCTGTTTGTTAAATTGTTATCTTCAAGATTATATTATGTATATATATATATATATATATAAACAAAATATTCTATCTGTAGCTGTGGCACATAATGTAGTTATAAGCACTTTTCTATACCTTTTCTGTACAATAACAGACACATTAAGACAAGCGGGTGAGCAGGTAGCGCGTGTGTGTGTGTGTGTGTGTGTGTGTGTGTCCGTGTTAGTGTTGTGTCTCTGCTGCTGGTTCTGTGGTGGTTTGGCAGTGCTGGCTCTGGATGTGGGAGATCTGCAGGACGGGCAGCAGCAGCTGAAATGCATTCTGGATGTAGTTGGTACTGTTGGAGCCCTGCGGATAAGAGACCCATGACCTTCATTATCATCATCATCATAATCACTGTCATCACTGTTTGTTTGTTTGTTTTAAATAAATGGGGAAAAAAAAGGTTGTTTCTGATTTTTCCATTTATTTTGACCCAAAAATACTGGACGTGTCTATTGTATAGAATAGAATGGGATAGAATACATCTTTATTGTCCAGAGTGCAAAACATATGTAATATGTAATATAGATGACAGATATCAAAACACCATTGAAGTATAAAACACAGTACTAAAGAATACAGATAAAATTGCTAAAACAAAGCATAAAACATTAAAACATAAACTAAAATATTGTGGAGAAATATTTACAATTCTGTTTTATCTAAAAATGCTGACTGCATTTGCAATGAAGTGTGTTTTAAGTACAATTATTTTTATCTACTATATGTGATTTTTTCTTCATTTTTAAACATCTTTTTAAAAACATCTCACCTCATTCCCCATTAACCAATTCAAAATGATAAATGATCAAATCATTGCAATGATTATTAACACATCTAGCAGTCAACCCTACTAGGACGACTGTCATTATATTCATTAATTTTAGTTTGATTTAATTATAATCTGAGAAAAAAAAATCTGTGTATCTCACCTCTAGCAGCACGCTATCTACCAGCGGATTCAACTCTTCTGCTTTTCTTTGGCCCTGAGAGAGAGACAGATGGGGAGCAGCAATGAGTGTAAGATGAATCATAATTCTCGATGTCTCCATTGAGAATCAGTGGTTTGGTTGGAGAACACAAAACAACTACAAAGACAAACATTATGACAAACCACATGAAAAGACCAAAACCAACAATGAATCGATCCCACTAACAAGTGCTGCTTGTGTAGCCAAAGGCTGATATTCATCATCTATTAAAAACACCTGAATGAGCTGCACTGTTGCACAGGGTGACACCTTTCTTCATTCCCATCAACATGGGCACTGTTGTTCATTTTGAGTCAGTCCTGTTGCTGGCAAATGATAAGATGAGCACAGAATATGTATTAATCCGCAGCTAAAAATAGTTCCCAACAAATGCTCTATTTACACCTGTTTGAGGAAAGCTACAGTGCCCCGCCGTTTTAGAATATCTGAACCTATTTTTAAAAATAGTGACAATGAAACAGCAATTACAGTGTCTTTAGCTTCTGTAATGTGATCTGAGTGAAAGGGTATAACTACGAGAGGGATTTAAATCATATCCTTCAGATTTGGTTGGATCGCTCAAACATGGGTGTGGCTTAGAGAATACAGAGCTGTAGAGGAATCAGGCAAGAGTTAAATGAATAAATTACACCTCAACCACGCTCATTGGAAATATAAAAACAAAGTTTTTGCCGACAAATAACTAAACATACTCCTCCCACTGTGATATTGCTCTGCTAGTTGTGACCTACAAGCGGTCAAGTGTGGTTTTATATATGATGGGAGGAGTTAGCTAGTGGCCCCAAATCACATTTGATTGGATAAATGTATCTATACATCCCCAAATTCAAGGTGAATAATCAAATATATATCCATGTCTGTCCAGACTCATATAATATTTGTAGTGAAGACTTTGAAGGAATTTAATAAAAAGGTATTTTCCTTGTATGTATTTACATGTTTGGCCAACAAAGCTGATTCTGAACACAAAGCTGTAGCCGTGACAGTAGACAATGCTTCAGATATTCGGATGTTGCTGCAAAGAAGCTACAAATTCTAAAAGGTGGATGCTTCACACACATCTTCAACCCGACAGCACAGAAGATCTTTACAATCATCACAGCTTCAAGGTGGAGACCCAAGATTAGTGTCACTGATTCAGTATCTGACCAAATGTGAAATATGGTCACAATCTCCTCTTCTGTTCCTGAGTTATGGTGTTGAATAATGGCCAGAAGAATGTTTTTGCAGAACATTATGATGTCACAGAGAAGTTGACCTTTGACCTTTTGGATATAAAATGTCATCACATCATATTATCCTATTAGACATTTGTGTGAAACTTAGTCATAATTAGCGTATGAATTCTTGAGTTATGGACCAATGTTATGTTTTGTGAGGTCACAGTGACCTTGACCTTTGACCTTTGACCACCAAATTCTGATCACTTCATCCTTGAGTCCACGTGGACGTTTGTGCCAAATTTGAAAAAATTCCCTCAAAGTGTTCCTGAGATATCACGTTCATGAGAATGGGACGGACAACCTGAAAACATAATGCTGCCAGCCATGGCTCTTGCCGGCACAGAGGCATAAAAATTACAATTTCACTGTCTTTCAAGTACATAACTATGGCTTGTTTTCAAATATTTACGTTTTCAGTAACCAATTGGTGGCTGCTGAGAGCCATAGACACGGTTAGGAAGTCGGGCAGTATTGAGAGACGGACGAATATATTGTTGGTTCTGGTATTTTAACGGAATTTGCTGACAAAAAGAAGAATATAGAATAAAGCCAGCCTCATTTATCCTTTAACACCCGCACTATACACACACACACACACACACACACACACACACACACACAAAATTCCTGTCACCTACCCCGACAAGAAGCAGCGTATCAGAGAACTTTTTGGCCAAACACTCCACCTCCGTACACATGGCACATGTCAACCTGGAATGAAAATGTTGATTTTAGCAAACTTCGCTCCTCACACACTCTCTCATACACACACACACACACACACACACACACACACACACACACACACACACACACACACACACACACACACACACACACACACACACACACACACACACACACCTGGTGAGGATGTGTGCCTGGTCTCTGGCTGGTTTCTCCAGCTCCTGGCCATGGAGGATGAGTTCTGCCACCTTGTGGAGCTGCTCGATACTGCGAGCCGTCACTTCTGCCAGACTCCCTACTGATGACAGGTAGACAGCCTGGAGAGGGGGAGAAGAACACACACACACACACACACACACATATATATATAGAATAACTGTGACAAGTGGTGACAGCAGGAGAAGAGGGAGGTTAAATTAAAAAATTAAAGAAAAAGTCTACTGCTGCTGATTTGAGTTATACAACGTGGTGGAGTCGGCCTCACCTCTGCAGATCTGGGGTCGTTCTCTTTCTCCATCTCTCCCTCCTTCTCTCCCTCCTTCTCTCCCTCCTTCTCTCCCTCCTCTTCTCCCTTCCTCTCCTCCCCCTGCTCCTCTCCATCTCTCTTCGTCTCCTCCTTTTCGTTCTCTCCAGGCGAGGCCTCTCCTCCCGGCTGGTCCTGCGTTTCCCTGCCAACTGTCTCCGTAGTGACAGGCTGTTCCACCTCGTTCACCCAATCATGGGCCCTCATGCGAGCCTGGAGATGCATAATTACCACCCATCAGCTCCACACGGTGAGAGATCACCATCCTGATGTATGCTAATTTGATGCGTATACACGATTATATGCTAATGTAGGTCCTATATGTGTGAATTTGATTATGCCGTAGGACTTCAAAGGTGTTAACTTCTATATTACTTCCAGGACTGCAGCAGGAGGGAGTGGATGCTGCCACAGAGTTCAAGGGTGTGTGTGTGTGTGTGTGTGTGTGTGTGTTTCTGTACCTGTGTGGACCAAATTTCTTAACGAGGGCAGAAGGCTGAGAAAAGTTCTTCAGGTTAGGTTAAGGTTAGATTTAGAGTTAAGTTTTTGTGTGAGGGTTAAAGGAGAATTACGCTCTAACAGGCTTTGAATGTTTGTCTGGAACGATCAACGTATTTACCAGGAGTAACTTTATAATGAAAGGTTGTAATTCACAGAGACTGAAAGTTAATTTTTCACCTTCACCTTGTGAAGCTAGTGAGTGGACCTTGTGGCGAGATAATTTTACACATTTAAGAATGAACTTGCAGTCTCTTACAACAATGTTTCCCAACTTTTTCGGCTTCTGACCCCTTAAAAAAAAGCAATGTTTGCGTGTATGACTACCAGTCGTGACTATTTCTTTCCTGGTAAGGAAGTACAATCATCACAAGAAGAAAAAGCAAAGATTAGAGGAAAATCTGAAAAAATATAACATATATTTTTCCTGTTTTCCTCTTCTTGTAATCATCTGGCTACCCCTCAGTTTTACCTTGGAACCCCTTGTGAGGGTCCAGACCCTCAGGTTGAGAACCGCTAAAAATAGGAATTTAGAAAATCTACAATTTACCGAGTTAAGAAAACGTTAAACACAACACGCCTTCTGGCTGTGCTGCACTGTGGTCTGTTGAGGCTGCTGCTGGTGAAGAAACTGCATCTCTGCCTTCTCCTACTTTGGAGATTTCCTGCCCTGTTTTGTGTGTTTAAGGGTAAAAATATTGTTGTTTGGGGTTTGGATTAAAGTTTGTGGAATGGGCTATGGTGAGGAAATTAATGAAGTCAGTTTTTAGACAACAAAAACATTTTCTGGTTTCATCTTCTAAAAATACTGTCTTTCTCTGTTCTGTGTCACAGTAAATTGAAGGCCTTGGGGTTTTGAACTGTTAGAGGTCAGAAAACAATCTATTTTAAGATGACACCATGGGCTTTAGGAAATTGTGACATTTTTGCTGATTTTATATACTGAACGATACTCACTCCATTGAAAAAGTTATTGATTTGGAATTATGAATTGAATTATTGAGATTAACATAAGATAAGATAATATAAGATAAGATGTCTATTTGCTATTTGCTCATAACAAGATCAGGTCTGGCATCTCTCTCAAAGCAGCAACATTACTCACTAATAAATAATCTTTGAGTATGACAGCTCATTTTTGACCTTGGAAATAGTATTTTGGCAAAAAAAAAAAAAAAAAATCATGAGATGTGGTTAAAAGCTACCTCGAGTTAAGATTTTTTTGTCAAGCATAATCATCAGTTGACACCTTGATGTCAATGACTATTCTCAAAATGTGTGTAAAACCAACCTCTGTGTGTTTGTGTGTACGTGAGTCACCTTGTTGAGTTTGTCTGGCGTAGCAGCAACATGAAGCTCAAACAGCAGCTCGGTGAGAACACTCATAAACTCTTCGCCGTCAGCCGCTGACAGAAAAATAAAAACACACACACACACACACACACACACACACACACACACACACACACACACACATCATGTCAGTATACTTCTATTTACACAGCATATGTGAGGCCAATGATGTCATAGATAAAAAATGAGAGCAGATTTCTACCACATGCCAGTGATGGTGTGATTTCCCCCATGCTGAGATCATATTGATAATATTCTTGTTTGCCTTCAGCTAACAGCACAGCAGAGATTGGGTGCACTTCAGAGTCTTGTTTTCATGCCAAATTAAGTCAAACGTCTGTATCTAAATTACAATTAGAGATTTAAGTGTTCAGCTCACATGCAGATTTTAATAAGAAGTCTGGATCTGATAGATTGTTTCTGTTGGTTTTGTTTTGAATCTGTGATGTGATGTGAATGTGTCGGCGGTCCCTGAACACCAGCACTGGATCAGGCACCATGTTAAATCCTCCAGGTAAGGGGACACCAGCCTGCTTTGAACGCTGCACTGCTGTGACACTGCCTGAAGGCGCCTGTCACACCGTATAAGTTTACGCTTAATTTTTAAAATGTAATGTGACAAGTGGCAGGTGAGATATGACAAAACCAAAACTTGAAATGACACGGCACTCCCTCAACACTGAATTTCACTTTGATAGATCATTTTCTTCTTCTTTTGTGCAGACAACAGTACAGGGGATCAGGAAGAGATGCCCTGCAACTCTTTTTGTCCCAATGGATCCGAGGATTGAGAGATTTTGCAAAAAGAAAAAATAATTTGTGTTTCTACATGTAGAAACTGAAAATTTTATTTGAGACAGTGTTGTCATTTTTGTTAGAAAGGGGATTTTCTAACTTTTCCAACATCAGGATAAAGTTTAGAGAGACTGTGCAGTTTAAACCCCAACAAGTTAGCACTCATCTTCCATGCTGTAGTGTCTCAAAACTGTATTTAGCAGCTTTCTAGTCAAAAATAAAGAGTGACTGGAATATTCACCATTTTGTCATGGATTCCGCTATTTTCTCGATTAATCGATTAGTTGTTTGGTCTATAAAATGTGAAAACGTCAGTCACTGTTTCTCAAAGCCAAAGATGCGAGCTAAAATGTCTTATTTTGTCCCCACCAACAGTCCATAACCAAAAGATATTTAGTTTACTGTCACAGAGGACTTAAAAACAAAAAATATTCTCATTTAAGAAGAGAATTTGGCGTACCAAGACATACCGGACTAAAAAACTAGAAAAATGTAACCAAAGTGAAATATCAGTTCTGATCCAGATGCCTGTGATCCTACATCAGCTCTGTGTCCCCTCTGCCAGAGTTCAAGCAGAAACTGGGGATAAGGCCAACTGATCCTGGGTCAGTGCTCAGGGACCTCCTCTACCTCCAGCAGGTCTGCTTGGTCTGGGTGACTCACACAGGGGGGTAGAACAGTGTAATTGGGAACTTAGATCACCGTTATCCTTCGTCTGTCCTCCTTTCCCTTCTTCCTCTCCCTCTCCTTCCACCGCTTCCTCTCGCTTGATGAAGATGTCCTTGATAAAAATCAGCTCCTTCTTCACCTCGTCCTGCTCTTCTTCCACCAGGGAGGAGAGGAAGGCTTGGACCTGGGAGCAGTGCATGACTTTATCTATTTTAAAAACAGACTGTAATCTACATTCTTCACACTAGCGGTTGCATGTGCCTTACCTTCACCTCACTCTCATTGGACAGGATCTCCAGGGCCTCAAGGTGTGACAAGCCCTGGTAGTCGTCAAACAGAATACCGTAGTGAGCTGTGGGCGCGCTGATTGGCTGGTTGCTCAGACGTGCCCGCTCCTTCTCCTTGGCTTCCTTCAACATCTGAAAAATACCAAAATATCATTAATACAACAGCTGTCATTTAAGATAAATTACAGAATATGGATTTCCACTGAAAAGCACCAAATTATTCCACTCACGCAGATACACAATGCACAAGTTTTACATTATTTATCGGATAGGAGGAGATGTATTGGTTTTCTGTGAGTGCTCTGTGCTGTATGTGTGTGTGATCTGTGTGCCACAGCGTGCCTGACTCAGTGAGACAGTCTTCTGCATCAAGGTCTTGGTCTTTTTGAAACCCGGGTCACTTTCAGCAAGAACAGTCATGGTCTTCTTTCCAATGAACTCCAAGGCATCCAGACCACCACTGATCACTGACTTACCCTTAGAGAGACAGAGAGAGACAAATGAAGAGGGTGAGACAGAAACTATGCAAAGTATGGAAGACCCACTTTAAATAAATTGAAACATTAGGAATGATAAAATAAACATTTAGGTTTGTGGTAAAATTATAAGGAAGTCAAAACCTCAACTTACTAAGGCTTGTGTCTGAAATCACTCACTCACTGTGCGCTATTTTATATATATAGTGGCCCTCAAAATTCCCACAATGGAATAAAAAACCATGGCATGTACACTTCTTTCTGCAACAATAACAATCCCAAAATGAATAAAAAATATTCAGGGAAAATAAAAATAATAAGACACTATGTCAAAATTTTGACTCACTAATTTTACATTTTTTGTTGCTATCTCAGGATTTTGACCTACCAGCTCATAATTTTTTAATTACCATAGTGACTTATTATTCTGTCACCAGCAGTGTTGCTAGTAGAAACCACTCCTGGCACAGGTCCATAGCAGCTTAAAGGACCAGTGTGAAGGATTTAGTGCCATCTAGTGTTGAGGTTGCAGATTGCAACTAACTGAATACCTCTCCCCCCTCCAAGCATGTAGGAGAACCTACGGTGGCTGCAAAACTCGCAAAAAATGCAAAAGGCCCTCTCTAGAGCCGGTGTTTGGTTTGTCTATTCTGGGCTACTGTAGAAACATGGCCTGCTCCCTATGTAGATATAAAGGGCTCATTCTAAGGTAACAAAAACACAATGATTCTTATTTTCATGTAATTATACACTAATTAAAACAACTGAATATTTTATTCCATTTCTGCCAAGTCTGTTCTGTTAGATGCCACTCAATCTTACACAGTGCACCTTTAAGTGACATAGTTACAACCAGTCTTTTGTCAGACCTTTGACCAAACAAATATTGACAGACATCGTTTATCTACTGGTGTGAAAACACCACGGACAACGATGATAAAAATAAAAATGCAATTTTTTGCAATTTCATTGGCATTGTTACATCTGGGCTGTGTTCATATCACTCACTACTACCTATATATTCATCATTTTGCTTTATCACTGACAGCTGTGAAGTCACACAACGCATCTATAAAATGCTGCCCATTGCATTGTGGGACTGTTAGCAGAAAGCAGTGTGGCTTTTTTAAGGGCGCAATATAAGTATATAGTGAATGAATTGAGTGACTCAAAGAAAATGCCGGAGAATAAATATAGTGTACTATATTACAATTACACTTTTATCCAAAGCGACGTACGTCTGAGAGGTGATACAACACAAACAAGGATCTAGTCAGGAGAGAGCAACACGAGTAAGTGCCATAAAGCTAGGTGCCAACAGGCAGTGCACAGAGGCAATGCATAGAGTGCATAGAAGCAGATTTTTTTTTCAGTCCATCAAGTGCAGACCATCAAGGTGTTCACAAGAGAGCTGGGTCTTTAGTCTTTTTTTAAAACTTAAAGACTATAGTGAATAGGGAGGGATTTTGGACACAGGTCGGTCTTTACTCAGATTTGTGACCATGTTAATATCTTTTATCTAACTGCCCAAATGCCCATTTTGGAGCATTAAACTGTAGGTATTCTTTTAATTGTAACTGATTGTGATTTTTTATTTGTTAATTTCATTTTTCTGCAATCTGTTTACTGCTAACCAAGCTAGCCACTAGCTGTGCAGCATTCTAAGTAACTATTCATTTGTTAGGCTAACCTTTTACTCTTTTATTCTTGTGGACTTTATATATATGTTACTAGATTAATTAGAGTGTTGCTCTTCCTATAGGGGGCTTTATATTGATCCTGTACTGGTGACTTTGTTTCTTCCAGGCATGAGGTACAATGTAACTAAAATGACACTTAGTCTACTCACCTGTAAATCCAGTTTCTTCTTATCTTCACTGGCAGGTCTTCATCCTGTTGATTTTGTAGCTTTTTATGAGGTGTGTGTGTGTGTGTGTGTGTGTGTGTGTTCACTCACTGTGTTCTGCACAGCGTTGGTGATTGTAGAGAAGACACCTCTGTTAGAAGCTGCAGCACTCGCAGAGGAAGACTCCCCGGAGCTGGACAGGTCAGCCTCTCCACTTTCCCCTCCTCCCTCTCTCTTCACCTCTGATCCCTCCTCTTCCTCGTCTTCTCTCGCCTCCTCTCCTACTGAGGTCTTGTGGAGACGCAGAGCCTCTCCTGCCTTCACCTTAACTGAGGTCAGACTATGACCTGTCCGCACAGACACACACAAAGGTCAACACTCACAGGGATAAGGAGAGAGCATGTTTACAGCAGGAAGGACAAGCGGCAAAAGACGAAGAAAATGGATGGATGAAAAAAAACAAGAACAAGAGACGTACCCACAGTGGAGGTGGCACTGGTCAAAAGAGATTTTCCCCATGAACTCCAACCTCCCCAGCCTTTTTCTTTCTCCTGAGGTGACCCCTACACACACAAACACATGCACACATACATTACAGTATTAGTTAAAAAAAACATTACTTTTTGTATGAATAATTTATAGAGCAACAGGGAAATACTGCAGTAGCTGCTGACCTAGACAAAGTTACTACTCATAGCCTCATAGATGAAGTCAATTAGAGCCCCAAATAATGATTATTTTCATTACAGATTAATCTGCCTGTTTTTTTCTCAAGTAATTGATTGTTTGGTCTATAAAATATCATAAAACTGTGAAAAAATGACAATTCCCCAAAGCAACAAGTGACAGCAGTAAAAAAAAAAAAAACTAAGATATAAACTCTGACTATCACATAAGACAAAATCTTAAAAAAAAAAGATAATTTAAGGGATTCTTAGTCAAAAATGTTTATGTTATGCGTTTATATAAAAAAAATGAATATCAGACGATATATAATTATCTGATTTTTAAACTCTCAAATATCAATATCGGTATTGGCCTCGAAAATCCAGAATTGGTCAGGTTACAGAGCGCACTGTATGTCAACTACAAACCTCCACATCCTCCTCTGTAGCTTCCGCATCCGGCTCCAGGCTCACTGGTTGGTCACATTCGATCACCTGACCCTCAGCGGCAGGCTCCATCAGACCCTCTGAAGTGTCCATCTTGGCGGCGTCCTCCGTGGTCGTCTCCTCGGTGGACTGTGGGAAACTCTCAGGGATCAGAGGAGGCGGCAGAGGGGCTGAGGGCGGTGTGAGGGCTGCTGGGACATCCTGACAGGAGTCAGGGTCAGTGTGGGCAGGTTGGGCGGGTGGAGGGGTGGTGTCTGCAGAGGGGTCTGCATCAGACGGGGCAGCCTGGGACATGGTGATCTGGAGGTGGACATAACTGTTTACTGTTTACATAAATACGGCCGACCCTTGTTAGCACAAAGTTCAAACACGTATTACTTAACATATAGATCACTAAATCAATACAACCTGTTTTTGCAAACATTTCACCATGTTACCAAGGTGACAATGATAACTGCCAAACACACGTTTCCTTCTTTTACTGTCAAAATGATGTAATGTATCGAGGTTGTGTTGCTGTAGTGTATATTGTGGTTTGCTGTTTTATAATTTCCAGCAGCTTGATGACTAAACTTACAAGTGAGTGAAATATCTAATGTTCGACATCTTGGATAAAAACACAAACTTTGTGGTAGATATAGAACAGAAAAAGTCTGATTTACCATATTGTCAAGTCAGCCTCTGCTACATTATTTATATTTACAGTAGCATAGTGTATTCAGTAAACAAACTGAAAGTTTTCTAAACATCTTATATCATTTCTGTACTTCTCGGCGCTGTCAGAGGAAATGACCATTGCATAGTCTGTTTTGATGGGAATTATAGGCTACTGTTTGAGAGCATTATTGGATAATAATGCAACATTACTAAAGTTCAATGATGAACACAATGTTGTGATGCTCTAAGAAACTTGATGCAGACTTTTTTTAAGGCCAAAATTAGGAGTATAGATTTTTGTACCAAATATGTGCATATTGAAACATTGTGAAGTGAAAGGAAAGCAGTCACTGTGATTTACAACATCTTATCCCTTCATGGTGCAACATCTCCATCTAGTGCTTAACTGTTGTATCCGCGTGCACATGACTACTGTCATCCCCTTTTGTTTTCAATCATTACTAAGTTTGTTTAAGGCCGTTTCCTGGCAGCAAACTGTCATTATGAATAACGTTATCTCTGACAAACTGTGTGCACAAGATGGTAAATGAAACAGTTCTCAATCCCAATAAAAATCTGTTATTATACAGCCTGCAAAACAAGTCACAGACTTTATAATCTTACAATATTTTCTTTCGATCTGGAGCACTAACAATAATACTCAATATTTTACACTTACCTTACTTACACTTACTTCCTGTATTGGTAAAAACATGCACATTGACTTGTGATCCCCGAACTGGTAAAATCATTCATTTCATATTGTTTCCATCTGTTTTCCATCTATATAAACCTTTTCTACGTATCTCAAAGCTTTCTCTGGATCTTTTAACACTATATCAACACACTACTGTAGCATGACAACATACAAAACAATGTCAAGCGCACAATCAACAAAGACCACCTCTATTTCACAGCGAATGTCACAATTAGGCTATTATTCGGAGGATTATGATTTTTATGACGATTAACACAAACGCATCTCCCACATTGCAGCAAATTAATTAAAACTTCTTCTTCCTCTCGCCTGTGTTGTTGCGGACGCATTTATTTCAGTTGTTGTAGTCAAAGGAAACTTAAAAAGCTCAAAGACAGTTTTGTTTTTGTGAAAGTGACAGTGCAGCTCACCCGTTTGGTGCCAGCCAGCGGCTCCTCTTCCGCCCCGCCACGTCGGCAGGCCGGTATGTGACAGCACCGAAGAGTAACCACCGACAAGAGAGTTCCCCGCCTCTGGAACAACTTTCTAAAAGACGGGGAGGTAAACTGTAAGCTAACGCAACTCTACCCGCTAGCAAGCCAGTTTATACAGCAGCTAATTTAAGACGTTACCCTACAAAAACGGCAACAACAAGCACCCAGAAATTGTATTATTATTTGCCACTAGTAGTATAGCGGTTTTCCAATTTATGTTCTGTGACAACGAGGAATCATCTTTGACATACCCTATCTATATTTTCCCCTCAGTTTCAATCTATGGCTTCCCTTAGATTGTGAGCCATCGCTAAATACGTTTTCTACTTTTTAATGACTTTCACGATGCAATCATTTAGATAATTTATGTGTTATGTATTAATACGTTTGGCTAAATCTCGGCCGAGTCTGGACGAAGACGGATGTTGGAGGGGGTGGATCATCTCGCTTCGCCTGTATACTGATGTCTACATAGGAAATACAGTTGATTTGTTTGCGCGTAGTTGAATTTCAAATAGAAAAGCGTGAGAACAATTTGTACTATGAATACTTATAGAAAAACAATTTTAAAATAAGGGTATCGTTTATATTTATATTCTTATACTTTGTATTCTGCCGCGTTGTCACCGCGGCTCGTTGGTCTAGGGGTATGATTCTCGCTTAGGGTGCGAGAGGTCCCGGGTTCAAATCCCGGACGAGCCCTCCTTTTTCCCCCTGATCTACTGATGAGATAATCCAAATAATTGCCTTATGACACAAGTATCCTCTGATAATACGGTGTATTCACACACACAATTAAAATAGTGACAACTTTCCAGAGACCAATGTGACGTCTTTCAAAAGACTAATGAGTGACCTCTATTCTGTTTCTGCTGTTTTACTAATCATTCCAATTTAGAAAAGTGATGATAATTATTCTGCCTGTGTGCGGGTGTGTGTGCCTATGAGTGTGTTTCTAAGATTTGTTTTAAATTTGTGCCAGACCATGGGTGTATTACAGAGAGTGCTTACAATATTTAAATTACATTACCTGCTTCCAGCTTCTTCTATGTGAGGATTTGCCGCTTTTCTTAGTCATATATGACAGTAAATTAAACATCTTTGGATTTTGGACTTATGGCCAGACTAAACAAGCCATTTGAAGACATCACCTTGGGTTTTGAGGAATAGTGATGAGTATTTTTCACATTTTTGAGATCTTATATACTTAAGAATAAAAACAATCATCAGTTGCAGCCCTAACCATACATAAGTTGATATTCAACTTGTTATGATATCAAATGCGAAAAAGACAAAATCTTCATGTTTAAGGGGCTGGAAGCATTTTTGCATTAGAAATGATTTAAACAATTAAAATATATATATCAAAATTGTTTAACCTTCTGTTGATAAACTAATTACCTACTAATCAACTCACTGTTTCAGCATTAACACACACACACACAAAATGTAAAACACAGCACTCAATTCTGCAAATAGTATCAATAAGTTTATTGAGTGGTATGAATATTCTGTCTTAAAATAAATGCAAAATTGCAGATAGACCTGTACACTTATATGTTCACAGTTTAACACGTTCCCTTTGAATTGCCAACATAGATGAAAAGAGATAGGGTTTATTACAGACACAACATAACAGAAATGTGTAATATCCATCCATTATTATGAGAGTATCAAAATCATGCTTAATAAAAACCTTTAATTGCCCTTTCAGTCTAATAATCAATATATATATATATATATATACAGTATATATATATTACAACTTATATTTGCAGAGACACAAAAACATACACAAGCAAAAACTACACAAAATCCAGGAGCAAATGCAGATTAGCTGAGCCGCTACATTCGGTGTGTGTGTGTGTGTGTGTGTGTGTGTGTGTGTGTGTGTTTGTGTGTGTGTGTGTGTGTGTATGTGTGTGTGCGTGCGAACAAAATAAAAGCCCTCTTCTGGCATTAGATGATTAGAAAATGACAAACCAATACACCTGTTGAATGTTTCTGATCAAACTGACCAGCAGATTTATGAATAATGAGTAGAGCAAAACTGATGTGACTGATAAATGTTTGGCTTTGGGAATGTTTTTTTATATATAAAGTGCACATTGGAGACATGTACAAAGACGCTATACACAAATCTATTTTGTTCTCCGGAAGCTGTAAAAAAAAAAAAAAGTTGTGCTCAGAAATTGTGATGGCGTAGAATATGAATATTTGCTACCTTATGGCCTTTGATTGGCATTATATGGATATATTAAAAATATTGAACACTAATGAATTAAATGACTTTTTTTTTTATCAAAACAGACATCCTTTAAGGCAGACTTGAATAAAACTCATCTACTCCTGAAAAACAAAACGTTAAGCGCAAATTTCCCTGCTTTGCACTTCGTATTTTTCCCATATAAAAGTGTCATACAATTTAAAAAAAAGGCTACCACGGTGTCACATCACAAACCAAAAAACAGAGTTCATATCATAGATATATAAACTTGATCTAAGACATAAGACATTTCATTGCTTCTACCCTTAAACCAACTGAGTGGTGTCTTTTCCTCACTAAAAACAATAATGCCCCTGTGCAGCAACTTTCACATTTCTGAATGAAAACATAAAAAAACACTTCACTCTGACAATGAATGAGACCCAGAGTCCCCCTTTTTCAACCCCGACACCAAAAGCACACAAGACCAAGCTTTAATAAGTGCATGTTTTCTGCTGTGTGTGCTGTAAAACATGTGCGTGTATGTACAAGAGAAACCGAGTATTAGCTACCTCTTTCTTTGTTTTTTTTAAGTCACTTCATGATGTAAGCTTGTAGAGGCAGATGAGGTGTGTGGTGTTTTTGATGTGGCAGTCCATGAAGAAGGAGTTAGCCTTAGCATTATGTCACAGGTAGCTGCACTGATAAGAAAGCTGACGTATGACACGGTGCACAGTAGGTGTGATAATGATACATTCTGGAAAGTTTCACATTATATTGGCCTAGCTAGCAAATAACGTGTGTTTGTGTGTCCACAATCTTTACTCGAATGCATGCAGAGAAGTGAGAGCTGATGTTGCAAAACGAAAGCTTGAGCATGATATGCGTGTGTCTTGATGTGTTTTCTCGGCTGTGGAGTTTAAAGGTATACTATGCAGGATATGCCTAAAAGACAATGTCTAGACTCATACAAAAGGAATCCCTCTTAATCATCACTTATGACCCACTAGAAGTGTGCGGTGGTGTATTTATCTGCAGAGACCACACCCTCTGCCTGTATTTTCTTATTATTTTGCTGTGTTCAGGAAGCTTCTGGGCATCAATCTTCAGGCAGGGGGTGTGTAGCCCCCAGCCAATAACAGCGCGCAAGGTGTGAGGTCGGGACTCGGAGCGTAGCGACCAGATTACATCGCTGTCTCTCTCCTCTGCTCCGCTCTGCTCTCTGTCTCTGTGTCATGGATGTATAAAGAGCTGCAGGTCTGTGCGTCTGCTTGAACGAGGGCGGGGCTGAGCTACACACACGCAGAGCAGAGAGGCCACAGCGGACAGGATGAAGCTCTGCATTCACACAAAATCTGGCAAATCTCGCTCCTTGAGCGGAGGAGGAGGGGCCAACTTTGAATACTGCGTGTTTACAAACACCAACTAAGAAATCCAGCATAGTATACCTTTAAACTAAGGAGGTGTAGATGCGGTTCGGTTCTGTGGCCACAAGAAGGCGTCGCTCTCAGGCCAGCTGAGATGCTGCAGCCCCTCTCAAAAAAGAAAAAAACGTCTGGATCCTCCACAACTGATAAGAGGTCTGGTACATCACCCCGAATTTTTTATTATAATGTTAAGATGAGCTGGTAAATCTGCAGAGAGGAACAAAACTGATGGATAGATGAGTAGCAGGCTGACACCAGCTCATATTCAGGCTAATGAGGTGAAAGGGTATAAACTTGCACCCTGAGGAACATTTCCCCACTCCCTCTTGGAGTCCAATGTTTAAGGCCAGCTCTTTACTATAAACTCCCCCACTCAAGTCAAAGTGGTACAGTCCAACGTTGAAACCAGCACCGAGTTTCTTTTTCAAGTTGCCCTGTCCAACGTATTACACCAGGAGGTGGCGCTTCTTGTGCAAAGCCAGGTGGTCGGAGCGTGAGAAGCTGCGCTCACAGTCGGGGCACTGGAACGGTTTGACCCCTGTGTGCTTGCGGAAGTGTCTCGTCAGCTCGTCTGAACGGGCGAACTTCCACGTGCAGCCTTCCCACATGCACTTGTAGGGTTTCTCACCTGCGCACAGGATAAAAAAAAAAAAGATCAGCATTAAGAAAAGGTTTGTAAAAGATGATAAAGATGTTTGCACAGATTGGAAGCTTGTATGTGAATCAAGAGTCTCACCGGTGTGTGTCCTGCGGTGCGCTTTCAGGTGGGAGCTCTTGGTGTAGACTTTGTTGCAGCCTGTGAAATCGCAGCGGTGGATTCTCCGCTTTTTCAGCGAGTCAGGAGAGTCAGCAGGGAGAGGATGCTTCACGCCCGAATGAACTATTACTGACGGGTTGTTTCCCCTAAGAGACACAGAGAGGGGGAAAAAAGATGTTAGAGCTTCACGTCTTCATCTGATTTGACCAGCAGAGGGCGGTGGTGTCATGTAAGAGCGGCCTTCCTTCAATGATGTTGAAATCTAAATGCAAGTTTTACAGTTATTTGGCTGCTGCCACTCTCCAATGCAATAACAAACATCTACCAGTCAGGAAGTTGAAAAACACCTCCCGCCTCTTCCAGTCCACCACGCCTTTGCTTTGTCTTGTCATCACTCTCGTATTAGTCGATTTCATTCACCATTCAACCGAGCAACGCCGACACAAAGCTAAAAAACAAGCTCTAGAAGTCTAAAAACTGTGAAATAGTAGATACACCTTTGCAATTCTCTTTCCAGTCATCAATCCAAGTTCAACAGGCCGAAGCAGATTAGGTTTCAAACACTCTGATGTGTACAGAAATATAACATACACGACACTACACGAAACACAATACAATACAAGAGAATAGGGTAGAAAAGAGACTTTTTATAGTGTTTTAAAGTAACAAAAAAAACCAACAAAAAACGAGAAGGAGTTGTCTTTCCACACTGTCATTTAAGTGTGTGCGTGCGTGTCTGTGTGCGTGCGTGTCTGTGTGTGTGTGTGTGTGTGTGTAAGTGGCAGTTGAGAGCAGGTGTCGAGTGTTGAAATATGAATCCCTCTCAGATCAGTTCTGCGTAAAGGAATGTGCCGAAAATCCCCCGTGAAACCCACACACACACACACACACACACACACACACACACACACACACACAATTAGGCCAACCCATCATTATACACACTGAGCAAACTTGACCTATTTACTATATACTGTACATACAGTATAATTGCATTGTTCAGGTGTGACTGTGAGAGGAGAGGTGATGACAGCTTTGGATACACCCACTTTTGTGGTTGGCATGGTGACAGCAACACCCTGTGATGGCAACCACCCTGACAACTAAAGGATGGGAGGGCGGGGGTCACAGCACAGGGGAACAGCACACACACACACACACACACACACACACACACACTCACATGAACTAACTGCCAACATTCCCTGACTATTACATGTATAAACGAGCCGCTATTTTTTTCTTTGATTTTGCGGTACAAAACAGACGATGCATGGGACAGGGGAAAGAGGGGTGGGGAGCGGAACAGGAGGGCAAGAAAGGGGTGGGAGCTGCAGATGCCGGACAATGAGCGCTAAAAAATACAGGAAGCGCCAAGCGAGGAAGGAGAGAGACAGAAAGAGAGAGAGGAGGAAGAGGAACAGGGGAGGTGACAGGATTCAGATGGTAGTTTGATATAAACTTGAGGGCGATAAGAAGACGCGGTAAAGACCTGTAATGACTGGATATCAAACAATAGAAGACGCCACAGTGGAATGAAGCAATCTGACTCCTTCATACAGTAGAGTACAGTACAGTTAGTGTGCAGTGTGTTGTTCATGGCAGCTGCTCCTGTGTTATTTTGGTAAATTAAACACTCAACTCTGTGTGTGTCTTTTAGCTGCTTTTTGTTAACTTCCCCTCACTCACATTTCCACTGCAGGAACAAAAAGAGGCATCAGAGCGTGTTGAGATGTTGGCGACGTTGCTGCCACCTTTGCTCATTTTCCCAAAGAGTTTTTCAACTGACTGAAAACAGCAGCAGAAATTTGTAATTTCCAAAATATAGGCCTGCTGGGCTGGGTATCAAAGCTCTATACTTTTTTGGTACAAACTAAAATGTCTATGTAAAGTACCAAAAGCTGGCACTGATTCATTTTGTTTATTTATTCTTTGATTAATTCCTGAATCCCACTTTTTTTGATATTTTTACACTTGCTCGTGTATTGTATCAATTCTGGTATCAAAAAACTTTTAACAATACCCAGCCCTAGTCTTGGGACTGCACCTGCATTAAAAAAAAAATCATAACAGGAACAGATATGGATCCAGTCGAAAATAAGTCTCTGACTGCTACTCCCATATAAGGTTAAAGGGGAAGCGCTGCAGCAGACAGTGAAACTTGTGAAACCTTTTGGTGCTTCTCTCCAAATTTGTGAGTGTGCCTCACTCACTCGTATTCATGCGGTATCCTGATGACCGATGACTTCATCTCATGGCTGCTGTGGGGGTCATGAGCGAGCTCAGGGCGAGGCTCTGTTTTGATTGGCCTGTGCAGGTCGTGGGCGTCGCCTCGCAGCTCCATGGGCTTGGAAGAGTGAACTGGGTAGAAGCAAAGAAATCAGCAGTCAGTATGGTCAGTGTAGCCTCACACAGCATGACTGTAGACTCTTAATCCAAGTAATTTTTTTTTTTTGCCTCATTCTACATTTTTACTGCAGAATATTTCTAAATTTTAACCCATTCTAGCGTTTTTTTGTTTTTATGCTACTACAAAAGTCCTTCTAGGGATGGACATTGTTAACAAACTCTGTGATAAAATGCACCTAATAGTTATGTATGCATTTTATCATTATCTATGTGTATCTGTCCCTCTCACTGATGAGTTTCAGACTCAGATGGTGACCTCTGTGAATTCCACCTCCAGGTTTCCTAAGAAACAAGAATCTTCCGAAACTGTTATTTTAAGTGCAGAGGAAATGAAGGGCACTTCCTCATTTTCTGAAAAAATACATCAACAATTAGGCAGAAAGTTTTTTTTCTCAAAAATTTGGAAGTAATTTGGTTTTTAAACTTAACTAAATGTCTCTTGTGTCATATCTGGTGAGGGTTGAACTGAATAAAACCATAAACGAGGTCTCACCTGTCTTATGCTCTCTGCTTCGATGATGGTCGTCGTCACTGGCGACCGGTGGGCTCACCATTATCGGCTGGTGCAGGTGGAGAGGGGTGGGGTAGAGGACAGATAGCGGCACCATGACTGGGGACACCATGACCCCTGACCCCTGGATGACCCCAGAGCCTGAGCCGATCAGAGGAGCCACCATAGTGGGGTAAGGTAGTGAGGAAGTGGGCGGTGGCAGAGCGTGGGAGGGCGAGGAGCGCAGCTGGGACAGTTGAGGGGAGCAGCGGGGGGAGCCGCGGCTCGCCGAGCTGTAGGGGGAAGGCGGGGAGCTGCGCGAGGAGGCCGGGGAGGAGGCGGAGGAGCAGGGAGGGGAGGAGGAAGAAGAGGTGGAGGAGGAGCGCTTGCTGACTGACAGGTCCACGGGCTCCAGCTGGGTGTGTGTGGGGTTGCTGGGGGTGTGGGACTGGGTGAAGGCGTGCATTTGCGTGGGGTGGTAGAGGTGTGGATGGGAGAAAATCACTCCGTATGGCTCCGGGGTTTTCACTAACGATGAGTAGAATGACTGTGAGAAAGAAAAAAAAAGAGAGGATACAGAAGAAGGAAGCAGTGAAGGGGGACAAAAGAGCAAAGTTAAAAATTTCCGTTCTGCATTGAATAACAGGGAAAGCATGTCTCTACCACACAAACAACGAACACCAGCCAAAAAATTTAAACCCACTCTTCTGTTTGGGAGCGGATAACAGTTGTGTCTCAGAGTACAGTGTATGTGCGTTCATTAGCCTGATGCCTGGCAGTGTGTGTACCCATTGTATGCAAATGTCCACTGTACAGCAGCCTGTTTGTCCAGGAAGAGCCGGAATGTGGGAACCAGTCCGTCTAGACACGTAGCAGGAGTGTGTGTGTGGGTGTGTGTGCAGGTCAGAGTTACTGTATGGCATCAAAAACAAGCTCAGGCATGATGGAGGCACACAAAAACACACACACAAGCACTCAAAGCTACACAGACACACGCGTGCCTTACCGTCTCCATGTCTGTCTTCAGAGGGTAATCATACATCAGCATGGCTGCACAGGCCAGGCTCCTATGAAAAAAAAAAACACACACACACACACACAGCCATCAGTACATGTAATTCATGCATAACACTAATCAACTCACACTTAAACACTCATTTGTCATTTCATTTTACTTTTGGTGTTCAGGACAGTTTAACATCCCTTCTATTTTCATCGTTTACAGCTGTTTAACTGTGTAGTATGATCTTATTTCCGAGGCTCAGAAACAAGAAATAAACTGCAAAACATTTATAGTAACACGTACACGCACACACACACCTACACCTTTGAGAAGTGGCGAAAGGTAAAGTAGAGGGAGAGGCTAGACAAGTTGGGTCTGTAGTTAAGTATAGGTGCCTGAAAAGTGTCTTAAGTGTGTCTCTGCATGAGCTCGACCACACCTCCAATAAATCACGGCAGACAATAGCCAAACATATTTTTTTCTGTCAAATTTTACGTTTCCTCTCCTCCTCTCTGCTTTCGCTCATCTCCACCAGAATCCATCCGTCATGTTTACAAACATTACTACGGCTCAGACAATGCCGCAGGCGACTTCACGCCAAGATGTTTTACGAGAACACAAAAAGGTCCAGGTGTGATGTGGCTGGAAACTATAGTGTCAAAGACTAGACGGCGATGCTGTAGAACCTCACAAATCTCAAAAAGGCAGAGGGTAACACACACCGCCTACTGAGAGGCCTGTCAAGTGTTTGGAGCAAAAGCGTGTGAGGTTTCAAAGGTGGTTCCAGTTACCTGGGCTTTGAATGGCCAGGTGCAGCTGCGATGACTCTGTGTTTGTGCCTAAACGAGTGTGTTTACGAGTGAGAATCTGTGTGTGTGTGCTCACTGGAGCATTAAGGCAACATGAACTGTCAAAGAATGTACCCTGAGGGAGTCTCGGTGTGTGTGTGTGTGTGTGTGTGTGTGTGTGTGCGCGCGTGTGTGTGTGTGACCTGGTTAAAGTCCACATTCTGGAGACAAGTTAGCCTTTAATTATTAACAAATGGGCAAGAACACAGGCCGTCACACCCTAACACACACACACACACACACACAAACACGCAAACACACACACACATACACACACACAGAGTACAGAGTACAGATGGGGAGCAGACCAATCGGAGAGCAGGATGCTTGCTTGCTGGGTCAGGAAGGGTGTGAACATGACGACTGAAGCCTCACCCTTCGCCTGGCTCCAAAGAAACAAAGAGAGTGCAGTCAGGTGGGGACTGTGTGTGTGTGTGTGTGTGTGTGTGGGTGAGTGTGTGCACACGCGTGTGTGTACATACGTCTTTCAGGGTGTGTTTTCTTATCTGGGTTTGTATTGTATTGTGGTTCAACTGGAGGTCAAGCAGTTGTTCTACTGTGGCTGTGAATCACACACAGAGGTGAGAATAAGAGCAGGTATGGAGCACAAATAGATAGGCCATGTAATAAAGGGTGACTTACTTTCAGCTTCTCAGTTTTTGACAGTTACTACAGCCAAGTTTGTATGTTACCTACAAAAACAGGAAGCTCAAAATGTCCAAAAGAGTTGAGTTAAATTTATTGCCATTACAACAATTTTCCCTCATAGTGCAGCAGGGCAACATTCAACACAACATACTACTGATAATAATAAAAACACAAGAACATTTTAAAACACACAAAGTATCATAAATAGCAAAGACAAGCTAAAAATGATATAATGATAAAGATTATTTGGGCTTGAAGAAACAGAAGCCATTGTGGCCAAAGTCTTCACACCTCCTGTGTTCATATTACGTATCTAAATTCCACTTAGCTGCTGAAGCAGTAATGCAGCAACTACTGTACTGAAGGATTTTCTGTAGGAGACACACCTCTGACTCACACATTAAGAGATTTACAAACAAGGTGACACAGTGTCAGTAATGGAAAATACCAGAAACTAGGCTCAGACAATATAATCCAACCTAATTCACAACTTTGGGCCAGAGGCTCTAGTCCAACTTGTAGGGCTGCCACTAACAATTCATCTGTCAATTTGTTTCAATTACAGTTTCTGCGATTGGTTACACGCATTATATGTAATATGCTTCAGTCGGCTTTTTTTTACTCAAGTAGTTCCTGTAACAAAATACAAAACAAAGTGTATATATTCACTATATGTATAAGATAGCATCAGATATACAGCTGTGCTTGTCAACCCTGTCTTCTACATTAGGCCACAAGCACTCATCTGCTGTATTTCCTCTCTTGCAATACACCTGGGGCAAAATCTTTTTGGATGTCTGATCTATCTACTGCATCCAGCATTCATTGCATCCACAAAAGACATCTGATCATGTGGACAGTGGTCATAAACTTTCCACCTCCATGAGGAAAATAATTCCTCTCTGTGTCTAGCTGGGTCCATGTTTACTGCAGAAAAAAACTAGGTGCTCAGCTACAATGGGAATCAGTTGTTTTTAAGATAGTATGCTAGCATTCAAAATGGACTGTAAATACACAAAGTTTTGGTTGTAAGTTTGAGTGAGAAAATGTGAATTATGTGGTCAGATAGTCACAGTTTAGTTAACAATGACCGCTGCTATGGTGACTGTGTTAAGAGTTTTGGTAGAAGTGAACTCGGTATAGAGAAATACATGTAACCAATGTAAAACACGGTGCTTGATACACAAAAAAGCTCCAAGAGTGCAAGGCGACCTCTTCAAATACTTGTTTTGTCTGACCTACAGTCCAAAACCGCAAAATATTAAGTTTACAATAAAAACAACAAAAAGTAGCAAATCCATACACTGGAGAAGCTTCAAACAGCAAACATTCGGCATATTTGCTTGATAAATTACTTAAGCAATTAATTAAGGCATTCATTTTCTGTTGATCCACTAATGGACGTTCAGCACTACCAACTTGTGCCAAATATCTGCAGGAAAAGTAGTTCAGACTTGCAAGGTTGGTGCTAGATTGAAAGGGCTGGAGGGACCATTTGCAAAACTCTTCGTACACTAACCTTAACCTAACCCTAACGTAACCTAACCCTAACCCTAACTAAACCTAACCCTAACCCTAACTAAACCTAACCCTAACCCTAACTTAACCTAACCCCTAACCCTAACCCTAACGTAACCTAACCCTAACCCTAACTTAACCTAACCCTAACCCTAACTTAACCTAACCCTAACCCTAACTTAACCTAACCCTAACCCTAACTTAACCTAACCCTAACTCTTAAGTTCGTCCCTCCGGCCCATCCAATCTAGCATTTACAGACATGGAAATGTAGACGGGCTTATGTGCACCATCTACGGCCAAGGAAAGTAGTAGCTTTGCAATTTTCAAACTTGTGCCACATGCTGGCAATCCCTTTCTTTGCCTGTAGGAGGCGACATCAACAGGTCTTAAACTGCTGCTGCTGCTTTCACTTTCCTTTCCTACAGGTAGCACACGTTGTCAAAGGTCCAGAACCGGTCTGAAAATGACCAAAAATCTCCCCCCCTTTTGTAAAATCTGAACCTAATAAACAGAACAGTTGTGAGTGACTGACAAGTCAGCTCTATAAGGTGTCACACATCTAAAACAAAACAACACACACACACACAAACACCTATCAAACTCAATAATATATATGCAAATTATCCTGTCACTGCAGGATGTGCTCAGCCTGAGGGTCGATTTTCAGTTATGTGTATACCTGTGAAAATGAGTTGTGTGTGTGCTTTCATGTAAACATGCATATCTACATTTACAAGATGAAGAAAATGTCATAATTAGCTTAACATAAGAAGCTAGATTGCCACTTAATTGCTGCGAATTCATCTCTCTGGCACAAACCCAGAAGCACTTATGTCTACATTTAAGATAAGTGCAGTCACAGAACAGTCCTACCAGAGTTTACCTGTCAATCAGTATTTCCTCTCCCAGGCTCCCTCACATGACAGTGAAGTTGATTTATGAAGTCTGAGGCACAAAGACATGTTCCTTATAGTTTAGT
Organism: Scomberomorus guttatus; assembly: GCA_038419695.1. NCBI lineage: Eukaryota > Metazoa > Chordata > Actinopteri > Scombriformes > Scombridae > Scomberomorus > Scomberomorus guttatus. The sequence goes on from CM076447.1 coordinate 17,174,481, forward strand.
GGGCTAAATCTGCCTGTCAGTCAGTCTACATTTGTTTGAGCAAACACAGAGCAATCGAGGTGACAGAGATCTGAGTCACAAAGGAGCAGCAGCAAAAAAAAAATTATTTCTGTTTGTTTTAATCTGCGAAGAGGTGTGAGCCAGGTGGTTGGGGTTTACCACATATGGAAATGAGCAGAGAAGAATTATCATCCAACATGTGACAGCTGGAAGGTGAGTGGGAAAACCGTCCTTGTGAAAAGACTGACATCTCCTCGGGGGGGTGCATCACGAAAAGAATAAACACAATGAGGTGCAGAAAGTTTAGACAATCACAGGAAATACGTTTAATTTAGCTGCACAGCATCTTCTTCAGTAAACCTCCACAAGCCAGAAGAGATAAATCGGCAGATGGAGCTTGCTCACAAATCGATTTTTGTAACGGGACAAACTGATCTGCTGGAGGTGCTGCGCGTCCCTCAGGTGAGAAATCAAAAGACATCCACGCTGTGACGTGAAGGAGCCGGTGTGTACTGCACCTATTTGGTAAATAAGTAACCTACCTGGGTTGTTGGGATGTATTTTCTCCCTGTGCGCTCTCTACATGTGGGTGTGTGTTTGTGCATGTCAAGTGCGGTCTGCAAATATTGTCCTTCTAGGTCTGTGGAGCTACTGTGTACTCAACCCCAACCCACTCAGCAAACACTTCCTACACCCCTCTCTCTCTCTCCACCCTTGGACTCCAAATCTTCTTCTACACCTCCTCTTCAGTCGCTCCTCAGCAATCACTCACGTCTTTACTACTGTATTTATCTGAACCCCTCACCACCCCACTCTCTCTCTCTCTTTTCTCTCTCTCTATGAATGATATAAAACAACATGACTGAAGGGGAAAATATTGTGGCTTGGAGTCCCTGGCTACCGACTCAACCACACACATACACACATATGTAAGTGTACACACACACACACACACACAGCCGCACATCAAGTTTCTGCTAGCTCAACAGAATACACACACTAAATCACTAAAGGACTAAATTATTACAGACACACATGCTCAAGCGCACGCGCACACACACACACACACACACACACACACAGGGTTGCACACACACACACACACACACACACACATACACACACACACTCTAATGGCAACAGGCTGGAGATGATGAGATCACCAGAGAGACCAGAAACCTCCAGACAACAGCTTTGTCCAAGAACACGCCGCAATAGACACACACACACACACACACACACACACACACACACACACACACACATTTACGCCACAGTCTTCAGTTCCCTGCTTCTGACTCTTATCCTTCACTTTCTTTCTTCACCACCTATTTTCCAGTTTTGTACCTGAAACATTTTGATTCACGCAGCAGGAACACAGAGTACTGTTTACAGTGTAAAACGTCATGTACACACTGTGACTAGACTCTTACTTTATTACCTATTTACACCCCTCTCCAGGGAATGCACTGATTAATCCTTACTCAAAATCCTAATTACATGACTCATCAAGATGGCAAGCTAATATTCCAGCATTTAACTTTTCCTTTTCTTGAGCTCACCTTCAGCGCAATTTCACGTGGCTCCACTCTGCTTCTGTTGCCCCCTACCCACACGAGTTTACTCCTTCTTTCACCCCCAAAGTGTACCTCTCTACTCCCTTAATGTCAACCCCCTTACCTCACTTTCTCACTTCACTACTCCTGACTCCCCTAATAACGCCTCACATGCTCTGACTTTGACTCCGAGTTTGAACTCTTTAGCTCACTCCTCTCACTTTAAGGCCCCCGCTGAAGCCCCCTATCCTCTTATTTTGGCTTCCTACTCCCTCATCTGAGCTGCCTAGCCCACTCCTCCTCCCATCCTTTTAAACACACATGCACATACATGCACAGACGCAGGCACAGAGCCCCTCTCTCTCTCTCCGACAGACTGCAGGCCTGCAGACCTCAGGGGGAAGCCAGAGGGGGCCATCAACAGGGGAGAGGAAACAGGATCCATCATCACACACACAAACACACACAAACACACACAAACACACATTTAAAGACACACTGGAGTTGACATAAAGCTCAAACACTGACACACACACACACACACATGTGCACACACTTCTTACCGTACTTGTCAAAGAGAGCAAAGTTTTGAGGCTTTCCAGACAACTGAGGACTGAGGACAGAGGGAAGGAGAGAATGAGAGAGGCTGCCAGAGAGAAAGAGCGGAAGCCCTCAGAGTTTAGTCTGACTGTTATTATTTCCACACTGCGTGATGGGTCGGGGGGTGTAAAGAGGAGAAGGAGGAGGAGGAGGAGGAGGAGGAGGAGAGTGAAGCCAAATGGGGGGTGCTGCTGCAGGGGGCCTGCGGTTTCCTGTCCGACCCCCCCCCCCCCCCCCCCCCCCCTCCCCCCCTCCCCAACCTCCCCTCCAACACCGCACCTCCTTACCCGAAGAATGAGAGGAGAGAGGGGGAATGAAAGGAGAGAGAGGGCAAAGAAAACAGCCGCTCTGACCAAACTATGTCAAAATGGAAGTGGAAAGAACAAGGCAGAGAAAGAAACAGGGAAGAAAAACGAAGTGGGTTTCAACCAAAATATGACAAAACTTCAATGAACCTCAAACATGGGGAGGGGGGGTGGCGGTAAGAGAGAGCAGTCACAGTGGCTCAATCCAGCGGTTTAAAAGCGGTAACAGACACACTGCAAAGTGTGTGTGTGTGTGTGTGTGTGCTTGCACATGAATGTGTGCGTATGCGTGCGTGTGCTGGCACACATGTGAAGTTGTGTAACGAGTTACAGCTTTTTAAGTTTATGGCTGTCTGTGGACCACAGTGTCCTTACTTCCTTTACTTCTAATGGAGAATCACCAACTATTCAGCATCCAGGAGTTTAATGTTTAGCTCTAATGTTCCCTCGGACATGCCCTTTGAGCAGTGTGTGTGTGTGTGTGTGTGTGTGTGTACACACACTCTCTTGCGCATTTTGTTCCACCAGATAACATCAGCATGTTGATTCAGGAAAAGAGGCGTAGGGGAGGGTGGAGTATTTGGGGCGTGTAGGTGTGCTGTACTGCCCTAATGAGAGACAAATAAATAAGAAATAAATAAAAAGAAGTTTCAGCTCATCTTTCTCTTCTTTTTTTAAAACTTTTCCAGAGGAACAAAGGAGTTTAAAGTAAGACAAAGAGGCAGCGAGGTCGCCCTCATTCTATCCGTCCACCCCCCACATCCACATCCCTCTCTCCTCCCTTCTTTCTCCCTCTTTCTCTCTCACTCCAGGCTCTAAACAGGATAAGGGCTTCATATGCCAAGTGGAATGTGTGACGCAAGCCTCAGCCTTGAAACAAAGCACAGGAAACGGGGAGAGACAGAGACGGAGAAACACACAGAGAGGGAGAGAGAAAGAGATGTGTATTGTAAAGGATGAGGCGGAGAGGACGCTCAGGTGTGACTGAATGTTTGAATCTCTGTCACACACACACACACATACACATACACACACACACCTGTCACTTATACTCCCCTCTCTGTGTGTAACACGGCACTCAGCTCTGACACCGTGCAGCCACACTGAGGGTCATCTCACACTTTCACACCACGGCTTCAGCGTCAGATTCAGCTTTTACTGACAGCCTGTCAATCTGATCTGCAGCTGAAACAGTTCAGACGATTAATCAAAATAAGCAGCAATTTTCAGCTGTTTAGTGAAGCACAAATGTCAAATGCTCACTGATTCCAGCTTAAAGTCATTTAAAATGCTGGTAGACACAAAAAAAAAAAGACATGGATACCTTTGTGGGCTCTCTCATTCACCAATTATTTGACATTTCAAAGATTAATCACTGAAAAAACAATCTGCAGATCAACTGAGCCATAACGGACCACTCCATTTTATTATCTATAATAAATGTCTAAATCTAGGCCACCAAACCAGAGTAGAAACACATATTATGTGGTCACAAGTTGGTAAATATCATTCACAGGGAAAAAGAGAAGAACTAACTATACAGACAGGAGCAGATCACTATAGCAGAGTCACTCTTTCTCCCTCATAAATCCATATTTGACCACTTTTTTTATTTCAACTAATTCAGCAACAGTTCGGTCAAAAAACGGGCTGTGAGGGCTATAAATAGCGTTGTCTCTCAGCCAGAGTTAAGATAATTAGTCATCAGGCCCATTTTTGAGATGGAATATTTTAATTCACGAAGACAAACTCAAGACCTCTTTCGGTGATTAACTAATGAATTAAACACAAAAACACACACACGCAGATGGATCCCGTTAAACTCCAAAATGTATAGACTTTCTTTCTCTGCCATAATGAAGTTTGCAATATTACAACACATGAAAGCTCACTACCACATCTAACCTTTACAACACCGCGCAGCTGTTTCAGTCTTTACCACAGAAACTCAGCGTGCCGGGGGTCACTTAGAGGAAGACCACAGCGGTGTCAGGACTTACTTCTCAGCTGGAGCGCACAGTCTTATTCCTTTCACAGCTGCCTTGCTGAAAAGCTCGGGCTCCTCTCAGTGTGAGAAAGTCAAACTCCGCTGAAAAAGTGACGCAGGCGACTCGGCTGTATGTGACACTGACATAAGGCTCAAAAAAACAAGACGGTCCAGTGATCGATGGCTCCACAAAACTTCCCTAAGTTACGAAACTCCCTCTCTCTCTCTCTCTCTCTCTCTCTCTCTCTCTCTCTCTCTCTCTCTCTCTGTGTGTGTGTGTGTGTGTGTGTGTCTCCGGTTTTGTCGTTTAGAAACTGCTGCTGTCACATGATCCTCTGTCTGTTCTCCATGGGGTCGGGCCGCTGGGCGGGACCGGGGCGGGGTGGTCCAGTTTGTGCGTGCGTGTGTGTGTGTGTGTGTGTGTGTGTGTGTGTGTGTGTGTGTGTGCGTGCGTGCGTGCGTGCGTGTGTGTGTGTGTTGCATTTTTTTTTTTTCTGGAGGACCAGCGACAGTTCAAACCACTCCACGTATGATCTTCAAATACAGGAGCAGTATGTTACTAATGAGATACAGAAGTATAATTAAACATTGACATGTTGACCTCATTTGAACTGTAATTCTAATAGTCTTTTAATCATAATATTTGTAATAATAAATGAATAATAGCAGCACCACACTGTCCTGCAGTACAAATATATTATCATCAAAGAATAAAGGATAAAGTAGTCAGGCAGCAGAAGTGTCCCTGTCAGTGTTAAAATGTTGTATTATTATCATTTGGTTGTTGTGAGGCGTTACTGAAGGCATCACGTGAATTGTGTAATTAATGTTTATACTGATAGGTAGCAATGCATCATATTTTATGAACTCATCATACTGGAGGCTGTATTTTTTGCATGTACAATCTGAACCTGCAAAGTAACTATTTCTGTATAAAGTAACATAAAATGGAAGTAGTCATGTTAAGTACAAGTATAGTAGTATAAGTAAATGTACTTTTCATTCCATCACTGAATTTTGATCTACACAGTGGCTGTGTATGCTCTAATGTAATTTAAAAAGACATAATAATTTTAATCATTTTGATAACTGATTTAATCGGTGTGTAAATTTTGAGCATAAATCAAAGGCATGTGCTGAAATGAAAATATCACTGAATCTCATTTAGGACCCATTAATGAAAATTAAATCAGTATTTACTTGGTATTTATTTGTTTATGTATTATTTATTTATTTTTGGACCACATGGATTTGTGAAATATTTTGGACTTTCTGAGAATTTGACCTAGAGACGGAATATCAGCATTTTTTCTTAATTATGCAGGACTGAAAATTACAGCCGGACTTTCTGCCGTTGTAGACGCAAACAAGTCTTTAGCAGCACTAGAAAACATTTGTGTGTGTTTGAGGAAGGTGAGTGACAAGGCTCTTCCCACAAGGAAGTGCATTACTGATATGAGAGAGGGACAGAACATTGTAGCAAATGTCATATATAATCTCATTTCACACTTATACCATTTCTAAACAAAATACTTGTTACTGCTTGGCTGGCAAGTTGTCATTAAAATCATGTGTCAGGACATTACTGTTTTAAACCAGTATATTAAACTGCTGGGAACCATAGAAACAATACTAACAGTTCACACTGCATTTCTAGTTTAATTCTGACACTGAATGAAATGACCCAGTATAAAATGAACTTTGAGTTTTGAGTACTACTCAACCCCACTGAGAATCAACACCCAAATCTGCAGCTTTGAGTGCATTCAGCTCATTGTTTTGGTTCTCCAGTGAATCTGTCTGCATAGTCTGTGTCCGAAAATACTCCTGTATCCACTCATTCACTTCTCCCCTTACAACAGACACTCAGTAGTTTACTCAGTTGCGAGCAGTGCAGTAAATCAAGATTTCAGACACTCACTAATCATTGTCATTTTGCGTCATCAACATCAGCTGTAGAGTCGCACAACGGTCATTTTTGCGTCTATAAAAGGTGGAGTATTGCATTGTGGGATTGGGACTGTCATATGTATCACATATAACATCACATCCTGAGTATGAACGCTGCAGTCACTTAGGCGTTTTAATTTATAACATGTTGAAAATGTTAACAAAACAAACAGAAAGCAGTCAAGGCCGTCTTATTAGCAACAATATATCAAAAAACATGAATTAATCCCACAAGAAACTCTGTCTGTACTCTGATAGCCATCCAGCATGGTGATACGTAGTTTGATTACTACAAGCAAGCTGAAGACCCAGATCATGATTTTCTCAGGAGTTGGTGGACTAAACCACCACCAGTTAATAATGGACTTGCATTCATTTTTTTTAAGGTGGCCAGAGAGACAACTCCAGTTGCTTTGTCCAGGTTTGCTAACAGTTTAGTCTTAATCTCTTGATATGCTGATGTGCTGCATATCACAGCTGTGGGACTTTCGGTTCTCTGGTGCGCAAAAATCAGACAGTGTGAAGGATAAACACACATGTTCTGTATTTTATTAGGTACAGGTGATAAACACCGTGCTGTGCTGATGTTTTAGCCACTCCACTTATTCTTCACCAATCTCCTCCGTCCACATTTTCTGGCACCAAGTCATTTTCACTTTCACATGCTCAATACAACGTTTTATTCTGTACCACAGTGAACACATGTTGACTGGTGTTAATTAAAAACCTTATTCCAGTAAACACTTCCTCCTTTTTTTTTCTTTGTCAAGAGTCCATAGTAAATTGTAAGTGCAAAAAAAAAAGCACTCCTGCTGATTTAGAAATAACACAGTGGCACAGGACAGCTTGTTTATCTTCACTCTTTGTTCTTTCTTTCTTTCTTTCTTTTTTTCTTTGGCCGTCTATGGGAGCGTACATATAGTCATCAGTATCTCAGCAACTAAAAGTATTCATACTTCATGGACAGTTGTCCCATGTGGAAATGCTTAACATATTAAAACATGTTAGGAATAGCGCCACCATGTGGCCAGTTATTACGTGTTTTATGTTTTGGCTAATAACTCAGGAACCGTGAGGCGTGGCAAAACAATATTTGCACAGTGTGTTGCTTGGATGAAGTTGATTTGACTGATATAGGCCGCGACCATTGGGGCCTGTAAAATTCTTCCGCTATTTTGGATTTTTTTGGTAAACACATTTTTTGCTTCTTTTGGCACATATTTTTTATCTAATCTTCACCAAACTTGGTACATAGCATATTTAGATGATTTAGATATTTAGATGACCCCGAACAAAACGTATTAAGTTTGTTTTTCTGCAATTGGTTAGCAAAATTTTGAAGGTGTGGCCTGATGCACTAAAAGGACCATAACTATTCGCTACACTAAATTAGATTGCAGCCGCATTTGGGAATGTTCATACAGTTCTACCCAGAGGGGGCGCTAAAGTAACATCATAACATGATATTTCTACAATTCTGTTGTCTTTAATATAATGAATGTTGTACAGATAGCGTTTGATACAGTTTCACCTGTAGGTGGCGATAATTTTAAAAAATTGCTGCCGGAGCAGCCGCAGCTAACAGCTTCCAGCTCTCACACGCATTTTCTTCAGAAAATGCAAATATTCTAGTTAGATTTAGTTTGCACGATCACTTATTCATATGTTGCACTTTATGCATTCTTTAATATTTTTGTAATTTTGTAATTTTTGTATTTACACTCTTATACATAATGTTTGTTGCTTTAGTAACATACATTTCTCATTGTCATAGTTGGGAAAAGAACAGACAGAAGGAGAGGTAAAGAGCACTGGATTACAAGCTCTTGCTCCCCTTTTTTTGTCAAAGAAAAAAGTAGGGCAAAACCTATATAACGCAATCTAACCTAACACACACACACACGCTGGCATCTGTCATCACGGCTCTGTCCTCCATGCTCACTCGGCCTGTGCAGCGAGGCGAGATAGTGCCAGGTGCTACAGAGCTGGCTGTTGAAACAAGGCTGTGATGATCTGACAGCTGTTATTTCATGGATGGTTTCTATATTAGTAGAGGTGTAAGTCTTTCAAGTCTGAACACACATCCGCTTCGGCTTAACAAGCTCCGTCTACATGGGAATTGGAGTGTAAGACATGGTGAAATCTTACAGTGCATGTTGGATGGGAGCATGATGGGGGTGCTGGTTGGGTTAAATAAGTCACTGTTTGTGTGTCAAAAATGACTCATAGGGAACAAGATGTGCCTTAGTACGCAGTACATTCTGAACCTGTTGACGGTGCAGAGACATGAAATAAGAATTCACAATATGTAATATGTCATACACCAGGTGTGTAATGTCCAAGGTATATAAGTCCTTGTGTCTGGTAGGATAGCAATTCCCAGCAAAGTTTGTTTTATGTTTTTTTTAATACTACATCTCTGGGATTAGATGGAACTATTTTTGATGTCTGACTTGACATTTCTACATGTACTGTAAGTTAATATCACTACTTGCAGGACCTGGCACAAATGTCACATTTTTTCAAAAGATAACAGAGAATCTTTCTACCTTGATCTTTGATTTCCATCACACCGATCGAAACCAAAACACCAAATTTGGACCCACCTGTGTAGATACATATCAGGTAGACAAAAACATCTGGTGCAGTTTGATGCTTTGAGCAACAAAAATGAAATTCTATCCACCTCCATTTTATTGGGTTGGTGACATCTATCACAAGGATCATAAGTGGGAAGATGGTTTTGTTTTTCTTTTTTTTGTGATTGGGCAAACTAACCATTTCATGCCTTTTGTCATGTTTTTTCATCATTTTTTTCTGTTGACTTGTATCACGTCCTAACTGCCTTCTGTACTTCTTGCCACACCTAACTGATGCTGCTGATAAGCTTCTACAGTCACATTCGTATTTTTTTTGTTTTTTGGTCATACGTTACTGCATGCTTGTATGATGGAGAATGATTACATTCACACTATATCAGGGTTAGATATATGTACGAATATATACATTATATAAGCAAGTAGACACACACCAACACTTTAGGTATCCTGCAGATGCAAGATTTGGGTTTTGAGCCAGCAAGTTTCACACTAACATCACAGTGTGTTAGTCTAAATCTTCAGTGTGTGTGTGTTTCTGCACATGCATGATCCAGCGTGGAAAAACTTTCATCTTTAAATAAGAAGAGCTTTAACTGTTCCGCAAATTGAGCCTCAGCAGGCCTATAGGTAGGAGTTCATGAGTTGTGAGGTGCCAACATATTCACGTGCATGAAATGGAAACAGACAGAAACTAAACGCACACACACACACACACACACACACACGCGCGCGCGCGGTGAGTTCACACATGCAGACTTCATGGTTAGCTTGGCATTTAGTCATTGAGGGATCATGTGTTAAATTAAGTTTAAAGCTGTAGTTGTCAGAGCAGTGAAAGTCATACACACTCACACATCAGCTTTAACTCAGGCAGGGCTAAAGCCAGACTTTTAGAAATACAGAGGACAGATCTCCAGGCCTGTATTGGTGGTCTACATGGGGTTAAATCAAATCAATTTCTGTCAAGCATAATTGCAAACTTATTTCCACATGAGAAAAAGAGATGAATTGATGCAGTTGCTTGATGAGGTCCTCCCAGGGTTCTTTAACAAAAAAACAAACAAACTGTCTATTAAAATTCAAATAAAATTACCAAATTAGTTCACATTTAGTAAGATTATATTAGTGGACATTTGACATTACTCAGTAAAGTTCAAAAATTATCGTGACATTAAAAAGTGGTGTTATATCCATTGATAAAGCTGGTAATAGTTGCTCTTGCTGCCCTAAAAGTAGTCATGTTTTAATATAAAACATTAAAATATAAATATAAAACATCTAAAACATTGAATCAGCCTACAAAATATGTGCAATATACTCAATGTAAAGAATAAAGTTAAGGACATAAATTTACATCCTAGGAAATTGCCTGATTCAGAATATTTACAACGAGCACTCTGGATCATCCACATTAACAGCAACAAACAGTAAACAGACAAATGTAGTCATTTTACAGCTGCAGGATGATCAGATAACAAACAGAAAGCTTTAGAAACTGAAAAAGTTTGATTTAGTCCTCAGCAGAAGTCACGTTGACACCTGATCAGACTTCTCCAGGGTTGTACTGGTCACAGATCAGTATGTAGCAGATAAGGCCAGACTCTCTGGCCCCTGTTTTCCTGACACTGAGTGCAAAAGCAAGTGCAGACTTCCAACGCAAATGCACATAGTTGTGGCCAACACATTTTTGCAAAATTTTCCCACCTCTGCACGAGCTTGTTTGTAGCCAGGAAACAGGTGCAAAGGCAAAGAGAAGAGACTATATGAGAAAAATTGAATGCTGACTGAATTTGCGCTCGCTGTGAGGCAACAGGCCGTGAGCACTGACCTCTTACTGTGCTCATACAGGTTTAGTTTCACCACCTCAATGAGGAAGGCTGAGCTCCACAGAGTTTAGCTTGTCCATCAGGTTGTTTATGTGTGTGTGTGTGTGTGTGTGTGCTTGCGTGTAACTGAAGACATGTCATTGTTTAGATTTCACAGATATTTTAACCAGAGGAATGTGGGGAATCATAGGACAGTTATTTGTGTGTGAGTGTGTACGGTAGTGTTCACCTTTACAGCTGTTACATTTGTTTGTTTTAAGGATCTAATGTGTTTTAGGTGATGTGAAGCTTCACTGCCCAACAATGAGGAGGAGTTACACAACATGTTAATATTATTAGTGCTGTTGCTACATTTTTGAATGATGACCCCACAGTATCTGTGGCGTGTTTTGCTTATCACAGAAACTAAACTGTTGTGCACTGGTATTCACCAATTTCTTAACTTTTTCATCAAAAGTATTACTTTTACAATAATAAGAAGAAATCGCTCTGGTAATTAGCTGCAGATAAGAAACTAAACGTTTGAACTGTGAGTTGTGAATAGTCACTGGGGTGACTGGGGTGACTGGGGTGACTGGGTTGCATCTGCCACTTATTTTACATGTCATTAAAGACTCATTACAAAAGAACCAGAGCTAAATAATTAGTTTATTAATTGATTAGGTGATTGACAGAAGATTCATCTGCAACAATTCTCATATTCAAATAATCATTTAAGCTATTTAAACAGGAAAAAATACCAAATATTTTAGCTAGTCCCAGCTTCTGAAATGTGAGGATTTGCTGCTGATTGTTATCACAATCAGTATCGCTCTTATTCTGGTTTAAAAATAGACTCTATTGTTAATAGTTGTTCAACTTGATTGACTGAACTATTATCATAGTGTTTGACGCTGTGTTATCAACCACAACAGCAGCGACAACTTGCAGTGAATGAAACAAAAAAGCAAAAAAAGACTACGCATGTGTGTGTGTGTGTGTGTGTGTGTGTACCAGGTATTCCTGATGTTGTGGGGACTTAAATCTGCATACGCCTACCTTCTGAGGACAAAAAGCAAGTCCCCATAATGTAAATCATTACATTTTAGGGTGAAGACTTAGTTTAAGGTTAGGGTTAGGCAGGTAGTGGTTAGGGGTTAGGGTAACTCTTCAGGAAATGAATGTAAGTCGACATAAAGTTTGTCTGAGGTGAGGAGAAACATGACTCTCTCTGCACAGTTTGTAAAAGTCAAGTATAGCTGGAGGTGAGGGTGTTGGCATGCACACAAACACACACACACACACACACACATACATATCTTTCTGTACAGACAATATGCAAATTCTAAAATCAGTCCCAAAGGACAGAAGGTTTAGCTGAGTAGCTGTGTGAGAGAGAGAACTGTGAATTATTTCCCTTTTTAAAACACATTGCAATCAATAATAAAAGACTGAAGTAAAATACAATAAATCAGATCAAAACAATAAACAGTAAATATTCTCATTTTCAACTAAAGAATTAAGTCTCCATTGTCTCCTCCATATGAGGCTGAACTCCTCCAACTTGTCCACTCTGTTGGAATTTACATATTTAACCCTGAGGTGAACTTCCACAAGTCGTCGAAAGGACCCCAAACCACAAACATGTTTCCTTCTTGCAGAGTGCGTCCAACCAAAACCAATGACACTCCCCCAAACCCCAAAACCACATGAACCAAATACATTCACTGTGCTGTGTAAAGCATGGTAAAGTTTTACTTTGTGAACAAAAAGGAAAGCCACCCCCATGACTAGGACCCCATCTACCATACCTTTTTCATTGAGCACTTTTTAGGGTACACAACCTCCTCAAATACTTTATACCTGCCGCAGATTTACAGTTGGCCCATGTTCACACTGACTTTACCCTGTTTCCCCTCATTTATTTAAATGTGACCGCTCTGGCCCACAAAAACAGAAAACTGGGGAAAAAGAGTTGAACATTGTGAATGCCATGTTTCTAAGTTAACAGTTAACTTCAAGTAACATCCTGTCTCAAAGTATTACTAGTTGCTGTGTAATGTTATGGTGTCTGATAAGCCTTCAGACTCGTGGATCTGTTGTAGAGATCTTCACTGCATGCACAAATGAACCATTAACATTAAATCTTCACAATGCTGAATCACCACTGTCACTGAATGAATCGGTAGCTTTTAGCAGTGGAGCTCACTTGTGACTGAGAGCATTGCATCAGTTTGCTTTGATAGCGCATTACTGCCTCGTTAAAAGCATGTTAAAAGACCACAAAAGCCACTGAAACTATCGTGATGCGACAAATCAGTTACAAATTAGCTGTTAATCACGTGACACTGTAGAACGGTGATGCCTTTGCTTACAGGTGTACATACTGAAGTGCTTTTGAACGGTGACGCGTTCACTTGGGTCCGAAAAAAAAAGAATGAACGGAATCAACAAAACAATTTGAATCAGCAAAGTGGTTTGTAATTCAAGCTGGACGTGCAAGATTGTATTTCATCATCTCACTAGCACCTGAAACAACAAGCCCCTACCTATGCAATTTTTTTAAAAACATTTTTTTAACGCCTTCAACAAAGCAAGTTCCCAACCTTATCCAAGCATAGTGTTGTGATTGCATCTGCCCTCCTCCCACTCCTCAACATAGGCGTGACCAACAGTGAGGTGGAACTATCATCCTTCTGGTGAGACAGGAGCTCCTTGCGAATGCCCAAATGTCACACACAGACCTCTGCTGGGGTGCTGCTCTCACCCACCACTGAGCGGCCCAGCTCCTCTCCCAGTTTACTCATGCAGAGGAGACTTTAAATGTAGCTGTGTGACCATGCAACAGGGATGGCTCATCCAACACAGAGAGAAAAGGAGACAATGTTTGATAGAGAGTGGGCACAAATCTGCGCTTTAACCTGTATTGAGTCCATTAATGTGACTTTGGATCGGCGTGGCAGGAGAGAACCGATCTCTCTCTCCGCCGCCACTCGTTGATTCAAGCTCACACGTCCATGCTACAAGCTGCAACCAGTAATTCCAGCATCCAGGTACAAAGTGTGTGAAGCTGAGCTCGTAGAAGACAGATGCAACAAAGACGTTTCTATCAAACTGAGAAACTTTGATCATGAGTAGAAAAAGCATAGTAGAGATAATGGCCCACTTTCTATTTGTGTTGATGCCACTTTGGTCAAATGTGACAAATGTGCATTAAATACATTTGTGTTCCTGGATGAACTGCAGACATGTTGGAGCACATGAGCAAACTGATCTCAAAATAATACATTCAATAATGAAACTGTGGAACAGCCTTCCTAACCATCTGAGGGCAGCACAGACCCCAGTCTCTTTTTAAAAAGGCCTAAAAGCCTCAGGAAGGCTTTTTCATCTGAACTCTTATTACCATTTTCTTTATATCATGTGTTCTATGTTAGTACATTCAGACTGAATTCCAGCGTGGAGCACGTAATACTGTAATAAGCTACACTTATGCAGTCACACCACAAGCACTCACCCAAATGTAAAACAACATTTATTTGATTTTCAACTTTAGAACCCTAAAACTGTGTGGAATCAGAGATAGCATCTTGAAACCAATGACCAATGGGCCAAAACCGTGACAACAGCGTTATCACTATCACCATGTCATGGCAGAAAAGGATGTGAAAGTCATTGGGTTAAATTTGAAGACTCATTGTGATGTACAGAAAAAAAAAAAGTTTAATGATTTGTGACAATGGTGACAGCTTGATGGTGTTAGGAGGGGGAATTACACTCGCCTTTATTTCTTTTATCTTATATTAACGGAATTGACTTGAACTACCTCAAACTGCCTGTTTTTAACCTGTCTTGTTTTATGTTTTACTGTGTTATTTTGCGGTGTTGTAGTTTCATTATTTCATCATATCGTCTTGTTTACTATGTTGTTTTACTGCATTTTGTACCTTTGTTTTGGTGCTATAATGCTATATAAACGAAAGCTCTCATTATTATTTCTAAAATGAAGAATGGATGGCCTTTACGAGATAAACATGCGGCTGAGTTGCTCGGCTGAAATGATTGTTTTAGTTGAAGTTGATACAAGAAAGAAATGAGTTTGCTCCGGCATGAAACATTTTACTCTTACAGGTACAAACACGCACATACCAACACTGGGCTGGGTCTAACTCAGCGACTGCTTGACCCCCCGAGGGATAGTCGCACCCAGTGTAGGTATCATGCTCTCTTGCATCCCTTTGACTGTATTCTGTTTGTGCAGCACTGCAATGTTCCAAAGAATCTTTAAGATGTTTGAGGACACAAGTAGCATCTTTGCTAACTCCAGCTGCACTCAGTTCAAAGATTAGATTACACTCTTTGGTTCATGCAACGGTAAACACTTGCGTTTTCACTGATGTCTACACAGATGAGTCAGTCAGAAGAGTCAGCCACAACAAGGTATTTATTATCTACTGTCGGAGACATCCTGACCGCCGAAGTGTGTTAACCATCAGATTCACGACAAATCAGATCAGCAGGAAAACACCGAATCTCTATTATATGGTGAAAAATGTTTAGCTTAAAAAGCACACAGACTAGATGAAGAGGTGTGGTTTTTAAGCATTTCGATGGTTTTTCAAGTTCATCCCTGAATTACCTGCCTAACTACCTGCACAATAACAAAACACTGGCATTGGTGTGAGGGAGGAGGTGCTGATTGAGAGATAACTGGTGCCAACAATACACAATAAAAAAAAAAAAATTAAAAAAAAAAAAGGTAATGCGGAAACAGAGTTCTGTGGAAGGCAGAGAGACTGACAGGGGGCCGATGGCAGGTAAGATTTCACTGGAATCAGGGGCCTCTCCAAACACTCCGGTGAGATGAAATGTGTTGATACCTTTATTCTGCACGACAGGAGCTCATGCCACTGCTGGAAAAATAAACAAGCAAACAAAGCTTTTACAACATATCAGTATGGGAAAATGTTTTGTTTTGTATTTTTTCTCCCTCTGGTAAGTTTCTACCAACTCTTGGCACTGTGATCTTAATTCACAACTTTCCAGCCTTTGATCATTTAATTGAATTAATCACAGCTGATAACAACACATTACTGTATCTTAGTGTGTGGTCGTCTGCCCTTCGATATATGCCATCGCCATAACCAGCACCTAGTTTGGTTGGCGTGCATTCACTATAGAACTCCTAAACCTACTCTAACCAAAAGTCTTAACCCTCAAACAGCCCTTTGAAGGTCCGTCCCAAAGTGAGGACCCGGCCACAATGTCCTCACTTTCCAAAAACATCCTCACACAGACAGATGTACAAGAACACACACACACACACACACAAACACACACAACCCTTCTGTCCAGGGTGTGACCTATATACACCGCAAAGGCGTGTTCAGACAGAGCTAAAAAAGATAAACCATAATTATCATTCAGTCGGACCATCCCTGAGGGGGCACACTGCTTCATTACTTCTGGATTCACACACACACACACGCGCGCACACACACACAGAACTGAGAGTGCGGATGACTTCTTATAACAGGTGCTCTGGCACATTGACCAGTGATTTGGGAGAGTTAGCTGTGGTTTGGGCAGGTAACAGAACCTCCCTGCCACTTCTTAACAACCTCCTGTGTTTCTTGTTATGCATGCACCCACACAGAGAGTCTAAAATGAGTGTATTCATTTGTGATTTCCCATTGTGAAGAGTCACTGTCATTGCAACACTGACAGAATGACAAGAAGAGACAAGACAGTCCCACTTTTCTTCAAGTCTCCACATTTCAAAAGTCAGCTCAAAAAAAACAGACAAAGTGACACTTAAGTGACTCTGATCATATTTCCAACATTAATTAATCACAACAGCTTTCAACCACAATTAGACAACAACAGACTTTATAGGTGCAGTATATCTTTCATACATGACATTAAAATCTTTCACTTCACAACAACAAATTACATCATAAGGTGCAGAAAGGAGACACACCTTTTCTCTACCTCCTATATTAAATTCTACTTGATTCCAGACTGATAAGGATCATGATGATGATGAATCATAAACATGACAAGCCTGTATTGATGCCTTTGTCTCTATAGCCGGTAGGCATGCAGGAAGGACGGGCAGCCAAATTAGCAGGAAAACAACAAGAAGCTCAAAGACAGAAGCAAAACATTGTACAGGATATAGTGTGTTTTTCACTTGATCCTGTCATCAACACTGTTAAACTGATTGAGTTATACTTTCATATATGAAGAGATAATGAATTTTGAGGAATGTAAGAATATGTTCCTTGGATGACGTCATCTGACAGCTGAGAGACAGATGTGTCTAGCTCTGACTACCATAAAAATGGTTTCCATAAAATATGTGTGTGACAGAGTGAGATTATTACCTCTTTCTCTATCTGTGTGTGAGGTTTCCAACATACAGTATATTAGATGACTATTGTGTGTGTGTTTGTGTAATAATGATCGGTGACGCTCACTCTTGGCTATGTTATAGTATATTAATGCCTTCTTGGGGAACAATCACATCTCTGTCTCTATATTCACCACAAATAGACAGACAGTATGGCGTAATCGCACATAACACATGAGAACAAATACCGTAATTGTTCATATCTGCTTTTTTTCTCTGGCGGCACCTCTTTAAAAATGCTGCTGAAATCCCAACTTCCTCTGGCGTCTAAATTTGTCCAGTACAGGTGTACTGGGAGAATCAGAGCAGGGTGTGTGTCTGGTTTGTTATTTGAGAGAGAGTTTACCTTGGTGATATTTAAAACACCACTAGTTAAGGCATGAAGTCTACCTAAAGGGACATCCATCCACACTAATTAGAGTAATCATGCACACAAAAACACACATAAAAGACAGTCATTGTTCAGCTGAAGAACAGTTCAGGGAGGAGTTGGTCATGTGATTATAAAGGTTAGTTTATAATTAATCTCTCTGTCTCCTGTTGATAGATGATGAACTGATTCACAGAACCACAACAGGAAGCTTTACACTTATTTGTGGCCACTGCGTTTCAGACCTCACTCAAGGGAACTGGTGGAAAGTGGCAAGCCAATAGTTTAGAGGACAATCTCACCATGAGATCCATTTAGTAGCTGTTCCAGAGCTTTCAGTTATGTCATAGGCGGAGTTGCGCAGTTCTCATGCAATTGTAGATTTTCAAATTTCCATTTTTGTTCTCAGCTCTTTAAGGACTTCTCGATCATGTTTGCTTCAAACTTTAGATTTAAAGTTCATCCCCCATTTAAGCCTCGTTGCAGTGGCTTCCAGTTGATTTTAGAGTTGATTTTAAGGTTTTACATGTTACTTTTAAAGCACTCGATGGCTCCATATGTACCTGCACTCAACCTCAGATCTTACAGCAAAACTCTGCTAATAGCAGTACTGTAGTAGTGCTATACAAATAATGGTTATTACTGTTGTTATTATTGACCTTGATGAGAGAACGGACTTTGAATTTTAGCTTTTAAGCCAGCATGCAGTTATGGACAAGAAGACTAAATGAATCTTGTGGTTTCTCAACTGCTGTTTCCAAGGTCAAGAATGAACGTTGAGCCTCAGCAGGTAAATATAGAAAACAGGTTGGTAGACTGTGAATTGAACTCTACAGGTGCAACCAGCTAGCTGATTACCTGTAATTAACTCATGACCCCTTACAGTCATCACATTATCACATTACAGTCATTATTTCCTATATATCGCATTTCCTGCTCTTCATGCTAGGCTGATCAACAAAGAACCTAAAATACACTTCTGGCTGCACCAGAGGATAGTGAGTTCAAACATTGTTATAACATGTTTCCAAAGTCGTATAAAGTTATATATCATACAATTAAAACAGGTTGCACCACACAAAGTAGTTCTTACATAAAGATAATTGTTACTACATATTTAACATTACGCCTACTTAACTGTAACTTAAGTAGCTAATTGACAAAACTGACATTAGCTTGTAAAATACCAAAAATAATTAAACAGGTTTCACCACACAAAGCAGTTCTTACGTAGAGAAAGGTTGTTACTACACATTGAGTGTCACCCACTAACTGCCAGGTAACTATTGTGTAGCTAACGTAACAAAACTAACGTAACTATTGTCGGACCAATGGGCTTTTGGTCCAATGGGACATTTTTCGAACTATTGGGGTTTCGGAATAATGGGCTGTCGGACCAACGGGAAGTTCCCAAAATAACACAGTATTCAAATTTACTTCAAAACGTTGCTAAATGACTAACCAAATAGCGTCAGTTATGTTAGCTTAATGAGATATTTCACAGTCACTTTGAAAGACGTTGGAAGACAACATACATGTACATTTACAAAAGATTGGCAGTTAAGTTTAATAGCAATTGGCCCCCTGAAACTGTTGTTTTTAGCAGTTACTTTATGTCAGAGCTTGTGATGCTCGACTATGTTTGCATGGTTCATTGCTTTTGATGGGACGGTACAAACCGATTTACACAAGACTCAAGTCTTTCAAAGCTAAGACATTTCTTAAGACTTAAAGGTGCAACCTGATTTGGTAAATCATTCATTTGAAACTAGCTAGTACTAACTTAGCAGGGACTTTACAAACTTAGTGATGAATTTACAAATGGTGCAACCCAATCTTGGTCACTAAAATACACACAGAGACAAGATAGATTTAAGCAGATTACATAAGGCACTGAGTAAACAGTTATTGTTATTCTGCTTCAAATATTCATTGACGCAAGTTAAACTACAGGAATGAAGTCAGGTGGCGTGTGTCTTGACACCACTCCCAGTCGTCCGATAAACCTGCTGTTCGATCAACATGTTTGTCACCTTTCATCCTGTTGTTGTACGGCCCTCTCCGAGCTAATGAGGCTCCAAAACTGTCAAACACACACAAACACACACACACACACACACACACACACACACACACACACACACACACACACACACACACACACAAAAGCCACACCTGTTATCAGCCTGAATACCAGCTCCACCCATATGGATTGCACTGCCTAGTTTGCATATAAGGAGCGGTGTCTTGTTCAGTATGTGTACAGTCATGTCACATAGCAGGCAACATAATAACGACCACAAATGAAATTTGTGTTGTATTTTTCAAGGGTTATATGTGATGCACAGTTCTCTTCAGCAGCTTATGCATTTGTTTTCTAATGTTTCTTTTTTGTGAATTTATAACTTTCTGGTTATACAAATATTTCTCCTTGTTTTACATGTTGTCTTCTCTCCAGTTTCTAGCTTTGATCTCCTCTTTCTCTTTTCTTCTTCCTGTAGAGCACTTTGTAACTCTGTCTGTTTTGAACTGCAAATAGGGCATAAACAGCTTTAGTATGATTTTTCAATACATATGGAGAAGTATTATGATTTATAGTCAATCAATTAGCTGCATGGCTCGGGTTAGCAATGTTGATCTGTTGTTTGGTTGGTCCACTCATAGACATATATACATAGACACTGCATTGACTGCTTTGGCCCGTTGCTACGATACATCAAAGTCGCCACCATATTGGACCACATCGGGCAAGACTGGGCTGTACACAAATACAAGTAAACAGGGGAGCTGTGTTTTTTCTGGATAAAAAGCACTATAACATTTACATTTCTCAACTGATTTCAATGAGTCGTTTTTATATTCAAGGGTTTTTGATCTTTGAAACAGTCGATGGCAAAAAAAATAAATAAAAATAATTACTTCCCTCTCAAATATTTCTCTAAATTATAACTGATAACATTTTTTCGGTGATCAAATTTTTATTTCTCGGTTTAAGGGCAAAGCAAATGAGTCTGAGTCTGATGAAGAGCAGCAGTGCTCAAAACGTCACCTTGGCGCAATAAATTATGGTGATAAATTATAAGTGGACATTGGAGCCCTGCAGTGTGCGAGCTGTGTATATGTTTACTTTGATATTAGCTCACTTGCAGCACAGCACCTGCCCGTTTTAGCTTGGATGTGCGTGCATACTTCTAGCAAAGCTAATGAACCCACAGATTTTGAGACATTTTGTTATCATCAGTCCATGCATACATACAGTACATATTAATAAACATAGATGTATTATCTGTCCATGTACACTGTAGTAGTTAATGGCCTAAAATAAGGTCTACAGACATACAACTGGTAACATATCTTATTAAAACTATCATCAAAGGTGGCTTCAAACTTCTTATGTAACACCTTCTGTAGTCAACCTGCAGCACACCTCAATCCTGAGTTTGTTAGCTGTGCAGCAGACAGTACAGGCCTGAGGGAAGTTAGCCAGTTATTTGAAGCTGAGCTGGAATAATGTCTGGCTTCATAACAGATGAATCCTTCCATGACACAATTACCGATTCTTGTACAACAAGGGTGGGGCAAGACAGTGAAAGAGACTTTGGGCTCAAAGATAGCCAGTGTGTGTGACTTGTGAGCTGTGCGCCTCTGAATCGCTCCGTGCATGTGTGTGTATTTGTGTGCACAGTGCTATGTGCGTGCATGTGTGTGTGTGTGTGTGTGTGTGTGTGTGTGTGTGAGTGCATGTGTTGGGTGGGGGCTCTATGAATCGTCTCCCCACCCTGCAGGGAGTAGTGCTTCCTCTCCAGGGTTCAGAAATAACCAACAGACAGCTTTATTGTTCAAGAAACCTGCCTGCTGTCTCTGCCTGTCGCTCACACACACACACACACACACACACACACAAATGCACAAACTCTCACACAAAGACCCCCCTCTCCTTTTACAGATCTGAGTAACTGACAAGTACAGTCTTGGTTACACCCTGGCTCTGAGGAAGGGAGGAAGAAAGGGAGGGGGGCGGGGGGGGGGGGGAGAGAGAGAGAGAGCGAGAGAGACATCCCACTTCAAATCTGGCTGAGAATATTGGACTCTGTTATAGAACCTACTTTCCTGTATGGTTGTGAGGTCTGGGGTCCACTCGCCAACCACAATTTCACAAAATGGGACATAACACCAAATTGAGACTCTGCATGCAGAATTCTGCAAATCCATTTTCCACATCCAACGGAAAACTCCAAATAATGCATGCAGAGCAGAATTAGGACGATACGCACTAATTATAAAAATCTAAAACAGAGCATTTAAATCATACAATCACCTAAAAGAAAGAGAAGCCCCCTCAGCCAGCTGGTTCTGGGACTCTGTTGATAAATACAAGCAGAGCCCCCAGACAGAAACCCCACTAGACTAAACTAAATTATATGAAAACAAAAAGAAAACTATTTGACACGTTGGAAAGAATCAACCCAAAACCAGAGCAAACTGGAATGCTATTTGGCCCTAAACAGAGAATAATCAGTGGCAGATCACCTGACCACGGTGACCGATCCAAAACTAAGAAAATCCTTCACCATGTACAGACCCGGTGAGCACAGCCTCGCCGTGGAAAGAAGCCGCCACAGGCAGACCTGCCTCCCCAGGGAAGACAGACCGTGCACCCACTGCACACAGCAAGAGGTGGAAACCCAGCTGCACTTTTTAACCACCTGCCAACGATTCTGTTTACTGTATTGTCCAAATACTTATACATCACAATTTCATTTCCATATGTAATGCACATTATTGTTGTTTGCAATACCACACACACTTGCACATTATGTATATTATATTGTTTGTCTTTCATATAATCTTTTATATAATCTGTATATTGCTTGAGAGAAACCAACAGCCAGAACCATGTTACCATACTTGGCGAATAAATCTGATTCTGATACCAAGACATCAGAGACATATACTACCCACAGATTACAACCACCCAAAAAGGCTTTAAAAACATGGCTAATAACAAAAAAATTCCAAAAAAGCTTCCATATCTATCTGCTGCCTGAAATACAGCGATGTGAAAATACAGCAGCAAGATTTGTGAGCTGCTACGACAGAGTACAACCACCTGTGTACTCCTGCACTGACCATGTACATACTTACTGCACATACATACAGAACAAACAGCTTTAAATACATTCATTCTAAAAATGTTGCAGTGTTTATATAGTAACTGCAAATCTACATTTTTTCTATTTTTTTTTACTTATCTGTATATATATCTACTGTATTTCTAACAGCAAAACCACAATTCTTCTGTTTCTGTTTTTTTTTTTTTCACACTTGCTTTGGCAATGTAAATGTCTGTTTCCCGTTCAAAGCCCCTTTGAACTCAACTGAATTGAAAGAGAGAGAGAGAGAGAGACAGAGAGAGAGAGCGGGGGGTAAAGGGAGGGGTTTTGTGGACACTCGATGTGCTGACAGGACAGCAGTGGTCACACCCAAACTGTGGCGCCTGACCTTCTACAACAAACAGCAACTCCCTTACACACATGCATTGACACACACACACACACACACACACCACACACACACAAATCCTGTAACATCATCCCTCCCAGGTTTCCAGTGAGGACGTCTTTTCTCTGTTCAGCCTGCTGTTCCATGTTAGCAGTTTGTGACTCAGCAGGACGACTACAATCTGCCTCTTTCATAATCCAGGCCTCGCTCTTCCTCTCTTAGGTCACTGGCAGAGGCTCTGTAGCCAACTTCAGTCCTACAGAAAGTGAAATGTACTCTGAGAATCAAAAAAAAGGAAAACCAGCACATTAACGCCCCGCTGTACGTTTATGTGCTCTAGTATCACACGTTCATGATACTAGATTCATTTCAAATTTTCTTTAAAAGAGATGGAGAGAAACTTGAAGCATGAAAGCGCAGCTCCAATCCTCAAGGTGCCCTTACTCATTTGTTCTGGAGCTTTTGACTGTAACACACTTGAGAGTTTGCTCAGTTGTTGTGAAACTGCAGATGTTCACAACTTCACATTATTCTGAGCAAACTCCGCCCGCTGATAAAGATCACGCGATATGGTCAAAAGCTCTTTGAACAAGCGAGTAAGTGGACCTTGAGCTCAGATTGTTTTGTCCCCTGCGAACGAACAGTCAAGCTCGTTTTTAAAAGTCCTCAAGATATAAAATAAAAAATAGAGCCCAACCATAACGTTATTTCAGCTTCATACAGATCCCTTAAATTTGTGTCTCTGGTGGACAAAATGTCTTAAACAGTAACAGTAGGAAAACGTAGGTGCTCCAGCCTCTACAGGTTGAAAGACATCAGAGCCTTGAACATCTGGAGCACCCCCGACATCACAGCTGGGTGCGGTCAGGTGTGATCCACACCCAGCTGTGATGTAGCTTTGTACTTTAGTGCAACGGTATATCAGTGCTGGGGTACAGGGTTTGGAAGTCACCATTAGTTGGTGGGACAGGGTTGGTTGCAGATACTCTTTAACCACCTCAAATATTTGATTTTCTTTTCTGCAAATTCTTGTTACATATCAGCCGACATCTAACACCTGATATATCCGTAATAGGCTAAAATCAGCCAATAGTATCAGCCTACAAAAAAACTTATAGCGAGCCTGCAGACTTACGCTTCTTCATTTACCTGCAACTTTTAATTTCAGCATCATTTCTGAAATTCTTGACTATTGTGTATCCCAACACGAGAGTCAGTCTAAGGTTAATGGAATTGTATTAACATGGCTGCCCATACATGCCCACAGTCGATAGTGGTGGTTCACATTCAGCCTCTTGGCAAAGAGACAGAAGAGTAATTGCTGTAAATAATGAACCCTGTCAAAGGGTTTGGCTCAGTACAAATTGTTTATGACTTTTTATTGCACAAGTGTTAATCAGCTCAGATATCAGTAATAAATCATTGTTCATTTAAAATGCCACGCCACCTGGCTTTCACTTCAAAGGTTTTTTACCTCAAACACTCACTGATTGGTTTCCCTCCAAATCAGCAGGACAAGCTACAAATGAGAACAGTGGAATAAGCTTCTGCTCTTACAAAACGCCTGATTGTGTTTATTTGTATAAAAAACATGAAACCAGACATCAGGAGTGTCGTGTCTGTTGCTGCAGAACAATTGTATAAGAAGGTTAGAAAAGAAACACGAGGGAGTGTTTTTAATTTCCATAAAGTGTGACATGTCAATCAAACTTGTGCGCATACACATTTACACATGTTAAATTTAGGCGGATGACAGTGGAATACATGCTTCATTGAACAACAGTGACATGTTAACTAGCAGTTTGGACATGTGGAACTGCAATGTTGATGATGAAACACGCGCGCTTACACAGACGGTGATGTTGAAATGCACAGGGAGGGATATATGTGCAATTTCCTTGTCAAGAATTTGGCATTTCCTGTTGGTTTTCTTTATTATCAGCTCCTCTGTGTAAGTCATGGCTGAGTAACACACAGAGACAGAGATCAGGTCAGGACTTAGCCACAAAAAATGACTGTATTTCCATTTATATGGGCGGTTCAATATTAATTATATTTGACACACACAATATGTGCAGTGAAATGCAGAGTGACATACTCGTGTGGCTGCGCTAAAAAGGCTAATGTGCAATAAAAGATAATTAGAATTTGAGTAAAAGTAAGACTTATAAAATAATTTTTAATTGTAAATATATGTTTAAGTGTAGAAATGCTTAAGTGTATATTGGTCTGGTGTGTAGGTGTGCTGTGTAATTTTTCCAGTATATAAGGATTAGTGGTAAGGTAAACTCTAGTATAACATTGTGTGCACACTTGAGTGCAAATATGCAAATGTTCAGGGTGGTGCAAAGGATTGACAGACACAACGTGCTAGAAAATGCTGAGGATACACAGAGAACAGAGTTTGCTATCCTGAGGGCTGAATTTGCATTTATGGAACAGCTGTAGTGAGGAACTGAAAACCTGAGCAGCAAATATAGAACAAATATAATGGCATGCGTGATTAGTATAGTAGGGATAATGTGATCTCTTGTCTGATATTAGAATCATGACATCAAATAGGTTGTGATTAAAAAGGATAAGAGCAATAAGCTGCAGCTTCAGCCTACTGTACACCTTGGTATTCTACCTTTATAGATAAAAGGAGGCGTCCTAATGTCTCTATAATGTTTTTCTTCTGTAAATCTCAATTACATCTCAATTACATTAGTGATTATGGTTAACCTTTGAATGGAGGTCAAAGATTGAGCTATTGAACTTTACACAATCTGCTGCACCAGAACAGCTTTTCATATTATATATTTAGTACGGTAATAAACCTCATTCTGCTATATGTACTGTATGCTTTAAAATGCATAAACTTTAGCTTGTTTTCAACATGTTTGGTTCAATCTGGGGACTGTCTACTTTTTGCAAAACAATAAAACCTATTGGTCTAATTCTTTTACCCTCCTTCACATATATTGTTGCTTCTACAATATAAAACACATTCCTCCTGTGCGGGAGCAGATTAGTATTTTAAAGATTCAAAAACTAAAACTACGTCAGACTAAAGGTAGCAGCCTCGTGCAGCCATCCAAAGCTTAATGTCAACAGGTCCATTATAATCAGGATCTGACTTTATGGCTTCCATCACTCTGAATTATCCTGTGCTTCAGGTAAAGTAGCTGCTTGTCATGATTTAGTGCTGCAGCACTGCTTTATGAGCTGTTACTGAGTCTGTTTGACCTTTTGTACTGATCAGTGCACTCTCGTCTCAGCACCTGATGTGCTGTAATGTGCTGTAACGCATCATTAATGATTACATGCACCTTGATTACTTTATAAGCGGCATAAAAGTATGAAATTGTTATTTGTTGGCGTGTAAAGGTGAGTTGATAAAGCCACAGCAGGTGTGATTGCTTCCACCAGATGTGGGGCTTGATAATGTCTCATATACTGTCCTTATAATCAGTAAGTAATTACAGTGTGTGTACACGTCAGAGTTGTAGGAGGATACAGGCATGTGGTGGAGTTCAGCGCTGGGCAGGGCAGGGCAGGGCTGAGGTGGAGTGTGGAAGCGTAAACAGATGCCAAGTCAAATAAAACAAAGCTCCGGGCAACGGCACAACCCCTGCATACACTCTGTTCACACACAGTGCAGGCGGTGCTCTAGATGGCGGGTGATCCTGCTCCTGCTTGGTTCACTCAGCCAAAGAATTAAGAAAATCTGCCCACAGATCAGATGCAGAGTTTCAACCACAGTCACGCGAGACGCTTCTGAATAGGTATTTGTGCCCTTTTCAACCTGTAACAGGTGCACGCATGAGAGCCCAACCAATGTATCGGTCAGCTGATATTATCGGCCGATATTGGCCTATCACAGATATAACGGTATTGGCGTATATATTGTCCGATATGCGCCGTTATTTTTAAAACATTTTTATCTAGGCAGCGTTTTATGTATATTTGATCCTTTTTCTTAATTCAAGTTTAATATATATGTACTTATATTTTTTGTTCTTTTTTTTATTTAGTTATTTATAATTATTAAATTTCCAGTGACGTTTACTGTTTCAGTGCACTGATGTCATTTTATATAATAAAGTTTATATATTACATTAAACTGTAAAAAATCCTGCCTTCGTTACATATTTTTGCCACAAGTGTTTGATAACCATGTTTGAGAGATCATTGTAAAAAATGTGCGTTTATGTATATATTCTGTATATAGAAGATTATCGGCCGAGACACACACACACACACACACACACACACACACACACACACACACACACACACACACACACACACACAACTGTACAAATCCTGAGCTGTTACAACACTAACACAGGAGCAAACATGAGCTGGGCAGGGCTGCTCAGTCAAGGGGTTATGTAGCTTTAAAAAAAAAATCCATTTAAGTATCCAGGAGATTATAATAGATTAACTGTAGCCTCAGTGAGGCTGGTTATGGTGGTCTGCAGGGTGCGGCAACATGTCAAGCAGTCATGCAGATTACTTGCTGATCAGTCTCATTAGCAGAGTGAGGCGTGTCTGGATGTTATGTAAAGGACTTGACTCTCTTTGTTACTGCTCCGTGGAAATCTCCATTCAGCCGGAGTATTTGGTTTGGCTCAAGCTGTATGTTTAAAGCACACGCATCAGAGTGAGAGATGACTGACAGAATTAATTAGGTGTTAATAACTGTGAATCAGGCAGAGCAACTTTATTGGAAGCTGTTGCGGATTCAGTAGGTTCAATTCATTGTTGCCTTTTATTTGTTGGTGACAACAGAGACACACACAGGCAACGTGGGACGAGAGAGAGAGAGAGAGAGAGAGAGAGAGAGAGAGAGAGAGAGAGAGAGAGAGAGAGAGAGAGAGAGAGAACTATGACATGTAACGAAGGCCAGAATTAAACCTGTTGCTATGTTTTGGGAGTGAAAAATATTAGGGAACACAAAAAAGTCCATATGCATACTAAAACAGGCTTGATTTGTGTGACTGTGCTGTTAATGTAAATTTTTAAAAAATATTTCATGGACTAAACAATTAATTGGGGAAATAATAAATAGTTGAATCCTTAGATAAGTTTGTAGTATGGAGTTGGGACACAGCAAATGTCTTGCTCAAGGACACCTCAGCAGGGTT
The DNA here is from genome assembly GCA_038419695.1 of Scomberomorus guttatus. NCBI lineage: Eukaryota > Metazoa > Chordata > Actinopteri > Scombriformes > Scombridae > Scomberomorus > Scomberomorus guttatus. The sequence continues at coordinate 17,202,700 of CM076447.1, forward strand.
AACCATGACACTGTAGTGGCTTCAACCCCACTGCTCCGATGTATGGATGACTTTTTACTGCAGCTGAGGATTTTTAGCATTGGTGAACGTCGTCACTGCAGTGTTTTGTTCTGTAATACAATTTGTCACAAGCTGGCAGCTTTATTGTGATTTAAATGAACAGCGAACTGAATTAACTTATCTTTACCAAAAAAAAACAAAAAAAAAACAAAACACAAAAAAAAATTGTAATGGCCTTGATTATGGTTTGTTAATTAAAGAAGTTCCTGTAAAACAGGCAGTTCTGACCTGAGCAGCTGGTTGATTAATAGGTGCACCCACAGGACCTCAAACAGGTTTAGGAATGTGAGAAGACAAAGATCTTGCTGGGAGCACTGTGTAATCATATACTCCTGTTATTTTGAGCAGGACTTCGAGGAAATGTGTAAAGTGTTTGGCAGCGGAGCACATGTGTACACAGCGTCTAACAAGATCTAATGAGATATTATTGTAGGACAAGATTCATTTTTTGCAGTGGCTCATTTTGTAGATTGTTCTAGCGGCGTTTATTGGGATGATTCACATCAAGTAGCTTGGTTAATAGTAACTAGATATAAATATATTTCATATTCAATTCCTTATTTTTGATTGAGACTACATAACGCTCTGTACCTTACTTATGGTGCTGGTGACTGTTTGGTTACTCAGAAGTAGAAAAGTTCCACTGAATCTGTCCCAGAAGTAGTTTTAATGCAGTAACTATCATGTTAATATTTAACACTAAGAGTAACCTCTGTTACACTGGTGGCAGCAGGTGGCAAAGATGTTTTTATTACTGAAAACTAAAGATTCTTATCTCAATTTCTCAGTTTTATGGTGTATTTCTATGATTTTTTTTTTTTTGTGTGTGGCCTTTTTAGGTTCTGCTGTTTCTATTGTGTATTGCACATACATACTGAGTCACAACGTGCCCCGACTTGCTTCTTTTTCAACATACAGTGGAGGGGAGTTTCTGGAAACAAACGCATGTCTGTGTTTTAAATACTCTGTACAGTATATTTCCAAATGCTCGAAACCTCATCTCAAAGCCTGTCGCATTCAAAGTGACTGGCATGTTTAGACAGGACGTGGTAAAATCTACACCGTCTTTAACAGTAAGACACGTGAGTGCATTTACTGTACAGGCGGAAAAGAACACACAGAAAAAGAAAAACCGGCTTCAGATGTGCTGAAAGGATATGAAATATATTTAAGTACAGAATAATAGTATAATCATCAATTAAAACAAACAAAAACATGTGCAAGGAGAGTAAAAGCAAAATATCTTTACAGTGTCAATCAACAGATTTGTTGCAATCAGTGAAGTGCACGAGCGCGCGCACACACACACACACACACACACACACACTTACATTCACATACAAACACTCCAAACTGCAGATCAGGTTGAAGGAATTCAGTGTGTTGAATACAGTAAATGATTAATAGGTGACAGATTGTCTCAACAGCAGAGGTTTCCTACAGTTTTTGAAGATTCAGACAGAAGTTGTGGTAATTTAAAGTAATTGATCAGACACTCCGTACTTCCCCCGACTAAGGAAGGCACAAATACTGTTTTAAAGTTTCTGCTGAAACTGCATTTATTTCCCGTTCCACACAGATGGATCGACATGTATTCAAAAGGTGAAAAAACAGGATGTGAAATGGAGTGGATTTATTGTGTTGCTCTTCCTGTGAGCTACTGAAACAAGATGAAGTTTCAGCGAACAGGATCAGGAAAAACCGTGGAAGACTAGAAATGTGGAGGAGGAATCAAAAATAGTTGACCTCTGACCTCTGAGTACGAGCACTGCCATCCAAGATCTAATACCATTTAGCTTATGTCACATTCATCCTTTTTAATAAGAAAATAACACTTTGTCATGAAGTTTATTTCTTCACCCGTCCCTTCAGCTCACGTTCTCACTCTCTCAGTCTCTTCTTTTTTTTTTTCTTTGGAAACAATCTTTGTATTTCTTATTTAAGTCATGGTTGAAGGTGATCGACAATATGTTCTTTCAGGAGTCTTTGTTCGAGCTTGTTTTACATTAATAAACACATTAACTCATTCTTTGGCCATTTTAGCCTCGTTTCATCCGACAACAGTTAAACTTTCTTGCGGGAGCATAAAACACAAGAGACGTCACTCACTGACAATCAAAGACAAAAACATACAAATACAGGTGCAAATGTAACTTTTGGTTTTGCAGTAGAGGCCCAATGGGACAGTGCTGTCTTTGGGGATTGTTGGTCAAATCACAAGCTCGTTTACATTTATTAAAGAGGGGGAGAGGGCACTCGTGGCACAAACAGAGCTTAAATATACCTCAAGAGATCTGGGATAATTACTCAAGTGTGTCATCCTGAATTTCTTTCTCTCTCAGCTTCTACGTCCAATGTCTCTCCTCTTTTTATTAAAACATTCTGGAGCTGCGAAAAAGATACAGGTCGACGTGGGGAGTCATCTTAACGTCTCCCCTCGTCCACTGACCTTCTCTTCCTGGGCCTTTTTCCACAACTGGCTCCTCCGCTCGACTTTACCATTTGGAAAATTATTGGGTGCAGCTACAAACCCTTTGGAAGAGCCAATGGGTGGAGCGGGGAGTCCCCAGTCCTGTTCTCCAGCCCCTCTCTGTCTTCCACCTGTGCTGCTGCTGTGACTACATATCTGTCAGAGGTCGGGGGGAGTTTGTGTCCGTCGGGGGTTGTTTGTATGCCGAGGCTGGCGAGGAGGTCCTGGAGCCGTGTGACGGTGCTCACCAGCTGCTTCTTCTCCTCTTCCAGAGCAGAGACCTGCTCCTTCAGCTGGCCCTCCGACTGGACCAAACCCTCCACTCGACTCTCCAGGCTGCACACGCGAGCGTGGGACACCTGGGTGGTGAGAGAGGGAAGCGAGTGAAGGTGATGATGGTCAAAGTAAAAAGATAATGTGAGTGCATGTGTATGTACTATACCTGCAGCTCCTCAAGCAGGTCGAGGTTCTGCTGTCGGAGGCTCTGATTGGTCCTCTCCAGCTGTGCGGCTCGCTGGTGTTGGTTGAGGGTCGGAGGCGTGTCCAGCAGCTCGTCCTGCAAGACGTGGTACTCCACTTCGTAGGCCTGGAGCTGCTTGGACACATCCATCTCACACACCTAACGCACAGAGAGAGAGTTTACAATGTGCAGCAGCATTCTTAAACTCCTAAAATTAATCCAAGCGCAACTGGCATGCTAGTGCATGAGTCAAACCAGTATTGGTATGTATACTTTAACTATACCTGTACCTTGATAACATCTCTCTACGTGTTTGACTCATCACAAACTTGTGTCAGCTCCTCCCATCTCAAGACAACTGACAACTTATATTACTGTGTACGAGTTGATGGTGAAAATTTTATCTTCACATCAGTGTACATGCATGAGACGGACTCCTAGAAACAATATTATACAAGGAAGTCTAATTACGACTTTGGGATTGTTCGTTATTTGAGTAATTCGACACACGAGCCTGATGTTATTGACGTAGTTTTCCTGTTTGCTTTTTTTTTTCCCACCACAAATACTGATACGCATGAGGTGATGGTTAAATAACTTCAATGACACTCCACCCATCAGCTGCTCTCATCACTGCCATGAGGAGAGGGTGTGGTTGACTTTGATAGCCTCGGTCACTCAAGCAGCATATCATTCTCCACTTTCTTGTTTAGTCAGAAAAACAATTTGATTGTATCTTCATCACTTGCCATGAGGTGTAGGAACTTGTCAGAACTTACGATGAAACACATGTTCAGTGAAGTATGATACATTTTTTTGAGTACATTTAGTAGCTTAACAATAACAACTCATATTTACACACAGGCGAGCTACAAGAGCTCACTAACTCACCACGTACTAGTTAAAGACATTATTAAAGATCATCTGTCGCTTTCCTGCTTCTTCCCAGGAGACTAAAAACAATATATACAATATATGTAGGAGAGGGTGACTCTCAGACAATATAAATCAAATATTTTGCCATTAATACCGTTGATTTCATGTTAGCTTTTCTTTTAAAATCTCTGGGTGTATCAGGCCATTGTGGACAAAGGTGCAAATCATTTAGCAGGACTGCTTTATGACAATACTGTATTTTTATATGACTTTTGCATGAATGTGATTAGAGCTACAACGATTAGTTGACAGAAAATGAATCATTTTAATCACTGTTTAATCAAAAACGCTAAAATTTTGCTGGTTGCAGCTTCTCAAATCTGAGGATTTGAAGCTTTTCTCTGTCGTACATGATAGTGAACTGAATATCTTTAGATTTTGGACTGTTGATTGGATAAGACAAGACATTTAAAGACGCCGTGAACTATTAGTAACTAAAGCTGTGAAATAAAAATAGTGGAGTAAAAAGTAAAATATATTTCCCTCTGAAATGTAGTGAAGTAGAAGTATAAAGTAAAATAAAATAGAAATACTGAAGTAAAGTGCATTACTTTAGTAAATGTACTTAGTTACTTTCCACCACTGTATGTGGGCCACAGACCGCAGCAGCAGGTAATAACAGCAGGACAGAGAGGACCAAACTCTGTCGACATTTTTGAGATTACTTACTTGTGCTGCCGTAGTAAATTTTTGTGGGAGTTGTAGTTTTTTGTATGCTAACAAATTAGAGTTACTTTGTATTGTAATGAGTCACACAGTGCAGTGATTAAAGGGGTAGTTACAGATTGCGGACTAACTCACTAACTAACTCCTTCTCTCTGACCTGGTTGATGGTTTTCTCCATCTGCACCAGGCCCAGGTTGGGCAGCGTGGTCTTGATGAAGTCCACTATGGACTCCAGGCTGTCGTGCTGCAGGATCAGAGGCTTGTGGCTCCCCAGCAGACTCAAGGCCACCTTGAAGATGACCTCTGACCCCTGCAGAAATAACATATCTGACAGGAGCAGACAGAAGACAAGAGGAGTCGAAATTAAGGGAAGAAGAAAAAGAAATAAAAGGCAAAAAAAACAGTGACACAGGTGATTAGAAAAAGGCCTTGAAGTAACGCAACGTTAATAATGACACAGTGCACCAACTGTGTTGGTTGATGACTTAAATGGTTTTTCATGATAGATGTTTTGACGTCAGTAAAACAGGTTTAAGCAAACATAAATATAGGGCTGAATATGGAGTGTGTGTGTAGGTGTGTATTTGTGTGCATGCTTTGCAACAACTGCATGAGATCATACAACAGTGAGTGATGTGTGATACATGAGCGGACCCACATGCAATATAAAAGACTTCACAGTGCTATGATGATACATACACACACACGCACGCACGCACGCACACACACACACAAAGTCTTATGCTCGAATGAGCATGGGGAGCCAGTGAGTCTGGTTCAGTGACTGAGCACCATGTAAGAAATTAGGCATGAAAAAAACAGTAAGAAAGGAATGAGGGAGAGAAAAGCGCGCACACACACACACACACACACACACACACACACACACACACACACACACACACAAAGGACATATAACAAGGGCTGTAGGTGTGATGGTATTTACATACATGATAAAAGGTCACTTTTAAACAGGGAAACAACAGTGTTTAACTAAGAGATTTTATTTCAAATGTGTGTATACGACTGTGTGTACGAGACTACATTCCAAGGAAACTGCTGTCCAGGATTGAAGAAAAGTTTTGATTATTAACGATAAGCCAATTAACAACTCTTAGCAACTATTTTGATAAATGAATAATTGTTTCAGTAATTTTGTAAGCAAAAATAAATGACCATTGTTCTCTAGTTCCAGCTTCTCCTTTGTAAGGATTTAAATCAGGAAACAGAATCTTTGGGTTTTTGACTGTTTCTCTGACAAAATGAGGCGTCATCTGGGACTCTGTAAAAATGTGGACTTTTTTCATTGTTGTTTGCATGTTTTCTGATTTTGTGTAGACCAAACAATGAATTGATAATGAAATGAATTATCAATAATGAAAATAATTGTTAGTTGCAGCCCTAATTATCACAAAACTTGACATCTTCTTCTCCCAACTGCTACACTTATTTAATGCAGTATTTTACTTTCTGAATCTTCTATTTCCTCTTCTTGCTGCTAACATAATTGTCTGTTTATTTTCATCTTGCACCACTTTCCTCCCACTTCCATCATTCTGGGATCAAGGGAGAGATAATCTAAACATCTCGGTTGAAGCCCCACCATCCTGCACCGTTCCTGCGTTGATACTGCAGAGCTCTTTTTTTTTTTTAAGAGCGTGTTCCATGACAGCAGATACATATTGTACAGTATGCAGTCCTCATACAGCAACTTACCAAAGACTCTGGCCACAAAGCCGAGGGGGAAGTGTGAGGCAAAGGCGGTGAGAAACCAGGGGGTGGCGTATAAGCTGGGTCCGATCTCCTGCTGCTCAAGGTGGCTGTATAGATCCCTGTGGTAGTCATGGAGCAGCCGCGACAACTGGTACATCTGAATCTGGCATGAACGACATGAAACAAGACAACTTTTGTTTACTGGTCTGACTGGGAGGATGCAGCTGAGTGTACAATAGGTGCTGAATACCATTTTATCATTTCATACGTGGTTTTAAAGCTGGATTTAGTTGAACTTCAGTTGAAGAAAGGCTCAATTATTTGCTGTTTTTCAGTCACACACATCTAGCAAAGACATCTGCATTGCAAACCGTCTGCTTGCAGCAATTCTCCTTCTTTATCAAAGTGATCGTAGGAACGTAAACACGACAACTGTGCAGCAATTGTCTCCTTTTCAATAAAGAGATTTTTCCCACCGTCGCTTTAAAGTAGAAGTATACAGTTACATATTTTTGAAGTGCTTTGGGGGCTTTTTGTAAGTTATTTTGCTGTATAATGAGTTAGAATAGCAACATAATTCAATATTTTTCATATCTAAACATCATAATAAATATATAGCTATTTGGGGCCCTTTTAGTTGGGGACCCCAGGCAGTTGCCTACCTGGCTTCAGGGCACAAAGACCTCAGTACAAAGACTGAGACAACTGAGACACAGAATTTTTTCCCATTCTGTGTTCTCCTATTTATTTTTTCTTAATTAAACTAACAACTATAGATGATAATAAAGTAAATAAAAAACATTTAGATTTTTGGATGGTTTACATTCACTTTGGGACGGTTAAAATTGTTTTTCGGAACAGTTCTGGGACAGTGGTGAAAAAAGTTAGTGTGGAGCCCTGCTGATCACTTATCGTACATCTGTCTAGTGTTGCAGTCGTTACATCAAACAATGACATCTGACTAAATTAAATTATAATTCCAAACCTATGCTGCAAGTATCTTTGGCAGGATGCCATGAGGCGATTGATCAAGTATAAACAAGGCAACAGTAACCGCGTCTCAGCCCCACCAATGATGCGGCACCCTTTAAAGTTATTTATTTTCACCCTCCAGTCAAAAATGTTTGTTCCTTCATTTGAATGTTGTAGCTTCACTGTGCAGAATGATGGATGTGCAGATGTTGGTAATTTTTTCACATTAATTTTGCTGAAGAGGGAAAGTTTCTCTGTGCTCAGCAAAAATCTGGGTTTAAGGCGTGTATCTATGAGCATGATTTGCTTACACAAGTGTGATGTGGAAACTTGAAGCCTCCAGTGTACATACACTGAGAATGGACCCTGAGGTAGGAGACATCTTTAGCAGTTAAAACTTTTCAAATAAAAAAATATTTGCCTATTGATAGATTCTGTATTTTTCAGCGAGGGAGAAGGAGTAGATGTAAGTTTAATGATTTTTAAGGAAGTAATTGAATTTTTATTGTGGAAAAAACATGTCAGACACAAATTATTAGTCACGAGAGTATTTATAAATACAATAAATGTATTTCTTTGTTTAGACACAACAATGGAAGACTCTTAAGATGATCACTATAATTTTGAAAACAGAGAGGAGGAATGTGATTTCTTCATAATGATGAAATGGACATAAAAAGATGGTGACCTGCAGTCAGATCCAGGTTTAGGTGTGTAGGGGGAAGTGACAGATATATGTAGGACAAAGAGACACTGTGTGTGGAGGCATTTTACCTGCAGGATAATCATGTCAGGCCTGTACTGTTTGCGGAGCCCGACATCATACATTAGAAATTTCAGCATGTTGAAGGCGTCCTCTTCCCCCATGTGTAACAGCAGTACTCCCGCAATGAAGGACAGGCCCTGGCAGTAGCCCACCTACAATAACAACAATAATAAACTTGACATCTACGCAGACAGGGCAGGGGAAAAAGGCTTAAGCCTAAAAGACAGTTGACAGTTCCATTTAGTCTATTAAGAGCAGGAAAGACGGACCCCAAAACAAGAAAATTAAAGAGAAAGAAAGCCATAAAGCACAACATGAATGTTACCTCAGGGTCCAGCAGTGAGTACGCCTTCAGCAAATTATACAGAGACAGCTGTCCTGCCCCCAGCTGCGCTTGGAAATATGGATGAGTGGGAAAAGTGCGACCTGAGACAGAAGAAAAGAGAGATATTGTCTGTACAACATAAAGTATCTATTTAAAGACTGAGATCAAACTGATAAACAATTAAAATTGCAAAACACCATTTAATGTTCTGATTAACTTGATTTTATCTGAAATACTCCTGAAAACAATTTGAGAACAATCAGACACCAAAGCCTCTGGGTGTGTACACGTGTTTGAGCGAAGCGTTACCTCTGCTGAACCTCGCCTTGGGATGCTAGACTTCACACTTTGCTGTTGAGGTTAAAAAAGGGAGCTCAGCGCATGAGCATGTGCCAAACCGTTACAAACCGTCATGCTTACAAACATATTCATTAAAAACACACAAACGTGAATGTGGCTTTATGCCAAGACTGCATACCCTCCCTCAGAAGCTTAACATGTTTCAGAAGGGACATTGACCTTTCAAAAATGACAACGTAATGAGGACCTGGAATCTGTAAAAGAACATTCTTAATGTGGACGGGTTGGTAATTGGCAGGTGTGTGTGTGTGTGTGTGTGTGTTTTGGGACGGAGGACCTCTTCACTTACAGTGTGTGTGACAGCGAGGGCTTTGGAGGAGACAATGACGACTGTGTGAGTGTGGAATGTGCTGTGGGGGCTTTATGTTTGTGAAGATAATGCCACGACTCCCTCCCCTGCCTGGGGGAAAGTGTGCATGTCTGTTCTGCGTGCCAAATGTTGGCTAAGTGGGAGTGTAACTTCATGGCCTAAATTCTATACCTTCCTCCTGTTCCTAATACACCTAAACAGGCTGCTTTGCATATTGACAAGGTGCAAAGCCTTGTTGTGTTGCTGCTTCAATATCATAAACACCGCGCGCTTTTATCCAACAGCACATAACACCTTTATATCGGGCCATGTTAGCAACTGCTACCACTGTCCCCACCCTATTGATGTAAAGTGAATAACATGCTAGCCAGATGAAAGACTCAGGATCAACAGCAAAAACAGAGGAGGTTAAGTGCTGCAGGGATAGATGTGTATATGTATGTATGTGGGTGTTATATGGGTGGAGTGTAGGTACTGTGTGTGGGTTTGTGGGTGGTAGGTGTTGGGAACATTTGAGGGTGAAAGTGTTAAAGTGATGCTTGAAACATCGCAATATACTCTATCGAATCTGAAATATGTTGTTGAATTAAACGTGTGAAAGAGTGCGAAAGTAGAGTGTGTGTATGTGCGCACAGCGTATGCATTTATATGTTGTTGAGTTCCCTCCATATAGCAAAATAGTGTGTGTGCGTGTTACCCAGATCTATGAGGATGGCGTGCTGCTGCGAGGTGAGCTGTTTCAGCAGCTCTTTGTACGGAGTGTGATTGGTTGGGGTTCGGGAGGGGACCGTCTGCCTGAGCAGGTACTGCTCCGAGAGAAACTTCCAAATCTCGCCTCGATGCTGCCTGGGGACACCTGCCGGGGATGAAGGAAGAGGGTGCGGTTGCATGGAGTGAGATAATGTAAAGGTGATACAGCACAAAAGCACGCAAACTGACAGCCGTGCAGATGCAGAACTTTCAAACAAAACAATTTCCATCATTCCTGACCTATAAAAGAATCAACTGTAATGTAATCATGAGATCTGACACCAGGACTTTAAAATGTAGTGAATCTCAGTGGGCTGAGGCTGCTGTGGAGGCAAAGGCAACCCAGTTATTAGTTTGAGTGACTGACTGACAGAAAGCAGTTTGTCTATAGAAAATGTTTCTAAGTGGTGAGGGGACAATGTTCTACAGTGTTTTTCCCTTGAGCCTTGTGTAAGTGGAGGTAAGTGGACCTTGCATTTAGAGTATTTATCACAAATTATTTCCCTAATTATTCAGGGTTTTTGTAGCGTTCACTAAACAAAATTTAAGACTTTTAAAAACTATTTTATGAACACATAGAATGCAATTTAACATCTTTTTCACATTCAAATCGGTCAATGAATGAAAGAAAACCAGTAGGGACACTAAGGCCCACAATTATGTCTTAAATATAAAGTAAGAATTTATTGACAATTATATCACATTTTTGTCAGTACTTACAAGCTGTATAACAATAATTCATAAAAAATATAGCTAATCAATTAACATGACCTGGACACAGATAGGTGGCATAAAATTGATGGATGGACCAATTACAAAATAATTATAAGACTGAGCTTTCATAGCTACTGTAGCTAGCAGTAGCAACAAATACACAAAACTCACAAAAGCAACTCTACAAAAAAAGGATTAAACAGCTTCCTGTTGGGGGTTAAGGCCCTTACTGAAGGGCACATTGGAGGTGCTAATGATAGAGGGGCAGTGTAAAATAAAAGAAAAAGGAGAAAAAGCGAGTGGCTGCACCTCACTTTACGCTTGGTGATACAAATTCTATGAATGTAAACAATTATAAAAATAAGGGACTGGAATCAAACATCAAACTCTCAGCATGAAAAGATCATGGGAGGAGGATGTTTGCACACATGTGACCTTGCAGCCTTAGCAGCTTACTCCTGGCCTCCTAAAGAATGGACAGAACAGAAGGCCCCGACAATGAGAGGCGGACTTTGGGCGAGAAGTTGTTCAAGGAAAAAGGAAAACACTTTACTGTGACGCTGGATTAAAAACACGCTGTATTTGGGAAAAGGGCCGAGGCAGATGATAAGGAGAAAAGCTACAATACATATTTTCAGTTTTGGAGCTTTACACATTAAGCTCTGGTCAATATTTGCAAATACCTGGTGATTAAAAAAAAAAAAAAAAAGCAAACATTTCCGAGAAGAACTGATATACAGTATGTATTTGTGGAGTACCTTGTGCAACTGCAGCATGTATCGTCTCTGTGTCAAATTTGACCTTTGCCCTCCCAGGAGTTCCCAGCATCTTCTCCCACACCAGAGTGACCTCCTTCAGACACGGAGTGATTTCCTCATAGTCCAGCTTCAGGCGCTTGTTCTGCAGGTCGCTCTCTGAGGCTACAAACATGAAAACACAGACAAGATACATCAGTAATGTGACAGCCCTGTACATTGACAACATCAGCCGCTGAACTCATGTTCATACATTACTAATACTGACTTTCACACACTCTTCACTCAAGCCGGTCATCAAAATTAAAACACATCACGAAATTATAATTAGTCAGATACAAAACTGACACAATAATTGTAAGAGAAATGTAGATGGCCATTTAACCAATCTAATCTTCATCTCATCTAATCACATTATTATCCAGAAAATGTACTTTTTCATCTCAGGCTAGTCGGCCATAACAATAAAAACAGTGTAGAGGAGAAAATGTGGCTGCAGCTGTTTAAAGCAATTCAACGACCACCTCTGCTAAAGTCAGAAGAATAAATTTACACAGTTTTATCAAAGAAAACCTTCAATTTCATCATATTTTTCGTCATATTTTGTAATTGGGGACATTTTAAGCCTTTTTTTTTTCTTTTACATAGTCACATAGTCACATAGTCCCCACATTCATGGGGAAATCTTGACACTGGACTTTCAGACTAAGGCAGCATATAAACTCAACAGAAACACACAAACTGTGAATTCCGTTGCAACATGTTGACACCAGTGATCAAAGAAGGTGAGGGCACACCCAGCGCCCCTCATCTGTTCCTCTCTTTCTGACAACACCCTTCCTCTCTCCACTCCCCTAATCTTTTAACCCACAGCCTATCTCTTCTTCTCTTTCTGTTTTCTCGCCAACACTCAACTCTTTTCTTCTTATTCAATCCCACATTTGTCTCGTCTGTCAACCGCATTCTCTCTCTCCCTCCTTCCCTTGTGGACTTCTCCACCCTTTTCCGCTTATGTGTGGTGTCCACCCAGTGACCAGCTGCAACTTGGCAGAGCTGGGGAGAGTGACATCATCACTACTGGACAGGGGAGACAGCAGGCCACTTCCTGTTCCAACCTGCACTCATATCTTCAAACTAGGTGTGTAGCAAACAGTGAGGATTTAGCCAAATGTATGTATAACAGATCAGGAAAATGTGGCTGGCAGAAGGAGAACTGAGGTATTTATGATAACACCACATCTCTAATGAGCTAAAGTATAAGTGACTGATGACTGTCTTTTTTATGTACAACATGCAAAGATGACAGAAAATTCATTGCCTTGCAAACGTCACTAGTGCTTTGTGTAGAACTCACACTAGAGAATAAAAGCATTAAAAAACTTGTCTGATAAACTGTGAACTTTTTATGAAGTGCTTTATATCATGGCCTCCACAATCAAAGACAGAAAAGTAGCGGGAATGACCTGGAAGGCGTACTCTGGAGAATAAAGGAAGGGAACTTGGAGCTTGGGAGCAGATAGCTGACACACCCAGAGTAAGAATAGATGCTGTTTGAGAGGCCGTAGCTCTGCTGTCTGTCTTATCAGCTGTCTGAAGCAGGCAGAGTCTAGTCCATCAGGACTCGCTCATTGGCTGCAGCCCAGCTAGCGCTCGAGCTCTTCGCTCTCCAATCTCTCCTCGCCTCCCGCTCTCTATTTCTCTCCCTTTCTGTCGCCGGAATACTCCACCCTTGATAACACACAACAGGATAGGATACTCCACCCTGGAGCTGACAAAGATACACACTGTCACAGTTGACCCATAAACCAGGCAATAGAGAGAGAGAGAGAGAGAGAGATAAACAGACAGAATAGAGGAGAGTGAGTTGAGCTCCACCCAGACAAATAACGAATAGAAAGGTGGAGCGCACCCTGTGAGAGGAATAAAACACAATTAAATTATAGACGCCCAAGATCCCGGAGATGTGTGTATTGGAGTGTATAGTACACGTACAGTAAGTGTGTGTCCCTATGAGTGTGTACACGCGAGGCTGAATAGAGCGAGGTCGCTGCCCGAGCTTGATTTTCTAACATCAGCAATGACCCACATTCCCTCCGTCCACGCCCTTAATGTCTATCTGCGTGGTGGATTAAGTGTTGCGTTGTGTGTGAATTACGGATCTGCATGTTAGGGGGGGTTAAGGGTGTGGTGCATACTTAGGTGTTTATTGATACGTGCCAACTGGGTCAGGAAAGAAGTGGTGCACTTTACCCACCCTTAGATATGCCTCTACTGGCAAACACACACACACAACTATACATCATATAATTGGTTCTGTTTTGGCGGGTTGAAATAATTAAAGAAAATAGGTGTGGATAATAACCTAACTTGGGTGTGTGTGTGTGCACATCTGAAAAGGCTGGTTGCCAGAGATGGATTTAAGAAGACTTGTTTGTCCTGCTATTTAGCTTCTAAAGAGACTGGCTCATCGTGTCATTCAACCGCATTATAAAGTGAGTGATGCCAACACTGCTAAATGAAACAAAGCTGGTTGCTGTTCTTGTTACCACGCAGACAGACAACAAATCAAATATAACTTTGTAAGACCAGGCAGCAGTAAAATGTATTGTGATACCTATGCAAAAATGTGAGTGCTATTGATAATGATAAGGTAGCATTATATAATTATCCCTGTTGTGAAGCTTATTTGTACTTTTTTTGTTGTATGTTTAAGCTTGTGTGCACAAACACTTGGAAAGACTTTATTTGTGGATGTGAAAATGTAGTGCACAAGAGTCTATGCAGCCTTATGTGTGTGTGTGTGTGTGTGTGTGTGTGTGTGTGTGTGTGTGTGTGTGTGTGTGTGTGTGTGTGTGTTTGTGTGGGTGGCTGCTATGGCATTTCTCCCACCCTTCATCCATCTAACTCACCCTGTAGTTTCTGGTTCTCCCTCTCCATCCTCTGCAGCAGGATCTGCTGAAGGATGGCCTTCCTCCAGAGTTCCCTCAGCTCCTCTTTGCTCCTCTTTGTCCGTTCTTCAGGCACCACCCTCATGGACGAGTCCCCGCTTCCTCCACCTACCACCTGGCCCACGCACACCCGACCCCCCTCTAGACAGGAATCCCCCCGCTCTGAAAGACATATCAGATTATATTGAATTATTATGCGATATTAGGTGTCCACTGAAGCATGAAAGTATACAAGAAAAAAAGTTTAAAAATTAACATTTATAAGCAGGGTTGTGTGAAATAGCAGATTGGGCTAGGAGAAAAATAGAAAATAAGAAATACCTGGTATGAAATGTGACAAAAAAACCAAACAATTTAATAATTTAATTTAGTTTCAAATTTTCTTTATTTTAAAGATGTAAAAAAATGATGCTCTTCTGACAGACCCACAGTCAAAAACAAAAAATGTATATATTTTAACTTAATACAGTATGTAACTAAATGATTAGTTATGATTATCAAAACAGTTATCCATTAATTTCGGTCCACTAACTGATTATTCGATGTTTCAGTGCCACAAAGCTCTTTGTCGGGATTCATACCAACAATTTTGTGGTCCTTGTCAGGATTATAGAGGTGAAAAAGAAAGGAGAGGGTTATGAAGATGGAAGGCACTACAATTAATCCAGAGTATCATTCTTCAAGTCTTTCATAAGGATTTTTTTAATGCTTTAATTCATTTATAAGTACAAACAAAGTAGAGTGAGAAATTGACAAAATGCAGAACCCAGACAAGAAAATATCAACTGGGTTAAAACTGCAAAGAGGCCGCCTAACCTGACCTCATTTCATCGGACACTCGTGCATAATAAAAAGAAAAATGCCAAACATAGATACATTTGACACTGTTGGTTGCAACGCATACAGAGTTAAAAAAAAAAAAAAAAAAAAAAAAAAAAGTGTTTGTGTGACTCCACCCCAAAGTACAGGGTGGCTCCCAAACCTCAAAATACCCCTTGTTGTTTAGAGGAAGGACATAACAACTATCCTGATAGCACTTGGTTCTCTTTCAGTTCGTAGAAAGATTAAGTTCATCTCACACACACACACACACACGCGCCCGCACTCACGCACGCACGCACGCACGCACGCACGCACGCACGCACGCACGCACGCACGCACGCACGCACACCTTAGCTTGCAAATTTGATGCTTATCTTTCCAAAGACTCTTCTGAGGAAAATTAAAAATATGTAAGATATGCAACCCTTAGAATCCTGCCACAGATACAGCACCAGTCAAAAGTTTGGACACACTTTCTCATTCAAGTGAATAGGAAGGTGTGTTCAAACTTTTAAATAAACCTGCAGACTGTACATCAACACATCAGACACACACACAATGACAACAGTGTTCTTTGTGCCAGATGAGATTAACATTAATGTATGCCTTTGTGTCTGCGTCAGGGAGACTTTCAAGAAGGCCGACTCACTATACAAACATGGCTCTTAAGTTATGAAAGAAGTGAAGAAAAACCAGACACATGTATGACACAGCACGCGTGTGTGCGTACACACACACACACTGAACTCTCTTAAGAGAGAAATGTATTTGTTAGGCAAACACAGACTGCTACACTGCTTCAATGAAACTCTACTGAAGAGTTAGCTTTTAGGTGTGAAAAATCCACAGACACATGCATGCACACGCACACACCCTTATGGGGACTCTCCACTGACTACATTCCTTCTCAAGCCACTTACTCTAACCTAACCTTATCCATAAGAACTCGAATGTGTGCCTAACTTTAACACTAAACCATGTTGTAACGCCAAAATAACCACACACACACCCTCTTGCACAAAGTGGCACAATCCACTCCCTGAGTAAACACTCAAACTTAGCCAGAACCCAGTGCACACACACATGCACGCACAAACACACAGACACACGCACACTCTCAACATGCAAAGTGGGTCAACAAGACTGGCGCTTTCCTCTGGCGCTGTCTGTGTGGACTGTCAACATGACCTTGAGACACCACCTCCCCCCCAACACACACACACACACACACACAATCGACACACCCATGACCTCATGTATGTAGGCACGCACACACATAAATACACACCCAAGCACTGCATTCAGCCGGCACACTGACCAGCTAAAAGAGCTGTTTTCCAACAGTTGGCAGTTGACTGTCGAAATAAAGTTCAGGTACAGATTTCATTAAGGATGAGGAGTGATGTCATACCTGCTGTTTACCTGTTTCATTTGAAAGGGAACTTAATGTATTATGAAAGACTCATACCTAGCTAATTACACCCTCCCAGCACATTCGCTGGTAGGGTGGATAAAAAGGTCACATTAGTCCCACATTCCATGTTGCATTTCTTAGACCCAAACAACAAAAACAAAATAATAGTGGCAACACCTTACAATGTTACAATTATTACAATGTAATTCATAACCACAGCAAAAAAAAAAATTACCTTTTTGAAGGTTATAATGTTAAAGTGTTGAGAGATGTTAATTAATCTGTATGGTGGCTGCAGTGTGTTGTTAAAGCTGCTATGTGTAGAATTTGGAGATTTTAGACTTTGGTACCCCCCCAGTGGTCACATCAAAAAAGACACAGCAGCCGTCAGCAGTGCCTGGCTTTCTGCACACAGTGGCTGATATGACAAATACCCTGTTACTGTAAGTGTCTTTCACTGAGCGGTGGGGTTCTAATAGTGACCACTGTTCCCCTTTACAGTTCAAAGCTGTTTCTCTGATATTGTCCCATGTTGTCATGATTTTTAAGGACCTTTTCACAACTGAAAGTCTGAACCAAGGTTCATGTTTTTGTTACATTTTATACATTTGATCCGGTTAGTTTTGGTTTCACATTGCAATTATGCCAACGCACTAAAGAACTTTAGATGACATACCTACGTCCTGTTGTCATCACCTGCGTGGGCTGTTAAACAACAAGCTGAAACTTGAGTGGAGCTGCAGAGTCCAGTGATAATTCTCTGGAGGTTCATCACTATGAGTAACACCTCTCACATTACACATTGTCATTTGAAACGTTGTTATTATAATAAATATTGATTTTTTTTTTTTGCTGCTTTAAAGCAACATCTCATGCTGTGTTGCTTTTATTTTTTATAATCCTCTGGGCAAATAAGTGATAGCAGCTACGATAGCAGAGTAATATTAGGTTGAATAAAAATGAACCGTAATGTGCAGCTTAGAGTCCAAACCATGCTGGCATCATAGGACTTGTATCAAAACTCACTGACTCATATTTAAAGACTTGTGTGACTTAGTTCTCTTCTGTTTTCTGTAAGAACACAAAACAAACATCCATAGGCTGCACAGTTTTTAGAAAAGCTTTTAGAACATTTCTGAACTTCTGACTACCACATTAGTAAATCATTCAAACAGACTCTAACACGACCCCCTTTGAAGGCTTCAATAATCCCTGACAATGGATGGTAAAACTGTGTCTGACTGTCATAGGACACTGTAGAGTGCCGTCCATGTCTTTCTCAATGAAAATCTCTTTTAGAAAGAAGCATCAGACAGATACAGGATGGGTTTTACTCAACATCACTAAAACAAACTGTGCTATAAGCTGACTCAGTGCTTATATGACTCAACAACATACTAACATCTGTAAAACAAACTAACAGAGAAATTACTTCCTCTCCTTGTCAAACTTATCAGTACCGTGTGTGTACATGTTTTTACATGAGCGTATATACATCATATTTCCTTCAAAGGGTTTCTTTTCTTTACTGTTTGCTTTTCATACAGACGTTACAGTAGAGTTGCAGTGTGACCAACCCAACTATCTCAACTGTCAACACTTATTGTGTCATACGTGCTTACACACACACACACACACACACACACACACACACACACACACACACACACACACACAGAGTACATATAATTATCAAAAATACAGGATCTGACGACGTGCAAGCACAAGCATGATCCCCACCTCTGCACACATACCCACCCTTTTGTGTGATGTGTACTGAGATAAGACAATTGATGTTTCAATTTATCGGAGGTTAAAGCAATATTTCACTATATGTAGAACACCCTTTTCTGTTTGTATCCATCACACCTCTAAAATATTTGACAGGGCTGTCAATCCCCAGGCAGACCAACTTGGATTCATTTTACTTGCCCAGGGCACTCAGGCTTTCCCTCAAATTCAGTTCATTTCAGACTTTTTCAGTCTTTATTGTCAAACATTACAGTAGCTCTATGGACAGAATTCAACTAAAAATATCAGACAGAGCAACATACGCTCACTCAGTTTTGCAAAATGCAAAGCTCCAAAACCGACACAAGATTTCACAAAATTTCACTTGCATGTCATGAAGATACTGTAAATGAGCCAATGATTACATTTCCTTTACATTAAAACACTCTGGTGAACAGTTTTTTTGGGAATTACATTGTTTTTCTTAATGTACTTTATAAATATTAACACATTTTCCCCAAGTACTGTTTTTGTGATGCTTCGGAGAACAGAAAAATATTATCTGGGTCTACATCATGTCAACGTGTTTTCATGTGTGATTTCTAGATTTTTAAGTCAATTAGCAGTAGATCATACTGATTGTGACACATTGGGGAGAAACAGACAGCAGGTAGAGAGAAATATTAGCTAATTCAAGTTCATACAGGAGAGACAGAGTGGACGTAAACTGATCTATTCTCACTCCCTTCCTCTTTTCTAAACACACATGAACAGTCACGTTAGATGAAAGAGTGACACAGAGTGGAAAAGCTTTGTCACTGCACAACTGTCTGCATGTGGGGCTGTTTTTAATAATAGTGATGAAGAAAATGTGAGGTGTCTCGCTCATGCTCTTTTAGTTTGGTAGGATATAAAGCAAAAACAAACACATATGAACATGCGTGTTTACACAAGGCATCTGACACTGTTGATCACTCCTTGCTTTTACATATTTTAAGTAATGTTGGTTTTAGTTCAAGTGCTTATGAGTGGTTCTGCAGCAGTCAGTGAACTTGGGAACTATTCGTTCAGAGTTGTTACCGATAACTAAGGGTGTTCCACAAGGTTCAATTCTGGGTCCAGTTCTTTTTACAATTTATATTAATCATATTTTTTCATCATTAACTAACTGCCATGCGCATTTATACGATGATACAATATTGTATTGTTAATGATTTTCCAGTTTAAATATTACTTGTAATACTTGTAATATTTACAAATGTCTTAACCAGGGTCTGCCTACTTCCTTTGAAGAAGACATGTTGTAGTTTACAACTGGAGCGTGCAGAGTAATCCTTGTCACAACATCTCACCTGCCAAACCTATTATACACACAGATACAAGAACACAAAGCCTGTATTTTTGTTACTTAGGCAAGTAATCTTAAACAAATGTGCAATATTCTTTGGTAAACTATGTACACAAGTCATTGAGATGAAGATGATGATGGAGTTATTAATTGTACAAGCACTTAGATGTGCAATATTACATTTGAGTCTAAAACACTGTCTCAGTGGGCTTTGGGTTTCAGCCTTGCAGGCAGATGTCAGTCTGGGGTCTTCCCTCTAGTTACCTGGGATAATAATCAGAGTCCACTCATTTCCTCTGAATTTTTCAAATTCAAAAAAAAAAAAAAATTCAGCATTTTGAGTTGTTTCTTGCCTGAAAACTACAGCAAGTATTCTAATCAATATATATTCCAAATACAGTGTGTTAGTACAAAGGATGTACTAATAACATACAGTATGTAGGAGAAA
The DNA here is from genome assembly GCA_038419695.1 of Scomberomorus guttatus. Taxonomy (NCBI): domain Eukaryota; kingdom Metazoa; phylum Chordata; class Actinopteri; order Scombriformes; family Scombridae; genus Scomberomorus; species Scomberomorus guttatus. Next base: position 17,222,668 of record CM076447.1, read on the forward strand.
ATGCAATTACATAGACCAAACAATTTGTATAATTTGAACTGAAATGCATCATTGCTGCACATTGTTAAAAAATGTTTTATATTTCATGTATCACAGTTGAGGCTGTAGTTCAGGGATTAAGCAAAGATATCCCATTCAAAGTCATTAACTGTCTTGTTCTACCTTTACCTGCAAAGCTGCAGTCTCATCCTCTGAATATATGTCAGAGGGATGGATTGCAGGGTGAAGACAAAAACCGGCTCGATCATCTTGCAAACACAAATCCCGTCATAGATAAAGATAAAAATGCTGTCTGACTCTTTATAGTCCAAAAAAAGTGCTGCAAATATTTAGTAAATCAACATACAAGATTTTTTTTCCAGAAAGCTTGAAGTTATGTTCATTATACACAACTATATTTAAAAAATGTTACAAGACCCTTTACTAACTTGATGAGGACTTGTCACAGACAGAACAGAAAGGACATTAGGCTTGTGGAACCGCAAAGTAAATAGTAAGGCCTGAAATTTCTTTACAGCTTGCCAGTTGATAGAAATAACAAGTCAATGTCTTACTACCAATGAGCAGTCCTGTGTTCAGAGTTACATCAATTTGTGTTTCTTACCGCTGGTTTCTGTGTTTTTCTGAGGTGTAGCGACCCGTAGGAAGATCTGCTGCCTCCAGGAGTGACGGTGGCTGCGCAGAGGGCTTTCCCCTACTGCACATGCTGCACTTGGTGTGGATAGAGCTGCTACATCACTGAAAACACAAACACGCACACACACACACACAGGTTTGTACAAGGTTTACACAATATGCCCTGATAAATATTCAACAGGTAGTAGTTATACTATACTGTATGCACACACACACACAAGTATATATAAAAAATACAGGTATAAAATCAGTTACATGAATCGATGAAACAAGGAGCACAGATCACTATGCTTGACACTAACATGTGCACGATTCTTAAGTGTACGTGTGTGTACCTGCTCTTTGTTTCGGGGCAATCATTCTCTTGGACAGGGGCCAGAAATTGAAATTTCAGAAAATTAGGGACAGAGGAAGAGGAGTGGAGACGAGCCCGCAGACCACCCAGAGGACTGAGATGGAGAGATGGAGGTGAAAAAGGAGGCAGAGAGGGGATGAAAAGAGAAACTTAGGCCCCGTTCACACAGAGAAAGTCACTTTGGAGAAATTTATTTCAGTTCCATTTATTTACTCCTGGCGTTCAGGCGGGTTGTGACGTGGCTGAGTTTTTGTGTTATAATGCTCAGGTGAGAGAAGATGAAAACAGTTCAGCTTTTGAAGAGACGCAGCCTGAATCACCTGTCAAACTGGCAACCAGTGAGTCACAAGGGGTCCAGCAAAAACATACTGGCACTCTTGGCTACATTTTGATAATTTCTCTCTCCCTGCCTCTTCTTACATGGCTAGCGTTGCTCTGTCTGAACGGGGCCTTACATAATAACGTGGAAAACAAGCCAAAAGGAAGCCATAAACATTTTTAAGTCCACACGAAACAAAGAAAAGAGATACTGCATGAGTTGAACTGAAAACCAAAGCAGGAATGCAGGATTCTCACCTTCTTTTATTGAGCCTGGCTCCAGCAGAAGGGGAGGAAGGATGATGAGGGAGCAGAGGAGAGGGGAATGAAGAGCAGGGAGGAACAGGAGGAAGGGTGGAGTCGGTTGGGCTATGTCTGACAATCAGTGCAAATACAGAGAAAAAGAAAGCAAGGAAAGTCAAAGACACTGAAAAAGGGTGAAAACAGAAAAAAGGGTGAAGAAAAAGAGCAAAGAAAATGAACGAAAAGTATTTTGAGGTAAACTAGAGCTGGGAGTACACAGTATATGTGATTAGATATTGTCTGGATTTTTTTAATGTTTTATTACAAACTCCTTAGTTATGGATAACATTTAAATACTCTTTTCACCTGCTTGATCATGCATCATCATCTACATTACTTTAATTGCATTTTTCTTAGAAAATTAAAAATATTGTGAGTAGAGCTGCAACAATCAGTCAATTAATCAATTGGTCGACTGACAAAAAATGAATCGCCATAATAAATGATAATCAATTCATTGTTAGTCACTCTTCAAGCTAAATTTGAAGGTTCTAGCTTCTACAATATGATAAATTACAAATTAAGCTGACAAAAAAGGTAGAAGAAACAGACTTTGCAGCAGGTTGAAAAGCAGAGGAAATCAAGTTGATAGACAAGGACTTTTTTGACTGGAGCTCAACCACTTAGTACATTAAGCTGGCTGTATACTCCAATATGTAGTTCTTTATAACTGATCTATATTTTCCTGTTTCCCTTTGACACTGACACCATTATCATAGATACCACCACGTATGACACACTCTATTAAACATGTGTTCAGCCACCCGTGGCACTGCCTTCATAAAGACTTGAGTCTGCAAGTGTAGTTGCATACACATCAATGATAAACTACAGAATTAGACAGACATATATACAGTAAAATACATACTGTATATACCAAACTTTCCACTTTACCACTTCCTTTCTCACAACTACTTTCTCTTGCTTACCTACTTTCATTCTCTCGCTTTCAATCAAACCCAAACCTAAAACACATGTTTACTAAAGGCAGTGTTTGTTCTAACCAGCACAGGATTGGATAGTACACATCAACCAGACTCGGGTTTAACCCTGTTCACTGTGTTGGTCTGAAAGGACGGATAAAAAACCTTGTGCTCCAGGATAAAGGTTGTTAAACAGCAAAGCATGAAAATACCTACCTACCTATCTTAAAGCCTGTGGCGACAGGCTACACATTACCTTTAAATTATATATACATATACATATTAACTGTCTACACACACACTCCTTACTTGCTCTGGTGTGGAGTGTCGGTGCTGACAGAGTAGTGTCGTACGAGCTTGGGCTTGGTAGCAGCGGTAGGGTCCTGTGGTGTGTGAGTTACTGTGTGCAATGGTGAGTACTCTGCTGAGGAGGGGGTGGGAGGGTGGCTGAAGGTGCTGGCCCTTCGACGGAAGCCCTGCGGCTGAGCGTCCCCGGGTAAAGAGGAAGAGGAAGGAGAGAGGGGAAGAGATGCGTCAAGGCGCTTCAGGTCTCCTGTTGAGTTGTGGCACCTGAGGGGATGACATGGGAAAAAATGTAAGCCTAACTGCCTAACCTGTACACAGCATCTTTGGGTTTTACTGGGTCTGTTCGGCAGCTTCCCCACCAGTTTCCCCCACTACTTGATCCACCTCATCACCATATGCTTAAATATGGCTTCTCTGGCTCCAGCCCTCATCCAGAGCTGGTGTTGTGCGTAGAGGTGAGCCTAACTATATCTAGTTGGTGCCTCTCCATATTAGCTCTGGCTCATACCCAAAAAGAAATGTGACCTTTTACATCCAACAATTTTTGTAGCCAGGTATCAGTGCACCAACCTTTGACTGCCATCCGTTTGGCATTGACCTCCACCTGACCTTGCCGGTAATGTGCCTTTTTGCGGCAGACACGCATTATTTTATGGCTGAGCCCAAGGAGGCCCTGTGAGCTGATGCCACTGTATTGGGAGGGTTGGTCTTAGCTGCTATTGATAGTTAAGATGTAGGAACAACTGACACCTCCGTCTATCTGAACTCCAAGTCAAAAGGGCATTTGTGCCACTGTCATAAAATCTAAGTACAACACATAGAACTGCTGTGGCCTTTCAAGCACTGGCTGTTCTGACCCATGATATGAGTCAGTGTGTGGGCATGCTTGTTAAAGCGTGTTTACCTGAGTGGGCTGGTGGGTCGCAGTTGGGAGGAGGCAGGGAGGGGGTCATCATAGCAGGATTGGTCCTGGCTGCTGTTGACAGTACAAATGGAAGAGCTGCTGTCACTTCCTTCACTGTTGTCTCTCTGAGCTCTGGCCTTGCTGCTCCCCTGCCAAGAACAAACACACTAAGTTTACACACATGAATTCTAAATGTCACCGAAGACAACGAACCAGAACACAAACTGAAAGGCACTCATTACATAACACACCACGTCAAAAGTTCAAAATGTAAAGATTGAGAGTAAAAAAACAATTATCTACTGTTTTCTCGTGTTACACAAAGTAATAACACTGTAGCACAATCACAAGTGCATAAAAACAGAGACAGAAAGAGTATTGTTACCTTCCAGATGCCCTCCAGGGACTCAGTGAGCGAGCGCTTGGCTCGGCTCTTGAACTGCTCGAGACGCTGCCGACTGCTGCTCTGCTGCTGTGCCTCCGCTGGTCCTGGAGCTGCCTCCTCACACACCTGCACACACACAGAGAGAGACACAGAGACAGACAGACAGAGAAAGCAAGACAGTGAGAGAGAGAAAGGGAGATCCTCACAGGTTTAATACGACAGCTATGTCTGTGTGAGTGGAAGGGAAAAAATATTTTTCCAATTATATCCTATCATCTATCCACGTGGTGACTTTCTCTGTCGTGGAACTGTTGACAGTTTGGAGGAAACACAGGACATGAATGTAATGGAGACAGAAAATAAGCAATAAAAAGAAGAGAGAGATTGTAATGTTTATGTGCACATAAAATATACACATAATTTACCTGTTTGCTGTCCCCAGGCAGTGTGTGCTGATGGCTCCTCTGTCTCTCTTCATACAGATTCCTCAAAGATGCCATTACCAGCTCATTTTCTTCCTGGTCACTCTTAGGACGAGCCCTCTGGAACACACAAACAGAAAATACTATTCCTTTAAAATACAGATGTATTATTTGTTTATTTATTTATTTGTTCAAACTTGGCAATTATAGTTCATGCGAGGAATATTTTGCAAATGTTAATATATGGAAATATACCACATACAGGCTTTTGACTGATAAATAACTATATTACATCATTTAACTGTACTGGATACGCTGTGCTGTTTTGTGGAGGTTGCTACAATTTCAGGCATCCTAATACTGATCAGAAGCCTAAAACAGGGTTATGTGTGATAAATAAAACTGACTGCACAACAAATTTGTATGTTCTTCTATATTAGGTTCTCATAATAATGTTAGAAATCTGGTACAGCTTAAACTCCTGTGCTAACAGAGATGTATTTAGCAGTGTTGTTGTAGTGTTGTAGTTCAGCTACATCACCAGCAGATGTCAGTTGAATCATAGACAAATATTCAAAGGCATTCTTCTCCTGACACACTTTTAAAATGTCTCCTTTCACTGTGCATCAGTGTGAAGCAACAATGATAGATAAATAACATTAATAGGTATACAGAGCTAGTTGATTAATTTCCAATGGTTAAAAGAGGTACATGTTCAAACAAATCCACTTGTGGTTCTGTGAAAAGAGACAGAAACATTGAGAGAGCCAAAGAGTATAAACACAGATGAGATGGCAGAAATATTTAAGTCGTGTAAAAATCCCACATGAAAAACTTGTGATTCCACAGTGATTCAGTCATGTTGTACTTCACTGAAACTGCTGACTGACCGGTTTGTTTCAGTCACCTCCCAGGGAATCTAAGGAATTTGCAACCTGCCCTACAGGTGCACGGTCAAAATAAATCCATTACCATAGTGTTTTCAAAGACTGACGCTTGCTCCTGGTTGTCCAGAGTGGCCAAGTGTTTCTGAAGCTCCAGCTTGGTTTTAGATGGGTGCAGACCTGAAAACAAACATACACAATCAACCTGTCCTCAATCAGCTTGTCACAAACAGCCTTCTTAGTTACTAAAAGGTTTGTCTAGATAAGCTTTTTGCAAAATCTTTATCTGGATATTATCTTTATTACTTCTATCTTTCTGCACTTATGATCACAGGAACTGTTCAGAGAGGAAAACTTTACCAGCCACAGTGACACATACATCATGACATTCACAAAACACAGATTATTTTACCAAAACATTATAATATCACTACTCTGTACAATCAGAGCACCAGCAACCAAACTCAAGATGTGATTATTTTTTGTAAAGAGTTTGCTGGATATCTGGTTTGTCCTTGCAATGTGAAAACCAGCAACTGTGAAACAGCATGAATACCAGAGTACCCAACACATGCAAAAGTGCCAAGATTATTTTCTAAGTTACTTGTGCTGCCACATGAGTCAGATGGCCTTGTAGGATTTGTTGTGTGAGGGTTTTGATGAGTGCGTGTCAGCTAACTGTTTCAACTACATCAGTCCTTTTTCTTTTTTCTTTCTTCTTTTATCCATCTCATTCACATGAAGTGTCAATTTGTTGAACATATTTTATTATTACTTATAAAACTATAATAAAATAGTTAATTTATTTACTGGATTTAAAATGGGAAATGTCATGTACACAAGCTGAACAAAATAGATTTTTTTCTTCAGGTGTATGTAAATGTATAAAATTGACCCATTAAAATTCTTCCCAGACTGCAGTGTAAATATCAAACTAATCATAATTTGAAAATGTTATTAATTTGCTTGATTTTTCCACGCACACACGCACACACACACACACAGAGACAGTTTCCTACCTTCTATTCTCTCACACAGTCTGTGGAGCTGCTGCATGGGGCAGCTGTCACATTGCTGGCTCTGGGTCTTTGCATTTTGCTGCAGGGCTGCTACAGAGAACGCCTGCTTCAAAGTCAGCATGATCTCATCTACCTACAAGAGCAGAAAACAGTTCTTATATGTTTTTTTCCCCACAAACCATCCCTCATCATACAACCTTTCCATAATTTGTCAGTTCTTTCTTCTACCAGTGCGAATTCACATCTTCCACTATCTGAACAAATCTCTTCTTAAACAAAGGACTCATAAATTTTGAATATTTAGGAACCATTTTGTTACTGCACACAGAGCTCCACTTTCCTGTTACATAAGAAGTTTTAATAATGTCTTTGCAGACATGAGCACATGGCTAAAATGTTATGTAGTAGAAAATAGCTAGAATTTTTTTTTTTAAATCACCATATAGGGATACATGCTACGCAACAATGAGAAGAATATTCAGTTTTTCCCCCACAGGGTGTCCAGTTTACTTTGGTAGCAGTGACAGACTTGTAATTGCTGATGTTTACTGTAGCAGACTGAGTGACTCATTATTTCAAGCATCAGGTTTCTATCTAGCGTAAGCTAATCACACAGCAACATTAGCTGACTATTATACAGCACAATACATCCATCTAATGGTCGAGGATTTTTATCAGACCATTTGCTACACCGTGACTCAGTGGAGCACAGATACACTCATCTGTCACAGTCTAAAGAATTAGAGCTGCGTTTAATCTTGACTGACAGAAAACAACACTTGTGAGAAATCAGCTTCATGCATTGTGGCACTCAAAATTAAATTCAACGCAAACTTGCGAAGTGTTAAATTAAACTGAGTGGGCTGATCAAATATTAAGACTGAGTGGGAAGCATTGCTATAAGAATATAGATACATATGACATTAGTTACTGGAAATACACATTGTTCAACTGTACATTGTATTCACATGAAAGGATAGGTTCACAATTGTTCAAGTCTGCTTTAAAGCATAAAAGGTCGATATCCATATAAACATTGAAACAGGTTTTTCTCGCTGTTCATACTGGCCATTAGAAGTTCCTTTCAATGTAAGTGAAATCCACAGTCCTTGTGTTGATTCAGAAGTTGATCTGAAGGTAATAGGAGGCCTCAGCAGTCTGGGTTAGTCAAATAAAGTGGATATCTTCCACAGTTAACATCTTTTCCCTGGACAGTGTTTCCTTGTTGAGCTGCAGTGGAGGGATAGTAACAAAAAGAGGGAATTTTGTACTAAAAAAGGTGTAACTTTGGAAGATATTCTCTTTGACTAGAGGTGGCTGTATACATCTTCAGACATGCTTGTCGGGCAGTGGAAAAGTCCATTAAACCCCCTCTCCCCACACCTTGGACAAGCTGAGATTCACACCCACTTCACACAGTGATTGGCCAGCTGTGCAAAGGTGAGAAAGGGAGTTTCAACTTCTCTCTCTTTCCAGGAGAGACTGTCTATATCTAGTATCTCTGTATTTAAACAACATGGCATCTCCCCCACCAAAGCTTATCTGAAGCTTCATATAAGCTTCAGAGGACAGTGAGCAAAATCTGTTTCAATCTTCATACAGGCACCTGATTATTCTTGACAGACTTGAAAAATTGTGAACCAATCCTTTAACACTTACACAGAGGTCGTTTCTAAGTGTCTATAAATGTATCAGAAATGAATGAATGAATGATTTGTGCCTTGCTAACTGTTATTTTCTAAAACTATGAATGGGGCCAGTAAATGCACAAAGTGAGAATGCACATAACACCATCTCACCAGTGATTCGTCTGTACACTGGAAGACGTAGCAAACAAAGTGGCAGCTCCCTCCTTCCACTGTCTCCCTGCAAATGAAGCCAAAGTGATCGACGTGACGAATACCCTGGAAAGAGATGATCAGGTGTTTTAGGACTCAGAATAGGTTTACAATCACACACGACCATAAAACAGACACTTTTGTGTAGATGCCCAGAGCCTCATACCTGTGAGCAGAAGGAGATTTCTCTGAAACTCTTCTCTATGGCAACTTTCTTAGTGTCTGGACTAACCAGGAAGATCTGCGACCTGCCCACCTACAACATAAAGACGATGCAGTTAGACTCTTGTATGTTGAGTGTCATAGGCTTGCACTCTGTAGCGTGTGCTTCTGTGTGTGTGGTGAGGTTTGTGGTTTGACAGCAATAACGAACCTCACAAACCAGACTAATTATGAGCCATGTCTTAATTTCTCACTCACAAATTAGATATCTGGCAGGAAAGTCTGTATCAATTAATTTGTTCTTCAGTGAGCTGGGTTTGATAAATGGTTACATGGTATAGAAGAAAGCGTAAAAATAATTTTTAGTTCTTTTTTAAGTCATCGTATTTGTCAAATGACGCAGTTTCATTTCGTCTCTTCTCAAAAAGTACCAATGACAGTTCCGCTTTAGGGGATATCCCATTTAAAACATCTTCAGGACATGAGTCACTATCTCTCCTAAGCCTTAAGAGGGTGAAATAAGCAAGTGGTCTCATGTCTGCTAAATCTCATGTCCTCGAACTCTGTCAGCGGAGATATTCTCCTCTCCAAAAAAAAAAAAAAAAAAAAAAAAATCCCCCTTCCGCTATATCAAATATAAATAATATCATCAGATTCTTCCAAGAAGAAGTCTGGGATTTAATGTGTGTCTTCAAAATTGAGGAAACAAATGTGATGATGTCACCAGGATGAGGTAATTCTGTCTGTCTGTCCGTGACAGCAGCAGCAGGATGTGCCATCAGTGTCAATGCTGTGTCTGTATCTGCTGACGGGGACAGCTACAGGCCCTGGTGGTTCCCCTGCCAGTGGTGAACCATTTCCTGTCCAGAGCACAAACAGGAAACTCCTGTTGGCAGAAGGTCCCTGAGGTCAAATAAAGGTCAAATAGGAGAGCGTGACTTAGCTCATTTTGAGCAGCAGTCAGCATTTGTGGGGTTGATCTCCCATGGCGACAAGATGGCCTACAGGGAGGAGGTGACCACCCTAGAATAGTGGTGCCAAGTCCAGTGGTGGACAACCACCTCTCCCTGAATGTTTCCAAGACCAAGGAGGTCATTGTGAATTACAAGAGGTGGAGGGGCACTCACCCCCCAGTCACCATCAACGGCACAGTGATGGAAAGGGTGGACAATATCAAATATCTGGAAGTTAACATCCACAAGGACCTGACATTGGCTAGCCACACCACCGTCATTAAAAAGACCCAACAGCGTCTGTACGGCCTCAGGCGCCTAAAGAAATTTGGCCTGAGGCCCCAAATCCTCAGGGGCTTCTATCGGGGCACCATAGAGAGCCTGTTGACAGTCTGCTTCATCACCTGGTATGGCAGCTGTACCAGCATGGACCGCAAGGCGACTGGGGAGGGTGGTGCACACGGCCCGGCACATCACTGGGTATGAGCTGCCTAGCCTGCAGGAGCTGTACACTCAGTGCCTCCGGAAGTCCCTGAGGGTCATTAAGGACACAGCTCGCTACACAACAGCATGTTCTCCCTGCTGTCAGCAAGGAGGAGTTACAGGCCTCCCAAAACACAGCAGACTGAGGAACAGCTTTTTTTCCTCAGGCCATAAGACTCCTTAAACAGAATATTATGAAAAACTAACCTTTTCGGTGCTTGTGTGTATGAATTTGGGTTTCTGATGCGCCTACTAACACACAAACTGTGAAATAAGACCACCCAGTCAGTTTGGTGTGGACTGGCTTGGTCTGTACTCTTGTGATCTAACAACCCATTCAGATTTGATGCCCCTTCTTATGTCACATGGGGCGAAAAACTCGGCTGGACCGGGGGACAGAGACGCTGCTTGCCAACAAACAGCTGCTGAGCCCCGGTGAGCTCTGCAGGAGAGCTGGCCGGGGAGCAGAGCTGAAGAGTCCTGCGTCACTGCTGCTGCTGTCTTCTAGAGGAATAAACACTCAATTCTAGACTGATCCAGAGCAGTTTACCAGCAGGAGGAGTTTGTTTTTTAACTTTTGGGATTAAGTGGATTGCTCTTCAATCTCACCTCTCAACCTAGTCAGAGTTAAGATAACACTAGAGTCACACACCCCCTTAGCTGCTGTCATCAATAATAAACATCTTAAATGCTGGTGAGTTTATATAATTTTAAAGTTACACAGTATGTAGATATCTATGGGTATAAACAGTAACGCTGCTGCCGTATTTATGTTAGATGATGTTATTTTAAGTGTGGATGGAGCAGCTAAAAGTTTTTTAAAGTTTCAAAAGTTGTTTGCTTGTCATCTTGCGGACAGACCTGACAAAAGATGAAATCAGGCTTTTTACAAATCAACATCATGATGCAGTTATTTTGGCATCCTTTTGATCCGTTTATTGCAATTTAATCACAGCTAAATCTAAGTTTATTTTCACTCTAACTGGCTGTTCTGAACTGGGCTGTTTAGACAGGATGAGAAGGCTGCTGTGGTGCTTGATCCTTGTGGTATTTTGACCAAAGCATGTCAGATACATTTTATTAATACCCCAGGGAACTGTGTTAAGTTGTGGAAAAGGGGTATAATATGGCCACCATAATAAATAACACACACACACAAACACACACACACACACACGTGCAATCTGTGCAATATCTGATTAATGATTGTATGTGCACCTTTTATTTCATTTTATACCCTTTGCTATTAATATATATATATATTATATATATATATATATATATTTTTTTTTTTTTTTTAAACTATTTTCTGTAATGAAGCCTCCCAGCCAAAGAATTTCACAAGTATACTTGTACAACCGGAGTGACGGCAAACACCTTGAATCTTGCTCATTCTGAGTCATTAGGGGATGTACATTTTTGTCACTCTTTTGTTCTCTCCCTCTTTTTGTCCTTTATGAGCAACTGTGTATGAGGTCTTATAATTTAGGGATTCCAAAATTGCACATTCCTGCTACTCTTCTTATTTTCAACAAAGATGTCTGACAAACCTTTGTGTGTGAGCAATTTTAAAATGAGGAGTGTTAGTGATCATCTGAAAAGCAGTGTGCTTTGCAATTTTCTTTTGTATTAAAACCATTCTGGTACATTGGTTTAAACTTTGGATCAAACCTTTCCAAGCCGATATAGTTGGTAATAAATATAATGTGCAAAGATGTTATGTGATGTGGGTATGAACCAGAAGAGAACATCAGGTCATGTGGCATCTGAATCTGTTTAAAATGTCAGTAATGTAGAATCACCCTCAACAGAATGATTGTTACGTTAAGAAACCAAATTTTGGGTAGATTAGTATATTAAATAAATGTTTTAGGGTAATTTCAATTTTGTCATGCTTTTGAGTTCTGCCTCAGCTCTCTTCATTTTTACATCATTTGCACTAATTTGAAAAGATCCACCACGAGAACGGTGATCATCTATTCTCCCCACTAAAAAAAAACAAAAACATATTCCACCACTAAGATGAGGAAAATTAAGCTATATCTATGACTGTTATTTGAAAATCAGTGTAGGGCATCACTGGTATTGAATATGAAAATCTGGCAATGGCAGTCGAGTAAACCTGCTATTTTGTGAGTGTCCATTTATGAAAATCACCGTGAACAGCATGGTCCTGTTCTCCTGCAGGCTGGTGGGCTGTACTCCAGGTGAGCGGGTGTTTGCATCAGTAGTGTTGGCGTGAGAGATCTCTGGTGAGAGCCCATTCTCATCCAGGGCCTGCAGAGAGGGGAAGCTGGGGTCTCGTTTGAACAGGACGGGGCGATTCCCAGTGGTGGGGCTTCCCGCAGCACCATTACCCACAGCGACACTCCCGAGTCCGTTGGATTGGAAGGATAACACCCTCTTCATCCCACCCACCAATCCCCCACTACTTCCTCCTTTATCAGTCATCCCTGAGCCATGCAACTGGCTAAACTTCTCAATGCACTCATCAATTAGGGCGGGAGGGGCTTTCTTGTGAGCAACACTCACACGGCCACAAAACAGCACCTCGAACTTCTTGGCAAAGGCTGTTGGAGACACAGCAGCGGCATGTGCTGCAGAACTTGTCGTTGTGGAAAGAGAAGAAAAGTTGAGGCATGATTCTGATGGTTCAGTGCCTCCAGGGCCTGTTGAAGCTTTGTTGGATGTGGTGTCATTGTTGCGTGCGGAGCTCTTGCCAGCCTGCCTCAGCGTACTGATGATCTCAGGGACCTGGAGAGATAGCGAGAAACAGATAAGTTGTAACCAACTGTAATGACATGTCATTTGCCAACGTACATTTTTTACTAATTGCCCAAATGGAGATCTATGGAGGAAATGTGAGTGTGACAAAGACCAGTGCGCTCGAGTGTCCATGTGAATATGATCCCATCCATTTGAGTGTAAGATAAGACAATCAACCTTTAAAACACTGTGCTCAGTTGTTTACCAAGAACGTCAGGCTTGACAGGTCGTGACACAACAATGAAGCAGTAAAAAGGAAACTACACCAGATCTGGGATCTGATCCCACAAACAGAGGGAATGAGGAACTAATCAACGCAGCCAGTTAAACTGTTTGTATTTCCTGCAACATGACAAAGACATAAACTTGCAACAGAACTTTACCTATGTACTGTATGTCCTCTGTTTTTGCCAGATTATCTGAAGTATCTTAAGTTCTACATTTGGAACCAACATATATAAATACTTCGAACATACTTCACCCATGTGTCCAAAAACATTATCATTGTTATAGGTATGACAATAATCTTCATAAAACTAGAGCTGCAATGATTAGTCGATTAATCGATCAACAGAAAATTGGCACCTATTTTGATAATCAATAATCATTTTAGTTATTTTTTAAGCAAAAATTCCATACATTTCTGACTTCCAGCTTCTCAAATGCAAATATTTTCTGCTTTTCTCTGTTTTATATAGTTGTAAATTTAATATCTTTGATTTCGATATCGTTTTAGATTGTTGGTTGGACAGACGACATTTAAAGACATCTTCTTTAGTTGTGGAAAACGACACCAGGCATTTATCATTATAAAACCTTCATGATCTAAATTTTGCAACTTCTATTAAGATGATATTGCGGCGCAAAGATGGTGCCAATGCACAGTTTAAGACCTAGTAAATGGTAAACTTGACCTTTTTCTTCAAGTTTTATATTGTACTAAAATTAATGGAAAATAATGTTGTGGAAAACATAAGTTGTTGGTAATGTATGGTAGTCAGTGTTTCCCCTAGGTTGACCGCTATGGAGGGTGGGGGGCAGCCACACATTTCTCTGTTCTCTGTTTAGGAGCGGCTGAGATTGTCACTAAAATGAGAATAGCTGGTCCACCTTAAAGGTCAGTCCAACCTAAGTGAGCCTGGTCAGGTTAGGCTAACCCATTGTCGCTAACTTCGAGGCTAACCCTCTTCACTTTAATCAGCAGGTGGCAGAACGGACAAACCAAACACTGGCTCTAGAGAAGGCCTTTCGCGTTTCTGGTGAGTTTCACCCAGGTTCTCCTACAGACTTGGAAAGGGGAGGGGTATTCATTTGGTTGCAATCTGCAACCTTGCTGCTAGATGCCACTAAATCCTACACACTGGATCTTTAAGATATATTGCATAAAACACGAATTTTCCACTGTTATGGTTCACTGGAATAGAGCAGCTTGTAATGTCTTCCTGTGTTGAAAAGAAGCCGAATTGGGACCTTTCGTCTCAAAGCAGGCTTTGTGTTCACTTTATTTGATTCCCTACTTTCCTTTCCTCCCGTCCCCTCCTGTCCTTTTTTCCTCTTCATTCTCTCTCTATAAACTTTAGTTACCCTTTTTTTTCCCCTTTCTGACTGAATGATTACCAGTATCCCCATCTTGACATGTGTGTATTGTCTGTATTTTAGCTTTTTGTGTGTGTGTGTTTGAAATTCGGGCTGGAACTAATTAACATTATCGATTAATCTGTCAATCATTTTCTTGATTAATCGATTAGTTGTTTGGTCTATAAAATGTCAGAAAATGGTGAAAAATGTTGATCATTGTTTCTCAAAGCCCAAGATGCAACTTTATTATAAATGTCTTATTTTGTCTCGACCAACAGTCCACAACCCAAAGATATTCAGCTTTCCATCATAGAAGACTAAAGAAACCAGAAAATATCTACATTTAAGAAACTGGAACCACAGAATTTAAGCATTTTTACTTTAAAAATGACTCAAAATGATTAAGCGATTTTCAAAATATTTGACAATTAATTTTCTGTCGATCAACTAATCGATGAATTGACTAATTGTTGCAGCTCTACTTGAAACACATGTCTTCTGAAATATAAAAACTACTACAACTGTTCTGCTCAAATAATGAAAGTATGCACGTCCATCAAACAATTACTTCTTCGTTTTATGATTAAAATAGTATCAAGAAGATTTGGTATTGTTTTTTATCTAGGCTAGTCTGCAAATAAACAGACATTTAGGGGTTGAATGACGACAGACTAGAATAAACAGACCACAACTCAGGGCTCTCAGTCACACAAAAATCCTTCTCTGTAGCCACTCTTTCCATTACTAACAGATGATTTCCATGACCATTTAAACAGTCTGACACACAGCTTTTGCCAGTTTTAAAGACATACAAGCAACAGAGAGACAGGAGCATGCTGTTTATGCTCCGAGCAGTCATAATCTCTAAATACGCAGCTTCCATTTGTTGTTGTTGTAAGTCATCTGAAATCATAAAACCTGGTTTGATAAAAGACACAAATCAGCTGTTTTGTGTGGTACACCTTGAAAGCAAGGGTAGCTGAACAAAGTGACATCCAGATGTGTCTCTAAGGAAAGAACTGTTGTCGATTATTGTCAACCAAAGTGAAATCAACAACAGTAAAAACCTTGCGCCACAAGTTCTTTTTGGTTACACATCAATCTGGTCTGTTCTTCAGTCTTTGACTAACTATATCCATACACATCACACTGATGACCCATATTGTGTTTTATTAAATACATACTAAGGTTGGGCGAAATGTCACGCGAGATCCCGTGTGGGGATCCTGCTTTCCTGCCATCAGGAAATATCAATAGGGGGCAGCGGCGGAGCCTAGAAACATGAAAACACCTGTCTCCACCTACATCCCCAGTCTGATGGCTTATTTCTGTGTGGGATGGGCCAACAGGGTGGCTGGACGAGGGCCTGTACCGCCGTCCTCCAAGGACCAGCTGACTTCCTGCCTATCGGACTGGGCTCATCAATGCGCCTTCCAGGTGGTGGCAGCCAAAAACATCTCCCTGCTGGCTTTCTTGCTGACGAAGTAGGCCGCTCAGCCAACAGAGCTGCCCCAGGAACAGGCATCGGAGATCAGCTGCCTCACTTTGTGTGCCTCCATCGCTGTCTCCCAGACACAGATTGCAGCTTGGCAGACAATGATTTTGGCTTCAGTAGTCCCCCATCCCCGAGGCATCGAGGAAAGCTCCTCAAGGCGCCCAGACGGGCTGTTTGGGCTGCGCTTTCATTCTATGGTGGACACCATAAAGACAGCATCAGAAGAGGCAGAAAACATTTGGTGGCAGGTCGCATGGGGTGTCATGACACTGCTGTTTCCGTGCATTATGCACCCCCTCCACGGCGCTGCCTGGCTGCAAACCTGTGTGTAATGCAGCCTCCAGGGGCTTCCACTTAACCCTTTCGCGCCGAGCCCCCCATGGGTTGCACTTGAGTGCCCTCTGACTCATACAACGGTGGCAAGAGCTCTGACCTGGCTCGTTTCCATGGCAGCCACAGCACAACAAATACATGTACGCCTGCAATCAGAGCATTACTCATTACCCCCTGGGGATCAATGGGACACTGGAAACTGTCCTGTAATCCCAAGAACACTGCCTCGCTCTCCAAGTTATTGCTAACTTAATACTCTCTGTTCCGGTCACCAGCCTCACCATCACACACACACTCTCTCTCTCTCTCTCGACTGCACACTCGCTACGCACACACCCTACACACTGAGCTTAAAAGAGCTACACTACTTGTATAACACTATAGTGAGTTAGTTAAATCGCCCAAAAAAAACCAACTAGCGATTTACTCAGCCAATCACCAATTGCCAATATATCCGTCCAGCCACCATACTCACTTAGTGATCTTTATTCTACACAGCTGGGACACTATGTGCTGTTGACCTTTTCCTGATGACCGTCAACAGTTGTAACATTAACACTACAATGTAAGGCAGATATACAAGAAACCCCCCTCATTCTAGCAAAATAATAAACACAGTGAGACAGACTGTAACATTACATTTTTTACTTGACTTAAGCGCAGCCTTTGATACAGTAGATCACTCTATTCTTTTATACAGACAGTTTAATTGGCCTCTCTGATACTGTTTTTAACTGGTTTAAATCTTATCTTACTGATAGAGAATTTTCAATAAGCATTGATGAATTTTCATCCAAAAGCTATAAAATGAATTGTGGTGTTCCTCAAGGTTCAATTTTAGGTCCTACTCTTTTTAATCTATACATGCTTCCACTTGGAAACATCATCAGGAGGCACGGCATCAATTTCCATAGGTATGCTGATGACACACAGCTTTACATCGCTGTGTCTCCTGCTGACCCAGGGCCAATCGATGCCCTTTTTAACTGTATTCAAGATATCAAATTATGGATGGCAGAGACCTTTTTACAGCTAAACCAGGACAAAACTGAAGTCTTGGTCATTGGTACTGAAGCTCAGAGAGAGAGGAACTCAATGATAAACTGCAAGTACTGGCATTAGAGCTCTGTCAACAGGTGAAAAACTTCATCGTCATCTTTGACTCAGATCTCAGTTTTGAAGCTCACATTAGAAATATCACTAAGATTGCATTTTATCATCTGAAAAACATTGCAAGAGTGCGACCGTTCCTCTCTCAAGCCAATACAGAGACACTACTGTACGCTTTTATTACCTGCAGGATTGACTACTGTAATGCTCTGCTTTCTGGTCTCCCTAAGAAAAATATATCACAACTACAATTACTGCAGAACTCAGCTGCACGTGTGTTGACGAAGACCAGAAAGAGAGCAGACATTACACCAATTTTAAAGTCTCTGCACTGGCTACCTGTCTGCTTCAGAATTGATTTCAAGATCTTTTTATTGGTTTATAAAGCTCTTAATGGTCTTAGTCCTACCTATTTATCAGATTTGTTTTTATCCTATGAACCCTCTAGAACCCTCAGGTTCTCTGGTAGTGGCCTTTTAATTATCCCTAAAGTCAGAACAAAAACCCACGGTGAGGCATCTTTTTATTACTATGGTCCTTGTCTCTGGAACAGCCTTCCTGAGGACCTGAGGGCAGCAGAGTGTTGATATTTTTAAAAGCAAACTTAAGACCTATCTTTTTAGACTGGCTTTTAATTTAACTTTATTTATTTTATTTATTTCACTGTCTTTCATTTATATGTTTCAGCCTGTTTTACTATTTGGTATATCCTTTTAATCTATTTTCATTTTATTTATTTATTTATTTTATTTTTTATGACTGTTCCCCTTTTTATAACCTACTTCTTATCTCTGGTTTTACTTACTTCAACTACTATATTTTAGTATTTTATTATTATCACTTTATCTCCATCTTTAGTATTTTATTTTCTCTGCGTAGCTTTTCTCACACTTCAATTTTATATACTTTTTTAAAATTTTTACTTGGCTATTCTGAATTTTTAATCTTTATCCTACCTCTGGTGTTTCCTCACTGCAAATTCATGAGAGTTATGATAGTGTTTCCTCAGTTCCTGTTTTTATTGAGTTCTTTATAACATAGTCGTTTATTGTTTGTGTGTGGATGGGAAGGGGGGGATTGTATTGATTGCATTGTTTTTATGTTGTGTGAAAGTGTTAAGCACTTTGTGTTACATTGTATTTGTATGAAAAGTGCTATACAAATAAAGTTTGATTGATTGATTGATTGATTAAAGTATTAAACTGCTCTAACAGTGGATATACCTGCAAAAAGGATGGAAGCAAGCCAAACATTTTCTTGCAGCAAACATATATTTTTTTCTTTTTTACTGTGACAAACATGACTAATGTCTTCAAAACATCAACATTTCCCAGGCTACTACCTACAGCAACTTCCTCTATGTAAATATACTAAAACTCACAGGAACTCTGCAGACAAAAAAAGACCACAGGGTAAGTCTAAGTGGGAAGTTACCATTCTTATTGTTGCGCCAGTGCACTACTGATATATTAAGTTAATCCTGCTAACTAATGTAGTAGGTTTGTTAAACTAATTTGCTTCTGCAGGGAGACTAAAACCTTGACTCATTGAAAGAACAGTTCTGGGGCTTATTAGGATTTTGTTTAGGGACTTTTTCAGTCCCGATACCGAATACCAATCTGATACCGATCCGTGTTTAATTAATAAGATGTATGCCTCACTGTGTGGAAGAGACTTCTTCTTTTATGTGTAAAGCAACATCAGGCTTGACTTAAACATTGATTTCCTAACTTTGGAAAACAAAATGTAACAAATAAATGCATAGATATAAATGTACTGAATTGTTATTTATCAAAATAATGGTATCTGATACCAGATTGGCTCATTGTCACTGATACCTGATCCAGCTATTTGAGTCAGTATCGGACCCGATATGAGTATCAGTGCATCTCTAATTTTGTTTCTTACTCTTTTGATTGTATTTAATTTAAGGACCAAAGATATAACATCATCATTATCAACAACATAATCAAACAATAACTTTACAGCATACACATACTTCTCCTATTGTGGGCCCACTTTGCTACACCACACAGCGTATTAGACCAAGGAACAAAAAGGAGGAAGTAGACGAATTAAGCAGAAGCAGTGGGTGAGTCACATCAGTGATGTCATTGATGTGAGATGCCTGAGCAGCTACTAAATCTGCACTCTCACAGACACGTTTCCAGCCGGATCCTGCTGTGTCTTGCCTAGTCATGAGGTATGCTCGCTCCTGCTGCCTTTATTAAAACAATACCTGGCTCACACTGTCACACTTGGTGCTTTGTTTGACTAACTGTAAGCTGTTCAGGATAGGTGCCTCAGCTAAATGTCCAAAAAGTATAACGGATGGTTCTGACCCGTGAAATTTCTCTTTTCAAAAGATATCCAAAAAAGTGTACATTCACTCAAGTACAGTAAATACAATTTTTTTTCTTGCTACTTTACACTTCTATACCACTACAATTCAGGATAATAATGTATTTTTACTCCACTACATTGATTTGTATTGATATTAAGTACTGTAGTTAAAATTATCTCCACTTCAACCAGCTTCAAGATTATAAATTAAAGGCCCTGCACACCCACACAGGTGTTTTCACTTCAAGCTACTTAGACCTCTGCTCAGGTAGAAGTTAGATGGGGATGATGGTACAGATAAATATGTACTTCTCCCACCCAAAAGGACCAGTCAGACTAGATTATGTAGAACACATTCACTCCTGGTCGCAATTCAACTTTGAAAACGTGAGGCTCCAATGTCTTGCCAGTTTTCGAGAGGGGGTAGGATTGACGTCACATTCAGACAATATTGATTGTTTATATCCTTGTTTACAGAATTGATGTTGTTGTTAGCCTGCTAGCCATGTTAGCTCCTGCAGTATATGTTTACAACCATACCCACACTATTTCTTGTCACCCCTGCTTTTGGCCACACTACAAGAGTAGACAAAATTTGGTCTGACTGCAGCTTAACAGGTTTAACAAAACTAACAGGAGGGTCACAAAGATTAGTCGAGCACAGAATAAACACGCCCACACTGTCCTGAGGTTGACGTGAACACTACTTACAAGTCGTAAACTTGTAACAGTACAGTAACTCCGATATGACATGAACGCGGCATTAACACATGCAACTATGGAGAGGGAGATATTAATCAAGCACATTTTGTATACACATCCACTGTCCTGAAAAGAGGCAAATAAGTGAAAACACCTGTAAGTTGATGCAGATTCAGATGCAAATTAAAATAGTCTAAAATGTTCTATTATTAAATTAAAAAAAAATAATTTAGAGTTTGGGGCTTACAAAGGTACAGTATGTGCTCTCTGAATGCATTCTAGGATTTAATTTGAAAGTTGTTTTTTCTTTTTTAACATGCTCATGAAGACAATTATGACTGGTATTGTTGTTCTGTGGATACTGAGCAACAACAGAAACTTGGCCTGTTGTATAATGAAAGACTGGGGGAACAGAAAAAAAAAAGGAAAACAAACCATGCATTCCTTCTCATTCAGATGACTTATATGGCCTAGTTGGCTGGATGGCTTTTTAGCACATGACAAGCACTCTGCTCTATGTTGCTACCTGACTTAAGTTATAAGCTACTGTCTGCAGATAAAATATAAATTAAACTTCACACAAATAGGGATGTATTGATTACAAGGTCCTCTAATGCTAACGGAATGAAAAAGAATGAGAGTAAAAGATAAACAAAAAAAGACTTGGGCGTGCTCAGACACCACACTGCCCTTATGGTATTTTAGCTGTTTATTGACAGAAACAGACAGTGAATAAGTACTGCACTGCACTGACAGTAACAATATATGTGTGCCTGTATATGTTTGTGTGTAACTATGTTTTTTTAAAACTTACCAAGAACTCAAATTGTTTAACTTCTTTTCCTTCCAGGACCATTTGTTTTGCTTCTATATATTTACATTCATTAAATACAGTTACACAACTTGGATAACAGTGAATATTTTTAGCCACTAGTTTTTACTTTGCACTGTTTCTGAGTGCACCTTTGGAGTTAGAAGTGGCTTTCATAAACACTAAATGTTTAGGAGACAAGGGCCTCACTCCCAAAGGAAGACTCTGGACAAGACAGACCTCTAGATAAAGAGACAGACAGATATAAACACATAATCTGATTTACTGTTCCACTGGTTAGCTTTCGTGTCGAATAAAACTTTCCAATAATGGTTACATACATGGAAACATAAAATGAAAATGTTTTACCTTTTTGGGAGGCATTTTTGCTTTTATTTGATAGGTGACAGTGCAGAGAGGGACAGGAAATGTGGGTAATAACAAAAGTCCGCAGCCAGAATCAAAACATGTATGACACGTGCCACATAACGACATTATGTGGCACGTGTCTTAACCAGTGGGCTACTGGGGTGCCCTGATGACTTCATTTCTAAACATAAAACTTTTTTTTATGGTAGCCCAAATAAAACTTGAGACCTATTTAATCCCTAAAACTATAAAATCAAACAAAATCAACAACGTAGCAGCATGTAGGTACAGTCGATGAATTAATGCAAAAATACAGCAAATTCCTTTACAATAAGGAGCTAATTGTATTTCAAGAGGTTATTATTTTGTCTTGTTTTAACATCTTGGAAGCTAGTGAGGCAGAACTATGAAGATCAATATTTTGGAGAAATATCTAGACAGAAGAAAAAAGGCACACTGGAGACAACAGAAGCATCGATGGATGGAAAGAGACAGAGATTGTGAGCTGTGACAGTTGTGACTAACCACAATAAAAAAAAGTAGGTTGTTGTGGTTTGACAAGTGATCCTACATGTCTTCATGAGGTTCAAAAAAGCCAAAAATTCAGCCTCTTAATGTCAGCAGATGTATTTGTCCTATCTACTGAATTTTGAATTATGTTACATAAATGAAAGTTTTTTATTTCCCTTCTTGAATGCTTATGGAGGCAGATATTTAAATCGCTTAAATTAAAAAACAATCCACCACTTACCAATCCACCATTGTCAATTTAGCTTTTTTCTCTAAACCTACATGCTACTGCAGATTTTTCATTTAATAAGGCCATCTTGCTTTCTTTTTATATAGAAATTTATAATTTCTTTGTGCCATCTTTTTCCCCACAGAATCTGACCCACCTTTCCTTAATCCCCATCTTTACCCATCTCCTAACTATCTCTTTAACAACTCACTCACTGCTTCTGATCCTCTCTCTCAACATCATCAGTATCACACACCATGTTTCTCACCCTCTAGCTCCTAGTGTCCACTTGTTTTTAATCATCCTGGCATGAGAGGGGAGTCTGCTATCTGTCCACTAACAACAGCCCTCTCTGTTTTGCCCCCCCCTCCTCCATCTACCCCTTCCTCTTCCTTCTGCTTTCTCTACTTAATGCTCTGAAACACTTCAACCAACGGATACATTTAGTACTTGCTCATTCCTCTTCTCTCTCTTTTGTATCCTTCTGTCTTTAAAGACACAGAACAGCCATGCGGAGAATGAGATTTTGTTATCTTTGTTGTACTAGTCAAACCTTGTCTTATTTCAGCCCACCTACACCAATTCCACTCTGTCTGCACTCCCTCTTTGGCTGATAGCTGTTTCTTAACTGCTCAGAATGATGATGCTATCAGCCACTTCTACTTTCTCATTCGGTCATTTTCAGTTGAAACGTTTGTCTGCGTAAATTCATTTCACATGACGACCAATTGCAAACATACCATTCAAGCATGCAGGATATCACATTGTTAAAATATCATTTTTCAGGGTTTGTTGTTTGAGAAAGGCTAAGCAAACAAATAAATTCTTTTCTATAAGCGATGGCTGTCTCACACCGTATTGAATGTTGACACATTTCTTTGTACAACACCATCATGTCATCAGTTCTTTGATTTCCTATTCCAATACTTCCACTTTTTTAGACTTCTTCCTACAACTTTATCCTTTTTTAGACCCAATGTACAAAGCTAAAACATCTGATTTGGAGTTGTTGTGCAGTGAAGAGGATTTGCTCCTCAGAGGGCAGCTTTAGCTATAGACACACAGTATCTTGTTCAGTGAAACGTTTACATGAGGCTGGTCTGAGACAGGAAGGCAGTTGGACACAGCCTGAGGCTGTGACCCACAGACTTGGCCTCTCACAGAGGAATAACACTGAAAAAAGCATGGTGTTTCTCACCAAGCCAGAATTAAAAAGAACTACTGTAATACTGACGTCGAAAAGAAGGAAGTTGCATAAGTGCCACCAGTAAAAGAGAAGCTGCAATTGAGTGCAATAAACAAAATAAACTTTTCAGTGTTTGTTGAAGAGAAAAAAAGGTGAAAGGTGAGGATATCGTATAAAGAGCATAGTCAGCTGCCCGGTCCTTCAGACTATAGTAAATCTAACGCACAAAAGTATTCTACAGATTTCTCTACATCCTTCCAGTTTTCTCTGCTCTTTGACTTCATTTAGTTTCCCTATTTCTAGACTTTCTGAACTCCTCTGGTCTCTACCCTACAAGGCAGAGGGACTCCAGTACAGCCATGTGTCCCACATTTATTAAACAGCAGTGAGTTGACGTGGAGAGGTTTACCCTAAAAAGAAAAGAAAACCCACTGCACTGCAAAATTATAAAAAATTCTCTATCCAAACATAACAAGTGCAAGTATCCAGTTTATGTTGAAAAGTAACACTGTATCTAGAGTATGCAAAAATGTATTATTTTCATCATCAATTAACCTGCTGATTATTGTCTCGTTTAATTGATTATTTACTTAGTCTATAAAATGTTTAAAAATTGTGAAAAAAAAGGCATTCACAATTTCTTTGAGCTCACAGTGATGTCTTCAACATGCTTTTTTGTCGGCCCAACAGCCCAAAAGCTTAAGATTTATAATTTACTATCACATATGACAAAGAAAAGCAGCAAATCCTCACATTTGAGAAGCTGAGAATATTTTTTTTTACTTGAAAAAGGACAGAAAACAACAAAAACTATTAGTCGATTATCAAAATAATTGCCGATTCATTTTCTGTAAATCAACACATCGATTAATCAACTCATCGTTGCAGCTCTAACTGTATCTGCTTTTAACCTTAATTTATGCTTTGTATCAGTGAGTAAATTAGTAAAACATGGACGAAAGACACACCTAAAGAAAAATTTGTCCCATGCATGCATTTGTCTGACTAAAAATGCTAGGTCAAAAATCTGAAGTTACAGGGGAATGCCACTGAAAACCCAGTGACGCACCGGCCAGCTTAGAAAAATCAACAACAACGATGACGAACCAGCTAAAAGTCCCACTTTTGCACTTCCCATGGTCATGTGCTTGCCTGGGTCTTGTGCTTTGTATAGCATAGCCAAATCTCACAAGAGTTCAAAGTTTAGGAGCCATTCAACAGACAAGAAGCCTCACTAACAGAGAGTGAAGTGCAAAAAGAGGGAAACGGGGGAAATTAGAGGGGTGGGGGATACGGCAGGGGATATGCCAACACATTGACATCACTCTATTGAGATTAAGGAGCCACTTCACAGCACAAAGACAAGCGGGGCAGAGATGATGAATTCATTCAAATGTGATAACAGAGACACAATGAAGGGGCTTGTTGAATGTGCTGTGCTGAGTCAGACTGAACTCTTCACTAAGAGTAAATTGGGTGAGTAAGGCTCACAGATAACCCCGATTCTCTCATCAATCTCAGAGCGCTGAAAGAGACTGAAAGGTGGGAATGTTAGGTCAGGTGTAGCTCTAAGACTTACAGGATGACAGGTGAGAGAAGCAACTCTTGAATGAACAAAGTCAGAGACAAACTGCTAGACAAACAGACATAAAGCAGACTGAAACTGACAGGGACACGCTGTCAGTTATATAGACAGGGCAGGAAGGTGACTCCAGGCCAATTTACTGTCTTGTTTTTTACTACAGTGCAAGGAGTGTGTCACATGAAGAAAGGAGGGAAGTCACATAAAAAAAGAGGGAGGGAAAAACATGTGAGACCAAGGGATTACAAGAAGAGGGTATGGCAGAAAGGAGGAAAAGGGACGTACATTCCCAGCTCTATGGTCTATCTTGGATAGTTTGGTTAATCATGAACTCTAATCACTCTTTTTTTTTGGTCAAAATCAAAAAGACGGTACGGTACTTTCCAAGTTGTGAATCTTTAATTCAAACCAGGTAAATTATACTCATTAACATCTCCACCTACACAACATTTTTTTTCATAATTCTACAAACTGACATAGTAAGCTGTAAAGCTACCTACACCAGCCACAATTTATATCCCAATCATTAATCAAAAAAACAAAAAACAACTGCATATAGCACCACTATCCCTAGTATTCTGCAGTCCAAATGCTGAGTCTCGCTTAAGCACAAGACTTTAAGGTTGCACATGTGTGAAACCACCCATAAGAGACAGACCGCTGAAGGGAGAGCTCCAGACATGTGACTAATGAGATGTAGAGAAAGATTTGCCTCCTGATCCAGAAGTGAAGTGCTGGCATAAGGACAATGGCTCTGGAGGTGATATCGCCATGACTCACTCACACGCTCACTCATGTACACCTTCATTTGGCTTGTGTTTATAACAGCTAAGCAGACTGGATCTAGATATGCTCAGCTTTAAAAAAAAAAAAAAAAAAAAAAAAAGCGTCTGACAGTCAAAAAGCCATCATTTAACAGAATCAGTGGCACTGTTTCAAAAAACATGTTGAACAACACCATGAGGTGGGAGGAAGAGGAGAGATCCTCCCCTGTATGATGCACTGTGCAGGATTACATGAAAAAAAACTTGTCAGAAAACACAAACTATCAATTTAATGGCTGCAAGTACCGATGATCTCTGTTGATTAATCTGCCAATAATTTTCTCAATCAAACCATTAATCATTTGTAGATAACTTGGAAATCATCAAAGAGCCCTTGGTGATCAATGAGTTCAACCAGCAAATATTCACATTTTCTCGACTTTTTTTTTGTTGTTGGTATTTTTATTTAGAAAATGATTTAAACAATTAATCAATTATCAAAATTGTTGCTGATTATTTGTGGCAACTGACTAACTGTTTCAACTGTAATAGACTTCAAAATACCAATACAAAGCTGTAACAATTAGTCGATGAATCAAGAAGTTGATCGACAGAAAATCAATCTGCAACTATTTTGATAACTGATTAATTGTTTCAGTAATTTTTTTAAATGCATAAATGCAAAACATTTTCTGGTTCCAGCGTCTCAAATGGGAAGATTTGCTGCTTTTCTCTGTTTATGTAATTGTACACTGACAATCTTTGGGTTTTTCCCTGCTGGTCGCACAAAACAAGACATCTGAAGACGTCAACCTGGAGCTGTGGGAAATTGTAAAGGACATTTTCAGTGTTATCTGACATTTTATAGAGTAAACATTAAATAGATAAACGAATTGGCAGATGAATCGATATGAAAATAATTGTTAGTTGCCGCCCTAAAGATGCTGACGCTGTTTTTCTGACCTCAACACACACACACACACACACACACACATAGTTTAAGGCAGATAAACAATAACTTAACTTTATGTGGCACTAAAATCCAAGTGCAAACAAAATCTCATCTTCCAACTTTAGCAAAGTGTAAATCATAGACACTTTCATCCCAATCCTATGTAAATGTAAATGACTTTAATTAACTACAGTAAACAAGTATTCAAATGAAACTGCAGTCTACTGAAGCAGCCTGAATGACCCTGAATATTTACAACCAGCTCACCAACCGCAACCATTCAGTGATGACATTTTCCACCCAAAGCTCTTGACCAGTTATGGTAACTTGACCGACTACATCACTAACGTTACACCCTCTCTCAGGAAGAAGAGCAGCAGTGTATGTTGAAGTTCACTTGATATTTACACTGTAAAACAAATAAAACACGCATATCTACCTGGCATTAGGGCAAGCCTGTGTCTAGTAGTTAGCTAGCGTTAAATAGACTAATGTTAAGATCATATTTAATGGTGAAAACTTCACTCTGAATCAATAATGAACAGGGAAAACGTTACTAGACATGTAATGACTATTCTGCTGGAGACTTATAACAAGTCATGTAGCTCAACAACATTAACGACATTTTGGCTAATGTTAATGTTGGCTAACTACCTCGCTTAACGTTAGCTAACTGTCCATTTAGCATGGCACGCAAAGTAAACCAAACGGCACAGGCAACAGCTTTTCAACTTCACTTACATCTTTCTGTTCTTGTTTGGCGTTGAACAGGTTGAAGCGCTGGAGTCGTGCTTTCATCCCATCGGCCATAAACTTTACAAAAGCAGCGTCTGAAGGGTCACGCTCCTGAAGCTAGTCTCTGACAAATGTGGGGCACTGCACTTCAATATCATTTCATTGGAAAGTTGAGTTCGCTCCCTGAAGCCGAGAGTTGCTCACGGTGAAGCGTCAAACTGGCCGACACACATTCACAACACATCCGGTTTAACGCATTTCAAAGTAAGATAATTCCAATCGCTTCACAATGGATATCCTCCACACACGGCAGGTTTTTGCTGTTATTTTGAAAGCGAATCCACTAACTTCCGACTTTATTCCTGGTTGCTTGGCGCTGCTAAATCCGCCAATACGTTGAGAGACTGGGGTGGACACAGTTCCTGTCCCGGGCCAGTCAAACGTTAAGGCGGCATACTTGAGGGTGGTTTTCACTTCACTGACGTTACATGATTTAAATTGTGTCTGTTATCTTCGTTGGTATGGCTGAATATAAACAGCATTTCCTGTCTGCGGGCTGAGCAACAATCAAGCAGGAATGAATGCCCTTGGGATGAACTGCAACTGACAAAGAACTAGGAGTGTGAAAAATAGCTTCATGTCAAGGCCTCTGAATCCTCATTTGATAGTTTTATCTCAAGCTGACACTTGACAATGTAATAACCAACAGTTGCCATATTAAATCCATATCTATCATCTGTGAAACTGAACAGACATATCTCATTTAGCATTTTATTAACCACCTTTTAATTACCACCACCAGTTTGTAATAGGCCTACCTTCCAAATGAATGATTAATCAAACCAAAATATTGATCAATGGCTGTACTAAATATTTAATAGCGAGTAGAAATAATGATATAGCCTATGGTATTTAGTAGTGGAGAAGAAGAATGAAATCACATAATCTTTGATATATATTAGTTTCTGAATATGAACCGGTGAGTTACGATTGCTATTTTTTTAGATTAGATTAGATGACACTTAATTGTCAGATTCCCCTGGAATGTTATGTCACAAGCTGAATCTCTCACACATGCATGAAATAAATGCTAAAGTTTACAACAAACCCAAAAAAGTAATTGAACAGATATCCTAATCACACATTGAGATGAGAATATCAACTAGTATATTTCATATATAAGGTCAACCTGGTGACTAGTGATGGAAATAAGAGGCAATTTTTCATTACAGCCGCTTTTTAATTGGCCAAAGTTTGACTAGTGAGCAATATAATAAGTACAAGCATTGCCTTTAACATGTACTATATTATCATCTGTTCACTGGCAAAATAGTGATTAAGTAATATTAATAATTTAATTCAATTAAATTGAGATAATTAATTCAAAATTAAAACAAACATTTCAATTGAAATCAAATGAATTAAAGTGGTTGTGATTAAAACCCAAATTCCCACCAACTGCTATTTACATGAATGTTAGCGACTGACTAAAAAAAGGAACAGTGGTTACAGTTTCTATTGAACAGGGAATTGAGGTTTTCTCTATTAAACAAACAAAAAAAAAACACTGCAAGGAACACAAATTCTATAACATAGCTCACAGTAACATTGTGAACTTTGTAACACTTCAGTGGTGACACCCAGTGGTTGCTTTTTTTTTTTTTTTTTTTACAACTGGAGGAGCAGGGGAAACCCCACAGACCCTCTGAAAGGGTTTCTGTCCTGCTGACATAAAAGATTCCTCTTCATCTCTGCACTAATGACACATTCTCCCATAATAATCTTTTCTTTTTTTTTTTTACCACAAACAAATAATGTATGTAACAGACTTCATGTCTTGTGCTCATGAATATGCAAACAAATCACTGTATGTTGAGTATTGTTACTATTCACAATTAAGCACACACAGCACATTCATTTTTATCTCAAATACTTTAAATGTCTAATATCTCACATTAAAAACAACAATCCTTTTATTTCACATCACTCCAAATATGTTTGATAAGCAGCAAAGCAGGAGCAGGACAGCATAACAGGCAGAGTCGCCCTGTACTGTGTGAATGGTGCGGTAACTAAGGATGAACTGGTACAAATACATTCTTAAAAGCTATATACAATATAATGTGCCTGTTATGGTATGTTTGAGAGACGTGTGCCTGCACAATGATTATTGCACATGAAACTGTGATGTTATGACACTGTTCTGAAACTGTACTATTACCTCCATCATGTGAAAGTAACAATACTCGCACATTAGGTGTGTGTGTGTGCGTGTGTGAGTGTGGTTCAGTGTTTCCTGTAGATGTTTATACATCTGATGGTGATGTGTGGTTTTGGTTTAAGGGCCAGGGTTGTTCCTGATTCCTGCTCTAGCTTGGTGCAGTTTACACTTCTTCTATATGTTTCAGAATATTGGCCAAAAAAATCTAATAAACTAAAGCAAAAGGAGTCTGAATGATAAACAGCAATGCCCAAGGATTGCATACATAATCAGTGTGTGTGTGTGTGTGACAGAGCTAGAGCAACAGGTGGTCGGCCTGACATCATCATCACATTCTTGGAAGGGCTGAAAAGAGAGAGAGAGAGAACAACAAGCACCCACACACGCTCT
Source organism: Scomberomorus guttatus (assembly GCA_038419695.1). Lineage (NCBI taxonomy): Eukaryota > Metazoa > Chordata > Actinopteri > Scombriformes > Scombridae > Scomberomorus > Scomberomorus guttatus. The sequence continues at coordinate 17,252,635 of CM076447.1, forward strand.
CACACACGCTATCACACACGCTATCACACACGCAAACTCCACAACAAACAGATCGCAACAGGTGCTGGGCCACAGGAAGTTGTCTCCATAGTAACACGGTTCTACATCCTGCTCATTTGAAGCAAGCTGTGCATAGTCACACACACACACACACTTGCACTTGCAAAGTCATCGCAACATGTGAGCAGTGTGTGTGTGTATATTCTCAGATACATTTGATCTACATGTGTGCATTTACACCACATACAGTAGGCCTAGATGCAGTGATATATATATATATATACACACTCTTATTACATAGCACATGCTGGCTGTTCATCTTCCAACAAAGTATTCTGTTGTCTTTGATTCATTTTGATCCAATTTAATATCCTCCGCTGTCTCCATCTCCATGATTTGGCCAACTTATATGTCTCTGGCCTGACTCAGACACCAGCTGCAGCTTCACAGTGCACAGAGGCCGCCATGTGAGAGGTGAAAGGATTAGAGGTCAGGGATCTGCCGGTCAGCAGAGTGTGAGAATGTGTGTACTGTATGTGGATTTTATTCTTGTCACTGTTTGCTTCCCTTGTTGAAAAAAAAAGAGTAAAAGCACAATGGGCTGCCATATTATCAACACCAGATCCAGTTTCTCTCCAGTGAAATGTCAGAATAAATACTGGCGCGGTCACACCGAATGCTCAGGCAGCTTTCTGTCATTAAATATAAGGACGGGATTGGTGCCAGATCGTTTAATCTGAATGCTACAGTGTATGTCTGTGAAACCTTATCAAATGAGATTGTGATGATGTGTTCATTCTTGAAATATAGTCACAAGTTTTGAGATGGTTACCCTTGACCTAAGAAATATTTTAGTACTTTTTTGACCAGTGCAAATGCAATGTGAGCACAGGTGACTTGCTCTCTTTGGAGCTCTTTTAATTGTCTGTTGTCTTGTTGTTACCAATGGCTTTTTATAGCTGACAAATCCTGCTAATTGGCATTCAACATGACTAAAACTCTTGACTAAGCAATGAGGTCTGGAGCACATAGTTATAACTGGAGCTTTATTTATAATGTGCACCTTATTAAAAAAAGAACCTCATCTAAACAGATCTGATCTAAACTGTCCTGTTTGTTGAGGCATCAGTTTGAGCTCTAATTGATGCACAGAGATTCCCTCATCCTTATAACATGACTCACCAAACACTAGTGTTTATTCTCATGTCATAATTTGTGAACACATGCACACACACCTACCTTAGTGCTGTCCTGGCACTGGAAGACGTAGCAGGCACAGTTTGGTGCACCTCTGACCAGGCAGCCAAAGCTGCTGGGCTCCTTGCTGTTGTGAATTAGTTTGGTCACCTGGTGCGGACGGCATTCAAACAGCACTGTATGTGTCAGAGGGTCCCAGACAACCCCCTCAGCCCAAACGGACACACACCGCACCCATGATGCCGACACACATAGAAAAACTGTCTGATTCTGGGTAGAAGGATCCAGCTGTCCTCCCCCGGGTCCTGCACACCGCACCTCCTCCCTCTCAGCGGGCCGAGATCTGCTAATCTCAGCCACCACCCAGGGCAGCATGGCCATGGTGGTCATGTGGTGGACCGGCAGAGACCCGATTAATGTCAGTTTATATCGTATCTCCTCCTCTGCCTCTTCCTCCACCTTTTCCCCCCATGTAGCAGTCGTCTCCCTGGCTGAGGTGAGCTTTTGCGAAGAGGTGAGATGTGAAAGTGATGGAAATGAGCGGTGGTTGGAAGTCAGATTAGGACGGGGTTTGTCAGAGCTCCCTGGCCTGAGGGCTTCACCTCTTCTGGGCTTCACTTCAAAGTAGAGTCCCTCCATGGCTCCTGTGGCCAGAGGCAGCTGTGTGCCTCTGCTTTCACCTGCAGAACATCAGCTATTTATCATCCAACAGGTAACAGGACAACCACAGGCACATGCAGCATCTGTTTTAGCTTTTAAGAGTTCAAAATAAATATACAAAGCAAACAGTTTCTTTTGAATGGATTTATTATTTAATGCTATTCCTGGATTTTTGCTCCACTTTGTCATCGTTGGAGAATCAGGTCAACATTCCCTGGACGCAATGAATCAGTGAAGCCCTGTGGTGTTGTAGTCAGAGGGTCATTTAGAGGGTACTACAAAAATGACCACCTGGTGTTTACCCAACCATAAACACATGGCTTGACTACAGACCTAGACCTTTACAGTGTCAAGGACACACACACACACACACACACACAAGCACATGACAGCCTACACTGAGGATCATATTTGGCCAGTCGTACAGAAATGAGGGAGGGGTACAGCTGACCCCTTTAAGCCTACATACAGTAATGAACATAGGAAACTTACATTATAATGTCTATAATTACTGACAGATACAGGGGTACGGTGTTAGAATTTGTATGTGAAATCAAAGCCACGGATAAAAGGTTCAAGTGACAACGTCGGTAAATGGTTACCGTAGCGGGACGTGATTAAAAATGGTGATAAATGAGAATCATAACGTTTACGTCAATTCCAAAGCGGCTCCTTACGTACCTGATGTTTGACCTTGCAATACAAATATATCCCTCAGGGTACATCAGTTGGGACAGTGCAGCGCGCAGTGTGGGTCTGTCTGCAGCATTCAAACAGCGCACGGAAGTGAAAATGAGGTTTTATATCCGATGGGCGCAGTCAGAGCCACACGCCTCATTTCAAGTTGGGTAAAGTTGGAAATATATTCAAACACAAACGACGCCTCGAATATATTTCCAACTTAACCACACTACACCGCACGGAACAAATTATCTTTACGCACGGCTTGCTCACTATTAATGTGCGCTATTCCCAAAGTGATACATCAATTATTTAATCCATATAACATCATTTCATCTCCTCCTTGTGTCGGCTTACCTCTTCACTGCTAGAACTCCGCGGTCCTGTCCGGCGTGAGCAGCGGTACAAGTGTAACCGAGAGAGGTTGTAGTGTATGTCAGAGAACCCCCCCCCCAACACACACACACACACACACACACACAGGGGGAGAGCTCCGCACAGCCCTGCCTGTCATTAGTTTGAGTTAAATATAGATGGCAGGGTCGTCTGTACCTCCCTCCTCTCTATACTCAGATGGGGCATGACAAGTGCATGCTGCATGCATGCGCTGCTAGAGGATGCCGAGGCGACGTGTACGCACGTAGGGTATAGTGTACATAAGAGAGAGAGTGTGTGTGTGTGTGTGTGTGTGTGTGTGTGTGTGTGTGTGTGTGTGTGTGTGTGTTCGTGTTCCCGCTTTATCCAGATACATTTGTCTCCACTTGCACTGTTAGAAACTGTCATTTATTGAGGAAATGTATATTTGTAGCACAGTATCTTTGAGAAAGAGGCACATTAGGAAAGGCGAGCTGCTAATTACCCATTTCTGGAACGGTCATTCATGATCACTTAAATAAAGGGTCATAGATGTATATTACACATGATGGTGTGAAGAGTCCCTTTCAGTTTTAACTATTCATTTCAAAGAATGAGCAGTGGGTGCATTTTAAAGATTCATGTACAATTCCTCCACTTGGCGGTGCTGTGAGCTTTCAGGCTTAGTCATTTTACAAACTCTAAAATTAATTATTAAACACCAGGTATTGAATTAAACTTCAAAAAAAAAAATCCACTGTCACTTTAAACGCTATACCTCACTATTAACTAAGATATTACATCTTCAAAGTTTAACAGGAGTCTACAACATCCATTAGTTTAAAGTTACAGTATTAGTTTTCATATACACTCCTGTGTAACTCTTCATATTAGCAGCCTTGCAGTTGAGTGCAGCACAGTGTGGAATGCATAAATGTTAAATACAGATACAGCAATCTGTGTATCTATCGCTATTCTCAGGAAGCAGGAATGACTGTCTGTGGAGAGGTGAACATTTCAATGTTGTGGTGTTAAGATCACCAGTGTTGAGATAAACTGAAACCAAAACACAAAGCTGTGATGTGTTGTGACTGCTTAATGTAAAACTGGCACTGGACCTGAAATTAAAGCTCCAAAACAGATGGATGGTTTAACTAACTCAGAATGGAGGTTCGACGTTTCAATGAAACCTGCAGATTATCAAAATAAAGACTGGAAAAAAAAAAATTTGCTAAAATAGTAAGAAAAGTTATTGTAAATCAAAGTGAAGCCTGAGTTAAATGAAGAATCCCTTCTGACGTAATTAAGACATTATATGAAATGCTGCTCAGAGATATTAGTCACAACTGGTCCTGTTTCTACGTCTGCCTGTAACTATGAAGATCAGTTCTACTCCGGCTTCGGCTGCAGCTTATTCTTCTTTGGCTCAAAGAAGTTTTCAACGATGGCATCGACCAAGTCATCCAGTTCCTTCTTCAGGTGCGTCACATCACTGTTACAGAGCCGGAAAGTCAGAGAGGAAAACAAAAAGACATAATGAAGTAACAATGTTTAAAATAACCGGAGTTTCCTTTTACAGTTAGGACAGTTGTCACTGTGGGAAGCTGGCCTGATCTCAGAGGTGACGTACCTGTTACCAGGGGCAGCACAGAGTTCAGTGTAGTATTTGATTTTTGGTTCGGTGCCGCTGGTCCTCATAGTGGCCACGCCCCTGTTAGAGAAGGTGAATGTGATCATCTGACTGGAACTAGAGGTGGGAAGAACCTGTGGATGAGAGGAGAGAGCAATGGATGGACAGAAAGAAATAAAATGTAAGAGGAACTTTTGCATACAGTACAAAACAGTGGCTTTAAAGTATCATTTCTTTTTTACTTTTTTAACACTGCTGCAGAAGGCTGGAAATGAATGTTCAGTTTAATTGCATGTCTCCACATATAGTCTCAATGCAATTCACTAACCCCAAAACATTCAGAGGAAAAGCTCAGTTATTAGAGTGGTATATGAAAAATTATTTAATAATTCTACGACTTAATATTACATCCAAAATATTTACAATTTCTTATATGCATAATTATGTATAATTATAATTTCTGATCCCAGTATGAGTCCATCCAGGGACTTTAGTTGTTCTTCCTGTTTCCTACCTGTATCTCCACTATCAACCGTCTAATAAAAGGCAAAGTATGCCCACAAAAAATGCCCTTTAAAAAAAGGTTATTGTCTAATGGCAGACAACACAATGTTCTTACAGTGCATAACAAATGTCTGGGCAAGAAAACATTAAATGCCAGAGGTCAGCAGTGCTCTGTGTGGATGTGCATGAGTCTGTGCGTCCTTACAGCCTTTTTATCGGGTTGGTTGCTGTCGTGGCCAGTGGTCAAATCTCGTACAGCAGAGATGGAGAAACGCCCACATTTGGTTGGGTATGAGTCCTTCTGGCCGCCGTAGTTGCGCAGGCGCTCAAACAGACTGCGGATCACATCCTGGTCATGGCAGATGAAGTAAGAGTTCTTACTGATGTGGTAGCCGTACCTGAGAATGGAGGAGCAGAGAGAGATGAACACTCTACATCCAAAATTAGCTCTTGACCATCTGAAAAATGTGACGTAATTTTTAATAAAATAACAGTTTTAATAAAAGTCAACTTTAATGTAGAACAATGGACAAGTGTTAAATGAGAACTTTATTATGAACAAAATATATGAATTTCTTCAAATTAAAATAATTAACACTGTTGATGAGAGATGGAACAAAATGCCACTGAATAAAAATGCTGTTGGATATCAAATCATTAGCACAGAATTAGCAGAATTCAAAGGCAGATGAGTACAGTGATGTATATGCATGTGTGTGTGTGTGTGTGTGTGTGTGTGTGTGTGTGTGTGTCTTACTCTTCAAAGATGGTAGTGAGTTGCTGAGAAAGGCTTGTGTTTTTAGTGGCCAGATAAGAAATCATCTCTCCTGCTATGGCTGCAGCGCTCACCCCGTCCTTGTCCAATACAGACGGACTACACATATACCCTGCAACATAAACACACACACACACACACACACACACACACACACACACACACACACACACACACACACACACACTGCTTAAACCTCCAGCTGCTGTAGTCACTTGCCTCTCTTACTAACAGTGTGTGCAAAAGTATGCAATTCCAATTATAGCATCATAATCATGTTATATGGGAATGCTCTAAACTATGTGATGTATGTGTGTGTTTGACTGAACATCTGTCATATTAACCCCAGGCGACCTTTAACCCTGCATGTTTGACTGCAGGCATGACTCAAAAACTTCAAACAACCAAGACCAAGGTCCTCAGTTGACAGAAGTCTGACATTTTCATGCTTTGTTTTTAATGAGTTGATGTATTCATTTATCAAGTCACCCAAGACTGTACAACATGGTTAGAAAACCTGTGTAAACACACTTCAGAAGACGTTGGCTGCTACATGCATTATGAGTCTGCTGAAGGAGGCTACAAAAGATTGTTCTACAAAAGGTTATACTGGTTACACTGGTTACACTAGGTAGATCCATGACTCCTTGTGTGATTCTTTCTATACAGGTAATGTTACTGTTTGAAGATGCAGTGGAGTGTCTGAAGTAGGTTGTTTCAACCATCCTAGTTATCCTGTTGGTGTGAAGCGAACAGCATCTAAGCTCAGATATGGAGGTGGTGCGCTGTCTAGTATTATGTGATGTACTGTTAGAATAGTTCCAATGATGAGTATATGGGGACAGGAAAAATAATAAATAAAAAAACAAATTTAACTTTATTTGTATTATTATAAATTTATTACTATTTTTTCTTTGTTTGTTTTGTTGTCTTGTCCTTGTCATCTTTATTCCATTTGAATGTACACATTATGGTATACGTTGTTTGTCTAAAACTATGTACCTTATGTCTACATCTGGGTGTGTCAAAAATATATCGAACAAACAAACAAACAAAAAAACCCAAATAAATTTAACTCAATATTTTGATAAAAAAGCATAGTCGTCACCTGATCACAGATACATTTACATCACATGAATACTTTAAGGGAGATCAAATTAACTTCCTCAGAACAGCTTCCATATGATCCTACATGTGGACAACATAAACTTGTGTGTGTGTGTGTGTGTGTGTGTGTGTGTGTACCTATGGCCTCCTCAAAGGCAAACAGAACGGTCTTGCCCTGGTCCAAAAGGTCTCTGGCTCTGTTCCCCATCCACTTGAACCCTGTCAGTGTTTCCTATACAAACATAAGGTAAAAGCATGAATATGTCTAATGTCTAATATAATAGCATAAAAATGTTGAAGCAACAGTGAAGCCTACAAGTGTGCATTTAATTGTTTCACCATCAGCCACATTATTCTCTGTCTGCTGCTAAATTACTATAATTGGAAGTATTTTATGAACCATTTTCTTTGCAAGAGAACCTCATATATCTTCTTTCAGCAGATCAGTTTAGATCTGCCTCTTCAGTAAAAGAACAAAAGAACACTGTGTTTTAGGCTGAAAAATCAGTCAGTAAAAATCAGTAAACATTTTTATGCAGGTAACACTAGATTTGAGTTTTAAGGATTTTCTTTTGCATTTTGCCTTTATTTGACAGTCAAGAGTGTAGAGAGAGAGAAAACTCGGGCAGAGAGAGGATACGACAGGCACCCAATCTAATAGTGGTTTGGCTACCCAGGTGACTCGTGCATTTGGGTTTTAATATTTGTCTTTTTAGTATGTTTTCTATTTTATGCCTTGATGCTTCCAAGTTTCACTTTTGTAACAAACTACAGTCTTGAACTTGATGGTGTTACCTCAAAGTGGAAGCCTTCCTTGAGGGCGATGGCGCGCAGTATCTTGGATGATACAGTGCTTGACAGCATGTAGAGGTTTTTCACAGCAGCAGCGTCAGAGTTCTGCTGTTTCCAGCAGCGGAACATCCACCAGCCAAGCAACGCTCCCAACTCATTACCACTGAACACTCGCCACTGTCCACTGACAGAGAGAGAGAAGAGAAGAGAAGAGAAGAAGAGAAGAGAGAGAGAGAGAGAGACAGACAGACAGAGGTTATGGAAGTTTGAGTGCACAAAAAATATAACCAGAATCCTATTTAACATGTTTATAAATCACCATTCTGTGATGTTTTCGGTGAACATACTTTCCATTAACCTGGTTCATTAACACAGTCAGTGATTTACCACATGTCCCAGAATAACTTTTGAAAATTCCTCTGCAAATTAGGGTGAAATTCTTTTGCTGTGGTGCCCACAAAAACACACCTCTCCTGCTTCTCAGCGATGGCCAGTCGATCAGCATCTGGGTCGTTAGCCAACACTGCAGTGGCCCCCTCCCTCTCTGCAAGGGCAAACGACAGTGTCTGCAAAACACACACACACACACACGCACACATTCAACAACCACACAGCACTATTGTGGACTGGCATGTTTGCGTGTTGGCATGTTTGTGTGTGTGTTCAGTGCGTACCAGGACTCCCTCTCCCTCCTCAGGGTTGGGATATTTGACGGTGGGGAATTCAGGGTCTGGATCTTTCTGCTCCTCTACAGCATGTGGAGGGTGAAGGTCAAAAGCCTTGAAAGCTGACTGGACAAATGCGTGGCCAACGCCGTGCACGGATGTATGCACAATTTTCACATCTGAACTCTTGTTTATCTCCCTGTGGATAAAAAAGCCCAGGTCAAAACACTGTTTTTTGTCTTTAAGTGTTTATGTATCCTTCTATCTACATTGTCACTACTGTATTACACACTACTATTGTAGTGTTGCATGTATGTCCTTGTATAGCCTAAAGCTACATTACATGCATGCATTACAGAGCACAGTTTTTTATCTAGTTTTACAGCATGCTTTACTCAGCCCTCGGGCGTTTCAAATGGTGCATGCTGTTCAGTTTATCTGTGCAGCACCTGTGATGACAGTGTTTCTGGATGGCTTTGAAGTATTGTGTGTGGATGTCCTGGTAGGGGTCTTTGAGCAAGGGGCTCTTCAGGGCCTCCTCTGTGTTCCAGGACTCAGGCCAAGGCTCCAGGTTCTCCTCTATGGCCTTAGAAATACCTTTGTCATGAGGGGACACAATCTGAGCACCGTTCTCCCAATACACCTGAGACAGAGACAGAGCAAAAAAAGAAAGATGTGAGAGCAGACTGAACTCTGACCAAGATCTAATGAATCAAACAAGCAAATCAACACAGAGTTTACAGAGAAGGTCAAAGCAAACACATAACATGTCAGTCAGTCTGCGGCGCACTATTAGTTTGATTTTTAAATACTTTTATACATGAATCGGGGCCTGAGCCTGGAACACTTTTGCCAAAAAAGATGGCAAATGATAAGTGGTAAAATGTGTTACCTTGTACCCATTGTCCTGTTTGGGGTTGTGAGAGGCGGTCACCATAATACCAGCACACAGACCCAGGTGGGAAACTGTGAAAGGCTGCAGGAAGAAGGATACACACTCAAAGGTCATAGCATACTATCTATAAAATATATTCAAAGCACTCAGGAAATAAAACAAATAAACATGTTGATGGTTGACACCAAAAAATGATGACCCTTGTAATTTGTGGCTGTGTAATTGTAATTGTCACAGGGCAAAGTAAAGCTACACAAACCTTTAAAGGTGAACATGTTGCCTACATCAACTCTAACAAACTTGGCGTAAAGATTCAATCAATTCAATGTGTAGTATAGACGCAAGGTCATGTGAGTGGTGCCCCCTTCACAGGTCTTGAAGTATAACCTGGTGAATGTGTGTTATGCAACATGTAGTATACTAGGGGGAAGTGTGCTTTCTGAATGGAATTTGCCCCGTAGCTTCTGTCCCACTGTTACCTGCTCCACCAGTCGACATGACAGCACACAAACTGACTTTATTCGTTTCAAAAATTGATCCTCCAAGTTCAGTATTAAGCATGTTTAAAATATGATCATAAGCAATAAAATGATCCTTCCAATTTAAGGTGTAAGTTTAACTGTTGCAATGTCCCAAAAAAACCCAAATGAGGAAGTAACAGAAGTTCAAGTGATTACCACAAAGGGTGTAGGGGTGATGTCAGAGAAGAGATAGACAGGCACTCCTCGGCTGATGAATACAGCTGCAGCCAGGCTGGCGAATCGCTTGCTGCTGCCCCCGCTGGGAGGGTGGGCCCTGGCGTCATATCCAATCACCACCCCTCGCTCCTTAAGGTTCCCAAAACTCTCCTCCAGGTAGTGACAGAAACCCTGTAATGGAGGGAATGATGAGAGGGAAATTCGGGAATGAGTTAAGAGAAAAGGATGTGGTTAAAATGTTGGGAAAGACACGTAACAGCAACAGGAAGCCAGTGAGAAAAGTTGCTGCATTGAGATCCTACAATGATGGGTAATGAGGTGGTGGCACGTAAGCTATGCAGTCGACCACGAGAGACTGGAGTGTCTTGACTGCTTCAAACAGCAGAGAACGAGAATCAATAATGTGTACGTCTGGCTCTCCATGTGACCCGATGTATATCGCACGTGTTAGTAGTTTATCTATTAACCAACCTGTGTGGTCTGGATGATAGTGAGGTCATTCATACAGGATATGCCGGGGCCCATGGCTGCCCTCAGACCTGCTGTACCAAACTCCATCCTGGAGGAGAAACATTTCTTCAATGTCTCCACTGCTCCGTCCTTCACCAGATCCTCCACCATGGACACTGTCTTTGGGTTCTAGGGAGGAAACACACACCCACATACGCATTTTGTAATACATTCAAATAAATCCAACATTTACTGTAATGTAGAGCTCATAGCTTTTTCCTTGGATATTAGGTTAGAAATATAATTTCTAATATGTCTTTTAAAAAGCTATTTTATTTTCTAGCTTTTAGGTGACTTCTAAACCATTTGGTTTGTTTTTGTCTCTTATCAATCCATTTGAGTGATTATTGTTTGTGGCTCCAGATTCAGATTTAGGCTCCAATTAACTTAATTTTACAGATGATTCAATTAATCTTTAAGTCTATAAAATGTAAAAAAGGTAGTGAATTTTTGGCAGTTTTACTTAAAAATAATGACAAATTGTTTCTACTCTTTTTCAGATTATGCACAGTGTGAAGGAAAAGATTACAGAGGATATTCGTTCTTTGATGCAAATTACTTTCTGTAGAGTTTAGGTCAATTCTGGTATCCTTATCAACTATGGTTGTATTTTGTTTTGTTTTGTTTGTTGCATGAATGAAGAGTCAATTTTCTGAATAAAACAAAAAACCTCACAAAAGAATAGTAAGTGGCTTCATATGACACTTCATGATCAAATGGGCCACTCGGGGTCACTGAGGAAGCTTCCCTAACACAATTATCTTAAGACTAATGAATCTAGGCCCCTTTTCCAACGTGACTTGATTGGTGGCATCCCATGTCTCTTTAAGGCCATGAATGACTCTGTTTGTGTTGGTCAGATGGCCGGACGCATGTTAGTGTTCTCACACATCTGTGTCTGTGCACTTTAGTGTCGTATGACCGAGCCTTTTCTCTGTGAAATTACTGATGATCAGTATATCTGTCTGTATGGAGGAAGTGCATTCTCTTTTTGATGAGGGCAGCAGAGAGGGAAAGGAAATGTGGCACACAAAGCATTTATATTTGTTTAATTTATTTGCAACACAGTTTCATGGAAATGACTGTGATTTTCATATGAACCCTAACCCTAACCTCTAAATGAGGTTTTCCTCGCTGTAATCATTCCTCCTGTTCATACTGGCTGTTAAAAGATCCCCTTAAAATGTACTTTCAATGTAAGTGATGGAGGCCAAAATCCACAGTGTGTCCACACAGTCATTTTCTGCAAAAATGCATTTAAAAGTGTATCTGAAGCTTCAGCAGTCTGAGTTAGTCATATCAAGTGGATATCTGCACATCATCATCCACATTTACAGTCTTTTTAGCATCAAATTCCCTCTTTGTGTTTCCTCGGACAGTGTTTCCCTGTTGAGCTGTGGTGGAAGTATAGTAACAAAAAGAGGGACTTTGGCACTAAAAAGACTAATATTGAAAGATATCTACTTGATTTGACTCATTTAGACAACTGAAGCTTCATATTAGCTTCAGATAAACTTTTAAATACATTTTTGCACAGAAGGAGGACTGTGGATTTTGGCCTCCATCACTTACAAATACATTATGAAGGGATCTTCTAATGGTCAGTATGAACAGGAGGAATGATTATGGCAAAAAAAACCTATTTCAATGTTCATTTGGGCTCCTGACTGATGTTTTAAGACGTGAGAAATTGTGAACATATGCTTTAATTGAACATTGTCTCTTTACAGGAAAGTTTTCTTAATTAGAACCATTTTATTGAAAATACAATGTACAAAATACAGTGTTTGTGTCATTCACCTGCCATTAGCAGTGTCAGTTAGGGGTGTTTTAACTGCTGTAGCTAAGTCCTACTGTTATAAACACTATTCATACATAGTTACACACTGTGTGATATTCGTATGGTATTTTAATAACCACTAGAGGATTGACTGAAAACTGTTTTCCATAACGTCAGGTAATATTTCCTGAATTCATCTAACCGCAGCACATGAAGCTAGCTCGCTGTCAGCTTACCTTGTCATACTGCAGCCACTGCCCGACTGCCTGGTCCAGCTTGGTGTCACCGGTTTCCATTTCTCCTCTTTGCCTGAGTCCAGAGACTGTCCAGCTCGCTGTCTGTGGTCACACGAGGTGAATAGGCTCACCCTGAAAGCCGTTTCCTACACAAAACGGAAAACGCAGCTGAGGATGGATGCGTACGTTCGCCTGTTCACGAAGCGGGGCGGAGCGACGTAATGCGTCACGAGTTGCTCATCTGTTGCCTTCAGGGGTTGTAGCAAATGTGGTAATAACTACACCTGAGGGCTACACGGTTTCAACAAGTGGAGAGAGCGACTGGGACAAAGTGGAAATCTTTTATTGTTCTTCGAAAAAAAAAAACAAAGTACATAACAGCAAATTTGCGGACGATTTCTAATATGGTGCCAGTGGTAGATAGCCTACGTACAAGAATACCTGCGACGTAGTGGTGAAAAGAGGTACATTTATACAACATTTTTGTTGTACTTTAACCTCTCTCAGGTGTTTCCATTTTATGCATGCTACTGCATACTTCTACTGAAATATTGTACTTTTTTAAACCATACTACTACTGTACATTTGACAGCTGTAGCCACTTTGCAGATTAAGACAAAGATTTTGCATATAAAATTGTGTCTATAAAATATGCTTTTCATAATTTGAACTCAGTGGTGGAAAGTAACTAAGTACATTTACTCAAGTACTGTACTTAAGTACAATTTTGAGGTACTTGTACTTTACTTGAGTATTTCCATGTGATGCTACTTTATACTTCCACTCCACTACATTTCAGAGGGAAATATTGTACTTTCTACTCCACTACATTTATTTGACAGCTTTAGTTACTTTTCAGATGAAGATTTGACACAATGGATAATATAACAAGCTTTTAAAATACAACACATTGTTAAAGAGGAAACCAGTGGTTTCCAACCTTTTTGGCTTTTGACGTCTTACAAAAAGCAGTGTGTAGTCGGGGTCACATTTCAGATGTCTATGAGTTGTTAACAGCTCCACCAAATAGTGATTTTTCCCTCTAAACTTCTCACATGGTTTCATTTCAATAAATGTTCAAATTATACAACATTTCACCAAAAATAGAGAAAAAGTTCAAAAGTTGAAAACAGATTTGTGTATCAGAACTTTGTTTTTTCTTCTTTCCTCTCCCATTAATCATCTCACGACCCTTCAGATTTATCTGGTGACCATTTGGAGGGGCCCGACCCCTAGGTTGGGAACCACTGGACTAAACTAGCTAACTGTATATAAAGTAGTTGAAACTAGCTCCACCTCCAGCAGCTACAACAGTAACATGCTGCTTACACACTGATGCTTCAGTATTAATAATCTAATGATGTCATATATAATAATATATCAGTCAGAGGGACCAAACCACTACTTTTACTGCAATACTTTACATTTTGCTGCTAATAATTATGTACTTTTACTTAAGTAACAGATCTGAAAACTTCTTCCACCACTGTTTAAACTACCCAACAGAATACTTTGTGTTAATTATGTGAATTAAAATACACTGCTGGCTACAGCATGCAGAAGCTGAACATTAATGCATCTAAAAAGGGCCCATTCCACATAATGAGTATGTTTACTCTCAAAACTGTATGTAAATTGTGCTGATAATACTTTTGTTCTTTAACTTTCTGTAGGTAAATCTTTGAATGCAGAACTTTTACTCGCGACAGAGCATTTCCATATTGCTACTTATACTTTAGTAAAATGACAAATTACATTTTTTTTTTCCTCACTCAACCCAATTAAATGACCAGATTGGGATAATTATGTTGTGGAGACCATGTAGCATGTAGATCAACATGCAGTTAATGGTATTTTAAATTTGAACATATTCAATGTGTGTATTTTAAAAATGATTTGTAGCCTACTGCCATATGTTTGTGCCCGCAGATGAACAAACATGAAGTGTACCCTAGTAAACCAGACAGTCCCATGCTGTTAGTCCTTTACACACTGAACTTTAATCTATAACATCAGTGTCCCTGGACAGTGACAGGAAAACTGACTTTGACGAGTTTCCTAACAATACTAAGTGGCCTCTGAGTTGTTTTTTTAAAATCATAGTGGCATTCAGCAGCACAAAAAATCACAAACGCTTCTCATTTAATCTTCATTGGATACAACTGTGTTCATTTTTTCAGGTCACATTTATGAAGTAACTAATCAGGAAGACAGCCCACTTGTGGGAGCATTACTTCATCTTCTCTCTCACTTCTAGTAATGAATGACAGCAGTGAATATCAATAACGCTGCAAAGTATTTCTGGAGCCTACAAATGATGCACTTGAAAGACGACTAATATTCACGTTGCTTACAACCATACAGGTTCCTCATCAGGTGGAAAAAGAGGACATTTAGTGAGTGGAACCAAATGATTTTAATGTACCGTCGACATAAATTATACAAGAAGGCAATGTGAGAAATGTTAAAAGTTATCTAGGAAACAAATGCAAACACGTTTGAGATAAAGCACACAACTGATGCAACTCATTTCTCTTCCTGAACCACAGAACTAATAACAAATGAGACGGAGCGGATTCAAGTTTTATTTTTCTCGGGAGACTTCGGGTAACTTGTATTCATGTATTCATGTTATCAAGGTTATCAGACTATGTACAGCTGAGCTTAGTGGATGGTTAAAACGTATTACTGTCAGGGCTGCATGCTGTCTGGACACACAAGAACCATCAGATTTGCATCAAGCATGTGTAATAGAGGTATTTACAATATATTCACATATTTAAATTATTTTTAAATTAGTAAGTGTTGCAGTTCTAAATGGAAAAAATGATCATATTCCAAGAAGTTTTTTTTTTTAACGCACTCCTCTTTGGTTCCAACAGCAAACAGCAGCAACAACTTTAAAATGTGGTCCGAGTAGAGGCACTAGGAGATTCTCCTACTGTACTTCAAAGAGCCGAGTCTGTTTTTAATTCAAACTTTACAATGTGTAGTGACGAATGTGAAGAGATAAATTATAAATGATAGTTAAATGACAATTAGAAACGTATTTTATCCACTAACTGTAAACATTGTAGGTTGATGGAAGAAAACAGCTTCTTTAAGCTCATTAGCAATGTGAGTCATCTTGTTTAATTGAGATCGTTTAGCACTGTGGAAAATACTTAATAGTCTTAAAAATAATTAAACTAAACTGACTATACGAACTGTCACCTCACCTGTCGCCCAAACATATCAAGAGTAACCTATGAAGATGTCATGAAGAGATGCCACTGTTTGAGTAAGGATCAGCTTTACAGTGTGAAACAAAATGAACATCAGCTCTTCTGCAGTGAGACCTGAGGCAACAAAATGTTGAACACGTCCCTGTCGTGAACACAAAAACACTGTGGTCATAAAGTTCGCAGCCCTGACAGCCCCTGACACCCACACGTCACACAAACTGATGCTATCTGTTGCGCTTCCTTTGTTTTATAATAAACAGGTTCTCGTCAGTTGGGTACATCGGCGCGGCGCGCTTTTTGCCAGCAACCATGCGGGCAGCAGCTCTCCTCTTCTTCCTGTTTTCTCCTTCCTGTTTCTTTGACCCTGACCCCTGCATCGCCCCAGGTACCGTCCAACAGAGACCGTCTGGTCTGCTATCTCCGTGTCCCTCTGGAGGAACTTTCTTGGATTTCTTCATTCTCCTCTTCTTCTTCTTCTTCTCCTCTGTGTTCTCTCCTCTGCCTCCCCCTCTGGGAAAGTCATCCGCTTCGTCCAAAATTAGTTTAGTTGGTGGGAGCTGGTCTCTCGAGGTCGGCACCGGTCTCTTGGGTTTCCACGGTTTCCCTGCGCCCGCGCTTTCCTGCCGTTTGTACTTATCGTGCTCATTCGTTTTGGATTTCACAGCAGTAAAGTCATTGTTGTCATTAAAAAAGATGTGGCTGGGGCTGGGTTTGTAGCTGTTAGGGGTTTGGTGAGGTGTGTGGTTGTTTTTGTGATGGCTGATTTTCTGTTTCTTCTTTGGCGGCGGTGCTGGAGTGAGAGGTGTCTGAGAGCGGGCGGGGAGATAGCCGTTTTTCTTCAGGTCTGGGGGGAAAAAAAGAAGCAAATACTTTAATGATTTATTTTGTCTTTTGTCTCTCATGCAGGATATTGCTATGGCACCGTGAGCCAGAGTCAGGTCAGAAAAAGACCGGGTCAATATTCAACCCAAGTCAGGTAATGTTACACCAACTCATAAAGCCATATTCAGTCATAAAGAACGCAGGATTTAAGCTTACACACTCAGTGTGTCTGAGCTTTGCTGTGATGACGAAAAGACAAACATGTGTGACCTACCTTTAACCTTAATCTTTATCCTGTGTTGTCTGCGGTTGATGTCCTCCACAGTGTCGTAATGGTTGATGAATGGGGTGCTGGGATACGTTCCATTAAACATCCTGTGCCGTGTGCACGCCTGAGGAAAATAAACAAATGTGTGACAGCGCACACACACACATACAGAATTCACATGAAAACACAAGAAATATGAGTGACGTGTGGCATCATATTGATGAAAATGTGGACAGAAAAACAAACCACATACAGTGAGAGACACAGAGGTTGAAGATAAAAATTCTTTCACCATTCCCAACACAAATTCTGTTGTGTTTAATGCTTTTGTGAACAACACCAAAGCAGCTAACTTAATTTAACCAATTTTATTATCCAGGTTCAAATCGGACCAAACATTTGGATGTGAAACTTGTTGTTCTCTCATCTCATGCAGAAATAAAGAATAACTTCTAGAGTACAAATAGTGGTGAGAACTGAAGTTATTCAACAGTTTGTCCTGCACTCTACCAACAACCCATAGAAGAAATGTTTTCAGTTGTGCATGAGTAGAATAACTTTTAAATCTATTTTATACTTTGAACAGTTCCTTCTCACATTTCCTGCCATGATTCTAGGCTTTATTTTAGTCCAGAGGCCGAAAAGAAACATTCAAAATGGTTTATTCCTGCACATGTTATAAAATCAAAAGCTACTTACATGGCCAAAGTGTCCTTTCCTGGAGCAGTTGTAGCAGTAGGCGGGGGTTCGACCCTGGTCCTCTCCCTGCCGCTTCACAGGAGGACCTGTCCTAGTCTAAATACAGAGAGACAAAATTAAAAGAGACTTACTAGAAAACCAAACGTGTTCTTTCTCTCTGCGATCGGCTAAACCTGCAGGATACAATGAACTGTGGTGGTTTAATCTTCCACTTCGCTCCCATTCTCCCTCTTCTCTCCCATCATTCCCATGCTCTCTATTGATACGGGCTGCTGTGTATTGTACGGTGAATATGGGTGCTGATATAAACTGGTGATTACTGGGGTTATAGTTAGAGGCCTGTAATGACCCTGTATGATAAGTAACCGTGTGTGTGTGTGTGTGTATATGTAT
This sequence comes from Scomberomorus guttatus, assembly GCA_038419695.1. Taxonomy (NCBI): domain Eukaryota; kingdom Metazoa; phylum Chordata; class Actinopteri; order Scombriformes; family Scombridae; genus Scomberomorus; species Scomberomorus guttatus. Next base: position 17,270,525 of record CM076447.1, read on the forward strand.
GCGTGTGTGTCTGTGTGTATGGGACACGGGGTCCCGTCCCCTATGGGCCAGTGTTCTGAAAGCCTTCCATGCTCCAGCGCCCACAGCAAATATACACTGATAAAGAGAGAGAGAGGAGACAAAGGCACAGTGCATTTACTGCTAATGTTACACACACACACACACACACACACACACACCTAATGCCATTCTCTGAAACACTCACACACCTTCACACACATCTAAGGTGCCCCCTCCTTCCTCTCTCCCCCTGATTCCGAGATTACAAATGATTTGCGCCCCACGTCATTTCTTAAACATAGCTCAGCTAACCTCCCCTCCTTTTCTTCTCCTCTCCCTTCCTCCTGCTTCCCTCTCTCCTCCGTACACACCCCTCCGTCCCCCACATCTACCCCTCACACTTGTTTTTTTCCCCCCCCTCTCTCTCTCCCTCTTTTCCGCTTGAGTAGTTTTGCGGCAGAAAGGATGAATGCTATTAGAGCGTCCCGTCATTATCGGGTCAGGCCGGCCGGGCCCATCTCCATCACAAAGGCCAGGAGATCACAGACCTTTTGCGAGCGCACACACACACGCACACACACACCCTAAGGAGATCACAGTCCCCGTCTCAAGCCACCCCTCCACCCCCCGACCTCCACCCTTCCTGCCCCTCTTCCCATTCATCTTTCATGTAAATTGGCTGTAGGTCTCCCTCTGTCTCTCCCTCCCTGACCTTGGGCTCGTGTTATCTCAACATACTCTGATCCAGCACATAAGACAGAATGAATGAAAGCAAGGGAGAGAAGAAAAAAGAAGAAATGAAATCCCCTCCTATTCTTCCATCAACCTGTGATAGCTGTCTGGCGTGAATGTGCGTCTGCGTGCGTGTGAGGAGGTGTCTGCCTCATACAATATTAATTAACTGGATGAACCTTCATCCCTCTCTCATTCCTGCTCTGTTTTCATCCTGCGCCTCCTATCAGGAATCTAAATAGCTAAAAGAGTGGGCCTGAGGGATCATATCAGTTTGGTGTCTTTCTCTTTCTCTCTTTCTTTCTTGCTCTCTCAGGGGTTTGGAAAGTGGTTCTAGAGAGTCTGGCTGTGCAGTGAAAGTCAATTCTGCATAGTTTTAGACAGTTTTGGAGACACCAGTCATGTGCTTGGAAATTGCTTCAGCTCAGCATCAAATCCAATCCACTAATTCTGACTCACTTATTGTAGCTGTAAAAGGCTCAACAGGTACTTGCTTGGGTCACACATCAACACGAACACTTCCTAATTGAAAAACCGAATTGATTCGGATTTGAAACATAACAAGTGATGTAATCATCTAACTCCTCTCACTTTTAATATTACCTGTACTATTGCTGAGGAGCACTTTGTGGTTTGCATATCAGTAATGCTACTGTTGTTTTCTTTGTAGTCACTGTCTCTGACGTACTATGTCTTTACTATGTTTTATTACGTTTTAAGAAACGAAACAACTTTGTACGATATGTCTTCCAACCACATCTTAAGGCAAAAGTGTTTATAGCTGTTTCGGCCACACTCAGTAGAGCGGTGAATACTCTGCTATCATAAGGAGAGGTGAGACGCAATAAACGTTGAAATGGGGATAACTGTGCACACTTGCAGACAAATGTTCCTCAAAGGAATTTGTGGTGTTGTACTCGGTTGTATATGCAAAAACTGTTCTGATCCTGCCTACTTTCATGCCTCTGAGCACCTGGCCAGTTGCTGCATGAAGTCACAGTGCTTGTTGGATTCTTACATGGTTTTAAGTAATCGGGCTGAGATTTCTTAAAAGTCATGTAAATGTGAAACCCGTTTTCCGTAATTGGAGGAGGGGAGGTAGATTTCTCCTGGAGAACGCAGATGTCTTGGTCATGTACGCAGGTAATCTGGTTTCTAATCTGCCTTTTACAAACACACGTGTGCATGACAAAGACTTCAAAGAAAGTAACAGCGGAGCGGACAGATACTTTCATTGAGTAATATGTTCATCAAAAATTTGTCAAAAACTGAAATTTACTAACACAAAGTAGCTAGTAGAAGTCTTAACAGGTTTGTTTCCACTTGAACTTGTCTGTCTAGCTCGCTATCTGAAAATGTCTCCATATCTCCATATTTAACAATTATCACGTTGAAGAATAGTTATATTAAATTTATAACCATTTGGGCTTTTGGAAGTTTTTCCTAATGTCATTTTGGCTGAAATTTTCCCCCTTTTCCCAAAAGGCCCTAATCTGTTCATTCATAAACTCACTTGATACCTCCATCATGAGAGGACAGTGAGGCTGTTGCTGTTTAACTAACAGTCCTCTGAGTGCAGAGACAGCAGGAGAGATCTGAGTCTGATCCACCACCTGCTGATGTGACATGAAGAGCTTCCGGAGCAGTTTAGAGATACTTTGTCAGTCAGACAAAAAGGGGACTGAAGCTGGGAAGAAGACTGACGGTTTATGGTGTGTGTGTGTGTGTGTGTGTGTGTGTGTGTGTGTGTGTGTGTGTGTGTGTGTGTGTAGAGGACGGTGTTTGAGAAGGTCCTAAGGGCTTTGCTGTGTGGACACAGACAACCAGCCATCCGTGGCCTCTCATGCATGCACACACAGACACATGAGCGCTCTCTCTGTCACACACAAACACACACACAACAGTGTTTTCCCACAGTTGTCCCAACACATACACTCTGTCTCTCTCTAAGCCTCGCTCTCCTCTGCTCCTTGCCTTAGCTGCTGGTGGCAAAGCCGTGATAATCCTTCGGCCAACACAAAGCTCAGACTGTTACAGACTACAATCTGAAGGAACACACACACACACACACACACAGTTATCAAACACAATCCGAGAAGCAAACAGGCTTGTGTGTATGTGTGTGTGTGTGTGTGTGTGTGTGTAAGAGGAGAGGGGGTGGGATCTGAACAGTAACGGGTGGTGGGAGCGAGGGGGCCGGGGCCAGCGGCGCTGTTTTGCATATGTTATTGCAGCAATGGGGAGAGGTTTGCATATGTTACTGGACCCACAGGGGACCAACTCTGCATGCTTTATCATAGAAAACAGCCTCGCAACACAACACAAGACTACTGGGTTCATACCAAAACAAACAGACCCGTGTGGTGCGTGTGTGTGCAACATGCCAGTATGTACATATTAGGTTAACACGGAGGGTTAATTAGATAGTTGTGAATTAGTGAGATGAAATGGCTATAAGGTGAACATCTTCTCAAACAGAGTGCAAAAAATGAACTGCAGATCATTAATCCTCTTATTGTCTTACTGTCATGTGGGGGATTTGAACTACGCTATTTCCAAAAAGGTAAAGAAATTAATTATGTTTACTCTCACTCATGAAGAATCAAACATTCTTAGGAGACCGTTTAAGGTGGAGGTGTTCATGTGTGTGGTTAGAAAGGCTACAGAAGAGGAGGAGGAGGAGGAGGAGGAGGGGTGTCCTCCAAAAAACCAGATGTGATTCTGCCCCCTTTGTGTCTGCCAGTTCACAAAGACTCAGACCGAAGCCTTAACCCCGCGCCCTGATAGCACTCACGCTCGCACACAGTCGAATTCCCAGAGGCTCTTCCTATCTCGTCCCGTCAGTCAGTCAATCAGTCTGAAGACAATCAGCAGGAGTCCTGATTTTCTCTTTAGAGGGAGGGAGAGAGAGAAAATGCTCCTGGAATGTAATGATAATGTGATTCAGGGGTGAACGGCGGTGGGTTGCCACTGCTGACGAGAAAACCCCCTTTTGGGGCAGCAACTGGAGGTAATCTGGTCACACCGTGGAAGGCGGAACAGAGGATACAAGCTAATCTATTCAAATCAAGTTATTCAATATCTATTCTGAGCGCTCGCTGCTGAGTTCAGTGGCTTCTCTCTCTTGTGTTTTATGGGAATACACGTTATTCCCTGCAATTAGACAGAGACGACACATGTGGACATAAGAGACTTGGACCTTGGACTGAGTCTCTTATGCCCTGGTCTGGCTGTTAAACCCTGATTCTACATCTCAGCCAATAAATCACACACAAACGCACACACTTGCAGACACGCACAAAATTGACACCATCCAGCTAAGCGGAAAGGCACAAAGACCCGCAAAGCCTGCAAGACCTCTGATAACGCACAGCACCTGTGTGTATGAGTGAGTGTGTGAACATGTGTGTACATTCCTATAGTTGTGCATGTACATCCGGCAGCGTATGTGAAAACACCTGTACCAAAGACTAAACACCCACTGCAGGGTCCTCGTCTTCCTGCCCAACAGAAGGAGACAATCTATCTGCAAACTTTTGATGAGAATCAAATCAAGTTTGCTTTGTACTAATATTATTAATTAATTATGTTGTTATTGCTGCAGTCAACCTTTTTTCTAACTGATGGCTACAAAAAATCAAAGCTAGAGAGCTAAAAGGATAAGTCTGTTTGTTTTGATGTGTCTGTTTTGTGCTGCAAGCCGGATTTCCCCAAAACCGTAAAGGAATGAACTGATCTGAGTGTGTTTTTGAGCTGGATGTAAAGCTGTTAATTGGTGTACAAGACAAGTGTACGTACACCAATTAACTCTTAAACCCTGTTTTAAACTGTCTTAAACCAAATGACCTGTAGGTCTTTACTTTCTGTGCCCTGATGCTACTTGTCCACTTTGGAGACATATGAAAACCATTTCCTTTTAAAAAATGTACCTTCCACCTGCCCCCCTGTGCCGTCAGTGTCGAAGTCTGAGGGAGAATAGAGAAGCCGAGAGCCTTTTGACATAGCAGAGGTGGGAAGACTGGAGTCTGAACCGTACAATGATGAGACAGCAAAAACCGCTCATTGAATGGATGTGGATTTAAAGGATTTTTTACAGAGCACTCTTTCAATTGAGCACATTCTTGTAAGAGGAGCGAGAGAAAGAGGTCAGCCAGACAGAGGGAAGGACAGGACAAGAAGTGGAATAAAAGGTCAAAACTTAAACCCGTAACTTCAAGTTCAGCAGAAAGAACAAAAGACTTATGGCTGATATTATTCATTACTATTTGAACAAATTTGTGAGGTACTGGCAGAGAGTCATTCCCTCATATAAGATGGTTTCTCAACACAAATATTTATTAAAGTTACTCTATGCTGTTTAACTTGTCGTCACCTGTCTTGTCTGTTCACATATTTCTGTGTATCTTATGTGACCCTTTAGCTCTTTTTTCAGCTGCAGCCTTCTTTCTTTTTCCTGTTTTTATATTAGCTTTTTTAATGTAGTTGGTGTACGTACTGTTAATGCATATTAATAATATGCATTTTATTCAATAATGTCACACAAACTTCCTTTATTTACTTACTTAACTTACTTCTACTCTACTTGGACATGGCAGGTTTCATCTGAGGAAGAACATTTGTGGTTGAAACATTGTGATGTAGAATAAAACAGGAATTTAGAACAAAATGACAGCAGCAGGTGGATATTTTTAGTCATTTCTGGCAGATAATTATGACCCAGCACCTGCTAGAAATTTATGGATGTGCATGAGCTTCTTGATAATCAAATCACACTACTGCTGTTACTCTGGAGGAGGACAGAGGGATAAAACTTGTTTTTGAGCATGGTAGCAGCACACAAACTATACACCCATCCTGCAGGTGTACAGTTACAATGAATATGCAGAAACAAGTCATCTAACTGAGAAGCTCTTCTCTTAACCATGTGCTGGACTAGAGGGCAGTCCTCTGTTTGACCACTGAAGGGCGCTCTAACTCCACACAGCATGCTGGAAGGGTCCCGTGGCCCATTCCTACTGCTGAAGTGAGACTAGGTGAGGAGAGGGGAAAAGATGCACTCCGTCATCATTATTATTAACTTGTATTTAACACAGTAAAAACTTAAGAAAAAAACACACTCCAATCATTTCTGATGCAACTGAAGGAGGAAAAAAAGATCCAGAGCATGATTACGTTTCATGCTTTGTAACCTGACATGATTTGAAATAGTTGTCTGGGGAGGACAAACATTCTCAAATTTACTTCATGTTTAATGCAGTTATATAACCTTTGAATGTGAAGCCAGTTCTGTGTAGAGCACCAGGACTTTACTGAAAGCTACTTTTATGTAGCTGGTTTTGTCTTATAGTTCACAGTAATGAAAGAATACAAGTCTGCAATGAAAGAATTACCCAGTAACACAATGTTCCAGACACACTCATAGAAATAGGTCAACCAACCATTTTAGTAAATACACAGATCACAAGCTGTTGGTAGATAGAGGAAAAACTGTCTACGCTGCAATGATTATTCAATTAATTGATTAGTTGCCTAATTAACTATTTTGATAATCAATTAATCGTTTGGAGTCATTTTTTAAGAGGAAAATTTCCAAGTTCTCTGTTTCTAGCTTCTCAAATGTGATTTTTTTCTAGTTTCTTTACTCCTCTATGACAGTAAACTGAATGTGTTTGGGTTGTGGACTGCATCTGGGACAAAACAAGACATTTGAGGACATCACCTTGGGAAAGAGTGATGGACATTTTTAACTATTCTTTGACATTTTATAGACCAAAAACTACTTGATTAATCAAGACAATAATCCACAAATTGTCGATAATGAAAATAATCATCCTAGTTTATATATTCCTTTAATCAATCATTTTTAAAAATAGCATAAATCTACTACTGTTCATAGCCAATATTATTCAAAAGTATTTATATATAAAACATAACTTCATTATCTTTTTAAATCTGAAAAATACTAAAAAAAAAAATCCACCTTTAAAGAATAATTAAGACCAAATGTAACAAAAACAATTAAATTACATAGTAACCTATGTAACCTCACTTCCGTTAAAACAGTAAAAATCAATCTAACATCAGACAAAGGATTTAGTTCTGGATTTGGTCTTCAAGCTTTTAAAACTATCAAGTTTCATCATCTCAGGTTGGTAAAACTTACTGTACGTTAAGGTGACGTTCGACATTGTAAAGAATTTTGACTTTGCTGAACGAAAAAAAAAATCTAAATTTTAGGCACTTATCTGAACTCTTGATTTTGATATTTTACAGCTATTTTCAAGGCTAAAGGTCATATTTGCAACAACTAATTCTTGTTAAACCAAAGAGAGAAAGAAAAGGAAATGAGCTATTTTAAATTATACAAAGTAAATGTTTTAATTTTTAATTTATGTGCTTAAATTCCACACGGTCAACCTGAAATGGCCAACTGTGTTAACGGGCCATTTTATTATTCTTTCCTATAGGAGTGTAATTGTATTTTCTTTTTTCTGAAAATAAGAGGATTTAAGGGACAAAATGTCCTAACCTTGGGCTAACAAAGGCATGTGTGAATCAAGCGAAGAGCCTTCTAGACAAAGACAGTGAGACAAAAAAAAAGTATAAAAAGGTAAATCATACTAAATGAAAAGAGAGAAAAAAGGCAGTCAGGTGAGAAAGAGGGACTCCAAATGGAGTTTAAGGAGGGGAGTTAAAACGGCTTCATTTCTGTGTCGAACAAAAAGTTCACAGACTGTTTTTTTCATGATTACCCCAAAAGAGACACACACATACACACACACACACACACACGCACACACCTGTCCCTGGGGAAAAGATCGATACACACATACACACACACTGATACCACCGTGAGGAGAGAATCCGCTCGATACACACACACACACACACCACCGTGGGCAGAGGTACCGATCAATAAACACACACATACAGGTGTCACCACTACTATCTAAAGAGAGGCCAATCAATGCTCACACACCGATATACCTGTACCAATCAGCTGCTCGGCGCTCAGGTTCACTCTCTCTGCTCGCTCTCTCCGCTCTCTTTCACCCTGCTTAATACACTCAACCCCTCCTCGTTTCACTTTCTCTCTTTCCCCTGTTTCTCCTGCATCTCTGACAACAAACACACCTCTTCCCCCTCTCGTCCATACATAGTCTGATATGTAGGTCAGTCATATTGAATCCAATGTCACGTGGCCCCCGTCTTGCTCTGATACACCACACGCTGCTAACAAAAATATACCAAGAAGGGACAAAAATAACAGCACATAGAAAGTTTGATTAGGATTTGACCAATGTTCTACAAATTCAGGAGGGGAAATTCCTACTTCAAATATTGTCGCTGGTTAGAGAGAGAAAGCCTTGACTTCCTGCAGCAGCCAGAGGGTGGCGCTCTGGTCTTAACCCAGCACCACAGGGTCCTGACAACACTAACAGGAGGGGAAAAAAAAAGTCGCTGTGACTTGTGTGTGTGTGTGTGTGTGTGTGTGTGTGTGTGTGTGGCATGCATGCATGCACGCATTTATGCATGATCTTTACATGCATTAAAGCAGCCTTTGTACAGACAGCAGGTCACTCAACTTGCACTGTGGCCTTTCCTGATCGTTCTCCATCCGTCCGTCTCCCCCCTCCATCGTACTCCTTCTTTCCTGTCTTCCATTTCTTTCTCTCTCTCTCTCCTCCGCCACTGCTCAAACCATGTATTCTCTCTCTCTCAGTTGTTCTCTTTTCCTGTGTTGTTGGCTGTTTGGTAATGATGAAAGTAGTTATTTTTTTCCCTGTTCATCCTTTGTGATTTCTCTTGAAAACACTGTTGAATTCACAGTGTGCAGCATAGTGCAAGAACAGTAAGTCGATTGACAGAAAATTAATACTGAATTTTGAAAAATGATTCATCATTTAGAGCCATTTCTCAAGCAAAAAGGCCAATCGTTCACTGCTCTGCTTCCAGCTTGTCAAATGTGAGGGTTTGCTACTTTTCTCTTCTTTTTATAATTGTAAATTTAATCTTCAGGCTTTTGATTGTTTGCTGGACAACACAACCAATCTGAAGACATCAGCTTGGGTGTTAAGAATATGACGCATTTTTCACATTTTTATGCAAAATGATTATTTGATTAATTGAAAAAAATTATCAACAGATTAATCCATAATGAAAAATATCAATTGCAGCTCTACGCTACATTTCAGGGTCCATTTTGCATATGTTGTATTTTTGAATCCCTGTGGTTGACTGGCTGAGCACTGACAACATGACACCACTCTCACAGTTTTACAGCAGCTCCACCAGCATTTAAGAACAGAAATCATCAACAGTTAAGATAAAAAAACGTTGGTGTCAAACTTAAACCGATGGCCTCTCCCTACACTCTCCATTTTACAATCAACAATCAAAAGCAATCCAAAACAGAGGGGGCATGATGCAATGCAGTCCGAAGACATGTGATTTGTGTACGGGGTGCAGGTGTGATCACAGACAAGCCCCCGATAACAAAACCAACTCAGCCATACACCCATCTTAGACTGAAGGTAGCAGGCTCACACCTGTTCTTTTGGGCTTTTTATAAAGGCATTCTGGGAAATGGAGGAAAACACCAACAGAAACACAAGTCTCAAGATGAGGTTGGCTGGAAGATGTACAAAAAAAAAAATTAAATCCCATGTACATACATGCACAGGTACCATTGATATTTAACAGTGTTTTGGGGGATTTTTCCAATCTATGTACAGTATTCAGTAAGAAAGGTAACAATTCAGTAAGATAGAAGGACGTAGGCAGATGGGGTCTGCAGGAAAAGGAGCGACCCCAAGCTGCAAAGCTGTATGCAAAAAAAGAAGTAAAACCAGGGTGTCTGTGGGCGTATGTGGGTGACTCAAAGAGAAAGAGAGACTGAGAAAGAGTCGCTGAAGTAAACCGGTTCTTCAAAGCAAAAAAGCAAATCTTTTTATATAAATATTACTGTTGTGAAAATACCTTCAACTCCATTTGAGACAGACAAGCTGAAAATGTTGTGGATAGCTTTTTACTCCATTTACTGCTCTATATATTTGTGTGTGTGTGTGTCCATGTGTGTCAGTATCTTACTTTCTCAGTAAATACCCCAGGGCTTTGTGGTCTATACTGTGTGGTTTGGAGGAGTTTGTTAGTTGAGGGCCAGGTGCAGGCAGACAACACATACACTCACGGAAGATAAACGGACCCAGCACACACACATACACACACACACACACACACACACACACACACACACACGAAGGATAAATGGACCCAGTAGCAGGGAGGTCTGACAGAATGCCTTTTCACACCTGGCTGAGCCCAGCGGAAGGTGACAGAGTCACATCTCCCAAAGCGAACACACACACACACACACACGCACACACGCACACACGCACACACGCACACACGCACGCACACACGCACACACGCACACACGCACACACACACACTCACACACACTCACACACACTCACACACACACACACTCACACACACACACACTCACACACACTCACACACACACTCACACACACCTTCTCACATTGGGGAGTTCAGGGTCATAAGCAGCATCATGAATAAAATGAGGCTGTCTTAAACAGAAGGAGCCCCGTGTATGCATGTGTGTAGGTGTGTTTGTGTGTGAGAGAGTGTGTTTGTGTCTGTGCGGGCCCCTAAACCCCATGCCAGTTTGGATCTGTAACGACCTTCTGTTCCCAGTGCTTAAATGGCTTAAATACTTCAATTAGACCTGGGTCACAATCCACCACCCGTTAAAGCACGCCATCACACACAAACACACACACACACACACACACACACACACACACACACAGAAACACACCAAAATGGCGGTTTCATCATCTTGCGACATGACCACAGACTCATCAGCGTCTTTTCCTCTCATGAAAGTGAAACTCTACAGTAAAACAGAGCATCCCGTGCTAAACACATGAGCAACAATTAAACTCAACTCCCATTTTCTCTGCCTGCGTCTCCCCTGGAACTTCTCTGTCCCGCTCCCTCCTCCTCCTCCCTCCGTCTCTCCTGCCGTGCTACCCTAGCGCTAACGATGCTGCCTTTTCATTAGACAGCCCCTGCTAATTAATCTCCATAGAGGAGAGTGACAGACCTCCCCCAACACACAAACACACACACACACACACAAAGTGCACGCCAAGATATATGCAAACACACACTCTTCTTCCCTCTCTCTCACTCCCTCGTCCCGCGTGGCGTTGGCAGCCCATTTCATGCTTTATCACGTCTTTTAATTGACAAACAAGCTGCTCTTTTCTCTTAGGCTGAGGTCTATATCACCCCCTCGCTCAGATGCACACACACACACACACACACACACAAACAAGGAGCCAAGAAAACTAGTTATCTTTTCAGATTTCAGAGACACACACACATAAGCAAATACCTCCCCGCTGACATATGGCCCATGTGACTGTCACACAGTTTTCTACTCTTTGACACGTTTATACACACACACACACACACACACACACACACACACACACACACACACACACACACACACACACACACACACACACACACACACACACACACACACACACACACACACACACACACACACACACACACACACACACACACACACACAACCACGGGTGTCACATGTGCACTTAGGTTGAAAATGAAGCAAAAATAAATAAATAAATTTTTTTTAAAAAAGGTTCCCATCACTCTCGGCACTTCCTTAATCTTTTGTGATGTTTTTTTCCCCGCCATGGTTCACTCATCTGCTACAGGGCAAGGTCAATACCAATCACAACTGACTTATTGATCGTGAGTGATCGTGTCACACCTTCGCCTTCATGAAGCTCCTGGAAAAAAATACTTCTTTGCAGCAGCAGCAGATTTTTAGAATTTCCACATGATGCTGAACTACACATCTAGCTGTTTTTAGTCATACTGATCAAAACACTGTATGATACTGCATGAAGCGAAAAGGAGAGAGTGAGGTGAGGGTCATCACACAGGACCCTGCTGTTATCAGTGGTCAGAGTTTGGTTTGATAAATGCAGCCTACAAAACTCAGCACATCTATTTTTGGGCTTTTCCTTAAGTGGATCTTTTTTTTTTTTAATTAAAAAGCTCTGTCACTAATCAAAAACATGCCCATTCCCAGAGGAGTCCTGTTAATACATTAATATTGTTAGATGTGCAACTGTGAAGATATATTTCGTACAGTAAGATTTAAAATATTTCTATTCTGATGAGGTACGTTCTGCATGAAGAAGATTTAAGAAGTGTCACCGGCTGTAAGTGGGCCGGGTTGAGTGTGCTGCTGGCTTAGTCGCCCCCTCCAGCACCACCACCATGTTCTTTTACATTTCTCTGCTCTTAATTGGGAGTCTGGGACAGAACTACAACATCCAGTAGGATTTTTCCAGATGTGAACATGTTGTGTCCGAACTGTTACTACATTCAACGTACTATAAGTTTAAAGCACACATAAATCTATGAATGTGATTATTTTCACATTCAGGGTGGCATGACAACAGTTTTCTCACTTTCCTATTTAGCACCTTTGCTGTGCTAAAAACACATTTTATCATGTAAAATATATAAGAATAAAATGTCCTTTAGCCTGTTTGTTACTCTCATAACAATAAATGGGCGACAACACTGGAATATGTGTAATAGTGTAGGGACTGTTGCCCATGTTACTGCAAACTCATACTGTACCTTTCACATACTAAATTTGCATGCTTAAGTTTCCATACTGTCAATACGTAGTCTTAAGAGGGAAATTTCGCCTTGTTTTATGTGGATGTCCAATCAGTGTTGATGGTAAATATAGTCAATTGAAGCAATTTTCCTGCTCAGAGAGCCTCAGCCTCCCTCTGCTGCATTATCATCTGTATATTCTGGTCAGGCAAAACACTTTAAAATGTGTCCTCGTCTAGAACATCCTCTGCACTCATATTTTGGGATGCTGTTTTCGCTGTTGGGAACTTGGCTAGTTTGCAATACAAGCGAAGAGAACAAGAAGTTTTGTTTTTGAGCAGCATCTAGAGCACGCCCCCTGGCTACCCAGAGACAGAGACTAGAAATCCAGGCTGAAATAGCCTTTAGCTCTTCCTTGCCCCCAACTACGTCACTGTACACGTGTGCCGGAAGAACAACAGATTTTGCAGCTGCGCCCCAGAGACACAGAGAACATCGGCAACAACTGCAGGCGTTTTTCACACTATATCCCTAATTCAGATAGCTAAAGACAAGGTTGAAGACGTGAAAGCTTTATTTACAGTCTTGATCAATACTGCTCAGTGATAGCCATCATAATGAACGTCCCATTGGATCTTTATGAGAGAACAAGTAAAAAGCAACATAAGTCACACAATGACTTTTTAATGAATAAGCTAAATGTTTGACAGTGACAGAGCTCATAATACTACAGGTGCATCTTCACTGACTACTATGATAAAGTCACTGCACGCGCTCAACTTGTGGCTACACACGGTTTCCAAAATACTTGGAGCTGATGATTTTCAGTGGTGATTTTGCCTAAATGTTATGCTTAGCATGGAGGACTGGCAGTTTTGCTTTTGTGACATGGCACTCACCGTGATGTGGTACTGTCTCCAGATCTCTGGACAAGCCTGAGGAGAGAAAAAAAAAAGACTCTGTTATAGAGTACAGTCATTAAATACATACACCGAACCACCTGCACACACACACACACACACCCCTTTATAGAGCACATGAAAACAATAAAAAGGCTTGAAAAGAGGGAAATGAAAACACCAAATGATAACTTGTCGTGTGTGTGTGGGGGGGGGGGGGATGCTGTAGTAGAGACACAATAAGAAAGAAACATTTAGGCAGTGCTGGGAAAACAGGAGGAGAGACAGATGAGAAGTGAAGTAGCAGCAGCTGCTTATGAATAGACAGACCAGAGATGACTGAAAGAGGGCCAAAAGGAAACTGAAACACAGGCCATGGAGTCCCTTGTTTGCCTGTCTGACTCTTAAGTGTCTTCTTCTGTCTCTCACTGAACCTTTATCACCCTGATTTCTCAGCAGCAGCCCGTTCTCCCCTCCATGCGTCTCCCTGCAGTCAGTCACTCAAACAGTCAGTAAGTAAGGCAGTCAGTCGTTTTGTCCCGGTGTGGCTAAAGCATTATCTCCGGGGCTTCGCCACGCTGTTCCTTAAGCGTTCCGACATCCTTTCCCAACCGCCGCCACTTCCCACTGGGAAATTGAAAATGCCGCAGTCGCCGCAGGCAACAAGATTTATCTACTTACACACCTACTGAGTGAGAGAGACACAGAGAGGAAGAATAAGAGAGAAGGAAAGGGAAGATTTAAGCCTGTGTGAAGGAGGCTATGTGTTTAGTTTTCTCTTTTCTACACTAAACTAGTTCCTACACATATTTGCAGGACATGCAAATTCTTGTCACATTAAAAAGGCTCAACGTGCCAGTTCAGATCCTGACCTTTACAGTAAAGAGCTGTAGGTAGTTTTCTGGCTTAATCTGGGCTGTTTAGATTTGAATACAGAGATGGACAAATATGAATTTCGACAGCTGTATCTTCCTCCACCTCTCATCTAGCTTTCTTTTCTTTAACAACTCCCCCTCACCCACCCACACCCGCTCCCTCCCGTTTGCTCTCGCTCCCTCCAGACCGCCGGGGTAGTGTGTTGTTGTCGAGGGCGACAGGCGAGGCGAGCGACACACTCGCGCTCCGTCAACCGTCTGTCTTTAATGAGAGACACAGAAAGGCCCAGGGGACAGAGACCTGACTCTCTTTCTCTCTCTTACTCACACACACACACACACACACATATATAATTTGAGTCTAAGAAAAAAAAAACAAAGTTGTGCGATCCAAGAAAAGGGTAATTACAATATCACACAACTTTGCACCTTTGTTTGCTTTTAAAAACAATATGCAAGAGAGAGTGGGAGAACGAGATGAAAATAAAGATCTGGGGGAGGAGGTGAGAAAAGAAATGGGTGATAGAGAGAGAGAAGAAAGAGAGAGAGAAGAAAGAGAGAGAGAGAAAATGGGCTGTGTGTGTCCTGGTCTCCCCTCTCCCTCTGGTGTTCACCTGGTTACTCATCCATTACACAGAGCACAGTACATGACTGACTGACGGAGAGCAAGCGAGGGAGAGTGAGTGAGAGAGAGAGAGAGATCGAGGTGGGGGAGACACAGGCGGGCTCTTACAAACACACAGGCTTTTCCATTCTATGGCATTAGTGTAAATGGGCAAGGTAATGAACGTTGCGGTGGGATAATTGTCATTGATGGTCATTAGATTCACCCTTCAGTGCCAACATACACACACACACGCACACACACGCAGGCCCACAGCTGGAATATGCAGCATGGCAGAGACATAACTAAGCTGTAATTGCTGAAGTGTATCAATTAATGTGAACAGCAGCGTGTGCTGACCCCTGGTCACTCATTATTACTGAGAGAGGAAGTGGGGGAGAAAGGGGGAAACGGGGGGGGAGGAAAGAGGGAGAAAGGGGGAGAGACGGGGTGATGGAGAGGAAATAAAAGTAGGGTGTATACAGTATAGTTCTGTTGTAAAGGTGGCTGGAGCTTCATCATGTTTACATTAAGCACCAACTGTTCTTTGTTCTGACTACAAGACCCAAACATCACCTGTGGTGATTTAGCTGTGCCTGTTCATACAGCTCAAAGCTTTACTGTGCAATACTGCATTTCCTCCTATTTCTTATATTATTCTTCATATCTTCATTGTCTAAATAATTTCTGTACTGATTTATCTTTGTTCCTGTGATAAGTTGTATTTTTTTATTGTTTTCTTTGTATTTTAATCTCAGAAACTACAAGAAGTTTCATCACATTACCCATGTGTACTTGCATCACACAGGACAGGTGTGTTTTATTTAGTCTCATCACATGGTGTTGGATTCCCTTGTTTCAAATAGACTATATGGCCACAAGTATATGAACACACACACACTTGGTCTCAGACTGTTCTTCGTGGTTTGAGCTCGGCTCCGAAGTTCCAGTTATGGGAATACTTAATGCTACAGCACACAATAATATTCTAAACAATATTACACTTCCAAAATGGTTTCCAGGTTTGGTGGTGAAGAACTTGACGAGTCTGTGCAGAGGCTCTCAACCTCATCCAACAGCTCTGGGACGAACTGGAACACCAACTGTGAGCGAGGCCTTATCACCTAACATCAGCGCCCGACCAAATTCCTGCAGCCAAGTTCGAAAATCTTGTGAAAAGCCTTCTCAGATGTGTGGTGGCTGTTAAAGCAGCATATAAATGACAAAAAACACACATGGGTGCAACATTCAGGTCTATATTCACGTAATATATTTGTATATATTTGGGTGTCCACATACTTTTGGCCATGCATTATGTTTCCCCTGAAGAAAGCGAGCTTCGGTTTATTTCTCAGTGCCTGCACTGGACTCAAATGTGTGGATCCTTCTTCTCTTATTAATTCCAACCTATTGTGATGAGTACAGTGTAACCAATGTAACCCAGTAACCTAACATGAAGCTATACTCACGTCAAAGAAGTGTCCCGTCATGCTGCAGCGATGACACCGTTTGTGCCAGTATGCCCTCTCACTGCAGGAATCGTACAGGTGACCAGGCATCCCGCAGTTGTTGCAGTGCTTATTGGGACATGCGCTGACCACGTGGCCTGTGGTGCCACAAAGGAAGCAGGGAGACAACTTCTGCAGACACACACACACACACACATATACAGTCATAACAAAGTTAGCAGTTGTGAATACTTGTGTCCATCTAGCTGTACATGCTAGTGTGCGCTGAGTGGAACTGACTTTGGGCTCTGGGCAGTTTTTGGAGAGATGTCCGTTCTTGTTGCAGTTTCTGCATTGGACGTTCTTGCCGGTATAGTATCTGTTTGAAAGTCGCTGCACTGATATCCTGGCACCTTTGTCTTTGTTAAAGATCTGAGCCTGAAACACAGACAGTTAATACATCATTAGCAGCATGTTAGTGATGTTAGCCTCAATAGATTAATCTGGAAGTTTTGTACCCACAAAACACAAGGTTCAATTCTCAATTATAAAGTCTATTAAAAAAAAACTATTTGTGACAAACAAAGAAATAGATTCATGCTGTCAGGCGAGGATCTGTCATATCTGTATCCCAGAATAAAGCACAAGTGGCACCAGACTGTTGTTTTTAAAAATCATGCATTACATATAATATATTACATTGGCTTATATCTTCATTATGAGCCAGTGCAAATTAAGCAAGCAATTGCATTTTTTGAGAAATACTGTCCATTTATAAATTTACAATTCTTCTGTTCCTGGTTTTCAGAAAATACCCATAATTAACACCATTAACAGAAACTATTTTGTAAACAGACCTCAGCAGACAAAAGTAGTTATTGTTAGATTGTACATTAAATACTGTGAAGCTTCTATTTGCCACATACCTCCTTGTCCTTATCAGAGACCAACCAGGTGCCATCTTGTTCTTTTTCTTCAGCATCTGGACAGAAAAAAAGGCATTTTGAAATGAAATAACTGAAGATAGTTCTATTATTTTAATCAAGTTATGATAAAATACAGATATTCATACGTGCACAAGTTTGACTGTTTCACCTTCCCCTACGATAACATGGGATTTTGATTGTGATGTTATTTTTATGTTTTGCAAGATTTTGCTTTCTTGTAAAGAAAGCAAAACCACACACAATACAATTAAAAAAAAACAAAACAGACAGCTCAAAATGGGAAGAAAGAGATCAGAGATGCTAAATGTCACAAATTTCAAAACTTAGACAATATGACAAGAATTGGAACCAGGATTAGATAAGAAACAAACAAGATCGCTAAACGAGGGAATCAGAATTAATGTAAAGAAATAACATCAACCCTGTTCAGAACTCTAAAGCCTGAGGACCGAGTTTAGCTTCCTGTAAGGACGCACACATACACACACTGAAACTGACACAGTGGCAGCCCAGCACATCTGTATGAGAGTGGCACTAACAGCGCCCTGAGGGAGACCACTGTATTCTCCTCAGGCCCACAGAACTGTAACTGACATCCAGAAATCGTAACGTAAACACACACACACGCACGCACATGCACACACACACACAAACACACAGACACGTGTACTCAGCATAAATTATGTGCTGATAGCAATGACCCACACAGGCTCGCATGCTTTCACAAACACATACAGACACACCCACACATCGACCCCCGCGATTAGCTGGTTGACAGTCTTTAGCCTTTGGACAAACACGCAGCCTTGAGCCATAATCAAATATTACACTCTCCTTTCCACCTCTTTCTTTCTTTCTCTTGCTGACTCTCTCTACCCAGCCCCTTATCGCTATTCTGTTAAGCCCTCCTTCCTTTGCTTTCGCTCGCTCTCTCCCTGTTGTTTTCTACCTCTCTTTCCCCCACCCCTCTCCTCCCCGCTGCAGAGGGAGGTTATCACCTCTCTTCCCTGTCAAACAAATTAAAATGGCTGCTGTTTGGATGGGGCTTCTTTCTGCCACGACCTTCACCTCGAAAAACACACACGTGCACAAATACAAGCAACTCAATGCCGTTCAACTTTAGGTGAATTCTACGTTTTATCGTCATTTAAGGGTCCTTGTGTTGGGCAGATAAAAACCTACAAATCTCCTTTGGATGGTTAACGGGGCCAAAACAAAGACCGTTTTCTTGGTTTACATTTTAGAGGGACTTATCTGAGCTTTTCAAAGTGTATCTACACTGTTGACCAAAGCTGGAAATCAGAGCACCAAGACTTGAATTTATTATGTAATAATGCCTCTTAAAGTTAATCAATTTGTGACTAATGGTGTTGAGCTCATAGTGTGTGTCAGTCATTTTAAAGTGTATTCTTCTGTTACGGTTTACATCAATTTGAAGCAGTCACATTTTCTCCTGGCTTTCAAAAAGGAGTATGTGGTGATTAAGTCAGTAGGATTATTACATTTGGCACATATCTATTATAAATTAGAGTACAACCACAGATAATAGTTGAGCGAGAGCTTTTGTAAGTTCGCCTACATATTTAAGCACTTTTAATTTGGTGTGCCGTGCTGTCGTGTTGTTATCAGCAGATCACTGCCCTGAGTGATCAACCTCACTAAGGCTTACATACAAGACTTAAAATTTACTGTATGGTGTCAGATCAGTGCACCACACTGCGTCAGTGTCTCACACTGTCACGCTAGAGTTATTCTAGTGTAGATAGTTTTGGTTAGTGTAGGAGGGAAGTGAACTGGGAAACTCTGCAGGGCTCACCTACTGTGGGCAATCTGGGGGGCCTCGGCGTGACGTGTGTGTGTGTCTGTGTGTGTGTCTGTGTGTGTGCCTGTGCTCATCCGTGCACACATAGTTGGTGTTACACAACAACTAGCACCCAGTCAATGGGCAGCTTGAAAGAAGACTGGGGTGAAAGGTGTGTATGTGTGTGTAGAAGTGCGTCTGAGTGTGTGTGTGTGTGTGTGGCGTTAGTGACTCAACGAAAGTCATTCCCAAAGCGTCTCCCGGGGGGACTCCCCAAATAAAGAGCAGGAAGCTTTCCCTTAATCTAAGGGCCCCCCATCTCACCAACACACACACGGATAAAGGGTGAAGCTCTTTGTCACGGCCGAGGAATCAAACACATGGGTGGGGGGGTGGGGGGGTTTGGGGGGGTGGAGGAGTAGGAAGAGGATGGAGGAGGAAAAGAGGAAAGGGTGGGTGGGGGGGCTGTTGTCTGTACACTGGGTGAAAATATGCTAATCAACCTTGAGGCCCCGTTCAAAACCAAAACCATCAGAGCCGCTCGCTCCATCGTGGCCCAACAGATCTGAAGGAGTCTGGAGCTGAATAAGCAGATGGCGGCGGCTTCACCGAGCAGCTGTATGGACTCGAGAGAGGCCTCCGCCATGTTGACTGCAACTGTTCAATTTGACTAGATCTAATGCCGACGCGCTCCTTACAGCCATCTTAAAAGGTCCAAGTCCAAAGATCCTATCAAAAAAAAAATGTATGGGTAGATAATGACATGACAGGTCTGAGAGACATTAGAGTTTTAAATGGTGCTCACGTGCATTCAATAAAGCTATCTCTGGGAAAACCGACCTGTGAGAAAATCGGCCATAGCGCCCCATTTACATCAAGTTGTATGATTTTGAGTCTACGGGACAACTCTTACATTATCACATCACTGCCCCGTCAAGGGAAATTCAACACAATGGTGTGGAAGAGAGGGAGACAAGGAAACAGAGGGAGGGAAGGATCAGGGGAGAGAAGGCGACAGATGCTACCTGTCTGTCTCATAGGTACCCTGATTACTAGAAGAAGATGAGGAGGAGAGGGGAGGAGGCTGTGCGCCAGTTCATCAGAGCCGGCAGAACAGAACAAAACAGAGGAATTGGGGGTGCGCGCGCGTGTGTGTGTGTGTGTGTGTGTGTGTGAATGCTTTGAATCTGTCCCTTCTACCAGTGAGAACAGAACGGAAGTGTACGTGTGGCTAATGAACCATGAACACCCAGCTCTCCTGGGGTGACACACACACACACACACACACACACACACACACACACACACACACACACACACACATACATAAATAGACATAGACAGACACACACACACACACACACACACACACACACACACACACACACACACACACACACACACACACACACACACACACGCAGTGGTACAGAATATTAGGGGACCGTCCCTCACACGGGACAGAGTGGTTTGAGTCTGATAACCAGAGGACAAGCCTGAGAACGTCAAGACACACACCCATCCTTCAATGGGGCAGTCTCTCATAACAACCACCCTCCAATGTAACCATTAACCAGTGTCCTCTGATGTGCGTGTGCATGTGTATGTGTGTGTGTGTGTGTGTGGATGTGTGTCATCTACAAGCTGTCCCTCCGTCCCAGAAACATCAAAGCCTTGGACTGACCCGCCTTGCTCCTATCCCTCTTTCCCTGTCCCGACACTTAAACAGGCATACCAAACCAGCCCGCCCATTGTACCACAATGTTGACTGGGCCCATTAACACACCAACCAGTGCGCACGCACACACACACACACACACACACACACACAAAAAATGGAGAGTGAAAGAGGGGCCTTGCCCCCCAAATGGAGGTTATGTTTGATACTGAAGCGACAGCGTCGGATTAGCAACACTATACATGACAATGGTGAGGGTGGGCGGTAGTGTGCAGGCTGTGTGTGTGTGTGTGTGTGTATGTCCGTGTGTGCGCGTAAAAAAAAGTGCTTCCTTTGTGACATCACCCTTGCCCTCTGCAAGGTTAAACACGGCGAAAGGTTGGCTAAGTCAGACGCACACGCAGACACACGCACAGACGTGCACATGCCTGTAGCTTTCCTCCGTTCTTTTGTGTGACAGAAAAGTCTGGCAAAGGGTGTAAAACACAATAGCAAAGAGAGCAGGAGAACAAGTGAGATGAACAAGAGCGGTGAGAGGAAGGGTGGGGGGGTGAGGATGATGAAAATGCATGGGTATGGGCCATGGAGCACATTACAACACAACAAAAGAGAAGCTGGCTGAGTGTCAAGCCCACAGGACAGCAAACAGCATCCAGGTAGAACAGGACAAAGTGTTTCACAGAAGAAATAAAGGTGGAAGACAGCGCAGGAGTGGGAGCAAATTAGGTAAAGAAGATGAAATGATATGCAGAACCAGAAGGAGACAGACACTGTGTGTGTGAGTGTGTGTAGATGTTTGCCATGCAGGGAATAGATCAATAGCTGTACAGGCCGATTATAGATTAAAGCAGCAGATTTCATTTGGCTTCATTTCATGCTCTTTCTTTGCCGATCTCCACTGATCTCTCTGTTAGACGGAGGATGTGGCTCAAACAGAAAAGTCAAGTCAAAAATTAGTCAAGTAAATTTCCATTTTAAGCCAAATCTGCGGGTCGCCTGTCATCATCACAGTGTCAAAGATATGCTTCATTTACGAAAAGGATGTAGACCAACTGTCTTGTGGAAAAACACTTTTTGCCTGTGTTTGTTTTTGGGAGGAGAGCTGAGGGCTTCATGTATATAAAAAAATAACATAAGGTATTTAAAATCCTTCAGGCCAGTGCAGCATTTCTTTCTAGAGTTCCGCACAGGAACTGAGACCAGAACTTTAAGACTCGACCTAGCTGAACCTGACTGGCACTGCCAAAACTGAGAAACAGACCTTGAGCCTGTATTTTTGCCTTCTTTCATCCAATACTGACATTAGCTCGCTAAGCTAAAGTAACACACTCACTACTACTGTGTCTCTATCCCTCTTCCCACTGGGCATTGCATCTACTTGCAACACAAGCCATGCAAGGAGGCAAGTTTTCATTTTAGTTTATTTCACATTATGAGAAAAAGGATATCAAATCACAGAACCGAAAAAAAAATGAAGGATAACAAACTAACTAGTCTAAGACTTATTTTCTTTGTGGTCCTTGATGTAAAGATGCAAAGTGACAGGAGTACATGTGACAGGTGACATCATACCACCAACAAAACCAGCACAACTGATCATCATCAATAGTAAAACATACAAAAAATGAATTCTATAAAAATTACAAACAAATTTTGACAAGGATGATAAGCTTTCATTTCCAAGTTTTCCACATAATTTGACCTAAAATTGCAGCGGTTGCCTATTATTTTAATGCACCTTCCAATTCCTGGCACCACAGGAACCAACATCAACATAAAGGACCAAGTAACCTTAATGGTACTGAACCTTGGAAAGCAAAAGCAAGAGAGAGAAAGACACAGATTTTTAATAAATTGAAAATAAATACACCTAAACCAGCCAAAGCCTGATTTTTTTTTTTAACATCTGGTTGGGTAGCAGAACACTTATTTCATTCTAGCCAAGCTGCTGCACGATGCTGGAAATCTGCCTTGATTACAGTCCAAGAAGCTTTCATAAACTTGACATAATAAGCAAACGCAATTTCTAAAAGCAGAAATGAAAAGATGTTTTGTGATCAGTCATTTTTGCCACTGCAACCTAGCGGAAAAATGAAATACAAGCAGATGCCATCACCCTGATCCCTGTTGAATCTGCCTTGTGGTCAGCCATCACATATTTCATCGCAGCCCGTCTCTGATTATCCACCCCCCTCCGCCCATGACATGCCGAGTGTTCACCCCCTGCCAGCCCGTGCCACCTCCTCCCTTCCTCCTCGCCCCCTTCCACACCATGTTGGCAGCCAGGGCAGGGCAGGTGGCCAAACCTGTCAGTCAAAGCACCGTCGCCACGCGGCAACACCATAGACACCAATTACCACACAGCAGGGGCGCGGCCTGGCAACCGCATGGCAACCACATGGTCCAATCAGGGTACACAACAACAGGGACCGGAGAAGGCCAAGAAAAGTGAGCGAGTCTGTTTGTGTTTGTGTGTGTTTGTGTGTGTGTGTGTGTGTGTGTGTATGTGCACGCGAGTATGGCGGAGCCATGTTCAAGTTATCCAAAACCGAGCCAATGCGTGACTGAGGGTTTGACAGAAGACAGGTAGTCATTGTGTCTTTTTAATATCCGTTAGCTGTCTATTTTGTGGAGATTTTCAATTCAAACACAAAATTTATCTCCATCTGTCTGCTGATAATCAGAGTGGTTGTTATTAAACACACTGTCCTGATTCATGACCGGTTCTGGTGGTCTCACCAATCATGCATCTATGTTTCAAAAGGAGACAGAATTAAAAATTGCCTTATTTAATTGCCCCAAACATGCTTGGATGGTTGGTTTGTGCCTACGATATATTATGGGTGTACAAAAAACAGTGCAAGATCTCACTTCTAATTAGGTTTCTCTACATGTGTGAGATACCAAAGTATCTCCCAGATATCTTGGAGTACCAGATTTTTCTTACATAATAAAAATGTCAAACGGATCCAATGATAAGTCAGTACGTGATTACTTCAGTGACTCAGACTTTGACTTGAGTAGTTTCACATCCTGGAATTTACCTGGAAGTTAGAAAGTGGGATGGGGTTGTGAAACCATGGTGTTTTTGTCATTTACATAATACAGTTTACTTGCTAGATATAAATAAGAATCACATCTGATCAGGAGAAGAAACAATAAGCTGTCTTTTGTGAAACTGACATTGCGTATTAAAAAATATTTATTAAAATTATAGAATTCTTTCAATATGAAATGGGCGACACAATTTGTGCATTGTTGTCTAAAATATTTCCCACAAGTCATATCTGAATTTAAATAATCCAAAATGACTTACACAGTATAATTTAAAGTTGAACCCTTTTACCTGTGTGTGAAGAGCTTTCCACAGTTGCCCCCATGTGTTTCTTTCAATAAGCCCATTTGGATGCAGGGTCACTTTGGAGTTTTAACTTAATGCAGTACGATGGCAGAGTAGCTGACTAGTCAACAAGTGTTTGCTTTTTATGGTTAAAGTCATACTTGTGTACGCAAGCGCGTAAAATATCGCTGATAAAACTGACCAAATTATTCAGGGTACCCCCGTTTGCCTTCTGCGGCGAAACACACTAATACACCAGCACACAATGTCTGTAAGGGGCAAATATATTTTAATAAAACCAGTGAGTTGCAACCTCAATTTCATTTTGATGAATTTCCTCCTGCGGGAGTGAGCCAGGCAGTGGGCGGGAGGGCGGAAAGGCGGGAGAGCGGGAGAGGGAAGTGGGGTGATGGGGGCTGGGAGGCAGATAGAATTTTCATGATTGTTATTTTTGTTATTATACAGAGAGAGAAGGTGGGGGGGGGGTGAGGGTAGATAAACGGCATTGGTTAATCTGAGGCATTTTGCGGAGCGCTCCATTATCGGGCAGGTTGGGCACGTCGAGGGGGTTATTTTTCCGAGGGATCTTTGGCCCCGGTAATTAAGCTCCATTCACTAGGCCCTGTTCCCCAAATTAAAAATTTGTCATTAAGTGGAATTTACCATAATGCCTTTTTATCTGCCGGCGCTTCAGCGTGTGTGCGTGCGTGTGTGTGTGTGGGCGCTTGTGTGTGTGGAGGGTAGGGGTGAAGGAGGGGCAATGGGAGAGGGCAACCAATAAGAGGTTACACTGTGGTCACACGCACCGCACATACAAATACACACATGAATGCCCATGCACGCGTGCACACACACACACACACACACAATCTGAGGAGAAAGGGCAAATTGAAAAACTGAAATAATCCTGGACAGCACCACACGTTTGCATGAGCAAACACAACACACACACACACACACACACACACACACACAGACAATGTAGGTATGAATGGCTAGTGAGGACATTCATTGACAACTAAATGCCTAACCCCAACCCTTATCCTAAACTGAACCTAAACCCAATTCTAACCTTGACCCTGAAACCAAGTTTGAACCCTTAAACAGCCCTCTGAAGGTGTGTCACAAAGTGAGGACCAGCCAAAATGTCCTCACTTCCCAGGTCTAAAACTCAAATTGGTTCTCACAATGATAGCCATACAAGTACAAACACACACACACACACACAAAGCCACCCTTCAATCCTTCAAATCCACAGCCTTTGGGGTAATTAAATAATGGTGCTTTAAAGTTTTAATTTAGATTTGGCTTTTCCTTCCTCCTCCTACTGTATGCAGCACAGCTCACACACATACACACACACACACACACACACACCCGAAACAGTCAGTCACAGTGTGTTACAGACTTCATCCAGTGAGATAGCCCTCAATGGGCAGGGTACATCAGAGAGAGTGAATGATTGGAGAGCAGAATCTCTGTCTCCATAGGCTTTATAAAACAATACAATTATTAGTCTTTAATTAGAGCGGCCCCTCTGTGGGACAGGGGACAGACAAAGAACAATAGAGGATTAGAAGAGGAGCTCCTAATATGGCTCTTTTATCACTTCATTCAAATGCAGTTCATAAATGCATCCAGCTGTCCTTTTCACCTGGCAAAGTTGGAAGTTGGTGGTAAATTTAGGATAGAATAGGAACAAAACAATCTTCTATTTAGGGCTGAAAAAACTATTATTTTTGTTATTGGTTCATTTATAGATAATCCCCTTAATAATTAATAATTGATTGTTTATAAGATAAAATGTCAAAAATGAAGGGTCACTATGGTGGCCTGGGGGTTTAAGGGTCCGACCATGAACCCAGGTTTGAGTCCAGCAAGGGACCTTTGTTGCATGTTGTATCTCACTCCCCTCATTTTATGTCAGCTCTCTAATAAAAGGTGTAAAATGCCCCCAAATATACCAACAGTCACATTGGTAATCCAAAAGTATTGTTATGAGATGAAACAAAGCAAGAAAATACTTATATATGAGTAGCTGTAACAACAAAATGTTGCATATTTTATTTAAAGGTTAGCAAAATTTGTGTTATTGGACTTCTAAATTAATCAATTCAGCTGTATTATTATTAAAAGGAGTGAAAAAAGAGCATAAATGAAGCCCTGGCCACATAATAAGGTGATGAGAAACATAAAACATAATATAAAAAAAGACAGTAGCAGGAAACAGCTTTTTCCACTCCAGACATAGGTGGTTTGGTGGTTTGTGTAAAACATATGAAAATCTGACCAGGCCTGAAAATTCTGTTGAGCTACAATAAAAATAAAGCTAAAATGAAAAGAAAACAGGGTCTTCCAGGTGTTACTGGATGTATAAAAGCCTCCACTGAGAAAGACAGTAGTGGTCACATGCTAGATGTTGACACTGAAGATAGAGTGATACTCTGAAGTCATGTGATGAAACTATATAGTCAAATCTGTATTGAGTCATCCAGATCTCTAAAATAACTTAAATGATTATACAGTTTGTGTGTAAAAAAAAAAAAAAAAAAAAAAACTTCTTGCTTCACACTGCTTGCTTTGGCCTCTAGAAAAACTTTAGCTCTTCTCGTCACAGATACAAGAATCTTTGACTGTCGAGGAAAACACTAAATATTTCCCTGAATTCCATCGAGTGAAGGTGGGCAGCTAAGGACTTAAATGAACAGAGGGGGGGTCTGGAGGGAGATGAGGAAGAGCAGAGGAGGAGGGTGAAAAGGGAAAAAGGAGGAAGAGAAGAGGAGGGGGGGTGGACAGATGGCAGAGGTTATGCCTGGCTGAAAGGGGCAAGACGGGAGGAGGCTGTTCAGGGTGTGTGTGTGTGTGTGTGTAATGGGAGGAAACGCGATGCTCTTTTACTCACTTCTCGACATAAACAGCTCATCCTTAAGAAATCCCTTAATTTCTAGTCCTCTTTACTTTTTCTTTGATTCCTTTCCTCTCCAACGATGAGGTTTATAGACGCCGAAAGCATTTCAATAAACATCTGACGTACTTTTCCTTTGATACCGAATCCAGCGCTCGACTCAGTTGATTCCATATTGGCTGGAGATCGTATTCAGTGATGAACAAGATAATTAGGTCTTCCTGCATCTGATTGACAGATAAAACCTGGTAAAGGTAAACTACAGATAGAGCCGAACAACAACATGCTGTCAAATCTGTAAATGGTTGTGTGTGTGTGTCCAAAATACAGCGCAGGATGGAATGGCAGAATGGCAGGGGAAGAGTAGAGAGAGATAGGGGGTCTTATTTACTGTCGTTTAATTTGCTCCCCCTCTGCTCCGTCCATCCCTTGGCTTTTCTGACAGGTAATAAAAAGCAGGAGCTTTCCTGACAAGCCCATTTGAATTTGGATTGAATAATATAACTGTAGGGTTTCCCACATAACGCTCTGTCCAAGCGTGCAACGCCGCACAGACACTGGCAGCCCCTCTGCCTGCCACGGTGTGTGTGTGTGTGTGTGTGCATTTAAGTCCATGGCGCTAACACACAAACACACAGGTGCTTACGTCATGGTAGTTAATGCAACAACAATAATGAATTCCTGCAACTAGCCACCGTGCCACTCCCTGATGCCAATCTTCACATCTCTGACCTCTCCTCTTTTTCCTCACCCCCCCCCTTTCTTCCTCCACTTCTCCCTTATTCCCTCTTCCTGCTTCTTCATCTCTCCTCTACTGCCCAAGATCCCTTCATCCCACCTCCTCCTCTTGTCTTACCTCATCCACCACTCGCGCTCCCTCCCTCCCTCCCTCTCCTCCTCCTCCTCCTCCTCTCGGTAGCTGCTGAAATCCCATTCCCCGTGGGGCAGGCTAAATTGAATTGGCGTGTTTATATGAACAACAGGGCCGTTGCTTTAATATACCTTAGAGTTTATGCCTAATGCCTCCCTGCTAATACCGCTGGAGCCCGCCGCCCTCGCTCAACACACAGCGCTTTTATGGAAGTCATAAAAGAGACAGTATAGCGAGGGAGGAGAATGGAGAGATACACTGGAAGTGTGTTTGTGTTTGTAAGCAAGGCAGAGAAAGAGAGGAAGAGGTGAGACAAGTTATCTCTGTTTTATCACACCTCTTTAAGATCTTCCTACAGTATCCCCTCGCTGGAAACCTGCACACACACACACACACACACACACACACACACGCACGCACGCACACACGCACACACACGCACGCACACACATCCTTCCAGTGTGTGAATGAAAAGAAAAAAAATGAGAACAGGCAGAAAGGGAGGAAGATTTTTTTAGATTAGCGAGTAATGCTGAATAAATATCCGGAGATTTGGTTGAGGGGGTCGGTCATGCTCGTCGACTTGCAAACATGCTCCATTTTCTCTCTGTCTCCCCCCTTCTTTCTTCCTTTCTTTCTCTCCCCTGTCCCTTTTCTCTTCTGGCCCTGTGTCAGCCTACAAAAGGCCCCCCGTACAAAGGAGAGAAACAGGCCTGAGACACTCAAACCAATTACTATTGATCAGTCTGCACTCAGGACAGAAATGCGCTCACCTGCACGCATGCACGCACGCGCACACACACACACACACACACACACACACACACAAATCTGTCTAGATACAGAAAGTCCTGTAAGGTCAGAGATGGTTATTTTGTTCACAGCTGATTTTTAACAGTGATCACGCAGGACTGTTAAAAACTGGAAAATCCTGTAAAGCGTTTCCAGGCTGTATTACTTTTACTTTTCCATTCTATTAACCCCAAAATACTGAGCTGTGACTGCATATCAAGACCAGGAGGCTTAACTGTAGTTTAATTTTCATTATCCGCGCTATAAAAAGCAAAGCAGCTACAAACTGCACAAGTGTTGATAAAACCATTTGGCAGGAGTTTGACGCAACACCACCACAGAGAGGTTAAAATGATTTGAATGTGGCCATTTATGTGGCTCTATATTCATTCAGGGATATTTTATTCAAAGTAGATCTTGTTGCTAGTG
This sequence comes from Scomberomorus guttatus, assembly GCA_038419695.1. Lineage (NCBI taxonomy): Eukaryota > Metazoa > Chordata > Actinopteri > Scombriformes > Scombridae > Scomberomorus > Scomberomorus guttatus. Next base: position 17,299,549 of record CM076447.1, read on the forward strand.
AGTTGCAAGTTGCTCCATTTTGCACAAAGAATACAGACAAAGGGATCAAAAACCAGAAAAAGGACCAGGAAATATCATCTGTAGGTTACGAGGATATTAATTCCTAACAGAGTGTTGTAACAATAACTTGAAGGTTGCTGATATATTTTAGTTATTTGTTTACAGTGTTACTATACATTTCCTCCACAGATTCTCTTTCACACCAAATAACAAGCATTGACTGATAGACTGAGCCTTTTTTTATTAAAGTAAAAGCTTTTCAGATTTTTTTTGACCAAATTTGTAATATTTTCTTTACTTGTACAGTAGGTCCAGAATTTTCTGATCAAAAAATAATTTACTGCAAATTCTTTGCTCAAAGATGGAAGGCTGAAAATAATGACATTTACTCATACAAAGAGACTGAAAAATAGTCTTTTGTTTCTTTGCATTAAAGATATTATTGATCAAAAAGTCATTATAATGGAAAACATTCAAAGTACGTTGTAACCTCAAATGCATTATTCAAAAAGGACCATGGCTTTAGTAACAATTTTCATTGCCACTGCTGACATTTAATGTTTTAATCCAGTAACAAATCATATCAATATACAAATTATAAATTCCACTAAATTTGTCAAAATTCAAATTCAATTCCAGTTACATTGCTTGTAAATCTTGTTCAGGCTCAAGCGGAAGATGTCTAAATAATGAATATCCATTTTAGTATTTTGGCTGAATAACTATTTGATGATAAGTACAAGTAGGGAACTGCTGTCTACTATATAACACTGAATAAGAGGAGACCTGGAGCTGTCTGAGAACATTCCAGCTGATCCCCAGAGGAAAAAAAATAACTTAAATCAGTATGTAAAGACCGTGTAAAACCTAAATACTTTTCCATTTGAAGATGCCCGACCAAAACCTTTAAAAGTTTGCAAAGCCCTGTCTGTAGGTGCATGCGCACGCGCTCACAGACACACAAAACTAGTCTTCACATTAAGGGTGTGATGAACTCTGCGTGTTGTCTGAAAGCCTGCGCCGAAATATCAATGACTAAACTCCACAATGAGTTGGTAACTATCTCCTTCGCTCTGATTTTATCCTCAATAATTAATTTTCTTTCCCAACGCCGACTTCGGCTTTATCGGTCGCTCGCCGCCAGAATCTCAGCATTCCATTTAACCATAATCCCCCCGGATAAAGGGGCAGCCTAGGTGTGCTAATGCACAGGCATGTGTGCGCGCAGGGAACGTGCGCACGAGCCAAGAACTTCATCCACAGACACACAATGTTTTAAACCAGGTACACAGTTGTGCAAGGAAAGCTAGTCATAACAATGCTGAGGAAATTCACCCCATTTATAATTAATATTTTCCACATTTAGACACATCAAGGGAATTACGAATAGGTAGAATAAGGACATAATGTTTACTGTCAGCTGTGTGACCTCTCAAACAGATCCAAGATACAAGCTGGATTATCTTAGGCCAGCCTATAGCATGAATCCTGACCCTGCAAACCCGGCATAGCAACAGCCACGTAACCAAGGCTTGGTCTTGTTATATGGGAGGATGGTTGGGAATGGGAGTGGAGGAATACAGAGATGGGATGGATGGAGGGAGGGGTGGAGCTGAAGGGTAAGGGGAAGAAAGGTGGAGTGCGGGTATGACTACGGGCTGATGTAGAATTTCCAAGACACCCTTAGCCTGCGCTGGCTTTCCTAATATTCAAGAGATCATGCCGATAAATTCACTTCCCCTCATGGCAGCATGGAAATACGATGCAACTATTTAGATAATCAATTAATTGTTGAAGCCTTTTTTAAAGCAAAACTTCCAAACATTAGCTTGTTATTTGTGAGGACTCGCTTCTGTTCTTGGTCTTCTGTGACAGTAAATTCGATACGTTGGGCTTTAGGAAACCGTGACAAACATTTTTCACGGTTTTCTGGCATTTTATAGACCAAACGATTAATCATTTTATCGAGAAACTAATCGGCAGATTAATTGATAATGAAAATAATCATTAGTTGCACTCCTACACCAATATAGTGAAATATTCGTTTCCTAAATATTCAGTCCTAGCAGGTGAGGGTACGGGCTGTGTGTTTAAGTCTTAGTTGGTGCCAGTTTTTGAAGGAGATGTGGACATGAAAGAATACTGTCACCTTTCATTTTTAGCACAATTAGATATCAAGCAATGCAGCTGCTGAAAATATCCTTAAACTAGAAACTATGAGTAAGAATTTGGTTTGAAAATGACTGGAAATCTGAATCTTGATTAGTCATCTAACACCTGATACTGTGCGAGTGTCAAAGTGTTTTACGAGATGCAGTACATATTTCAGATAGATACAGGCCCTTTTCCTTTAAAATTCGTCCATGTCTTAAAGAAGAAGCATTTGCATCTCTTGGCGTTCGCCTCCCACAACTGCTCGAGTCTTTAACGTGTTCCACCAAACACCTAAATCCTGGTATTTACGGGCCTATTAACTGGCAAGCTCTTAGATCCTGATGGGACTCCTAATTAGCGCTTTACTGAAGGCAGGTGTGATGGAAAGGTCAACCAGTTAAGCTTACACATGTCATAAACATGTAGAATCAATATACAGCAATCAGACAACATACTGTATATAACAGTGGGTAAAATCAGAAGATGAAGGGAAAGTGAGTGAGAGAAAGAGAAAGAGGAGGAGGAAAATGAGGGAAGAGCTGGATTGACTGAAATTAAAGTGAGTGCCAGCTAGGCCAGACCAGGCCCAGCTGGTCTCTGTCTGACGAGAGCCTTAATTAAGAGACATGGGGAGAAGCCTTGGAATGGCCACATACACACTGCCAGGAGCCTCTGGAGAGGAAACTGCTAAACAGACACACTTGTGTGTCTGTGTGGTGCACTGCCAAGAATCAAACACACACACACACACACACACACATACGCACACACATCCTCTGGGACCTTGTGAAAAACATTGGCCAGCTATTATTAGGCAACCCTTTGCATACCGGAGCAAGTGTACTAACCCTAAATGTGTGCGTGTTTGGGGTTCTCCCTCCTGTCCTGTTGACTGTTAAACTGCTAAACTTCTGATTCCAAAACAGCTCTCTCCTCCTCTGCTGTGCTGAAGAGGGGAGACGAAAAAGTCAGAGGAAAAAAGGTGGGCGGGGGGGGGGGGGACGAGGCGAGGGGAGAAGGGTGATTTTGTGGATCCATGACTGCCTTTGCCCCCCCATCCCCCCCACCACCACCACCACCACCCTTCTCACCACCCCCACTCGCCCCTCTTCCTCCTGTTCCTCATCCCAAAAACGTATTAATATTAATATATATCCCTCCAACCCCTTCCCCTCAGCTCCTCCATCCCCAAAAAATATCACCACCCTAGGCTACCAGTTAATAAAGCCCTCTCGACGACCCCTCCCAGCCCCAAAACCAAGGAAAGACAATAAGGGGAAAGTTCTCCGGCCAAATAAAAGAACAGAAATTAATACAGTCCTGCGGGACCCCCCTCTGTCCCACTGTCACCCCCCACAATAATTTGATTTCCTATTAAGTGATTGCTTAATTATAATGATTATTATTGGTAATTGTAATTGACATTTTTTTCTCTGCTAGTCTCCTCTCTGTCCCTTCTCTTCAGGTCTCCTTAAGAGGACAAGACGGGTGGTGAAAATGCACAAGGGACTGAAAAAGAGGGAGAAAAATGGCAGCGTAACAGGAAAAGCACTTGACAATCTGACATTTAAAATAAACTGACTACCCTGTCCACCTGAACATACAATGTGGGATTAAGGTGTTGAGGCTTAGAAGTTTTATTTAATCATACATGAGTGTGTTTCAGTGTGTGTGTGTGTCTGTATTCGTCTAGATGTCTTATCCTGTAGCTTCAGGGCACAACGTCTGCTGCAGGTCTCCTTAGAAAAGAGATTCTTGATCTCAATGGGATATCCTGGTTAAATAAAGGTTAAAGAAGAACACTTGGATTCCCTATTCTACCACCCGCCCCCCTCCACACACACACACACACACACACATTAAACTACAGTAGGGACCCTCTGGTCTCCAGTTTATTACCCCTTCCTCCAGGCTACAGTTACTGCAAACAGGAGGTCATGTGTGTTTGCGATTTAAAAAAAAAAAAAAAAAAAAAAAAGAAAACTCACATTTGTTCTGACACATTTTGCCATGAATTGGAAGTTTAAAAAAAAAAAAAAAAAAAAAAAAAAAAAAAAACACGGTGGGTAAAAACCACAGTTCAACACCACCAAATCAAAACCGTGTTGAAAACTATTTCATTTAATGTCACGTTCTTTCTCTATTCGGAACTAAAGACGGTGAAACTTCGTTCCAGTGGGCCAGGGCACGGTTATTGGGCTCACCTCAGGCGTGGTGAGGGTGACACCGACTCACACACACTTTTGTCTTTAGATGCACACACCTTCACACTCCAACACACACAACATCTAAACCTTGCATCACACCTTCACTTTCACTCTAAAATGTTTTCTCATTCCCACGACACAAAATATTAAAAGTGCAAAGATCATGGTCGACAATAAATATCTTAAATAAGAGTCTCGTCTATCATATTAAACAAACAATTTTCAACCGACTCAAAATCTTAAATATCATCCGTCCACCGACCGATGCTGGTTTCAAGACGTTGGGCTGCGGTGTGTGTGTTTCTAAGTTAGCCAAAATGTTTTCTACTAGATTATATTTAAATTAACTCTGAAGAACAAACAGATGCATTAATACAAATGAGCACCTGCAGCCGCAACCACAGATGTCTGTGGGTGTTTTTTAGTCAGTTTCCAAGAAAAAAAAAAATAGAGAAATAAATTTTCATATATTATTTTGACCAAAATTACTTTCAGACAGGATGGCTTGTACCGTCCAGATGCAAGATATACACCACATATAAATATACTGACACACCACCACAAAAGAAAGACATTCTGCAGCACAGAAGTAGCACAGCTAAATATATTAGTAATGACTGATAGCAGGAATTATAATCTCCCTGTAATTCTACTAAATGAATGCAAGTATGGGTAGAAAATGGTTGCAATGAACAAGTAAACAATCAAAAGATCATTAAAATTACTCTCAATAATTATGTAAAATAAACCTCTTTATTTAATTTGCTTGTACCGCAGTGATCAATCCAATACTTGACCAGCAAAATCCAATGTCAATGTAAACATGTTAAATTCATGATCAAACTATCATAAAATTGTGAGAGCACAAATTACAAGTATAAAGCCTCATACGAACCAATTCAAATGTGACCGACATGTTACGAATCTGTAACGGCTCACAAGACAAACAGCTGTTTTTATTTAGCTCAAAAAAAAAAAAAAAAAACCACACAGCGTTGAAACCAGATTTGTGGTTTTGTACGGAGCCACACTACTGTAGGTTAGTGGTGTTCTACGTGAAGATTCACACAGACGGGACTGACAGACAGCGCTGGATGTCAGTCTGTGCAGACAGAAATCCGGCCGTGTTTGAGCCACTCTGAGATCTTAGCCTGGAGACAAACCGTCCCTGACCGACAGCATTACCATGGCCGATTCTTTTCAAGGCCTGTCTCATCCACTTTAGCTTACCCACTCTCATCTCTCTCTCCCTCTGTCTGATGCTGAGCCTCGCTCTCTGTCCTTCCACACAGATTTCTTTGGATATGAACTCAAGAGCTGCTTCACATTCCTTCCGATTTGCTCAGAAATGCTATCGCCCGCTCCCTGTTGTTCTTCACTCCTGTAAATGATCAATTTTCCTCATATTTTGGGGGAAAACTACACGGCCAGGGGCTGAGCTTAAAGAAGGATTCAGGAGAGATGAATTGACAGTGAACCTGCTCAGCAATGACATGAACAAAAGAGGAGTAATGAAAAGTGAAATGAGACAGTTGTTGTGCGTACTTATAGTAAAATAGTTAAACGTTCACAGCAACATTATAAGCACATGTCTCACGCATCATTCTGAAAAATGAATACCACAAGCAAGGGCACCAGACAAATAACAAGCTAAATGCAGCTAAATAAAATAATCTCTAATAAAATCTAATGATTCTGAACATTTTGTCTATCCATTAAATGATCCAAAGGCCAAATGTTAAATTTCTTTGGACATATATAAGATGCCCACTCAGAGAACAGGATAAAGGGCCTTGATCGAGGTTGTCACCAAATGTGACCGCTTACTGACGGGATTTTTCAAAATGACAAAGAAACTGCTGTTTCTTTTACCAGATTACAGTTGTCATTACATTTCAGTGGCCGTCGGCATCAAATGATTGTTCAATCAAAAGCTTTTGAAAAATGAAAGCATCTGGCTTTCAACTCAATTTTTATTTTGCATGCGCTAATATTAGGCCTACACAGTAATCTAATCTAATTTGCATATTCTCTGTAAAAACTGGATAATACAAGTCAAACTATGGCACAGCTATTTCATGGTGTGTGTGTGCGTGTGTGTGTGTGCCTGTTCAAACACACTGTGTGGTAGTGTGGGTGTGGCGTTACACCTCGTGTGGCACTGGGCAGCCAAGATAAGAGCTGATCCTATCCATGCCTCCCTTCTGCAGAGCCCGCCCGCCCACCCACACACCCACCCACACACACACACACACACACACACACCAACACACCCACACACACACACACACACACCACAACACACCCAGTGTGGTACCCTGCATGCCATTGTAATCTCATTTTACAATCCCAATGCCCTGAACATAATCACACACTCACACTCATAATCACGGCCACAAACACGCAGAGAAGCCAACTAAATCCATATTTTACTCTGCTCGCACTGTGAGTTAGGATGATACACATTTCAAAATATACAAAGGCCAACTGAGGTCTCAGGAGTGCAAGAAGCTTCAGGCCCAGAGCAGCACTGAAGCCTTCTTCTGATGCCATTCCTCTATCAAACACACACTTAGGTGAACACATTTGTACCACTGATTTTTACACACAAATATGAGACTATGAAAACATTTGTTATGCCTAGCCAAACTGAACAGCATGACAAGACTATAAACTACAGCACAAAGAAAATTATGCTTGAAGAGAGGAGACAGGAGAAGAAAAGAGCTTACCTTCCTCCTCTGTGAGACAGAGAGAGCTAACCTTTGGGTACAAACACAAAAACACTCTCCCTTCTCTCTAATTCACCAAGTAAAGCACACACACACACTGACACACACTCAGACACACTCTGATGTGATCGGCCACCCCGATAGTGAGCCAGAGCTGACTCTCTAAGCCTCAAACAAAGTTTGGTGTGCACTGACCACGACCGAAGGGACAAAAAAAAAAAAAAAAAAAAAAGCGAGGGAGAGAACTGGGGGGAGCAAAGGAGAGAGAGAGAGGGAAAAAAAGTGAGTGTGATCACTGAGTGAAGTTTAACCACTTACGATTCAAGTTTAGCTTCAGCACACCCCGCCTACACCCCAGATTCATTCACGGGAATGTACACGCACAGCCTTCCCGGGTGGGAGAGGCACTGAGCTGGATTTTGGGAAGCCCTGATTTTTCTCTCTGGTTCCTTCTGGTTGCTGCTGCATAGCTGCCAGACAAGCAGACGGCCCTCGCTCATCCCCCTTTTCTCTACTATCTTTTCTCTTTTTCTTATCCAGTGTCCCTACAGATCCACCCACCAACAGCCAGGTGACAGATAGCCTCCTGGGCTGTGGGCGCGTGTGCATGTGTGTCCATATGTCCGTGTATTTGATAAAAAAAATAAAAAAAACATATGTGAGGGAGTGAGAAAAGATTAGATTGTAAAAGTATGTGAACAAGTGGCACCATGTAGGAGAGAGACAGAATGAGAAAGAGGATGAAAGGATTCAATTTCTGTAGGTGAGAGGGAGAGACTAAGTGTAGTGAATGTGATTTGATGGTGATGCTGAGATGGGGTTTAGGCGTACAAATACTATTAGTCACTGCTGTGCAAACCTGTTACTCCGTGCATTTGCAGGCGCGCACACACACACCAAGGTAAAACACACAAGCAAGGCTCTCAGACTACAGGAGTCAACACACAGCATGGCATATAAAAACAGAAATCAATCTTTATATTTATCCAACATCCCCGGGTTATGGATGTAACGGTTATTGTTGTCATAAAAATTCAGCCAGCCATATCTCAGTGACCTAAACTTGGCCTTCTCTCTCCATTTCTTTGTCAAATAAAAAGGGTATGTGAAACAAATTCCCAGAAGAGGAAAATAAGTCAGTGTACTATCTCGGCTGCAAACAGTATTAAAGACACACCAGCAGAGAGGAAGAGAGGAGGGATAACCGAAGCTGCGTCCCAGTTCCATAGTAGGTGTGTGTATATTATATATATATATACACTAAATGTCACACTGTCGCAGTATACATGAAATCAATACACTTCTACCTTTTTGTGCTAAAAGGAAATAATGCCATACGTGACACCAATCAAACGGTAACTTTGGAATACCAAATTAAATTAGTCCAATTAAACTTTACAAAGAGAAAGCAAAATGTTTTTCAAAAATGTAATACTTGTAATACTTGGTTGGCAGGGTTTCCCTCAGGAAACGGTTTAGCAGAGGTATTAACCACCTGGATATCGTGATCAATTTAATTAGCAGATGACTGAGTAAACAGCCACACTCATTTTATGGCATTTTCTGTGCGAAATAGCCCCGTTGATCTTTTGGTTTAATGGGTTTGAAAGTTAAAAGTGAATTCATTTGATAAAGTTAGAGAAAGTGTTTTTTTTTGTTTCAGGCAAAATGGCCCACTTCTACTTTAAACACAGTTGGAGACCCTGGCTGGTATATTCTATATTTTTCTTATCATCAAATCCCATGAAAAGACCAATACCACCATGTGTCAGGCCTTCTCTCGATACTTTCTGACTTCCTTACTCGGTCTGTGGCTCCAAGCCCATTAGTTCTCACTGAAACAAGTAACAAATATTTAGTTTAAAGGCTTGAAAAGTATTTTCCCAAAAAAGCTGGTCACTGTAGTTTTTAGCAAATGTTACTCAAACATGAGTTAATAGTGCATTTGTTATGGACTATTTTCAGCCGCAGATTATTACAGATGTTGTGCACTAGTGAGTATTTACAGCAGCAGGATGGTGTACAGTATGTGGGATTGACTCAAAATAGACAATGCCCATGTTAATGGCAATGATGGAAATTGTCAGCTGGTGCAACTATGTGTTTTTAAAGGGAACCTATTATGCTTTTCCTTATTTTCAGTCATATATATAATGTTACAATGTCAGATGTTCATGTTAAACGTGGCCAAAATGTCAAATAATGAGGTAAACGTATGTAGACGTAAACCCTGTGAGCAGAAAGCATCAGCTTCAGACTGCTCTGAACACTCGGTTTCCATAGTTTTTTTCTACTTTCAGCCCGAGCCGATGTCGGCTCATGATGGATTTCTTTATATGATCATCTGATCCACGCACAGTGCGCGAGTTCACTGCTCCGCTCTGCTAACATTGGGGCATTTTTCCATTGTTTTGGAGATAGACACGCTGAGTGTTTTTCCATCACACAGCACGTCAAAGTAAAATAAGTAGTTTGGAGGTGTGCTGGTCGTCTGCAGCTCTTCATCAAACATCATCATCACTGTGGCTGTTTCTGCTTGTACTATTCCTTCCTGCATTATTTCTAACTGATCCGCTAAACAAAGAGCTCCAAATATCTCCATATGTTGTGGCTTCGACCAGTTTTTAGTACTGCTAACAAAGCTCCGCGGAGAGGAACATGTTTCATTTCCTGTAAATTCTTCACAATAAAAGTCTCCTGTTTTTTTGTCACTTAAAAGCTTTTAATATGAAGCAGTAAAGCAGGAAACGGAAAGCTGGCCAATCATAACAGAGTGGGCTCATCAGGAGGGGGGCCTTAAAGAGACAGGAGCTAAGACTGCCTGTTAGAGACAGAGGCTGAACTGAGGGGCTGCATATAACTGAGGGGCTCCAGTATAAGATAAATAAGTCGTTTTTTGAAATGTGAATCATGCAATGCTACTCTAGTAGAGTCCCAGAATAAAATCTAGAGCTGGAAATGAGCATAATAGGTTCCCTTTAATGAAATTTTGGACAATAATGGAGCTCTGTGGCAGAGAGGAATAAACTATATCAGGCTTTGGCTACACAGACAATACTTGTTAGTGGGATCAGTTCATTGTTGGTTTTGGTCTTTTCATGGAATTTCTTTGAGCAAAAGAAAAATATTGAATATTAGCAGCCTTATCCTTTAATTTATTCATTTACTCAAAACCTGCTTAGTGTGTAGCATGGAAACTGGAAAACAGCTCAAGACATTTAAGGCTCGTCCCTCAAATTTCGTTACCTTCATTTCCTTTTTTTGACAAAACCCTCCCCCCATCCCTCTCACTTTAAGAACCCTTTCACACCACACCCATGACCCCCCATGTGCAGACATGAGGTCAAGCTCCAAAGATCACAGAGAGAAGCCAGACGAAAGAGAGAGAGAGGGGGGGGGGGGGGGGACAGAAACCTAAAATCCTCCTTTCCTCCCAAAACCAGGCCAAAACCTCAAGCCTTCCCATCAGCTCCAGACCCCCTCCTTTAGCCCAGTTGTGTGTAGAGGAGGCAGTGAGCACTCTTGCAGAAACATCAGCCCAGGGAAATTCAAATGAGGAAGAAACGGTGAGAGAGAGACAGAGGGAGGGAGAGCAGGAGAGAGAGGGAGCACAATAGTGAGAAAATAGGATAAAAGAATGAGATGGGAGAGCGTTAGGTAGGAGGGAAAAGGAGGGGGGGGGACTGGAGAGGTTGCTGAGGCTGCAGGTTAAGATAATGTGTAGATCTGAAGAGATTTGCAGGGAACATTTTTATTCATTTTTTGATTACCCCCATCTCTCCGTTTGTTTGTTTTTGGCATTAGCGTTATGACTGTTGGTATGTGTGTGTATGTACACATGCATGCTGATTAGAACTGGAATATTTTATAAACACAAATATTCACACTTGCACAAGCCCGCACGCACATATCAATACATAATGCACACAGACATACTTAAAGATGCATCCGAGAGGTGAGCGACTGGGCAGACAGTGCCAGGAATGCTAAGAGCTTACAAATTCGTAAACATGCAGACACAGATGCTGCATATGTACATACAAACATGCACGCAGACGGCAGATTGTTCACAGTGTGGCCCATCGCTGTGCCCGCTCCTTATCAATGTGCTGCAGGTAGGGTAAGTGTTCTGAATGAGCTGGACCATACTAAATGACTCTGTGCTTCCATTCTCCTGGTCACACACATTTAAATGCACAAAAACATATCACAAAGCTCTGAACAACACTCAACACACCCAGTACAAACAGTGTACACACATAAACAACGTATATATGAACAAATACACACCTGCATTACTGTCAGAACCGCCCTCAAGGTTGAGTGAGATCGTCTGGTCTCCATCCTGATTTCCTCGACCCAGGAGCATCCAGTTCTCCAGACCGTCCGAATCAGATGACTCAGATGACTCAGACGACTCAGACGAATCGGTCTCAGATTTGGACTCCGACTCTTCTGAATCAGATTCTGAGCTGCTCGAGTCCACAGCCACTGGGACTATGAGATTCTTCTTCCTTTTCTGGGACGCCTAGATGGCCAAACAAAAATGTTAATACAAAGCTTTCAGTTGCACCATTTTGCAACTGATTAAACCCTACCTATGAGTTTCAAAGTGAAAGAAAATCAAGATAACTCTCCAAAGTCTCTTCATCTTCTGAGAAAAAATGGCCATTGTTAACAAAACTTATCACTTGTTCCTTGTCTGCCATCATTAAAAAAAAAAAAAAGCTACAGTTTAACTTTTGGCCAATGCTCTGCTACTGCAATAAGTCATTTGAGAGCACTGCTCTATGCACCACTGGTTGCTGCAGCTCCACTCTGCAACAGCAATCAGGAAGCTACAGTAGCTGATATTGGCCAAGTGGCTGCCAGAACTACAAATTCAGAGCGAAGAAAACGAGAAATCTCCCAGGAGGAAAACATTACGTCATGTGTTTCACCTATGAAGGTTGTGTAGTGTCATGCCAGGACAACAAATGGGAAATGAGGATGGAGGACAGATAAAGATCGCTGATGTTTTCTTTCTAACTATACAGTATAAAGAATGTACTAAATGGTGACTTATGGACTTGCAACATCTGGACTTGCCAGAGAATCGTCACGTTTTTTTCGTTTTCTCCAGTATCAAAATAATCCAGTGACAGTTGTCTGTACATACATGGGTACATTGCAAACAGGACCTGATCAGAGCTTATTTGGCATTACTTTTCATGGTGTCAATTTGCCAAAATTGAAACAAATACAAGCTAAAAGAACAGGGTTCACAGCTCCCTAAATACATGGCAACTTATACTTTCTGTTTACAGCCCCCAAAGCATTATGGGAACTGTAGTTCCAAAATTGAGAGGATGATTATCCCCCAAACTGAAGTAAAACAAGGAACAAAGAATAATAATCAGAGTGACAAAATCCATTAATATCAACTTTTTTCATTGGACTATCAATATTTTTATGGCATTACTTATGCTGGGGGTGGGGGGGGGCATTGGTGGGGTGTAGTTGTCTCAACTTTGTCTGAGGGGGGCCTACAGTGTCAAATCCCTGACCTAAGAAAACACGGCGGGAACGTTCTCTGGTAATAAAAATGATGAAAATTCAACAACAGCCGCGGGAGAGCTAGCTGGCACTGATTTATAGTAGATAAAAGTTAGAGCGGTCTGTCAAGGTTGTTCAATAGTCACCTCATGCAGTGATTGAAATTAACTGATCCAACTGATTAGTCTGAGCCAAACAGTAGACAATTTCATATACCAAAGCAATCACACACACACACAGCACTCTCTTCTTCTCTACCTGTTGGGCCGGGGTGGATGTCTGCAGCCGGTGTAAACTCCGACCCTTTAAGGCACAGACCCCTATGTCATCATCGGCAGTGTCATCCTCAGAGATGGAGATAACATCAGGGCTGGAGTCAATGACGATGACCTCCTCAAAAAGTGATAATGACGACCTCTGACCTTTAAGGTCACTTTTCCCCTTCTTCTGTTTCTCACATTTCTCTACCTTCTTCTTCTTCAGGTCTCGCTGTAGCTTGACAGCATTAGATGATGGAGGCCTGATTTCTGCAGTGCATTCTAGTTCTCCATCTCCATCGGCAGTCTTCTTGGTCTCCTCAAGCTGCTGGCTGTCCTGACCCTGTACCTCTCCCTCGTCTCCTTTATCCTCCTGCTCCACTACCTCTCCGGCATTGGCGGAGTAATGGAGCTGGCTGTAGAGGCGGAACTCCAGCTCGCTGTTGGCCTCTGACCCGTCAGAGTCCCCGTCATCTTCTTGGTAGAGATCATCCTCCAACTCCTCCCGGTCCTGATAGCTACAGTACATCACCACCACAAAGCACTCTCAATACACACACACACACACAAACACTCACACCCTGGGAAACGATGACCTCAGTGGCTGAAGCTGAGTGCAGGGACAAAACACAGACACAAAAACAAAGGTGGGTTATTATAGTAATCAAGACATCACAATTAATAAATTATTATTACACTACAATTCCAGTAACATGTAAAACTGTGTGTAATTACATGTGTAATAATGTAATGATGTAATGTTAAATTTTTAACACTTTTAACACAGTTTTTTTTAAAACTTTAAGGAACTGACAACTCCTATATAAATTATGCTCACTTAATATCACATTAATATATTAATATAAATCACAATCTTGTAAAGTCTTCAAATTCCTAGCTTGTTCAAAACCCAAAGATTTTCTGTTTACGGTCACACAATACTAAGAAATCCAGCAAATACTCAATACAGCAATACACTACAATACTATAAGTCTTCCAGGTGTATTCAAGCTTTATCACCTTCTGTTTAAGAATCAGTACTGTGCTGAAAAGCTATGTTATTGGAAAACCAAACCCAAAAGATAAAAATAAGTAAATATAGACGTTGATAAAAAGGATAGCGTGAATTTTGTAAAAATTGTTTGTTGTTCTGCTGCAGTCAACTCCCAAGCCCTGCACATTTGCCTCATTATGAATAAAGCAAAACCGAGATCCATCTGTCCTGAGATCTAGTTCGATTCCTACACTTAAGGTATTGGCTAAAACAAGTATCAGTCGAATAACAACCCGGTTTTACCTTTCCAATTTAAAACCTGTGTACATCATTCTCTTAATGTATTTAACATGGTGCGTGCCGTCACATCTGGATGAGGCCCGATTTACCAATACCAATCTAGAATATCTGATTGGTACAGTATTATCAGGACTATTTTAAAGAAAAGGGAAAGTATTTTCTTTTTTAAACTGTCCATTACATGGAAATACACAAGGGAGAATAACCGAAACGTGGCCTCTCTGTACTAACAGCAGCCCCCCTCGTCTTGTCAATAGGCTCAACTCTTTTGTCACAGCATAATGTTTAACCCACAATGGTGTAGGGGTTTGTTTAAGGCTGATAAAAACAAACTGAACATACAACATTAGGACTTCTGGAACAAAACCTGGAAGCTTTGGTTTCACTTCAGCTCTCCATTTTCCCGCTTATATTATGGCCACTTGCCATCAAAATGCCATATCCTCTCTGCAGCTGTTCCTCCTCAGACCTGCAGCTTCACCACAAAGGTCCTCCCTTTCCTCCTCCTATTGTTGGTTGGTTTGGACGTTCCAGATAAACGCAAATATAAAACGTTTAAGTTAAATTTGCGTAGTTTTCAATGAGATATTTTTCATAATTTTGGTGGTGGTGACAAAAATAAGCTGCATCTCTTTAGCCAAGTCTTATTGCTGCTGTCCTTAACTATAGTATAATACTGGAGCATAGCACTGGACAATATATCGATATATCGATATCGTGATACGAGACTAAATATCGTCTTAGATTTTGAATATCGTAATATTGTGATATGGCATAAGTGTTGTCTTTTCCTGGTTTTAAAGGCTGCATTACAGTAAAGTGATGTAATTTTCTGAATTTAGACTGTTCTATCTGTTGTATTATTTGCCTTTACACACTTAGTCATTATATGCACATTACTGATTAATATTTATTGCAATATTGTTGCAATAACAATATCAAGGTATTTGGTCAAAATATTGCAATATTTGATTTTGTCCATATCGCCCAGCCCTACCAGTGGAGCATTCATTTAGAATTGAAAACAAACTCCATAGATCAGGTGTCCGGTTACTAAAAGTAAATCCACCCTTTCCAGCCAATCAAAATAGAGACTTTTCAGCGACCACAGTATAAAAATAGTTTCACTATTATCTACAGCACTGAAGAATAAGTGGTGACAGGCCAACATCAATTAGAGAAAGGGCACAGACTTTGGTCTTGTTCTGAAATCCACAAGGGCTTGTTAACAAAGCTGAGGAAGAGCACGGTTCAGTTGCACTGACTTTTTTCTTTTACCTGTGGACTGTTTCATCAGTGCTTTGGTGCCAAGAAACAGCTCCAAGTTCATCACCTGTGAGGTGAGGATGTCAGCAAACAGTTTAACAAGACTTCATCTAGGACTCACTTTGAATGCTTATGTTAGAAGCTGTGAAATTATCTCCTTGTGACATGCTATAAAACACAGTGTCGCTAATTTTACTGATCTCTGTTCGTCTTTCTCCCTCTCCCTCTCTCTCTCTCTCTCTCTCTCTCACACACACACACACACACAACACTCACACACACACAGTGGACAGAGAAATGGCACCGGCCCATTGCTCTGTCCAGTCCTGCGTGTCTGTGCCATGATGGCTGGAGATGATTGGCTCCCAGACCGCACACACGGCAGAAACGCCACGCTACACAGTCACAAGCCGCCCGCCGGGGATTAAAAGGACAGAAAGAAGAGTCTTACCAGCTGCTGAGGGAGAGTGTCATTTATGTGTAAAAAGTTTAGCAGTGCACAGAGACCTGAAGCCGACAATTGACTGCAGTGGTGGAACATAACTAAGTGCATTTACTCAAGTACTGTACTTAAAGCCCCGGCGCAGTCATGGTCCACCAACACAGGTGTTTTCACTTAATCTATATAATTAAAGCTCTTCTCAGGACTGTGTGGGTGTGTACAGACTGTACTTGACTGACATCTCCCTGATTCTCCCGTTAGCTTTGTCGCATCTAATTGGCCTTTCTCATCATTAAAGACATTTTGAGTTGTCACAGTAGGAAAAGCTCATGTGTAAATAATAAAATTATTGCTGGCTGATTCCACTTAGATGCTTCAGTCTCAGGGTCTTGGTATTGTGCATGCTGGCTCACTATCATATTGTCATTAGTGGACGCTTGAATTGAACGAAGCCATCGTTAATGATACTAGTAACACCTGTGTGCCTATTGGTTTATGGAGTTTGGTGACCCATTATAGTTCTGTGCAACATAAACCAAAGCAGAGGTCTAATAAAAACAAACACCTGAAAACACCTGTGTGTTTGTGTCTGGTTTTACTTATTTCAGCTAATTGGACCTCTTCTCAGGTCTAGGTGTGTACAGACTGTTTGAAGGATATTCACCTAACTCTCCTATTAGCTTTGTAGCTCCTGTTAAGGTGGGACATATTGCACCTTTATCATTCTTATTAGTTATCCCAGCATAGCTCAACCTAACTTCAACCTGAGCAGAGGTTTAATCGGTCAGAATTGAAAACACCTGTGGGGGTGTGCAGGACCTTTAAATACAATTCTAAGGTTCTTGTTTTTGAATATTTCCATTTTACGTTACTTTTAGGGCTGCAAGTAACGATTATTTTCAAAACTGATTAATCTGTCGATTATATTCTCGATTAATCAATTAGTTGTTTGGTCTATAAAATGTCAGAAAATGGTGAAACATGTCGATCACTGTTTCCTAAAGCCCAAGATGTTGTTATAGATTCAACTACCAAAGAGTGTATAGAGCAGCTAAAAGTAGTTCCACCTCGATCCAAAAGTATTAAAGTACTGCGTACATGTTAATGCATCAATAATAATGATCCAATGATATAATGACATAGCATTGACAGTGGCTATCCTGCATAACTAATTGTGCTCTTTATAATGTAAGTGCACACTGTTTTGAATACAGAACTTTTACCTGTAATGGAGTACTTTTATAGAGTGGTATCACTACTTTAATTTAAGTTAAGAACCTGAATACTTCTCCATAACCGTTTTGTGACGGGTTCACAATTTTTCAAGTCTGTCTTAAAACATCAGTCAGGAGCCCAAATGAACACTGAAATAGGTTTTTCTTGCCATAATCATTCCTCCTGTTCATACTGGCCATTAGAGGATCCCTTCATAATGCACTTATAATGTAAGTGATGGGAGACAAACAAGCCTCCTTCTGTGCAAAAATGTATTTAAAAGTTTATCTGAAGCTAATATGAAGCTTCAGCGTCCAAATTAGTCAAATCAAGAAACACAGAGGGAATTTTATGCTACAAAGACCGTAAATGTGGCAGATATCCACTTGATATGACTAACTCAGACTGCTGAAGCCTCATATTATATTAAAAGGGGATTTCAGCCCCATCACGTACACTGAAAGTGCATTTGAAGGGGATCTTTTAATAGCCAGTATGAACAGGAGGAATGATTACAGCGAGGAAAACCTCTTCTAATGTTTATATGGACACCTGACTGCTGTTTTAAGACAGACTTGAAAAACGGTGAACCTATCCTTTAAAGTATGTTGAGTCTGTATTATTTATGACAGAATTAAAATCAAATCATATCACCACTGCTGTTTAGTCAGTGCACATACGGGTAGCCCTTTAACAGGGACTGTTTTAGGAGGGGGAACAGGACAAACGATGTGATAAATGTTGTGATTTGATGTGTGGTTGCCATGGTGTTTGGTTCCTCAGGTAAACACCACCTGAAGAGAGTGACGGCATGTGATCCTGATCCACACAGATATGATTGATTACACTATAATGACCAGGAAACGGCAGAAATCTCAATTTTGTAAGTAACTCCCAACTTTAGTTAGTTAGCCTGGTGCTAGCCCCGGCTAGCTCAATGCTAACTAGCTACCAGGTAGACTGTGGCAAAAGCTAGCTCTTGTTTGAAGCTACAGTTAAATGAGCCAAACTTATCTCGCCCCAAAACACCAAAGAGCTAAATTAAACAGTCGCTGAGCAGTGACTGCTTCAAGTTATTTCTAATTATCGACCATCCCTGGTTAGCATGTGTCTCTCCTGTCTGTCCACGTGTTTATAAGCAGCACAGCAGCCGGATGTAAACAATGAAGCACTTCAATCACAAACACGCATGAAAGAGAGACAATAATGGCGACTTTAGCCGCCACACGTCACGCCAACACTGAGCATGTTTCATGTTTATTGCCAATAGTCATAAGCTCACCTTTCATCCAACAAACTGAGGAGGTTACATGTGTCGGAGGCTGCTCTCTCGCTTCCAGCCAGAGGGAGACAGACGATTAACATCCGGGTTTGTCCAGAGAAAAGAGGTTGGCCGACCGTAACGTTTCACTC
Organism: Scomberomorus guttatus; assembly: GCA_038419695.1. NCBI lineage: Eukaryota > Metazoa > Chordata > Actinopteri > Scombriformes > Scombridae > Scomberomorus > Scomberomorus guttatus. Next base: position 17,318,064 of record CM076447.1, read on the forward strand.
TGTCAGGCCAAAGCCCATGAGATATTATAGAGAGTACAGCAGGCTGTACTGAAACTGTCAACTGTTGTGATTTTGTTCGTTTAAAGATCCCCTCCAGTGATGTTTTAAGATGTATAAAAACACTCTACTTTGAGTAATAATTTGTGTCTAATATGTTTTTAATATGTTCAGTTATCTCATTAGAATCCTTAAAATTACATCTACTCCTGAATATTGGACCAGGACTGGCCTTCAAACTAGCTGTGATGTCACAAATAATGCTCGTAGGCCCACCCCTTAAAACTGTTTTTTTCATTGAGAAACAGTGAAACTTTCCACTTTCAGCAGATGACTGTTAAACTGCACTTCGGGCGACTCAAAGATCCAACATTTGAGTCAAAAATACTAAAAAAAAAACTCAGATCCACCTTAGCTGTGGATCTGAGTGAATGAATTATGTGCAGACTTCAGTGTGTCTCTGCATTGCTTGTTCATCTGGATTTGGTTTCATCCCCTGAGATTATAATCCTGTAATATTCTCCTGATATCCTAAAGGGAGAATGATGTTTTGATGTGATGTGGAGTTTATAGTAGTAGCATAATTAGTATAATTATAGGATTACCAAACCGGTTTCTTGTAGGAGTTTTTTTTCCTACTGAAATGGTCTATAACAACCAAAACTGTGAATCTATGAAATCCATTTAGACATTTAGTCAAGAGGGTCTGGGAGTCAGCACCTCCCACAGGGACAGGTGGTAATAGAAAAAAAGGTTTTACTTGTAAGTAGGATGAGTTCATTGTTGGTTTATACTGTTCAAGTCTGGCAAAAGAAATAGAAATCCAGTTATGATTATACTTAAAAATATCAGATCTAAAGTAAATTTCTACTGATAGCTAAGGGGTTTGTGCTGACAAGTTGTGGAAGCTGTGGAAGTTTGCTGCATGTCATCCCCCATCTCTCTCTCTCTCTCTCTCTCTCTCTCTCCCTTTATTTCCTGTCAGTTCTTTACTGTCACTATCTTATAAAAGCAAAATGCCTGAAAACACAAAAACATGGGATCTGACTTACAGCGCTGATCGAGCTCTAATGTCATGCAAAATATTGTGTGGCACATATTCTTTGTGCTCAGAGCACACCCATTAACTACATTACTGTGATTATAAAATGTCATTATTAAAGTTGTCGTTGGATTGTCAACTGGGCTGCTTTACTTCCAAGGCATCATATCTTTTTTTTTCTGCAGACAAAAGATACAGCAGAGCCCTGCACTGTCTTTCACTACATAGACTGTTGTCACTCTGATGGATGCAAGGCGTTTCCACCTTCTCCAATAAGGCACAAATATTAGCTATGAAATGTCAGAATATGTGCACTGAGTGTCTGCATGCATGTCTGAGCGACTAGTATGGACCTTCAGGCCTGTGCTATTATTACATGTTGATGGGAATGTAAATCTATATGTAAATGTAATTCAACAGAGGAGCTATCGCCATCAGTCATATTTATTACAAGTTGAATACAGCAAAATTATGCCATCCTGGCTCTCGTGCAGACTGTGTAACATTAACATCCATCTTCTCCTCCCCTCCATATCATGATAATAATTGTGAACTCTGTATATCCAACTATAGGCATCACTGTCATAATAATAGTGAGCGAACGGCGCCATGATAGGGAATCAGAGGGTGAATGCCATCTGATTCCAGAGGTTTCTCCATGCGTGTCAACACAGGAAAGGCCATCACTGAGTTTGGATTGTTTCCTTCCAAAGGTTAGGCTGCACCTCACGTCTCAACACAATCACCTCTTTTAGCCCATGTATGCATCTCATACACACACACATACACACACTTAATATCCTGCATCTGTTTTGTTTTTGGGAAGTGCATATGGGGGGCCCTCTGCCTCCTCTGCTCCCCGTCTCTCCCTAAATTGGATGCAGGTTCGGGATGCCTCACTGCCTCAGTGAAATTGTGATGTGGCTGCCTGATTTTGGGTTCCATGCATTTGCTGGTATTTACTATTATTATTTTAAAAAAAGGTAGAGGAGACCGGCTGAATGGAGGCATCTGGTTCAGCGGTTCATCTCCAAGCGTTCAGACCAGTGGCGTGTTGAAGATGGATGGAGTGTCCAGGACGGGGATTTAAAGTCCTCCGATTTCCAATCACACATTCCAAAGGGATGGTTCTGCCTGATGAATGATCGTTATTGAAGAGAAGGAGTTAAAAGAAGCATGTCATTGCTCTCATTTGATGGTGTTTGTATATGCCATGATGGCTCCCGCTTTCATTTGGAGCCAGACGCTGTGGCCAACACTCTGAATAGAGTGTTTTATCCAAACAGGATTCTTGTCAGCCGGTGTGGTTTATGGGCAATATTCTGCAACTGATGGTCATTTGTGGACAGACGTACTTGTCTGAAGACCCAACTGTGTCCTCAACACTGCTATTGCCTGGATTTAGTCAGTGTGATGAAACATTAATGACAGGATTTCACAAAAACTGTACTAAAATCCAGAATAGCATATTGCTTTCTCTGGTGAATCTGTGGTGCAGAGTGAAAAAATGTGAAACATTTGGTCTGTAGTGCAGTTGTTTCGGGGATAAGTAGAGCTGAAATGATTAGTCCACTACAAGAAATGAATCTGCAATGATTTAGTTTACTTTTTAAGCCAGAATTGGCTGAAAAAATCACTGGCTCTAGCTTCTCAAATGTGAATATTTTCTGGTTTTCTTTGTCTTCTATGAAAGAAAACTGAGTATCTTTGTATTTAGGAGTGTCAAGAGATGTCACCATGGGCTCTGGGAACTTTTGATGGGTGTTTTTTTGATATGTGCTGACATTCTATAGACCAAACAATGAATAAATCAATTAGGAAAACAATCATGAATATTACTGTTAAATGAAACCGTAGAGGTAAGTGTAAGGTCTGAAATTTAGAACAAATGTCTTTTTGAGACACATTTAACACCTGCTGAGATGTAGATTGTAACGGTAACTGATTGCATCAGCTTGTTTCACTTCTGTAAAGGGAGTTCTTAAAAAACAACATACTGCTTCCTTTTCTGCTGTTGGTGCAGGCTTCCTTGTTACTGTATGTATGTAAATACAACCAGTCAGCCTGTATTAAAGCAGCCAGGCAGGAGGAATTCCCTCTGAAAAAAAAAAAAAGACTCGCCCTGGATCAGCGCTTCTGAACAAAAATGGCTCCCATGCATCACCCATATGGGGCCCTCTGTGCTGCAGTCATTCACATATACTGGATGTACAGCATTTGTGAACCTAAAGCACCGTCACCAGGGTTTTTTTTTCCCCCACACTGTCGTATCACTTCAGTGAAAGTTTGATCTTTTCAATCATATAAACAGAGGTGTTATATTTGCATTAATTCTAATAGATATCACAGCAAGAAATAGCTTTGCAGGATAAGAAACTGGTGGTTGTATTAAAGAGATTCAGTAGATTCTGGAGTTAATATGCCAAGTGGAGCATGTACTAATCAGAGGCAAAGCTCACATGCAGGAAGAAACAAATGATAAAACACAGCCGTAGGGGCATGATGACTTGTCACAGGGGCATAACCTGGAATTCTGTACCATGTAAAAGAATATTTCTTTGGTTTCTTGGTCCTATACTAAAATTGTACTTTAGCGTTCAGACACTGAATATGTAATATGCCCCTAAAATTGACACCTCTTCCACACCACTAGCTTTGACTCTGACTTATGATACAATGAAGAGCAGAAAGATTCACACACTGCTGTTTATGTTCTTTTTTTTTTTTTTTCATTTTTGCCTCCTTCAGCTGTGACACAGTACAGAGCTGACAACAAATAACTTTTGAGGTTACATGGTCATTTTCTCAGACCAGTAGTTTCTAACCTCGGGGTCGGGACCACAAAAATCTTAGTTAATAAAGGGATGAAAAAAAAATTACTCCTGTTAACACAAAATTATGTTTTTTTCCCTGACAATATGAGTAACATTTTCAATCACTTTGTATATGTAATTTTATATTGATGATATTGATGTACATGTGATATAGTACATTTTCTGGAAAAAATCGATTAAGACACTGTTTATGGATAGAATCATCAGACTGAATGTCAGCTTATGATAATTCACCAAATGAAATACCTGACAAATCAAAGTATTTCATCACATTGATGCAAAAATCACATAAAAATCCAATATTGCCATTAAACGGTCCTGCTCATTGATTTGCAACACTGCCTACAACGCCTTGACACACCCAGAGATATTAAAGGAATAGATACCACCACAGTATAAATGGCATGCCAACATTTCTGATGATATAAAAGTTTATATTGTCTGATGGTTTATATCCTAATATCACCAGACCCTACTTCAAATCAAACAATTTGAGAAGAAAAATCAGTCTTTGCTCGAAATGCTTTCAACTCATGTCGTCATTAAGGCCATTTCCACCTGTGATGATAGACATTACTTCTTTTTAAGGGGTCACAAGCCAAAAAGTGTACTTGAGTCATTTTTTGTGGTCCAATCTGGTTTATAATATATGTTTTTGACACCTGCTGGACATGTCTGACCATCACACTTTCTTTCAATTAAATGAAATACCCGTACAGGTGAAATTTACACACACACACACACACACACACACTCCAAAAAAAAACACCTTTTGTGAAGCCCTGTGATCAACAGTCTGTCAGTGCTTTCAGCAGGAAAAGACTAGAACAAGAGAACAAGCCTGACAACACCTTTTCAGACCGGACCAAGTGACTTGTGTCTATGGGGATTAAATTTGTGAACAGAAGCTCTATACACTCACACTCACACACACACACTCACACACACACACACACACACACACACAAAGTCCCGTATACACACTCCATCACCACACGATGCCACAACACCTCTTTCTCAGCTGCAAGTATAAAAACCACATTGACAGGAGCCTTGTCCGCTCTTGTCGAATCGTCACGCTGAAATGTTTACCTTTACATACAAATGGCCTGGTGTCATGTTGTGTCACATAATGTTTCATGGACAAATAATGTGTCCCATTTCTCAATCCGCCCTGCAGCCCTTAAGCCCCCTTCCAGCCTCTATAGTCACAGCAACACCCAGGCGCTGTGGCTGCAGAAAAGAGGAACCCTGTGTTGCTACAGTGAAGTGCCACTCTGAATTAAATCCCAGGGATATAGAGGTAAGCTCAATCAGCACTGTGGCTCTGAGTATTTCGGGGAAAGCGAAGGCAAACACATGAGCACCAGAGGCGAGTTGTTATCAAGGTGTTTAAATGTCTGGGTATAAAGCAATATAAGGAATAAAATGGATCAAAAGTAGTATTATAACACACCCAAGAAAGGAGTATTGTCTCTTACTACTGTGTTACACATGATTTAGGTATAAGAGAAACACTGAAACCTTGAGTTAAACCATCAGGCTACTTAAGTAAGTAAGTAAGGGAGTAAAAAATGTATCTGTACAGCTTTTTTTTCCAAACAGAAGTTACATGTTCTTCACATGAAAGACGTTTAGCAGGACAGTGACAAACACAACCGCGGCCAAATAAAATGAATAAAACAAATGATGTCAGTAAAGCAGGTAAACATCTGTTTAAAAAAGTGAAGGAATATAAGTGAGTCTTGAGAGTTTTTTTTTTCTTTTTAAAAAAGGTCAATAAAATTGGATTATCTGACAGTGAGAGTTAACTATTCCAAAGTTTAAGGCCAAAGATTGCAAATATGTATAGTCTCCCTTCATTTTAAGCCACACTGGGAACATTTGGGCGAGATATAAATTAATTCTAAAACCAAAAGCTACTTCTATCAAAAAATGTAAATGTGGCTCTGAAGTTAAACAAAATGCTAAAATGAGCTTTTGTAGCTGCTCCCATTTAGAAGTGAAAAGAGAAGGATAGTAATGGACTCCATTCGTTTTTTTAATGTGTTTGTGAGACGGTGCCTAACTGTAATTTTAAAGCACTTTCTGATTTCTGCTACTTTTACTCCATTACTAATTCAGCAGGAAATATTGTACTTTTTACTCCACTACATTTATCTGACAGCAATTTGACTTTGCAGATAAATGTTCTACTGTATAACCAAAACATATGATGACTTTATAAGAGATGACACATTGTTATAGATTAATGTAGCCAACATATATAAGGCTGTTAAAAAATATATATAATATCTGTAATAATATAATACACATATAATAATCATTCAACTGAATATCTATATGAAGTGGGTCATTCTGCATAATGAATACTTCACTACTGATACTTTTTGCTAGTAATTACTTAATTTAGAAACCTTTTACTTGTAGTGAAGTATTTTTACACTGGTATTACTACTTTTACTCAAGTAAAAGGCTCTGAATACTTCTTCCACGACTGTTGGGCTACATAAAGCAGCCAGACTGGTTCTGATGTATAATTCTTCAGTAATACACTGAAGTCGTTGTCTCTTCCTCACACATGCATTGATCTAAAGGCCTTTACAGTGAGGTCTGTAAACGGTCCCAGAGAGACACAGAGAGCATCTCCTCTTGTGTTTACGTGTTTACTTATTGTTCTAATCGTCCCTGTAGTTCCTTTTTCTTCTGCCTCGCACTTTAATGCGATTCTTTCCGGTTCCGCTCGGTCAGAGCTCGGGTCACCGATCCAACTACTCCCCCTCAGATTAATTACATTAATTAGCACGGGGATGAAAAACAAACAAGTGGTGATTAATATCTAAACTATGGCGAATTCTTTGCAGAGATCCTGCAGGCGAGCCAAATGTGGAGCGACACCTCACTGAGGCTGCAGGAGACAAGAAGAATAAAAACTATTACTGTCCTAAAATATTAAAAACATACAGATATTAAAATGATGTTAATACACTGCTATGGGTAAAGTCTTTTATGTAACCTTAATATAATTTTGCCTATTATCTCTCAAAAGGGGACAACTATTGTATAAATTAATGTTTTTTTTTGTTGAACATATTTCTGAATAATATTTCATATATTTTAAGTATCCACTTATAATTATAATAATAATAATGACTATGATAATAATATATGTATTTTTGATATATATATATGTGTGTGTATGTATATATATGTATACACACACTTTGTCAAATATTACAAAGTATGAATATTCACATATTCATATTTTGTCAGGCAACGTTTAATTATGGGCCTTATTAACCTTATTTCCCACAACCTGTCAATTTTACATATTAGAAATTAGATTTTTAAAATACATTTTAATAACATGTCTTCTCAGTCTTCCTGTTCCTCACTGTAACCTTGGCAACATAACCAAAATGAAAACATATGCATTGTAGTGCCTATGATAACTGGGTTTCTTCAAATAGCTCAATAACAGATAATTGTACAGTCTTTACTGCGAGCTCGCACGTTTAGGAAATGCACTGAATAATCCGCTGCCATGGCCATGCATACAGATTCAACTTTTGGGCCTATAAAAAGATAACAACAAGGCACGTCTGTCGAGGATTCATGATCTTCTTCCCCTGCAGGCAACCTGTAAGTGCTACAGAGAGCAAATACTTATATAGAACTATAACTTATTAGATTATATATATTAGATTCTGCTCTCTGAAAACAGTAATTTAACAATCTAATAAGTGATGAGTAGGCTACAGTAGGCTATAAGTAACAAATATACCTTCACATATTTTAAACGGTTATCCATATTTGTGGAAAACTGTAAATTTTACTGACTTCATACTAACATAAATTTTTATTTTTTTCTCTACAGCCTCTGCAACATTTGACGTAAGTTCAAGCATAAATTAATATTTTCCTGATAAGAACCGATTAATTGATTTATTGGCTGTTCGCTGCCGGGAGGTCAGAGCTGACCCTCCTGTTATTTTTTGTTTGTTTGTTTCCCGCCATCACATGGAAACATTAGTGTTTATGTTTTGATGTTGTGTGGGCGCGAGCCGGAGGTCAGGGTCGTAGTGTTGCAGCGCGAGGCGACAAGCAGAGCAAAATGGGTCGCTGTCTCGCGCTTTGTTCCACACTCAATTGTCTCGGGGCTGCGCGTGAACCCTGAGACCTGCAGCTGTCTGGAGGAGAGGAACGGAGAGAGGAAAGGAAGGAGCAGTTAGTCACCGAGCAAGAAGACAAAACGACTGTTTAAATGTGTCTAATTCCTCGCCGTCCTCTCGCTGTCGTGTGATTTTTATGGCAAAACCTTTGACTTTATTCAGTGCAGTGACGACAGACTGATGTTAGAGTGGCCTTGATTTCAACTCCTCTTCCCCACGTTTTCCCGCGGCAGTAAATCTTTTCCACATATTTTCACCAGGCGTCACAGCATTTAATGGCGCTGAATCTGTTGGCACACACATGAAAAACAAGATATATCTGGTGCAGTAGACTACTGACAAAGGACATCCTTACTTTCGGCTCAAGCTCTTATCTGTTGGTTGAAATCTGTAGCTGAACTCACTCATGCCTAACTATTAGAATTTCTCCCCCAAAAGACTCGAAACTTCCGCTGTTACTTTTAGCTTTGGTCTCAAACTGGAATGCGCAAATATTCACACAAGCATTGAAGTTTTTGGGTAACATCCTGCGTCTTAAGCTGTAATTATTTCACCTTTCCTTTAAATGAGGAAAAGTGATTTTCATTTAATTTTATGTCTGCGTGTGTGCGTGTGGACAGGACTGTAGGCTACTGACATTTTTAGTAAAGAGTAAAAAGATAAGGGGAGGATTGGGACGAAAAATTCATAAATTCTTCCTGTTGCTATCAGTCCAAGCGACGCATTTTGAGTGTACATGTGTTTGGTTAGGCTAGTGATAAGCCAAAAGAGGCCCAAAGTTACACAGAGCAGGAGGGCTGTAACCCTGTGCTAAGTGGAGTAAAACCCTCGTCTAAAATGTCTGTTTTCAGTGGAGATGTGCTTTAGTGAAACGGATGCAAACAGAAATGTTCAAGAAATCTTGAATGTCATTGTTCCGCCATAGAATAAAGTTCACTGCAGTGCGAACATAACAAAGCTGTGAGTATCAGTATGAGTGGAAAATTTTCCGTTGGCAAATTAATATTTAAATGAAATGTTATGCGTTCACAGGTGTGTGTCTGCGAACAATCAGAGCTGAGGACCGGAACTATCCGTTTGGTAACAAACACTTTGCACACAGTGCGTGCAGGAGGAGAAGCCTCTGCAGAGCGCGGGAACTCAAGAAGTTGTAGCCCTCTGTGTGTGTGTGTGTGTGTGTGTGGGGGGGGGGGGGGGGGGGGGTGGGTGTGTGGGTGCGTGTGTGTGTGTGTGTGTGTTTGTGTGTGCGTGCGTGTGTGTGCGCACCTGCTCCGCAGTCTTTCAGTCCGTGCGTAATGCGTAAAGTGCACCGTGCGTAACAGGTGTATACTGGCAGAGGAGGAGAGAAGTTTGGAGAAACTCACAAAGACGCTGTTTTGGAAGATGCCGAAAGGGACACTGAACATAAATTCACGTAAAAAAACAACTTTCTCTGGTTTATGAGTTAATGAAAACAGAACCTGCGCTGCCATTACGCATATAATTTAATGCTACCTACATAGCAGCCGGGGTGTGTGCCAGAGGAAATGAATCTAACATAAAAAAGGGCAGAGTAAGAGAAAAACAGAGAGAGGGAGAGTGGGGCGGGGGCGGGAAAGTTTAGTAAAGTGGAACTTGGTAACAGATGCGAGTGAGGGGGGCCCTGCAGGGAAGGGTGGAGGTTGTATGTTGTGTGTATGTGTGTGCGCGTGAGCCAGAGTGCGTGTTAAATGCGTGCACGTGAGCGCGTACGCTTATTGCATTTGTGTGTGCAGCCCGTGCAGGAAAAGGACAGGACATGAGCGCACATTGAGAGAGCGGCTCTTTTACTCGGCGTGATCATTTCACGCTTCCCCCCGAAGCCTTTTTTCCACCTAAAGCGTTTAGTTGCAGCTGACTGAGCACTTGCAGGGAGTGCAATAGGGAGCGGAAGGGTCGAATTATTTCAACCTACAACTCGCCCCAAAAGTACTGTAGGACGAAAGGAAAAAAAAAGAGAGGGAGAGAAGAAAACAGTGCCAGAGAGTGAGGGGGAGAGAGAGAGGGAGAGAGAGAGAGAGAGGGGGAGAGAGGGAGACAGAGGGGAACAGGGGGACATAGGAAAAAGTTTTTGTTTTTTTCTTTTTTCTCCCTCCATCGCCTCCCCCTGTTCTACCCGGGTAACATGGACCAGGGGCCCAAGAGTCCTGCACTGCGGCTGGGGAGAGCAGGTAGGGTCGCACCGGCTTAATTTAACTTCTATAAGGAGGTTAATTGATCTTTTTAACAGGTGAAACACGGTTTGGTTTTGTTGTATTGTTTGTTGACTGTTGCTAAAGAGAAACTTTTTTAAATGTGTTGTGAAAGTTATTCGCTTTTGTGTGGTGTTCCGAAATATTTGAACTATTACAAAGTTTTCTGAAGCAGTCCTTCATGACTTAAGTGACGAGCAGCTGTAACATTAAACTAGTTGCTCATACATTAGCCAAAATGTCTTTTCTCAAGTTTGTGACTGTTGTTGACCAGTAATGAAACTTTTGGAGTCAGGATGATCCTCTGTTAGTGGAAACTTGTTGCTGTGTTAAAGAGCCAAGGAAAAACTGTTGTGGCTGGAGACTTTTAAGAATTAATATTCTGTTGGTTTAAAAGGGATTTTGATGGCAGCAATGGATTTCTTTAATCTTTTTTTTTTTTTTTAACTTTCAGTTTTTTGGTTGTGGGTCTGCCTGTTGGGTTAAGTTCTGACCACCACGTTGTGCGTCAACCAGGTCAGCTCCACGTGTTGGTCTGTTCAGCATTACCTGAGTGGAGTACCTCGGTACCTTGATTGGTCCTTTTAATATATATATTTTTTAAATACAGTGGATTTGTGCAACTGTGGTGGTGGCTGTGTGCGTGTAGGTGTGTGTGTTTGTATGGCACCGGCACGTACACACAACGTCACACAATTTGTTCACCTTTTTGTTAAATACAATTCAATCAACATTTTTGAATGTGTGATGTGAAGAGATGCTGTGATAAACCAGTGGAAGCTCTTTGTTTCTTGTTGGTGGAACAGAAGTTGAGGCTGCAGGCCGGTTTGGCACCACAAAAAAATAACTTCCTCAATGATTCAATGAGTCTGAGCTCGACTCGTTCCTGTGTATCTCCATTACTTTATTCAACAGGTTCATCTCCTATAGGCCTATTCATAAAACAGCGGGGTCTGGTACAGCAATGGATCAGGCCATCGACCTTGTTATGGCACCCAATGGATATCACATCATTTCATATTGCTGCCCGCTGCGTCTGCATTGATAAAACGTCGTTTGTCGTTAAGAAACGGTGGGCAGGTCATCAGCCTCTATCTGAAAGGCTAATGTGCTTGGTGGAAAGCTTTTTCTCCAGGAAAGCAAAAACAAATCTGCTTTAGTTGTGCACCTGGTTGCCTGTTAATAAGAATATGCATAGTGGATGTTTAAGACAGTTCTAAAAGCGTTTGGTGGTGTTTTAAATATTCGTTTTCACAATATTGTGTAAAGGAAGTGTGCCGCAATTCAGACACGTTGTCTCAAAATGGAAATAAATTAGCCTGTGCCCGGCTTTCTATGGACATTTGTCACCAAATAATGCCTATGGTCTGTAAGACAAATAATGCCTCCTTTTAAGTCTTTTGTGGAGTGGGCCTTACCCCCTGATAAACGGTGAAAGCAATGGGATTTGTAGCAATTGGATAATAACCTTTTAACCACTGAGGAAATCAGAGTTTAAAGGAGGCCCTCCCCTGTTGATGTGTAAAGTCTTTAGGGCCCGGGGCCTATACCTACAGCGTCTCCATTTCCTCTCACTTTAAAATACGTGCTTGGCGTACAAAGGAGAGTCTGTGAGAATGAACGTGGATCCAATGAGACCCCCCCCCCCCCCCCCCCCCCACACCACCACCACCTTCCCGCCCTGCAGGTTGGCCGTGCGTAAAAGTGTGTAAGGCCGGTTCTTTCCAATAAGCAAGGCCGCCAATTCAAGTTTGGGACAGTGACTGACGTGAAATTATTACTTTACAAATGAGAAAAAATAGACATGGGTCACTCATGTGTTCTGTTTTTATTATATAATTTTTTTAAAAACACATCCCCATGACTTTAGTATATGTTACCCAAAATGTCCCCTCAAATCTTTCCCTCTAAAACAATAAAATCTCAACATGGTAAAAACTGGCTTCCCTGTCGCCAAGTTAAAACCAAGTCTTCACTCAGAGGCACCATTAGGGACCAGCTTTGGTCCACATATACTCTGTGTAAACCTCAACCAGCCCTTTTTTTTTATGTCTGCATCCCTGCAGCTTAAAGACCAAACGGTATATGGATCCCAAACAGCACATTTCTGACTGTTCAGGCTTTATTTTGTATATATTTTTTTAAAAAAAAACAATATTCGATTCTCCGCGTTAAAGTCGATGCCAAAAGCTTCACCAAACGTGCAACGTATGTCCAAAATTAGATTTTGTGATGTTGCATCGGTGCACAACAGAAACCAAGAAGATTTACGATATGGGAGAGAGAGAGGAGGAGAGGAAGAGGGGAGGGGGGGAGAAAGAAAGAGAGAGATGACCTCACATGGCATAGCCTACTTTCGTTTTGACCTCAGGTGCCCTTTCAAACCACAGACCAGGGCCTGATATTACGGTCAGGGCCTCGTGTCCCACCTGACAGATGACAGACTGGTCTTTACTTGCATTATCACCGGGCCAAATGATTACAAATAGGTCCATTTGATTAGGCCCGTGACTGAGGGAAGCATCAGTGTGATTTACCTGCTCGGTACACAGTCGAGTTCCACCACGGAGGTCCAAGACTGTTCACTCTCCAGTCCATATATTTTATTTATTGGTTATGACTTTTATATTTTATAAGCAAATGAAAACTTAAGAAGAGATACGGGAGCTTTCTCATTATGTTTACAGTCAGCGGGCGTGTAATAAACGAGCTGGTGGAGTTAACATGCGCTATTAATTTTTCATTGCTTTTTCGTTTCGAGGCTCGGGCGCAAAAAGCAAAACAGCCGAAGCTTTCATGGTGGATGGAGGGATGGGGGAGAGAAAGAGGGAGCACTTAAACAACAACATTGCCTCCAATTTGCTTCCAAATGATTATCACAAGTCAACCACATTCTTACTAATGTTTAAAAAAGTATACACACCCTCTTCCTCCTCCTCCTCCTCCTCCACCCATCCTCCCATTTCCAGCACTGGAGAGGTAATGAAATATGGTAATGTATTTGGACCCCCGGATTAAAGTCGTCCTACCCTGATGGGAAGTTTTTTCTCCAAATTTCCAACCCTAAAGCAACAACAATTTGTATACATGATTGATTGTGTTTGGATTTTTTAATTGCTTATGTATTTAATTTGCAAATCGGAGAGACAAGGGCTACGGCTGCAACTTACTTATGTGGGGAGAAACCGCTTGTGTCTATATCTCAAATTACAAAAACAGACTCTGGCTGCAGAAGGAGAACGAATACAATGAAAACAAGAAAGATAACACAGAAAATGATATTATGTTGTTATTTTTTTTGCTTTAGAGTCCCTCTTTGGAGACCCCAAGAGCCACATACTCCGCTCTAATAATGCAAAAATATATATTTATTTATTTTGGAAAAGAGAATAAATACAGTAAAAAACAGAAAATGTAAATATATGATTTTTAAAATGTATTAAAAATACAATATAGTCAATAGATTTCTTACTTAGTCGATTGAAATCTTTTTTTTTTTTTTTTTTTTTGCAGTATCTCTCAGTCATTGTCTGTCTGCTGCTTTTGCTACGTTCGTCCATATATGGCCTAAACTCATGCAGGTCTGTGTCTCTGTCTATGTGCATGATCCGAGTCTAAATATCAGTTTTCAGTTTCTCTCACCCCTTTTTTTTTTCTTTTTTTTTTGGAATTAGAAAACAAAATCAATCTGTTTTGCTGCCTTTCAGATTTGTATGAGACCTTATAATTCATGGATACTGAAGACAGAGATGTGAAATATGAATGAGGATTAGTGTGAATGTTTCGGGCTGTACTTTCCTGTCAGTGGATTAAAGAGCAGTAACATGAAATCAATGCAGATTCGTGAAACCATATTTAGTGTTAAAGATGTGGGTTAGAGAGACTGAGTGGTATTATTTCAATGATCCTGTATGTTGTGTATTAATATGCTTCCACACAGGCCCGTTGACTTACATTATGGATCAGTTTAGGGCCCTTTCACTGCTTGAAAGCTTATAAATTCAAGTATGTTGGTGGTAAAGTTCCAGTATGTCTTGTATTTGCGCGTGTGTATGGGTGTGTGCGCGCGTGTGTGCGTGCTGGCACATAGCCCAAAGGTTGAACGCCCCCTCGTGGTTCATGTTGTAAACGTCCACACCAAAGAAGTCACCGACAGGGAGCAAAAACCCAAAGAAGAGCGAAAGATTTCAGTTTTCTGACATGATTTCAAATAGAAAAAAAAAACCATGACGTGAAATAAACAGTTTTAATGAGGTCAACCTGATTTCTGACAAGTTCTGCTGTATTTGGACGTGAGGCTGTTTCTGAGGGGATAGAAGTGCACATCATGAAAGAAAGATAAACCAAAGAAGTGAAATAAACTCAATAATATCATATATTGACCTTTTCAGGATCTGATGCATCGCCTTGAGGTACATCAAGCCTGTAAGTCTTTTGAGGGAAAAAAAACTGTAAACTATGGGGAAAAAATGCTGTTATTGTTGTACATTCAACTGTAAACATTAGCTAAATAATCATATAGGCAGTATCTTTAATGATATAGGGAAGGGTCATATGATTGTTTCTGTCCTGGAGCTATAAATATGTCTAATCTAAGGGTCACGCGCGCAGTATAACACTGAGGAACTGAAATGATTAAATGTCTAGAAACAGGAAGAAGGGAAATAACACTTTTTTTTTCATTTGGCTCATGCTTTAGGCTATTTGTGTGGTTAATATTACAGGGGCGAGGCTAAGATATGCCCTCTCAAATCAGGTGGGACGCACATGTATTGAATCCCCCCTCTCTCTCTCAGTTTGGAGTGTAAATGCGGAGCTCGCCAATTGCATTTCATTAAAAAAAAAAAAAAAAAAAAAAAAAAAACATCCGTTTGGATCCTCAATCAGTTAAGTAATGAGTGGGAATGCATGTTTCATATGCTTTCTCTCGATTCTCCCCAAGCTAAAGATTTATAACATTTGTGTTGGAGGAGAGGAATTATGCAGGGGGCCAGTTGTTTTCATAACACTTGACAGCTCTCACTCCTGTAGGCCTGCAGTAGAAACACGGTGTTGTCTTAAATGTGTTTCACTGACATGCCCTGGACTTTTTCTTTTCTTTTCTTTTTTTTTTTGCTCATATACTCTTTTTCCTATTTTAAATATATACCTACAATACAGAAATATGGACAATTAGTGTTTGACTTCCTGAGCACTCCCTAATTTATAAAGCCTTGCTGCAACTAAGCCTCATTTTTAGTAATACTCAATTAATTAGCCATTTAATATTGACATGAATAAATTGAGCGCAAATGGGTATAAAGGCATTAGGTTTTTTACTTCGTTAATTGAAATTAAACATATGATCATCTGCTCCCTGAGCCCTGCGTCGCTTCACCGAGCCTCCCCATTGGTGGACGGACAATACATGCGGGACGTCATTGGCCCACGGGATTCGCATCAGCCAATCAGCGCGGCCCCCCCGCCCGCCCGATCCTATCCAGGGTTGGCGGTGACGTCGAGGCAGCGCTCGCCTTGCGATTGGCCCGCTTTGCTGTGAGTGACGGGCAGCTGGCCGGCGCGTGTAGGTTAGGGTTCCAGGGGGTTGGGAGCGCGGGCGCTGTCCGCACGAGAGCAGGTCCTGAAACGCGGCGTGCGCCACCGTGGAAGCTGGGCGCAGGCAGCTTTTCACTGTGCGGTTAAAGAAGCCTGTTTGTGCACATATTTACATCACTGTCTTTGGCGTTTCCTGGCGTGAGCGCGGAGAAAACGACCCCCTTTTTTTGCCCCCCCCCCCCACTCCACCCCACACAATTTGGACAGGACTTTTTCCAACGCGAAGAAATGCGTCTCCAAACTCACACATAAACCGGGAGTCCTGTAGCTCCGTGTGCGCAGAGGGGGAAGAAGAGAAAGTGAGAGTGACCAAGAGCTGCATTTCGTTCATACAAGCAGGATAACAACTCACAAGTCAGCCTGAGCAGCTTCTACTCCCACCAGAGAGTGCTGCTTTTCTTTATTTTACTACACTGCTTTTTCTTTGTGTGTTTTTTTTTTCTTTTTGTCTTTTTGTCTTTTTGGCACAGTGGATATGAGACTTCAAGATGTGAGCGCTCATCCGCTCTCACTCGCTTTATTGATGGGAGATTAAGTGTTAATGTGAAAGCAACTGTCGAGGGCGATTTTTGACAAGAAGAATGTGCAACCACTAACCTGGAAGAAAAACAAATTACCCAACCGTGGATCTGTAACGAATATTTTTGTCGTTTAAAGTGATTTTTTTGTATTTTTAAATCTTTTTTTTTTAACAGACTGAGAGGAGAAAGTTTAGCCTCCATCGGTTTAGTCGCAGTTCAGAGGTCACGGCCAGCAGACCGAGAAGGAGAGAAAAGCAGGCAGGCAGAGAGGACTCGGATACTGTTTGCTTTTTATTTTTTTATTTTTTGCAAAAAGAAAAAAAAAAAGTTTTGCATTTTTGCTTCCTTGGACTGAGGCGAGTCGGTGTAGACGAGCAGCTGAAGGAATGAGCACCACTGCTGTTGTTTCCCTCCTCTGGTTTTGGAGACGCCAGAACAGACCCGCGCTGGTGTCCCGTCCCTATGAGGAGGGAGCCCGTCTCTGATTTCTATTTTTGACGCCATTTCTTTCTTCTCGTCCACCTGCAAATCTCAGTCATTTAAATTTTTTCTCACCATCTTTTCATTCGCTCGAGTCTACGCACAGCTTGTGTCGCCCTGTCAATCAATTAAAGTTTCATTTTTTTTAAATTAATTAAGAAAAAAAAGAGAAAAAGTTCATCTTCTTCGAAGGGACCTGCTACCCTTTTTCCCATTCATTGGAGGTCACGGTCTGTCAGCATAGTGGTCGACTGAAGCGGGGCGTCCGGTGGCATTTTTAAGACCCCTCATATCGGGGCCCTCCAGCCCCACCTAAACGATGGAGATTCACTGTAAGCACGACCCGTTTGCGGCTATGCACAGTAAGTTTATACGTTTATAATTTCCTCCACCTGCCCTGAACTGAAGCAACCCCCCCCCCTCCCCTCTTTCCCCCCCACCACCCTCCAGACCAACAACTCTGTGTGCATGCACCATCAACATCGGAGCAGTAGCATGTCCAGCTGCACCACACACTGCAAAAAACAGCCATAAAGTCTGTTTTCATTTTAATTCCCCCCCAACTGAAACGACACCAAAACGTCTGCAGCAATGCTGAAATAATGAGCAGTTTTCTTTAAGATTTTTGCAAATTAAATAACGTTTTAATATTGAACTGATCTGCCTTCATTTAAGATGCTGTTTATTTTAACACGGTGTACTTTGGAAATTTGTTGTGCAAGTGAATTATCTCTTGGCACATATTTGTTTCCACTTAATGACTTCTTTTTGCAGTGTTTTAAATCTGGATACATGCAAAACTTTAGGCCTAAATTGTGTGGTTGTGTTTTTTTTTTGTTTTTTTTTTTAGTATTCTCTTCCCTCATTTATGCATTTGCAATTTAGCATACCACTTGATTTTTTTAGTGTCGCGTTTCTTGCAGTGTTTTATAAATGAGCACATCAAACAGGTGTAAATTGAGTAAATTATTCGTGGCGCGAGGAGCTGGAGTGGTTTTGTGAATCGTGAAATTGTATCTATAACACATGAGTTGCGTTATAGTGACGCAGGCCTGCATTTTGTTGTATTTGTTGGTGCCTTGTGTGTGACGGTTTGCTGCCCCCCCCCCCCCCCCCCCCCCACACACACACACACACACCGACGACCTCCCCCTCCTGAAGGGAAGAGGAGGTGCAGGGGTCAGAGAGAGAGAGAGAGAGAGAGAGAGAGAGAGAGAGAGAGAGAGAGAGAGAGAGCCATCGGGGTAACAAAGCATGACTAAAAGCTGAACTTGATCCACAGTGTTTCTGCACGTAACCAGGTTAGACACACACACACACACACACACACACACACACACACACACACACACACACACACACTGCACTTTACGCACACAGGTGCAAGCGGAGATCTGCTCAGGTCTTCTAATAATAACAAGGCGAGACTCTGTTGATCCCCCGCAAGGAAATTCTCCTTTCACTGCCCAGCAGGTCAGATCACACACGGGTTCATCCTCTCAGCATGCACCAGTGTCTCAGTGTCTTGCTCAAGGACACCTCAGCAGGACGCAGCTATATGCTCTAAATGTGGGGACACAACTTGGCCACTCAGTCGTGGCGTGGCGGGGCCCTGCTTTGTTTTTCTGTCCACTTTCCCTCCCCAGCAACTAGCCACCTCCCCCCACACGGAATTTATTTTATACAAGTGGAATAGCGCGTGTGTTACTATCAGTAATAATAATAACAATAATAAAACAGGACTCCTATTTTCACAATTTCTCAAGTTTTTAAAAAACAAAACAAAACTGAGCTTTAAAGAAAAGCCTATAATCAGATAATAGGGCCTATCAGCTAACTAAATGATCACATTTAGCATCATTAATAATCATCACATTAATAGAATATTTGTAGTTAGCCAACTCTAAAGTTTGGCTGTAATGAAGCCCAAATAATATGAAAGAATGAAAGAAGTGAACATGTATTGTAAACAGGTTTAATTCATGTTTTATTGTATATATGTACCTACATTTTAAAAAGAGTGCATTAGCAACCTCTTCATGTTAGGTTATATCCAGCTTTTGCACTTAAAAGCCCAATAAATCGTGCTTCAGGCTTTTTTTTAAATTTTATTTTATTTTATTTTTTACCGTGTAACAGATTATGCATTCTATATTTTATTGCAGTTTAATCCCGGAGAGGACCCGTGTTATGTGACTGACAGAGGTTCCCACGGTGCGTTATCCTGCAGGATTAAAAAAAAAAAAAACTGCACACACACACACACACACACACACACACACACACACACACACACACACACACACACACACACACACACACACACACACACACACATCCAAAAGCTAGAACGAATCACGTTTCCTCTCCCTGCCGTTTCACCAAAGCCAATGATCCGCGGTGCTGACGGTAACAGCGCAGCTAAAGTTATATATGTCAAAGCCGGGAGACGCTTTAAAACGATTACACCTAAAAAATGTCAAAGGTAGAGACAGAGAGGTTGGGAGGAATCGACTGTGACGCGTGGAAATGCTGCTGTGCGAGTGTGTGTGCGTGTGTGTGCGTGTGTGTGTGTCTGTGTGTGTTACACTTTCATAAAATAGAGTTCACAAGTCACGGAATATGTGCAGCCTTTGGGTGAGAAGTTATAATATCAACAAAAGTTTAATGATAACTTGTCCATTTTTTAAATTTACTTTTATAAAACAAAGTGTTTCACAGTTAAAACATGTGCACTTTGTGTGTGTGTGTGTGTGTGTGTGTGTGTGTGTGTGCTGCCCTAAAAGCTGTATTTATTTAGGTGGTGAAATAAGTCTGTGTCTGTCTTCACCTATAAATCACTGCTGTATTTTTCTCAGTTATGTTGCTTATATATCTTCTACGTTGGCGATGAAAAAAACAGACATATTTGTACGACACCTGCTGACTTTGGAGCATGTTTTGGAGCATGAGGAACATTATATAGCAGTGACGTTTAAAAAGAAAAACCTATACCAGGTAATTGTGATGATAATGAGCTGAATTTCATAATCACGTATTGTAATGGTAATGGTGGCATGCTGAATATTAAGTATGTAAGGCTGTGGCCTACCTTAGTGATCGAGTCATGAGTTAGCCCAGAGAAAAAAATCTGACATAAATTGTGGAGAGACAGTTAAATTTTTTACATGAAAAAAATACGTTTTAATCTGATAAATCGAATCAAACTGTCCAAATGATACAAAAGTATAGAAATAGGAATAATAGTCTATCGAAGGTTTATCATTAATTTATTATTTATAAGTCTTCTTTTAATCAAATTGCACTTTTTCCTATAAGTGTCTTTAATAAACAGACTTCTTTTGATACAGGACAACTTTTGATAAATCCAAACGTTCATTAACAAGCTTCCCTGAGTCGCACTTTCCTGACAAAACATTAATTATTCCACAGTTGATGAAAAAAAAAAAACAGACAGTATACATCCAAAACGCCTGCCTGGCACATCTCACAGATCTATCCACTGTTTGCTCAAGGAAATGCGCTTCATCTGTATTCTCGCGGGCAACTTTCCAAACAGGTTTTCAGCCAAAAGTAATTTCTAGTTTCGTTTTTTTTTTTCTTTAAGAGAGAGAGAAGAACCGGTGGCGTTTTGTTGCGTTTTCTCTTTTGCTTTATTTTTGAGTCGTCAGGCCGTGACGAGGCAGATGAGAGATGAGAGAGAGAGAGAGAGAGAGAGAGAGAGGGAGAGAGGGAGAGACTGAGGAAAGTAGCGGGAAGAGAGAGACAGAGAGCCTAATGGACCTTATTTTCTGGATGGGGGAACTCGAATATATTCTGCTTTATCTCTGTATTTTTTCCTCCCGGAAACAGTGAATCAATCAAACATTTAAGGAGGTGCTGGGCTCTTAAGTCAGCTCCTATAAAGGGTAAATAAATAAAATACAACAGGGATGCATAATGACCCCTGGTCCCCTGGCTGTCTCTGTCCCTCTCTGATTCTGTTTCTCCAGGATGAAAATGAAACTGCTGCCTCTGCCAACAGTTTCCCCCTCCAGAGACGTGTAGGTTCAGCTTTTATAGAGAGACCCTTAAAAAGCTGAGATGCTCTAATTTGGCAAAAAAATCTTCGCATCTGCAACAAAACCTCACCAGCCGCTGATGCTGATTGAATTTCTGGGAGCAAGTGGTTAATTTGTCTGGTCAGCGTGATGAATTACTGGACCTCTGTCACCAAACTCACACATAAGAGGAAACATCAGTCCTAAATTCTTCTGTGAGGTGAAGCATGTCCAATTTATTTATTTATTTATTTTAGGTATAGATTCCTGCTAAAATGCAAGACCTTTTCTGGGTATTTTTGAGCATTTCTTTCTGTTATTATGATAAAAACTGCAACTCACTTTAGGGCAGAACCATTTCTGCAGCTGCCTCCTACGATAGCTGTGTAAAAACATGTCACGTAGCCTTTAAAATGAGAACTTATATCACTTATTCAGAGAATTATACTACAGTGGCCGATAAACAAATGCCTTTATAGAATGTGTAAGTTTTTGCGTTTGTCCCTATCAGGATTTATAGGCTTGGGAAATAAATTTAACACATAATCCTTATAGCCTACCCCAAGAATGGTGAGAGCCTGAACATCTAATGCCAACAGTAAATACACAGATAAGTGAATAAATACTTATCTGGAGGTTTTTGTAGGTCACAAGTCATTCCTCTCCATCTCTTTACAAAGCAAGGCGTATTTCATGCCCTGGCCCAGATAGGAAGGGTGAAAGGAACCATTTCATTTACTCTTATCTGAGAGAGAGGGAGGGAGAGAGCGACAGAGAGAGAGAGAGTCTGCAGATACCTGTGGTGAGGAGGACGTCGCACAGTAGGCTTCTATAAACGACCCTGCAAAAACTGTGCCTTTATTCACCGAGAGGTTTCCGGAAATAATAATAAAGAGAGGACGGAGGAATAATGCCTTTATACAGCTGTACAAAGCTTTAACAGAGAGCGAGGGAGTGTGTTTAGGACTTGAATTTGTTCATGTAGGTCAGCAGGCTCTTTCTTGCTTTGAGGAATATCTGAAAATATGTGTGTGTGTGTGTGTGTGTTTGTTTTCTCCCTGCGTCTCTGCACCTCGTGGGGCATTACAGTCATGATTTTAGAGTAAAATCATATTAATCAGTCACTGTAAACCAGAGATAAGAGATACACAAACGAAGCAAATTCTAAGAGGGGTTCAAGTGCACGCTGGTGGTCTATAGGGGTTAAGGCGCTGACCGACATCCCTGGTTCAAGTCCAGCTGGGAACCTTTGTTGCATGTCTATTAACTCTCTAATAAAGGCATAAAAGACCCCAAAACTACTTGTAAAAGAGTGGGGCTCAGAGTTAGCAGAGTGGAGTTCCAGTGAATTGGTGGCCGAAGGATGGAGGGTGTATCATACGGTGCACATTTTGAGGCAAATTTGTGAATTATGCTTTTAGGCTGTGTGAATAAAGCTGACTTGACTTTACTCTCCACACATGAAACGTCCCAATTACATCAAAAACCTACAGCAGGGTCACACAAGGAAGCCAGCAAATCGTCATAACATATGGGATAGCGAGTACTTCACACCTGCAGATATCAATTATTTCAAACAGCCGATCAAAAACAGCTCAAAGTCTTCTCTGCAAAAGTGAGAATCTGAATGATGTATTCAGAAATGACCTGACCACAGCGCAGGCGCCTTTAAGTCCACTGCTGAGCTCCTGAAGAGCAGTGGCTGCTTGTTCTGCTGATACAAAATCCAAAGAACCTTTAATCCAGGTGAACAAGCTGAAACCAGTGAATGATCCTCTTCACTGTGCATCACTCGTGACGTTTTATCTTTCTGTCCAACAGACAAACTTTTGACATGAAGGAATATTTACACACCTAAAAAAATGTATTACCTCAGTCCAGAATGTTTTTACTGCTGGGCAGTGCCACAGTGGATTTATTAAGTCAAATTTCTAGTATGTGTGAACATACTTGCTCTATAAAGCTGATAAAAGGGGCAGTCCAGGAATTTAGTATTGCATAAAGTTAGGGCACTTGCAAGAGACAAATTTAAACAAGAATAGTCAAAACTGAAGCAGCAGAGGTCCTGACTTTTAGTCCATATCATGTGTCAAGATCCAAAAACGTTGTTTACCATAATGCAACTAAATAGCGACAATTAGAGACTCCAAGCCTGGTAATGGCAAACTATCTGTTTGTAGTTTATAGTTTCCAAAGAGCTGTCACCAGGGTTATTTTGTCAGATTTGACAAAACTGCTGCAAAGCTACAGAAGACATGTTTTCACAAGCTGAGCACTACTATCAATGATTAAACTCATCTTGATATGTAAAACCAATGGAGTGCCTCTTCAATGCAGCTGTCCCACCACAGCCATGCCTACACAAATCTGAAATAAGGAAAATCTACTCCAGTTTAGCGGACTGCTCCTTTAATTGAACGGGTTTGATAATAAATGTCACAAATTGACACAGCTGGTGTTGTTATATTGTCTTTAAAGTTCATACTGGTCGTTACATTTCATGCCATTTAGACTTCGGTTGGGCCGGGCACTCATGTGCGTTGCATAAATGGATATGACCGTCTATATATTGCTGTCTTTTGTAAAGAGTGATTGCTTTTCAAATTGTGCTGTCTGCAGCAGGCATCTGCATAATGAGGCTTCTTCTATCTAAAAAAAAAAAATAAAGTGAGTAAGAAAGTGACCGTCCACATCAGCCGTTCTGGAAATAGCTTTGTTTGATTTCACGGAATGAGACGCTCTGGACTTCACATTTCTGTATTTATCCTCCATGTGCAGACTTATTTATATTTGGGCTGGAGGAGGCTCTGTGTGTGCTTCTTTATTTTTATGCTGATAGAAAAAAAAAGAAGAGGACAGGGGGACAGGTTCAGGGGACAGCTTTTGTGTTTTAGGGGGTATCCCTGCTGGGGTAATGTGTTTAAAATCTATTACCCCCACAGCTAGGATTAGTGTGTGTGAGTGTGTGCGTGCGTGTGTGTGTGTGTTTCCCCTAAAGACGTAATCACTATGGTAATACAAAAGCCAGTGGATTATGTGGTAGAGAAATTCTGGTTGATTTATGCTCTGCCTTGCCTTTGGTGCGATAAATACAGTATACATACACATACTGTTGGGGAGAGGGAGAGACCAAATAGTGCCCCTTCTTTCTTTCTCACTCATGCATACTGTATCTCACTAGTGGCTGATACAGTGGTTAGCACTGTCACCTCAAAGCAAGAGGGTCCTGGGGTTTGCAGAGGTGCGAATGTGTTCATCTGTCTAATGTGTGTTTGTCCTGTGATAGGCTGCTGACCTGTCCAGAATGTACTCATAATGCCTCTCAATTGCATGCTGGGATAGCCTCCAGGAGAGGATAACTGGTATAGATGGATGCAGACTTTATTGCGATAAATCAACTTGCGTGGTTATACGTTTGGCTCCAGTTGACAGCAGTTTTCTGTCACTCTTTCACAAATGGAGGTTTGTCAAATGAATCAACAGATGTGGCAGCTGTGATTTTCTGTCTTTTGGTTACAGCATTAGAGGAGAAAAGGATTTCAACAGTGTGTAACAATCTCATGGACAGAATTACGACTGAGTCTTTGATGCAAAGGTTCAGCTTGTCTACTATTGTGTTCTATTCTGCTCCAGTCTTGTAGTCTTCTCTTATACTTTCATCCCTCTGGGGGAATATTAGTGGTATCGTTCAGTAAGGGGCCAGAGCCAGGCCTTGGTCAATAATTAATTGAAATCCCTTCATTTACTTTAAATCTTAGCTTAGTCTGCCTGGGGTAAAAATGGGCAAAGTTTGCACTTTGGGCTAGTCGAACTACTATTATGCTGAGCAAGATTAATCAGTGGCGGGAGAGAAAGCAGATGTATTTGAGATAGTAAATTGACTCTAGCTAGGGGCCAGCAGCTGTGGGATATAAGCCCAGAAAGTGGCTCTGCTGAAGTTATTGTAATATATATTAACCAAATTCCATAAATGATAATCACATATACATGCAAAGCCATGCATGCAAGAGATTTCTTGTACATACTGTTAATATTTTTGGTGTTGTGTGAGCAGTTGTCCTCCCTTTGCCTTTCACTGGACAAGGTTAATCCATAAGGATGAGAATTTAATAGTATTTAAGCAGAGCAAGTAAGAACTAGATGCTTTACTTTGTACTGGAGTGTTGTTACTGGAAAAAGGTGGATCCTGATGAATGACCAGTGATGTTAATGTATGATACAAAGGCTTCCCTTATTGCTCTTTAGCAAGCTGCTCCAGCTGCATCAGTGTAGCTGTTTAGCAGTAAGCCTGCAGGTGCACTGGTGGCTCTTGTGTGTGAATGTGGTTTATGTGCATTTCAACTCCCTCCTGAACACTTCACAGTCAATCTGTCTTTTTAAATCTGGTTTCAAAAATGTGCAACATTTATGACACTGTGACACTCGTGTTCCAGGCCAATTTTTTTATCGCGTCTTTCCAAAAATGTAATTAGAAAAACGGACGGATTTGATGGAGTAAATCATGATGTTTGTTTCTTTTCCTTTTTGTTTTAAGCACATGAAGCTGAAGTCACAATCTCTTTAGTCTCCTTAATTCTCGGCCAATCAGCTCATTTACCTTGGTTTATATCATTGTCGATCAACCTGCATGTTGTCACTTTTGCCTCTGTTTAATTTCATTGCTTGTCACCTAATTCTGCTCTTTGTACTTATAGGACTCTTAAATCCTACTTTATTTTTTCTCAATGGCTTGAACCAAGCCTTAATGTTTCACCCTCTCACTCATCCTTGACCGCCTTTTGATTCATCTCGCACTGTGTGACTGTCTCTTATAGGACATGGCGGAGTGAACCAGCTTGGAGGTGTGTTTGTAAATGGCAGGCCCCTCCCGGATGTAGTGCGACAGCGAATTGTAGAACTCGCCCACCAAGGGGTTCGACCCTGCGACATCTCACGCCAGCTACGAGTCAGCCATGGATGCGTCAGCAAGATACTGGGCAGGTAATAAGCACACGCAAACACACAAAAAACCCTACACTCACACGTTGGCAATCCTGTAAAACCCTTTCAGAGTCCAGCAGACTGTGAGTCGGTGTGCCACAGACAGTTGGCTAAGGTGTATAAAAATATCAGCCTCCTGGTTTGGCACCATCATCTTCATCCTTAATGCATAACGGCAACCTCTGAAGTGCATTGTGTTGCAGAATGAGATTTTCCACCCATATGCGGTTTGCTTTGCACATCTGGTTAATTTTTGGATCACTCTGGTTAGTTTTTTTTGTCACCAAGGGAAATAAACACACACATGCTGGTCAAGCATGTGTCAAACTGAAGCTCCTGTAAGGTCACACTGACTCATTATGAGTTTTTTTTTTTACATTTTTCAGTCCCCATAGAATGCACAAGCTGCATTTTCAGTTCTGTCTGCCTTGATTTTCGCTTTCCCCTTATTTCTCTCAATCTGTTGTCTCTGTATTCCTTTTTTTTTTTACATCAACAGACATTTTTTGCCTTTTTCACCTTCCTCTCCCCCTCTCTGTATCCTGTATTTCTCGTCCGACCCCTCTCAATATTTCTGTGTCTCTACTCACACCCCTTTTACTCTCTCTCTCTCTGTCTGTCTCTCTCTCTCTGCCTTTTCAAAGCTAAATTCGAGAGTAAATCCCTGCTCGTTCCGCCCCCCAGAGAAGAAAGGGGCACAAAAGGGAAAAGATTCATCACTTTTTGGAATTAGCATCAAAATGAAAGTGGCACCATATTTCTGCACCAAAAAAAAAAAAAAAAAAAAAAGAGAGAGAGATGGAGAATGGGGGAAAGACAAGAACAAGGAACACAATCAAACGGGAGAAGACGTGTTAAAGAAGAAGAGTGAGGAAAGAGAAAAAACGAATGAGAGACAGAGAGACCATTTGTGGGGACGGAGGGGAAGGATTAGCTACAGCGACCCTCAGCTATATCAAAAAATGTGTTGCTCATTGTTCTCCCTTGCCTCTCTTTCTCTCTCTCTCTCCTTCTCTCTTTCTCTCTCTATCTCTCTCTCTCTCCCCTGTCCTGGCCGTTCAACTCACTGAAGCGTTACCGTGAGGGGAGGGTGGGGGGTGGGGGGGGGGGGAGAGGGGATCGAGGGATGGAAGGAGGGAGGGAGGGTTGTTTTATCCTCTCCTCTCTGTCTCTCTGGTGCCAGCAGAACAAAAACACCAACTCTACCACCCTGTGTGTGTGTATATGTGTGTGTGCGAGAGGTATGTGTGTGTATTGGCTCATCGTTGTGCGGATATCAATAACCACGCTCGTTTATTCACCAATGATTCAGCTGTGAATAATTTAAATAGTTTTCCATTTGAAAATAGATTGTTTTTCCTTTAGCTGTGTTTATACTCCAGCTGTGAATAGTGAAAATGCGCAACACATCCACATATGCACAACACGCGCACACACACACATACACACACACACGCGCACGCACACAAAAAGAGAGACAAGGAAACGCACATTTACAGAAACACACATCTTCACGGAAGGGATTACTCTACCGTACAGCGGTGGAGAGAGAGAGAGAGACAGAGAGAGAGACAGAGAGCGAAAGAGAGAGAGAGAGCAGCAGGTTTAAGACTGACTGACAGCTTGCATCCACACACAGCATCCCCCCTTTTCTGCAAGCTGTGTAGCGCATTTGCTGTCCTCCCACCCCCTGCCCCCATGCCCCTTCTGCATGCAAATACATTCATGAAATAGCCATGGTGGACACGAAACGCCTGAATCTGTGTGTGTGTGTGTGTGTGTGTGTGTGTGTGTGTGTGTGTGTGTGTGTGTGTGTGTGTGTGTGTCAGTGCCAACCCTCCTCTTACCTCTGTGTCACAATGTGAAATTGCTAAAGGCAACAGCAGCCATTCATATTACTGGTCAGACAGAAATACTTTTCAGCAGGTGTTTGTGTGTTTTATTTTTACTTGGAGTCATTTAGCTGATTTTGGTATCTACAGCAAATTCCGATAACTGCAACATTATCAACCAACTAGTGGTAACGTTAGCCAAGTAAGTCCCAACGAGGCCGAAGAGCCCTTTTGTAGGGGCGACCAAGCTAAACAGCAGCATAAAAACAGACAACAAAACTAAAAAGGCCAAAAAGAACAGAGACAAATACGAGGGAGCCAACAGGGTTATTAGTTTCCTTAATCAATTCAAGTGACTAGAGCAGAAAACACGGAGGCTTTCTTTCCCATCTCTATCCAAGCATTGGCACAAAATTAGGGACAATAAATATGTGTCGCAGAACAAGGACTGTGGATTTTGTATCTTTTTTGTATGATTTGTATGATGTATGATTTGCTTTGTCAGTAAGGACAACAGGAGCATTTACAGCCTCCAATAACCTTTTTAATGTTACCTTCATTTTTTACCTTTAAAAAACGAGACATAAGACCGGGGGGGGGGGGGGGGTCGTCTTATTCCAAGTGGAGGAGGAGGGCAAGGGACAGGCCAGTGGGACGTGAAGTGTTTCTTGAGGAGGTTTGAATTCAAGCCAGAAAGAAGTCCTGACCGCAGTGGGAAGGTCATTCCTTCTCTGGAGAGCCAGGAGGCAAAAGAGTAGAGACTGAGTGGAACAATCATCCAAATCACCACCAGGAGGGGTGAACGAAAGGGCCAGTAAAATAACAGAAAGGTGTTTTTTTGATATGCCAGTTTCTCTGGAGTCCAGTGTGTAACTGCTGAGTTCAGCAGTGAAGCAGAACTCTAATCTAATGAATTCAGAGTTTTTTGATGCTGCCACTAAAAGTTGTCCTGCCAGTCATGATGTGATTTCAGCAGTTGCGTATTTTAGCTTTAAGATTTGAAGATGGAGGAATCATCAAACAAAAAGGTGTGTCAGGAGTCCATGATTTTAAAGGAAAAGAATGATAATATTCTCTATTTTTGTTACTGTCAACAGATCCAATCAAAAGACCAGAACCAACAATTACTTTATGCTGCTGACACGTATTCTCTGTGTAGCTAAAGCCTGATACAGCATTTTCTTATGTGCCATTGAGCTCCGTTTTTATCCAAAAATTGTTAAAACCCATCAATAAGCCACACAGTTGCATTGGGTGACATATTCAGTGAAATGAACATGGCCATTGCGGTTTATTTTAAGTTGATCCTTCAAACAGTAAAGAGTCATGAGTGCACCAAGCTGAAAATAGTCCCCAACAAATGCACCATTTACACCTGTTTGAGAAACATTTGTTCTAGGAAATTACTTTGCTTTTTTTTTTTTTGTTCATTTTTAAGACGTGCGTGTTTTGATGTTTTGATCTTTTCATGGGATTTGTTGACAATAAGAAAAATATAAAAGAACACCAGCCCTCCTTTAAAAAAGCACGTCAGCTTAAACTGTTCTGGTTTGTATTTACGTAATATTTGATTATTTTACTCAACACATCTGCATCAGTAAATATGGTCAGAATATGGTTCAGATTTTTAATGTCAAGATAACATAGTACATTTAACCAATTTTAAACACCCTGTGGGACTGGAAACAATATAAAATATAAATTATAAACAGGAAACAGGCTTGAATTTAGAGATTTAACCTTATGACAGCACTTGTTCATCACTCCTTCTAGTATTACTGTACAGCCTCTCTGTGTTGCTGCTTATCACCAATGCAAGCCTCATCTATGCTTTGATTGGCAGGTACTATGAAACGGGCAGTATCCGCCCCGGGGTTATCGGGGGATCCAAACCAAAGGTTGCTACACCCAAAGTGGTCGACAAGATTGCCGATTACAAACGCCAAAACCCCACCATGTTTGCCTGGGAGATCCGGGACAGGCTCCTGGCCGAGAGAGTGTGTGACAACGACAGCGTCCCCAGTGTCAGCTCCATCAACAGGTACTACAGTCTGTGTGTAATCTGTGTATGTGTGTGTGTTTGAGTATCAACTTATAGCAACAGGTACTGAGTGTAGGTAGAGCACAAGGCAATATAATACTGTGTTTTATGTGTGTTTGTGTGTGTGTGTGTGTGTGTGTGTGTGTGTGTGTGTGGGAGTGGAAAAGAGAATAGCAAAGAGGCCCCAGTCTCCATATGTATGAAGTGGCTGCAGCTCAGTGGTTCAACACGATGGTACAATGACAACCCTTTCCCCTGAGCATAGAGGCAGAGAGAGGGAGGGATAGTGAAATAAGAGAGAGAAGGAGTGAGCAGACAAAAGGGAGGGAAGGTGTGCGAGAGCAAGGGAAGAAAAAGACACAAAAGGGAAGGAAAGAAAAGGGAATGGAAGGAAAGGAAAGGGAAGAAGAGGACAGGAGAGAGGAGAGGAAAGGGGAGGAAAGGAAAAGAAAGGAAAGGAAAGAGGCTTGCATGAGCAGCCAAGCAGGAAGTGTGAGGCCCCTCTGCCATGTCAGCCTGCCTCAGCCACTTCACACACACACACACACACACACACACACACACACACACACACACAGTTTTGCTCCCACGATGGTCATGTTCTCTCCGTCACTCAGAATCCTCTTTCTCTCTCTCTCTCTCTCTCTCTCTCACACACACACACATACACACAAACAACCGCTTCACACACACTAATATCTCTTCTCTCCTCCTGCAGGATCATTCGGACTAAGGTTCAGCAGCAGCCCGGCCAAACGGGCTCAGTGTCGGCTCACAACTTAGGTAGGTCGCTGCCATAAAAATCCTGCTTCCAACTGTCAAAGCAGATTTTTACAGTAGAACCGTTTTTATCTGAATCTCTCAGGAGAAGAGCCCGGCTGTGGGCTGTGTTTGGAAACATATTGAAATTCTGCACCTGACGGTAACTTACAGCAAAAACCTGCATGGACACAATGTGAAATGTGTTCCATTCAGTTCATCACTTGAATGCTTTAATGAAGATGTCTCGAGATGGAGAGTCCAAAATTAAAATCTTTTTTTTTTTTTCATTTCCTTCTTACTCTAATAAGTGCATTTCGATTTTTAACCAGGTTTATGTGATGGTTGGGGTTAATAAAATTTTTGCCCTAAATGTCAAGTGTACAGTGCGGAGCTGACAGGAAAAGGAGAGTGAGGGACGATAACATGCAACAAAGGAGTCCGGTCAGACTCCAGGACACCCCATAAGATCCAAAATCTTCAGCAGGACAAACCTCCAAATCCAATTACAGTAATGATTTATTAATACACAGATGTCTTGGGGCAGATGTTCATCCACTGCAAGCAAACTGGCAACAGTGTTGCAACCGAGCACAACTGTGCTTTATAACAATGAAATGCAACAATGTAGCCAGAACTCACAACTCCAAATCATATGAACCTAAACATTAATGTTTAGTATCACAAAAAACAACAAGTTCAGGCCAGGAGGAGAAATTCAAACTATTTTAAACAATTTCCTAACAAATGGGGATCTGAACCAATTCAATTCCTATGAAAAAAAAGCTTATTTATACAGTTATTATAAGCAATGAAATGTCTGGTTATTTGAAACTTCTCATCATGATTTTGAGTAGAGTTTGGTTCTTTTTAAAGATGTGTTTTTTGCCTTTACTTAATCAGCTGATTGTAGAGAAGTAGACAGGAAACAAGGAGAGACAGAGGGGCATGACATGCAGCAAAGACCCCATGCCAGAGTCAAACCAATAATGTTGTGGTTACGTGGCATGTACTGTAACCACTCAGCTACGAGGGCACTCCGAGTTTGGTTCTTTTTAAAGCCTTTTTTTGCCTGTATATGAGAATCAGGTAGTCTGGGTAGATAGAGGGGACATTGCAGTTATGTTGCATGTGTCTTAACGAATAGGCTACCAGTGACCTGCACAGAGTATTAATGTTGACAAATTCTAGTTTACAGCTAGGCCGGATTATCATCGTGTGACAGTATGTGTGTGTGGTTATTTGGTTAATTGCAAATTTGTTTGAGAATATGCACCACTAGCGCACATTATTAACTAAAATTATAAAGGCTTCACAGCACATCCTGCATTATTTCCCTTCTTGTCTACCTGCCTTCTAAAGGAGCTCATCATATAAGTGAATTTGTGTTCGACCAACAGGCTCACAGCTAATTTCTGCCCCTTAGCGGGTTAAATCAGCCGTTTTTCTTTTGCCATCATTTGAGTAAATAAGCAATTAAGGTAGTGTTAAAAGTAATTCTGCCTTCAGGATGAGTGAAATTACTATCTTTGTTCATAAAGCGATGTTGCACATAATTATGGAAGACAAATATTCTTAATAGCCCTCAAATTTCACATCTAAAAACTAAAGACTCTTACGTCCTTTCTCAAGAAATCATAGAACGGAAGGTCATCATTATTATGCTTATTTAAGTTACACTAGAAACCGAATAAACTGACCTTTGTTCAGATTAACAAGGTTTGGATGTTCATTTGTAGTTTATAATCATTTTACAGACTGAAGGAATATATCTATTATAGCTATGACTGCAACATTATTTCCTTTCATTCAATGAATACCTCAGACTACAAATAAAAATGAGAGCCTTCCTCTCTCTCTCTCTCTCTCTCTCTCTCTCTCCCTCTCTCATGCCCTGCAGTGGATTGTGTTTCGGTGTCTCTCATATCTTTCATATCTTCATAATCACACATTGTCTATTAATCTAAATTAATTTCACACACACTGCTCCCTGACTCCTGCCTTGTACACACACACATACGCATGCATGCACACATATACACAGACACACACACACACTCACACACACCTAGATGCACCCAGACACACACACACACACGCTTACAGATTACACAGATAAATGGGTCCCACTCCCAGGCGGAAAATTGAACATTTGGATTTGCAGAATAAAAGCGTTACGTTCTGATAAAAAGAAGAGTGAAAAGAAAGAGAAAGGAAAATCAGATAATTGAAGTGCTAAATCAAGTGATGGGAAAAGGAGGGATATGCATTCATTATACTCTCCTTGTCGTTAGTGAAGGAGTAACGGCTGGAAGGGACCTTGATCCTCTGGTTTGTCTTTTTTTTTTTTTATTCCCTTTTCGGTCTTGTCTTTCTGTGTTTGGGGGGTCTGCTGGGAGAGAGGATTAGGATGTCTGTCTCCACACCTTTCTGTCCCTCCTGGGATGCCATACTGTCACTCAGCCCCACGTCCGCTTACAGGGGCACAGATAAGGGACCAAGGAGTGAGTGACTGTATGTTTCGGTGTGTGTGTGTGTGTGTCAGGAGGTTACGAGATGTGTGTGTGTGTGTGTGTGTGTGTGTGTCACTGAAGCGGTGACAAGTATGTCGCTGTGTCGCCCAGCGAGGAACTTGTCTCCTCCAGGGGGAAGATTAGAGGGAGAGACAACGAGGAGCGAAACACTGACTCCCGTCCTTTGTGTCTTTTTTTTTTTCTTCGAGCTTCAATTTAGTGTGTAGTCGGGTAAAGTTTCCAAAGATTAAAGTGCCTCTATGTTGAGTTTAGAAAGAGAAAAATGGGATTTAAACTGTGTGGGAGGTTTTTTTTGCTCTCTATCTTTGGTTGTTAAGGTGTCACAAATAACAGAATCAAGAGATGGGATTGTTGCTTAGAACAATAAATGTTGGTCACAAATAGTATTGAACATATACAATTTATAGTTATTATTTTTATTTATTGATCAGCCTTCATCGTATGTAATCATATGGCTCAGCATTACAACAATTTAGCTAAGATGTTTATATCATACTATAAAGTCCCCAATGTCACTGTTTCTAGCTTCTGTCATGCAGTGAGATTTTGTGTTTGTACAGCATCCTATAGTACAACCATTATTAAAGATGCTGCATGTATGATTTTTATATAGTACATAATATTACAAACACAATATAAAGTTCTAAGCTCCTATATAGGTACCTTGTCCATTATTAGCCACACACAAGGATGCTTTATAGGAGTAGTGACGGTATATTCCCCCCCTTTTTTTTTTGAAAATCCAACCGTAAAATCACCCCAAACAAAAGCTGACACAACACTTTATTTTGAGAATTATAGCTTTTTTGAGGATTTTACTTTTTATAGAGACAAACGAAACAATAAGTGTTAACATACAGTCTTTTGGCAACAGGCATCCTTCAGGTTTCACATGCTGAAACTGTAATTGCACACCTCTCACATCACACTGTTATGTGATCTGTCTGCAGCGACGTCCGTGGCTGCCACACAGGTCTCAGCGGTGACCAGCGACTCGGCCGGCTCCTCATACTCCATCAGTGGCATTCTGGGTATCAGCTCAGCTGCTGACGTGGGGAAGAGGAAGAGGGACGAAGGTGAGCAAAAGAATATGTGTATGTGTGTGTGTGTGTCCTTCCGTCCTTGCAAATGCTTGTATTCTTCAGTGCAATACTGGTATTCCTACATGTACTACTCACACACACACGCACACATTCATTTTCACATAAACAGATACATAACATATATAAACACATTATACTGTGATGGACAGCCACCTTTCCTTACCAGCATGGAAAGCCCAGATGGAAAGAACTTAGTACATGAGGATCAATGGCAGATGTGTGTGTGTGTGTGTGTGTGTGTGTGTGCAGTGTGCAGTGTGGGAGTTGTAAACCAAACATCTTCATTCAGAAACCCCTATTTGTTTACTGAGAGTGCTTCACAGGAGAGCTACCTGAGAAGCCAGTTTATGCATGCACTATTGATCATATACGCTGTCATACTGGATCAATGTTGTATGCATGTTAATAGAGGTGTGAGCCTGTGTGTGTGTGTGTGCACATGTGGGTGCTCTCACATGTAGTGTACATGTATGTATATGTTTGGGTATGTGAATGTACATACAGTATGTGTGTGTGTGTGTGTGTGTGTGTGCGCGTGTGTGTGTGTGTTTGTTTGTGAGTGTGTATGTGGCAGTGTCAGCGGCATTAAAAAGCCATCACGCAGACAGTCTCCTACGGTAAATGAGACAGGACCAGATGTCGGAGCGAGGGGGGGGGGGGGGGTGACAGAACGCCACTGGGGGCTCTTTCTCTCTCACTCTCTCTCTCTCTCTCTCCCACACACACATACACACACACACACACACACACACACACAGGTATGGGGTCCTTTTCCCACTGCTGATGAATTTCCAAAAGATTCCAGCAGAATCCAGGATGAATCCCAGGTGCACCTTCTACGTTCTGATATGCTTGGATACGGCTCACTTACCCATCAGCAGAGCACAAAGACTTTAGACCCAGCATGGACACACACACACGCACACACACACACACACACACACACACACACACATACAGGGCACAGGTGAAAACTGACAATGTTTTTCTTGGATAGCTAAAGATTCAAATTGTACACACACTGGATCAAAGCTTAGCTTGCTTTGTGAACTTAGCAGAATCCAGCCACTTAGAAATTGTGTTTTTAGCTTAAACGTGGATGTGATCACTTTGAGCAATTGCCCTTGCTACCAATATCAATCATCATCATCGTCATCACTACTCTGGAATCAAATCAGAACTCTTCACAGAATGCCGTGTTTAACTCCGAGCTGCAGATATTTTTACTTGTTATTGGATTAAAAGCACAGGTGTACATAATAACATAAATGATGTTTGTGTTTAGGTGCTACAGTCCACATCATTCACTGGGAAACTTCAATAGAACAGAGCCATCGTTGCTAATGTTATTTTATTATATTTATATGATATTAGCTATGCCTGTGCTGTTCTTGCTACAACAAGTCAAAATGTCTGCAGAGAAAAAGGTCTATTGTGGGTCTACTTTTGTTATAAGCCATGTTTCTCTGACATGAATAATAAGAATCATGTATAATTGCATGAATGCATCCCGCACTATTATGTGCGCTCTCATGTCTGTGGCAAAGACTCTGTGGTCAGATCTGTAGAGAAGAGAAGTATGAGCTCTGTAATCTAATTAGCAGCATTATTGTTTCACTTTGTTCTTTATGTGCATGGCGCGCTACACCATGTGCTACATGTGTGGTCTGTCTGTTGTTCGACTATGACCGGACCCAGTGTTTCATAATTCAATTCAAATCGAAAAACACTGTATTACTTCACGTTTCACTGAAGCACCCAGAAAGCGTAATTCGAGCATTGTATCGCTGCGTGTCACGTTTGCTTGGTGTGTTTTATCTGCAGTGTTTCTGTGGCAGAGATCTGCGCGGTTGGCTCTGTGGTCTAATTAACAGCATTGCTAATCACAGCTTCCATTAGAGCAGCCCCCGCTGGATAATGACACACACACACACAGCAAGGGGGCGACAGGAGGAACAGCATGCGCTGACATGGACAGACACAGACAAACACATACACAAACACACAATAATGCAGTCTTCTTCACACCCATATGCTTGTCTGTACAGGCATTTGTACACACACAGATGGAAACAGAAACAAACACACGACCACAAGGCCAACAATCACGCAGCCTTCTCTTGTTTATGTCTGTCTTTGTGCACATGTGACTATGTTACATATACAATGAGACAGTAACAGTGAAGCCCAGTGTCCTACATGTACTGCAGTGCGTCAGACATGGTTCAAACCATGGCCTTCCACGTGTGAAGCAAAGCATTTAACAGATGAGTAAATGATGGGTTTGTTTCCCTGAAACTAATTCAAGAAAAAGGGGCAGCACTCCAGCTGTAAAAAATGCAAAAAAAAAAGAGAGATAATTTTGGTGAATTTTACTCTGAATTACTGGACTGACAAAACTGCTGATGTGTTTTGGCGTGAAGCCTTTTGTCATTAAAATGTTCCAGAAATCAGGTGATTGTTTTGCTTTTGCTTGTCAGTGGCGTGCTGCCGCATTTCAGTTCTTGTAGACAAATTTCACAGTAGACATTTTTAACATGTCACAGCAAGAAAGCACAGGTGCAATTAATAACGTTAATGATGCTGAATCCTGTTTAGTTTTGCCAGTTCCATGACTCTGTTATAGCAGATTCACTGAGCCATCGTTAATGTTATTAGTTCCACCTGTGCCTTTCTTGCCTATAAGTCAAAATGTCTGCAGTGAAAGAGGCAGACCACCCAACTGAAATTCAGTTTAGGAGAAGCACACTTGTTTCCTCTTAAGATCTCAAAATAGAGTAAACACTTGCTCCTCTATTGAGGTGAATAATATAATTATGTATATATTTGTTTGAAAGACCGGGGACATGTGTATCCTGGAAACCCTTTATTTCTGCTGTAACTTGCAGCTGTGCAAGTGATGGGAACACAGGAAGGCGGGATCAGTAGCATGTGTGTGTGTGTGTGTGCGTGTGTGTGTCAGCAGGAGGAGTGTGTGGGGGTAAAGCCCTGTGGTGACCTGTGCCCCCAGCCAAAGCGAGGGGAAGTGGGGGGTGACCGGGGGCAGAATGTAGATGAATGGGAGTGAATGGAAGAACTTGACTTGTGGGGCCAAAAGGGGACTATTGTATTTTAACCTATTCTCTTACACACAGAGGCTGTGTGTATGTGTGTGTGTGTGTGTGTGTGTGTGTGTGCGCGTGTGCGTCCATGCAACATGGATATGGAGAGCAGGACAGGTGGTTTAAGGCTTCTTTTGAAACGTGAAAAAATATTCTCAGTACGTTTGAAGGAAAATCACATACAGTGGTTGCTTGCAACAAAATGAAAACAAAATCATGTCAATGGCATTTACCCAGCATGCCAAGTTGACCTCTCACCCCCTTGTGCATCCACTGTGACATGCAGCAGCTTACCAGATAAAAGACGCTGGGAGTGAGCAAGAGATGGCGAGGTGAAGAGGGGAGGACGGAGGAGAGGAGGGAGGAGAGCTCCGCCCTTCACCCTGAGTTCCTCTCAGTGTCTTCCACCCCCAAAAACTTTGATCTCTGGAGTTTAGATGTGGCATACACACACACACACACACACACACACACACACATACACACATGCACAGGCTGGGGCTGTGAGGTCAGACTTACGACCCTTGTCCTATCAGTATGATAATCTATGTCAAGTGCAAAAAGATGCACACTAGTGGTGTCCTACCCCCTGCAGACACACACGCAAATGTGCACAAACACACACACACGCATACAAAACATACACTAAAACACACAAACAAGTGACAAGTCATCTAACTCTCAAGGTATTTGGATTTAATAATTCAACTGTTCCTGAGTTGTTGAAAAAATGGCAACGGCAGGCCGAGTGAGAGGGAGATGATGATGGAGAGAGGGAGAACCAGGAGGAAGGGAGAGAGTGAGTGAGAGAGAGAGACAGAGAAGGCGGAAGAGAGAGGAAAAAGGCAGAAAGGAGAGAACAATAAGGGCTCATTGTTTGTTTTGTTCTGCTCTGAAAAAGAGGGAAGAGAAGCGCTTCCCTTCTGAGACTGACTCACAGAGATAGAGGCAGCTGTGTGTGTGTGTGTGTGTGTGTGTGTTTGTGTGTGTGTGCGTTTCTGTGTATGTGTGTGTGTGTATGTGTGTGTGTATCCGACAGTGAATAGGATTTAACCCGTCACGGCAATGAGTTTCTTTACCCATCCATGGACACAATGAGACCAGCCGGATATCAAGCTACCAAGCTACCCACCCACCCACACCCACACACCAACACACACACACACACACACACACACACACACACACACACACACACACACACACAAGCAAAAACACACCTACACACACATTCATACAGATGAATGGACAATATTGATTATCATATGTAAAAGCTTTGTTCTTACTGCTTGATTACAGTAGTTTCTGTTGTCTCCCTAGTTCTCAATCTTTGTCTGGTCCTTTGTGGGTGCTCCGTCATGACAGGCTTGGGTCAGTCTTTCTAGGGTGTATTTGTGTGTGTGTGTGTGTGTGTGTGTGTGTGTGTGTGTATGTGACAGAGAGAAAGCAGAAAGCAATAAGCTGGCTGAAATGGTGCCATCAGAGCTACATGATTGATCAATTGAATTCCATCATGGGGACTGGCCGGTGGGATTAAATGGGTCGCCGTGGGTTACCAGGCTAAAGCATCATACTGGCTTTATCTCCCCCCTGATTGGTCTGTCACCAGAGACCTGGACCATACACTCACACTCTCCCTGCATCTGTGTGTGTGTGTGTGTGTGTGTGTGTGTGTGACTATGTGAGAGAAAGTGAGATTATGATCAAGGAGTGTGTTTGTCAGAGTGAGAGTGGGTGAAAGGGGTTTTGTGTACTGAAAAGGTATGGCGAGGTTTTTTTGAATTACGCAGTACTGTGTCAGTGTGAGCATTTTTTTTTCTCTCTAGCAGCAAGATACTGTCTTATGATTTAAGGTTTACCAGAAGTCTTTGAAATCAACTGAAAAACACTCTTTGTGCCAATGTGCGAGGTCAGATGTTGTTTTTGTTTCTCACACATGAAAGATTACCACTCATCAAATTAAATCATAAAGCCATGAAATGGTAGATTAGTATAAAGTATGCTAATCTATATGAAGGATAGTTCCCATTTATTACAACTTTGGTCTTATATTCTTAGCTATGTTTGTGACCATCCATCCACCAAGAAGAGGGGAAAGACACTCATACAGGCTTTAAACAAACCCCCCAAGAGCCAAACTTCCAACTTTGACCTCTTAATGTAGTTGTGCGCACACACGGTCCTCTTCGTGAGCGGCGTCAGGAGTGGGCTTACAGTGTTCAAGCCTCAAACGTAGCATTTATTTTTAACTAAACCCAAATCAATGCTGCCGCAGAACCAAAGTGTTCTGAACAGAATGGTCGGAGCAAATCGCAAAATGTACTTTGGTTGGTTGTTGTTGATATTCATCCATCGAACGCATTCACAGGGTACCCTGACCCCCATAACCCCAGAATCACTGGCATGTTTACTTCCTGTGATGGGGCACAAACTCGGGTCTTCTGAATTTAAGTCAGACATGCCACTCCGACCTCCACAACTTCATTTTTGCAATGTCACCATGTTTCCAGATCTCAGCGATTACTGTCATGATGATTATCATAACCAATAGAAATGATGGTCAAAGCTACGATAAGACCCAAGTTCTAATAATGTCGAATGTGGTCTTTTCTTTCTTACCTTCATTTTTCTTGCTACATCACTCTTTGTTTTTTCTTTAGGACCACAGTCCTGCACAAATGGATCTGTATTTTCAGTCCAGATGGAAAAAAATATATATTTGAAGCCCCTTCCCCCCTCTCCACCTGTCTGTCATATCACTCCCCCTGCTGCTGGACACTCTCTCAAACACACACACACCAAACACACAGTGACCCCCAGGACTAAAATAGGCTCTCAGGAGCGGTTTGGAGCAATGAATTGGCTCTATAGCGGGGGATTTTCACCCTCATCCCCTTTTTCTCTTTATCTTTCTCTCTCGTTCTCTCTTTTCTAATCATTTGTGGGCCGCGACTCTTCAGAGTTCTTATAATTGTCTCGTTCAGTCCCTCAGCCTTGCAATAACTGCAGGATACGAGAGCTCACAGTCTAATACTGATACCACAGCAATATATATTTGTGTGTCTGTGTGTGTATGGGTGATACGACAAGAGGAACGGAGAAGTGTGTCTATATGAGAGGCCAGAGTGTACTTTTGAGAGATCAAGAGGGAGAGACAGCGTATGCTTGGTAATGGATTGCATTTGTATAGCATTTTCTCTGAGTCTCCACAATCTATGAAGTAACTCAGTATTAAATCAGCCCACTGAGGCTCATTTGAGTCCATACTTTACTCGAACTTCTTTCTCCACATCTGCCTCAGTTTGCCAAATTTATTCTATGAGCCCACCTTCACTTTTCCTTTTATTTCTCTATCGCTGTCTGTCTCTGGTCTGTCATACACACCAGACTCACAAACACTCTTTAAACCTCTTCTCTTTCTCTTTTCACTCTCTCATTGCTTCATTAAATATCCTCTCTTTATAACCCCTCTAACATCGCTCTCTTTTCTCCCCTTCGTAGGTTTGCAGGAGTCACCACTGGCCAACGGGCACGGCCACAGTGGGCGGGACTTCCTCAGGAAGCAGATGAGAGGGGAACTGTTCTCGCCACAGCAGATCGAGGTACTGGACCGCCTGTTTGACAGACAGCCATCCTGTCCAATCCAATCCAGCTCTGACCTCTATGTGAGCCCTGACTTTGGCAAGGTAAGGGCGTG
This sequence comes from Scomberomorus guttatus, assembly GCA_038419695.1. Lineage (NCBI taxonomy): Eukaryota > Metazoa > Chordata > Actinopteri > Scombriformes > Scombridae > Scomberomorus > Scomberomorus guttatus. The sequence continues at coordinate 17,359,002 of CM076447.1, forward strand.
GCACCGTGCAGGCTCTAGGCTGAGGCTGAGCATGGGGACAGATCAAGGGTCAACAGGACTGTAGGGTGTTCCTGTGAAAAGTATGGCTACTGTAGGAGAAAACTGTAAAAGTGATGAACGACAATGACAGGACAGATGCAGAGATAGAGTCATAGACTGGTCTGAACACGTCTGAAGGCAAAAGCGTTCACAGCTGTTCAGAATGACCACGCTGTGAGGCGGAGCACGAAGCAGATGAAATGCAGAGATGTGGATAATGGCACACACTCTCAGTCAGTCTCTCGTAGAGGCATTCATAGTGTCGTGCTTGTTTGTACACACAAAAAGTATATATTCTTCACACAAACAAGGTTGTGTAAGAAATGAAAAAAGTTCAAATGTTTGGTTTCAGAAAGTTACAGAAATTTCATCAGAAAGGTGGTGGGGGGAGGAGGTTTCAGACGCTGGTCGCAATGAGACAAGCTCTTCGTTTGAAGCATACTGACACCTTAAAGTTGTGATCCTTAAGATTTCAATCCTGATTGATTTGTTTTAATAAAGAAGTGAGTCAAAATGACTTGCAACCGCTATCAGATGGACAGCGCTTGTAGCCTTCCACTTCACAGTAAAAAAAGTATCAAAAATGGGGTTTGATTTCATGAAAATCTTAAGGATTATAACTTTAAAGCCTGACCTCCACACAGAGCACTGCCTTTCAGGTCACTTATGTGTTTTTTTTCCCACTCCACAGTATTGACACAGCACCAAATGCTTTTTAGCTGTGCACCCATCAATTTGTGCTGCCCCTAACCAATCTCCCTGCCAATTTCATAAAACACTCTTGCTCTGCCAACTTTGCTAATAATTTTCATGGGGATATTCTGATTCCTAATGTTGTACTTGCAGCAGTCATGCCTGAGAGAGTGACTTAAAGAGTGAGGGAGCCAAAATAGTGAGTATTTGGCCTACGGCACCATGTCAGGCAGACAAAAGAACTGAGCAAGACATTGATTTCTGTGCCACCCCAAAGTGAATAGAGGTCTCAGTCTAGCTACCTCCCTCTGTCACCAGATAGAGGAACTACATACTTGCATATCAACTGAAAACTAAAATGTAACGTAGAGGCCATTTCTGGTTGAATGAAGGATCATTTTGACATTTTGACATGCGCTATACACCTGGATTAGTTAGCTCAGTGATCATTTGTCAACAGATACACATGCTTGGTGCAGATATAGTGCCTTATGTGATTGTTAGATGCAATGCTTGTCTCTGCTTTTAGCTAAAAGCCTGTCCTGCCTGCTATGCCTTGCCATGCCATGTCAATCTTGATCTTGAAATTAGTCAGATTTAAATATTGGTTATTACATTTTCAAAGCTATACATAAGAATTGAAGTTAGCATCTTTCATGTTGGTTCTTCACTGAGTGATCTGAACATGTCATTATCCACGGTGTGTTTTCTTTGCTGGCCTGACAGACCGCTGTGTGTTTCTGTGGTCTGATAGACAATGTGATGGCTGCAACAGAGACCCAGTCAGGCCTGGCCTATTGATGTTCCTATAATCTAGACACACTGCAGGGGTTAATGAGCATATTGACCTGGCTCTCATTATGACCTCACTTCCTGCTGCTTGGGGACGGCAATGGAGCTGTCTGCATGCTGATGCATCTTGGGAATATGCCACATATGTGAGAAGAAGAACGGAAGAAAGACAATGAGAAAGGGTGTGTCTGTGTGTCTTAATGTTGCATCTAAATTGACCTCGTGCCCTTGTGCATTAATGTAAATCTGAGTGAAATAGACAGGTGTAAGTACTACGCTGAATAACAAAACAACAACAGGCCAACATTTGTATTCTCTCAGATGTCTTCTAATCTGCAGCCCTCCGGTCAATATTAAGGAAATACTTTGCCAATGTCTCAAAATGACACTTTTGTTTCCACAACCTTTAAAGATATGCCTACTTCAGTTTTATTTATTTAGTCAATGTCAAGGGCAAGAGGACAGACACAGAGTGGTTGAGTAGCAGTGTATGGAAGCACTGATAGGCTACAGCCTTAGACCTAAAGGGCAGAGTTTGGCTTTTTAGCCTATTCACTTCCTCCTGACCGACATGGGGAGTGGAGTGGCACAGGGCGAGAGGTCGACAGGGATTGGCTGTAGTAGCTCTATAGACTATGACTCAAGACTATAATACCCATGATTCATAGGTCAGTGTCCTCTCTGAGCCCGATCAAGCCACTGGGGTCGGGGTCGGGGATAGGGGCATTAAACTCTGGGTCGCGCTGGGGTCAAACTGGCTTTAGGGACTGCATTGTGATTACAAAGAGTTGCAAGAGCACACACACACACACACACACACACACACACACACACACACACAAATCTACATCAGTATCTGTCCCTCTACCTCTGCTCCCCTCTCTCTCATCCTGTCTAGTCGACCACCCCCCTTTTTCCCAGCCTGCATTTCCCAGAGGGAATGATTGACAGTCATACCCTTAACACTGACACTAGCTCCAGCTCAGCCTCTTTGGTATGTGGGCTGAAGTGTTTGTCTGTTGTGTGTGTGTGTGTGTGTGGGTGTGTGTGTGTGAGGCGGTACTGCTGGGGTTATGGTGAAGGAAGGTCACGCTGTGTTGTGACTGACATTACTAAAAGATGCCTCAAAGACTCAGACCTGCTGTTGATGTTGCGGCTGTTGCAGTGTGTGGCGGTGCCTTTGATGGAGTGTGTGTGTGTGTATTTGTGAAAGAAGGGTAGGGAGAGTAAGCATGTAAGCGAGAGACAGAGGTGCAAGTGGCTCAATTTCAGGTGCCAACGGTATATTATAATGGTATACTAATATACTGTAATTTCAGTGGTTATTTTAGGCTCCTCATTATCTTTTAGCTTTCTTGCACTGAAACATGAGCCTCATTCATTATTTCGTCTTCCTTCATTCCACCAAGAGATAAAAAATAAAATTGCTCACGTTCCTCACAAGCAAATCTTATTTTATCTGTCACCAGTAGTTACTCTTCTATCCTGTTTGTCTCAGGACCTTTTCATTATCTTTTCCCACTAACAAGCCATCCTTTTATCTCATCTCCCTCTCCTGCTCTTGTTCCCCCTCTCCCTGTAGTCTATTAAGCCCCAGTATTAATTTGTGTGTGCGTGCTTGTATGTGTGTCTGCATGTGTGCCTGTCAGAGAGAGTTCATTTGAATTTCCCTTCAATCACTTCCTATTACTCAGGTGATAAATCAGCACGGCTGACGGCGCCCCCAACTATCCATGCTGCCCCGGGTCCAAATGCCCAAAGAGCCTGGCTACACTGAGATATAGAAAGAGAAAGAGAGAGACTGCTATCAATCATCTGTTCTCTCTTTGTCATTCCTTGTCATTTTCTCCATCTAGAAAGCTTAAGAAGAAGCAGAGAGGTCAAAGGTGATCTCTTCTGAAGGATGGAGATGGTTAAATGGGTAAAAAGAGGCTGACAGAGTAGCGCTCCTTATAAACAGATTGTTACACCCTTCACTTCTGTGTGGATCATCAATGTGATGATGATAAAAAACATTATTCAAGGATAAAGCTGGCTTGATTCTATATTTACCTTATTGTCAAAAAATTCTAAAAAGACTTAAACCAACAATGTCTTAGTATGTCTCTCAGCACCAATTATGACTTTTGACTTTCCTTTCTGTCTGCGGCACTCACCCTGAAGCCGGTTTGTTCTCGCTGCAGATGTAAAAAATGTGTCACAAATATGGCGCCGTGCTCCGATAACCTACTGGTTAAGATGAATGCCATATAACCACAACGTCCGCGGTTCAAATCTGGCTGCGGACCTTTGTTACATGTCACCCACCATCTCTCTCCCCCTTTAACTGTCATCTTTCCACTGTCCCTATTATAAAGGCATGAACTGCATGAACCCCCCCCCCCCAAAAGAAAAAAAAAAGTAACAAATACATATCATTTTATTTGCAAAAAAGGCAAAGTAATTTCCTGAAACAGCTGGGTACTGTCATTTTTTTGCAAACATTACTCAAACTGAAGTAAACAGTGCTTTTGTTAGGAACTATTTTCAGCAGTGGATTAATACACATTTGGTGCTCTAGTGAGTATATGGAGCAGCAGGATGGTGTTTGACTACAGTGCCAATGTTAATAGTGATGAAGGAACATGGCTCATTGATGTTTTTTAATAGTTTTTGGGCAACAATGAAGGACTATGGACAGAGGAATACGATATATCAGGCTTCGTAGGACCAATTTATTGTTGGTTTTGGTCTTTTTTATTATTAGTATTTGTTGAAAACAAACACCCACCTTACCCTTTCAGTTCTGTGTCATCAGTGAGTTACCACTCTTCTTCAGTTATAACAACTAACACAATGATAATTAATTTCAAAATTAAATTAATAAATCATTTCTAAATGGTAAATGTCAGACTGCTACTTAATTCAAAATGTGTGAACTTTTATAGCATCCCCCCAGAGTTGAAGTCTATTTGGCTTGTCTGGAAATGAATATCTTCCCCAATGCGGCCACGCTCAGTTTGAGCACAGATGAATTCCTTCCCCACAATCCCTGTCTCAGTTTGTGGGCCTCTGAGGGAATTGTATTTGTTTATAGTCAAGCCTTTTTCCATCAGGAGTACACAAGACAATGTGGAGAGAGGGAGAGAGAGACAGAGATGGAGAAATCAGGAGCTATGTGGGGAATGGAGAAAATGGGAAACACTATTATGCAAATAGGGCTAGCCAACACAGCTATGCTGCATGAATGCGTGCGTGTGTGTGTGTGTGTGTCAGAGGGCCGATTAGGGCTCATCTGTTATTGATGTGAGATTTGGACCAAAGCATTACCTTCCCATATCTGAGTCAGTAGACCAACCTGCTGTGTGTAAGTGATGGAGTGAGGGGGTGAGAGAGTGAAAACAATAGTTGAACAGCTAATAGTGAGGCAAAATGCCAAATAAGAACGCACGTGTGTAGTCCTTTTCCATTATTAGCATTTAGCTTGTTAGCTTTTGCAGCTTTTTATTCTTGTTGTTCAAAAGGATGCTGGTAGAGAGTTTAAAAACAGCAACAGACTCAAAATGATTCAAAACATCCCCTCATGGACTCTATGGAACTTTGCTAATATCCAACAATTATAGTGAATCTAGGTATTAATTAAGATGTAAGACTTATTCTTTCTGTCATATCAAATCAAACATTTACTGGAAGCAGTGCAGGGGTGGGGGTATAATGCTTCAGGTACCGGTGAGATGATGAAATATGATTCAGGAAGTCCAGTTTGAGAAATAGATCCATGTGGGAAGGTTTATAAGATGCCAGATCAGCACAAAGCGATTTATAATACTACTATAATACTACTCAGTAATGACAACATTCATCTTATCCACCATCTCAACGATTGCAATGTAAATAAGTTACAAAGTAATCTACCACGAACTTGCAGCTAATTAATTACACTGCAAATTGTTTCATGTTGCAGCAAAAAGGGAGCCAGGTTCAACTTTTTTTTTACCAACTGACCTACTTTACCTTGTGTTTTTTTTGCTGGAGCCCTCCGAGTTGAAATTAGTGAGAGTTGTGTTTTTTCACGCAGTCCTTATGTGGATCTGAACACGGACTTTCAGTTTCCCAAAACAAGCATGCTTTCAGGGATCCAACAGCCATTAATTTATTCAACAACTCCCATCTTTCTTCATGTCTTACATGAGTCAATTTCTTTCAGTCACCTCAATCTCATCTCTCCGCTTGCTTCTTCTCTCCTATTGATGTCAATTATATACCAACCTCCTTTCATCCTTCTATCTGACCATGACTTCCTGCCCCTGGTCCGACTCGCCCTGCTACCATTTCTCATAACCCTCCATCCTGCCCTGTACAACTCCCCCCCCACCCACCGCCACCACTACCATCCACCATCCACCACCCCCCAAACTCCAACCCCTCCACGGCCCGGCAGCTGCGTCCCTCCTCCTTGATGAGGGCTGATGGCGCTGTATGAGCGGTGGAATTGACAACATTTACGGGGGCGAATGAGAATGATCCATCTTCCTTAGCGGGCCTGTCACCCCACTGGCCAAACTTCATCATGGCCAATTACCACGGCAGACCCCTTCTTCTCTGCTGCTGCTGCTGCTGCTGCTGCCGCCTGGCCCCCATCTACATGGATACATGGACACATTAGACACCATTATAATAAGACAGAGAGCGGCCAAGAGAAGGAGGAGGGGCTGCTGGGATAGCATGTAAGATTGGTTGAAAAAAACTACAGGTGTGATGTGTGAGGAGGGGGGGGGGGGGCGTTAAGAGAGAAAAGAGGGCTTATAAATGTGTCTGAAGTCTAAAGAGAGAGAGAGAGATGTGTGTGTGTGTGTGTGTGTGTGTGTGTGTGTGTAGTGTACAGGGTAAGCTCTTATTTGGCAGGTCACAGTCCAGTGGTTGTGTTGTGTGTTGACGAGCAACAGGGGTGTTTAAGAGGTCAGTGAGCACAAACACACGCCTACACTTACACCTCCGCACACACATACACACACAGAGATGCGGAGGTATTAAAAGGGTCAGTGCAAAACTCTCACCTCATCACCTCATCAGTCAGCAGTAACATGTGGAACAAAGCAGGGGAGCCCGTTTAATGAAAAGTGAGAAATTGTATCTCCTCAGTTTGTTCATATATGCAAGTACAAAGATATACAAAGAACACAAATGCCGGAGCAGTAGCTACTCAGGTCTGCAACACGTTTCGAATAAGTAAGAGGTAATTACACATAATTCAATAAGCTGTAGCCAGCGTGTAAGTACATTACATTCATTCTACATTTTTGTCCAAAAAGGCTTAAGTTTGTTTGCATACACATACATCAGAAGCATTTTTGGTTAAGTATCTTGTTCACTTTGACATGTAAATATATTTATACTGTATATATTTAGTTGGCTACCTCCAAATGTATCTTTATCAGAAGCTTCCCTCTTGTATTAAACAGCTGTTTGGCTGAGATAGTTATGATGTCAGTTCCTTCTTTTCCCTTGTTTCTAGAGACAGGTCAGCATAAAACTCATGATGTTGATGATGAAGAGTGCCAAACTTGAACCACTTGGTATACCGTTACATCGGGTAGTTCTGCTCGTTTCTTCAACAAGTCCTCCAAATTAAATGACCAAATAGGTTTTTTGTGCTTTCAGAATGACACATAGGAGCGTTTTCTAATCTGGCGCCCTTATTTGTCACAAATCACTGTTATAAAATAGAATGGTGTGACAATGCTATGGTTGAGGTCTGGTTAGATTTAGGCACAAAAAAAACTTGGTTAATTTGAGGGAAAGATCATGGTTTGGATTAAAATGATTACTTTGTTAAGGTCAGAGAAACGTGGTGTAGGTTAAAGTTACTACTTCCTAGACCACCATCGTCATGGCTACAATAATAACCCTGGGGTTAAGGTTAGGGGACGATCATAGTTATGTTTTTAAAAAACTGTCCCGACTCATGGTTGGAAATGTGTTTAGAAGCAGGAAATGAACAGTGGTCTCCTGTGGTCCACTGTTGGGATATACCATCCATTCACCCCTCCTCCTCTGAATGTGGACATTTGTCGACATACAGTATATAGATGTCATCTGATCTACGCCACTGCTCTGGGTCATAACTACTACGGCTGCTAGATGACATCTGTCACTCAAACATAACTATATGTCGTTTTTGGGCAGCAGACATTATGACATATTGTGTTGTTCTTCTTGAGAGGAAAGTCGCGTTTTTCTATATGCACAATTATACAGAAAAATGCACACAGACACAGACACACACACACACACACGCGCGCACACAGTCAAAGTCAGCAGACAGGTCATTTACTCATCATGACAGTAGCGGCCCTGAGAATCTCCTGTGGTTAATCTATATATAGTTGGTCATCAGTGTCAATACCATCACTCTAAATCATTGCACGCATTAACACACACACACACACACTCACAGACACACACAATCACAGATTTGGCAGAGAGATGAGGATGGATGGGCCGTGTGTTGGGGTCAGACACAGGTGAGGGGACCGCTACCAATATCCATCTATCTGTCTGCATTTTGGGAGAGTGAGAAAGAGCTTGCTGTCAGTAGGAGCAATTACTTAAATGGGTCATTATGGAGGCTGCCTAAAAAATATTAAATTGATCTGCATTGATATAGGTTGAGCCAAAGGTCATGATCTGATGTTGTGGATATTTTATTTCCTTTTCAGTGAACATACTCTAACATTTTCCCCAGTTTTTCCCCTTATTTGTTGATCAAGAGTAGTTTATGTATGAGGTCAAATCAGAAGACGTTTGAGTTTGGCACTGCAATAAAGAGTCCGTTCTTGTAGAATTCATCATCTTTCATTATTTAATTTTGTGTTAAATGTTTGTTTTACTGGTGTTTGTCGTATGGGACAAACATACATATTTGCAGAAACACACACACAGTTGAGACCTCTATTTCTTTTTGTGATATAACTTCAGCATCAAAGACTTCCAGTACTCTTTTAGAAGATTTTCAAGAGCATTTGCACAGAGAATAAAAAACATACAACTACACAACAAACCAATATTGCTTTGTCACTTCAGTCTCCTCCTTTCTATATGGTTTTAAACTTCTGTAGTGTGTGTGTGTGTGTGTGTGTGTGTGTGTGTTTAGGGGATTGGGAGACTGTGTACGTGTGCTGAGATGATCACAGTTCTTATTGTTGCTGGTATCTGGGGAGACAAGAGGCTTTGTGTTAGCCATGGCCTATGCGATGCCACTGTGTGTGTGTATATATATATGTATGTATATATATATGTGTGTGTGTGTGTTGGTGTGTGTGTGTTGGTGTGTGTGTGTGTGAGAGAGAGAGATAAAGAGAAAAAGCAAGCTGATCCTGTGGTTATAGACTGTTGGAGTTGGTTGTACAGTAAATCCCTGTCTTTGTAAACAGATCAATAAACTCTTTGCTGTAGGTGTGTTTCTGTGTGTGTGTGTGTGTGTGTGTGTGTGTGTGTGTGTGTGTGTCTGTGTGTTTGTGTGTGTGTGCGTTCATACTAAAGCTCGGTCTTTGCTTTTCTCCTATAAGGAAGCGGCAGCTTGTTGGAGTAGAAGGATAAAGCAAAGTAACATACAGCACTAGTGTATTTTCATGTTGTATCTAACAGATAATGTCATAAAAATTTTTTTTAAGTTCTTTCTCCACTTCCTGCCTCTGCACAGACGTCAGATTATTCGGCCATGGCCTCGCTAGCTGGCGGACTGGATGAGATGAAGAACAGTTTGGCCAATCCTGGTTCAGGGGCGGAGTTAGGAGCCAGTGTTTCCGGTCCACAGTCCTATTCACTAGTTCCAGGTAAGAAAGATATTCATCTAATAACTGCACTCCTGCTCTGATATAGACTGTTGGGATCCTGATTGAGAACTCAATCATTTCATTATGTCATCAGATAACCTGATGTAGCTGAATTGGATACATCTTTTTTCTTGCCATTGTTTTTGCCTTTTTTGCAAACACACCTGATATTATATTTGGGTGTACATACACTACTTTGTATCTAAATATGATTAAACAGATATAGTGTGCTTTTTGAGCTTTTTTTAAAAACTGCGAGAGATAGTCAATGACGTCAGTTTTACGCCAAGGGCAGTTATAACCTATTTACTGTATGGTACCTGAAAAATCACGATCCAAAGTCAAAGTTCCATCATTTTAGTAATTTCCCATAAAATCTTACAATTAATTCAATAAGACAACAAGCTTCATTTTGTGTATTACCAGGAGTGTGGGCAACCAGTTATGAAGAGATGAAGGGTCACATGAACTCAGAGCTAATTAAGGGCAAAAAAAAAATGTTTTCTATCTGTAACTAGGACTGATATAACAAATTTGGTAGCACTTATTAATTGATTTGTGTGTTTAACAGGGACCATACAGATAAACACTGTTACATAAGGAGAATAAATAGGGCGTCTAACTGAAGCTAATTTGCAAGCCCCGTCCCTGGTTAGATTTTTAAAAAATTGAGGTTAAAACATTGAAACAAATAAGTGTATAAAACAGTCAGAACAACAGAAGAGATAAAAACAGACTGCGTATATATGTGCACGTGTATGTGTGAACGTACATGACTGTGTATACAGTGACATACAGGTGTATAAAGTATAAAGTAGCATACATGTGACGAGCAAATCCTATCAGAACTATTTATCTGTGTCATCACAGTTAAATCTTTATCACTATATGCACAAATAAATAAAATATACTACATTTTTACAATCAACTTATAAATCAAGCCCAGTGCATAGGTCTGGCCTTATACTATTAAAAAAACAGTAATTCATATTCCAAACACAGTAAGCTAAATGCTTGTGATGGAGGCGATGTGGATTCAAAGTGATTTAACCTGTTTAAAGAGCTCAGTGCTTCAGATCTCAGGAGAGGCAGGCAGCCCAGAGGAAAGGAGGGAAAGAAAGGTGGACAGATAGAGGAATAGTGAAAGCCTCGTCTCTTCCTCTGTCTCCATTTAAGGGGCGCTGGGAGAGGCCATGGTTAATTAAGAGTAGACCAGGGAGCACTTGGACAAGGCTTCAGCGTTCCCATCTGTAATGAGGGGAATCATAGAGCTGGGAATTTGGGATATCAGGGAATGGGCTCTTTTTTTGCCCTCCGAAACCACTGAGGAATATTACCTGCAGAAGCCAAGAGAGAGCGAGAGAAAGAGACAGAGAGAGAAACAGAGAGAGAGATAAAAATTTCCATTTCTGCTTATGCATGCAAACACACACATTCATATTCACACACACACACACACACACACACCTTCTGAATATTATGCATGCATTTCCTTTTGCCTGTCTTTTCCCTCAGAATAGAGCTCCCTCTAGGGGATCAGACGTCCGTGTGTTTGACGCAGTGTTATTGCATCCTTGAAGTGTTGATACTCTGGACACACGCTGTAGAGCAACATTTACACTCTCAATCTTTCTTCTCTGAGGCCTTTTCCGAATCTGTAAGGTCTTTTCGTTTTCCCCTGAACTTCACCCATGTCTGCGGGGGACATACTGTACACTGTATATTCCCTCCAGGTTTGACATGTGTTGCTCTGATGGCTGTTTGATATGGAGGAGTTAGATTGGGAGACAGTAAGGTGGAAACAGAGGCAGAGAGTGTGTGTTCATCTGTAGCTGCAGCTGAGCGCAGAGGAGACTTGTACTTGTTCGTTGACCTCTACGGCAAAGCTGTGGAGAACAGATACATCAATACTACTGGCATACATATGCACAAATACACTGCGTGCACAGACAGAGAAACACACACACACACACACACACACACACACACACGCACGTACACACACACACCTCAGAGGATCTGGCCCTGTCTGCCCCCTCTAAGTTGGGCTGTAGAGAGTCCATCTCTCCTCTCTTCCACCCTCTCCTCCCTCTCCTCCTTGCCCTGTGCACTGACCCTGAGCGGATGAGTAGCCCGTCTGCACTAATGCCTCGCTGTCGCGTCAAACACCGAGAAAAACTTTACTACACCGAGACAGGAGAGAGGAGGCGGAGAGGGACAGAGGAGGCTGTAGTAGAGAGGGGATCTGTGAGAGAAAAACAGAAGTAGGGAGGAGGGAAGCAAATATTAAGTGAAGAGGGCGGAAATATGAAGGGATGAGATGTCAAAGCCATGGTAGATTTGTAACCACACATGTTGTGTTTTTTTTTGGGGGGGGGGTTACTTCCTTCCCTCATGTCCTTCTCTTCTCTATGTTCCCCCTTATTTCATACCCATTATCAGTACAGCCCGACCAGTAGTGGATTTTCTTAGGCTGTTACCGATATTTGAGAATTAAAAAAACAATTTAAAACAACATATCAGCTGGTATTCATTTCTTCTACATAAACATTTTTGATAAGGATTTCTTAAATCTGTTTCATTAAAGAACTGTGATCAAGATATGTCCTGAGGAAGATGAGCAAGATATTTTACAGTTGAAGATGAACTTGGTGGTCTTCTTTGGTGGACACATTATGTAATGCTGACACTATTTCTACACTCACTGGCATTTCTGTACCGCAAATTCTCATCTAGTTATCGTCTAACATATACACTGATTTAAATATATCTGCAGTGAGCAAATATTGGTTGATATATCAATCTAGCTCTATTCTCCAGTGGTGGAAAGTAACTGAATACATTTGCTCAAGTACTGTCCTTAAACACAGCTTTGACCAAAGTATATTCAGTTTATCCTACTTTATACGTTTACTTGTCAGATTGAGCGACTAGTTACATTTCAGATTAAGATTTTACACACAAAAAAATATGGTCAACTAATAAAATGGGATGCAATGTTATAGATTCAACTACACAGCCGTTTATAAAGTAGCTAAAATTTGCTCCACCTTCATCAACTTCAACATTGAAATGCTGTTTACATGCATGAATACTCTTAGGTTGAAACTTAAGCAGATTCATAATACTTAATGTACCTTTACTTAATTAAAATTTTGAAAGTTGGACTAGTACTTGTAATGCAGTATTTTTGACATTGGTGTTGTCTTCCTCCTCCACTAACGCTTCCTTTCTTTCTCTCTTTGTTTTTCCTTGTTGTCTCCATTTTGTTTCACACCATCTTTCCTTCCTCCTTGTCTTTTATGCTCTCTATTTCACTCTCCTCCTCCTCCTCCTGCTCCTTCTCCTCCCAGTTAGTTAGTGGTGGTTAAGTGGAGGGGAAGTGAATGGGATTGATGGTGTTAGCATCTGAGCTGTTTATGATGATGATAAATGTGTGTGTGCAGGGGGGAGGAGGAGGGCGTCGATGCATGTGTGCGCGCTTGTGTCTGTGTGTGTATATGATGATGATGAATGGAGGGCTCCCTCTCCGCGCACTCCCAATGTCTACTGCGTGCAAACATAGAGAAATGATTTGGGCCGACACACTGTCATGTAGTCTAATGCAGTTATATATCCTATCTGCCGAGTGACAGACAGAGGAAGGAGGGGGGTAGATGGTGGTATAACGAGAGTCTGTAAATTAATAGATGTCAGCAGATGGAAAACAAGGAGGAAAGAAACAAAAGAAAGAGGGACGTCCTGAATGTGCTCTGGCATGCATTTTTATAAAGATCCTTAAAGATGATTATAAAGAATAAAGACCCTGCACGATGTGTAGAATTTAACATGAGTCAAAGGCTACCACATTCATTTCATAATTAATTATTAGTATAATTACTTTCAGGGGCGGAAAGTAACTAATAACAACCTTTATCACAGCATAACAGGTATAAGTAATATTTTTTTATTTTTCATGTCTTAAAACAACAGTCAGGTGCTCATATGAACATAGAAAGAGGTTTTGCTTGCTGTAATCATTCCTCTTGCTAATACTGATATTAGAATATCCCATCCTAATGTGCTTACAGTGTGGGCCTAAGTGATGGGGGACAAAATCCACAGTCCTCATTTTGAGCAAAAAATTACTTAAAAGTTTATCTGAGGCTTCAGATAAAGTGAATATCTTTCACAGTTACAGTCTAGTTTAAAATTCCCTCTTTGCGTCTTGATGGACAGTGTTTTCCTATTCAGTGGCAGTGGAAGTAGCTTTAGTAACAAAAAGAGGGAATTTGGCACTAAAAAGACTTAAACTTTGGAAGGTATCCACTTAATCTGACTAATTCGGGCTGCTGAAGCTTTATCCTTCAGATAAGCTTTTAAATACATTTTTGCATGGAAGGAGGGCTGTGGATTTTGTCCCCCATCTCTTACATTGAAAGTACATTATGAAGGGATCTCTAGATGGCCAGTATGAACAGCAAGAAAAAAATTTTTCTTGCATTTGGGCACCTGAATATTATTTTAAGACAGACTTGACTTTTAATTGAATGTAGTTAATGTTATTAGTTACACCTGTGCATTTCCTGTTGTGGCGTCAGAATGTCTGAGGTGAAAAAGACTTATTGAGTAGCTTTTTTATTTTCTAAAATCAGCACAGTCAAGAAGATATTACATTTAAGTTAGTTTTGAACCTCTTTTTCTTCAAAAGTCAATCTCTGAGAAAGATTTTTATTTTAAAAAAGAAGAGTTGGTCATTTTTAACACATCATTGGACAGTAACTCAATTATGGTCTCCATGGTTACTTATTAATGGCAATAAAACCAAAGTATAACAATTAATTAGACAATAATATACTCATGTTAAAACCTAACCTGCTATATAGTGTCTTTGCTGTACTGTTGCGATTCTGGCGGGTAAAATTTGAAAAAATGAGGTTCAGAATAAAGACGGACCTGTTTGGCCTGTTTAGCTCACTCAGAATTCAGATGACAGAAATCAAAGTTGCCTTAATCACATTATGAGAAACGCTAATTAAGTTAGAGCTGGAATTAATTGATTAGCCAACAGGCAGAAAAACAACAGCAACAATCTTTATAATCAACAAATTGTTTAAGTTTATTTAAAGCAAATATTTTGTCTGGTTTTCTTTAACTTTTCTGTGAATCACTTTCTGTTGTGCACTGTTGGTCAGACAAAACAAGAGATTTGAAGATAGCACCTCAGACTCTCAGAGCTTGTGATGGACAAAGTTACAAAATTGCTTAATTGGGAATAATTGGTAGATAAATCAATAATGAAAAGAACTGTAATTTGGTTCTGGTCAGGTGATAAAAATACGTAATATGGGACAATTAAAGAACATGAAATATAGAACAATAACACTTTAAAAGACACAAACATCATGCAGGGCCAACAGAGATGGTTCATAGGAGTTATATCAATAGCTGTTAGGTGGGTATTGATAGGTATTGATGATAGTATGTATGTGTCTGTGTGTTTGATTACAGGTCGAGACCTCGCCAGCACCACTCTGCCAGGCTACCCTCCCCATGTTCCTCCCACTGGACAGGGCAGCTACTCCACCCCCTCCCTCACTGGCATGGTACCTGGTGAGTGCACGCACACACACACACATACAAACACACACACACACACACACGTATGTATGTGTATGACTCAAACAGTCTCAACTTTCCTCAGAACCAAAAACACCATTGCACTTTCTTTCCTTTAGAGCAGATCTGTAACTGTACACACACATCAGTTTTAACTCTCGCTGGATGTGTGTGTGTGTGTGTCTTCAGGGGCTGCACTTAGCTTTGCCACTTCCTCTTTCTTGTCTGTCTATGCTACGGCTGACAGTGCTCCCAGGGGGTGGCGTGTGTGCATCTATATGTATGTGTGTGTTTGCGTTGTGTGTTTCTCTGTGTGTGTGCGTATCATTAGAAACCAGCCACAGTAGCACAGCTGTCCCTCCTCAACATTAGTAATTTGTTTTTAATGAGAATCACCAGTGACCCACGACTAATTCATTCATTCCCTTCCACTCTGCCTTCTACGCCGCTTTTGTGTTTCAATTCTGGACCGCCATTCTTGTTCTCTCTACTTTCTCTCTCCCGCTCGCTCGCCCGCTCTCTCAGACTTGCGGCGGCGGTCAGCGGTGTGAAGTGTGCTGCAGAGAAATAAAGCGAGAAACACGAGAGCAACAGCGGCAGTGAAACAAAGTCAAAACAATGTTGTTTACAAGTTCTTGTCTCTGTGTATTCCCAATCATTCAGTCTGTGACACACACACACTCTCAGTGGACATGTAGAAACAACACGTCTAAAGATGGGTAACCCTGTCGCCCCGTCCCCCTGCGCTCACCCCGTCCTGTCCTCAGGTTTGACAGCATATTTGTGTGTGTGTGTGTGTATGTGTGTGTTTCAGTTGGTGTATGTTTATGCGTGTGCTGGCATGTGATTGTTTGTGCGCATGTGTGTGTTTGTTTTTGACAGAGTGTGTGTGTGTGTGTGTGTGCGTGACCTTGACACTGAGCTACACAAGGGAGACCCCTGAGCCTCCTCTCCCCTCCCCTTCCCTCCCCTCGTCTCCTAAACAACCTGACACGTTGCCGTCACTACGGTGATGACAAGGGGAGGATGTTCGCACCCAGGGATGCCATGGAGACCGCATCCCGACCCCACCTGACAGACGCGGCTAAACATACACACGCACAGGCACACACACACACACACACACACTCGCACAAAGGGTAGTGCAAGAGAGAAAACTTGCTTTGTACATCCAAACAAACACAAACAGCCTCGACATCTAAATTCTACTCAGTGAATATTCTAAGCTGCCTGAATCCACGAGCCGACTGGAATGAGTGGAGGAGATAATCTCCCAACTTTGCTTCTCCGGCTTCGCCATGTTTTATCTCGGCACTTCTCAGGCAAATTATCCTCCTTTTTGTCCGCTCTGTCTAATATCATACCTTCATTAAGCAAGCAACTCTCTTCTGCTGTTCTTCTCCTCTCTCTCTGTCTCTCTCTCTGCAGCAGGGGGGCTGACACTCAGAGGGGGTGTAGGAGAGCAGTGAGGCAGAACCGACAGAACGAGAGGGAGAGAGGAGGAGGTGGGGGGGGGGCATCAGGGTCTGTGACTGTCAGCTATGGGAGAGGGATCCCCCGGGAGGAGTGAAGGTTCAGGAGAAAAGAAAGAAAGAGCAAAAGAGTGGAAAAAAGAGAGAGAGCGAGTCAGCAGAGAGATGGGGGGAAAAAAGAGGAGAAGAAATGGGGAAGAATGTTGTTTTGATGTGAAGGGTGACGGGCGGGCTGTAGTCAGGCAGGCTGGAGGACGAGAGAGAAAAATAAAGAAGAAAAGGGGTGAAGGGAGGAGTGGGAGGGGAAGACAAGAGAAAGAGTAGACCCCAGACAGTAAGTAGTAAATGAGGGAGAAAAGCTACACTATCATCCACTGTATGGCAGGACCTCTGTAGTCTCGCTGAGCTCTCCAGTCACTCTCAACTAGTCTGCAAACCGTTCTGTAGAAAAGATAAAGCTGGTTAAAGTTTTACTGTTAGCCAAAGAAATCACAGCAAGATCACCAAAATATATATAACAAAATATGTTTGTTGTTGCCTAAAATCTATTGGCTGATGTGCAGAGATTCCCTCATCTGTATTCCGGTCACTGGTTTCAAAAACCTGAAGCCTGTATCCTGGTTTTTCAGAAAACCGAATATACTTGCTGGAGAGCTCCAATATTTTATATCACTGAAAAAAAATAAAACAAAACTATGGTGATAGATGATGTAATGAGGGCAGAGCAGTAAATGCAAAAAGAGTTCAGGCAACCAGAAACCAAGCAGGGTTTTTCACAACTGCTGACACAACTCAGTTTATACGCAAATGAGTGGCTTGATGTAGAGGAGTCAAAGACTGTGACAACACTAATGATCAGAAACCTGGATACTGTTGGAGTCATACATACACGGATATGAATAATCCTCTTTAGTTCCATGTAAAAATCACATTCAAACCGAGACACATGCTTTCTGTTCCCCAGTTTTGCAACTACTGTAGCCTTCATCTGTGCACTGATACAGTGTCTCTCCCTACAGCTTGATTGCTCTGAGTAAATCAATTGAAGATGATAGGGCTCCATTAAATGTTAAGTGGAACAAAATGAGCCAAAAATGTTCAGCATGCGTTATTTCCAAGGAAAAAGGAACAAAAAGAACACAATCAGGCAGGATAATCCTCTCTATTCTTTGCTGTTTCTTAACACGATCTGTTTTCTGTTTTTCTTTCAGGGGGAGATTTCTCCGGAAGTCCTTATTCCCATCCTCAGTATTCCACGTACAACGAATCGTGGAGATTTCCGAACCCCAGTTTATTAGGTAGGTGTATCCGATACCTCTGCAGTGGATTACCAACCAAACCTGGATCAATACTTGTATCAATGAATTTCATTTCATTCTATCTCACATCCCAGTTCCCGCCACTCTAATACTCTCTTGTAATATGCTGTATCTTTCATGCTCCACTGTTCAATTTTTCATTACATCACATTTCAGTTTATATTGTACCATATAGTACAATATTTTATAGACATACTCGTGGTTTTGTGGAAGGTTTTTTTTTTTTAAAGACTGGCAATTTGGGGTGTGAATGGATTTGATGAAAATGGACGGCAGAGAGTGAGAGGAAGGAACAGATTAGGAGGCGTTTATCTGCATCTCATCAGTGTTACATTTTGGGATTTGTCGGATTTGAGTATTTATAGTTGCAGTGGAGGAAACTGACTCTGACTACGTATTTTTCATTTTTCATGCAACCACCCTCACATTTATCATTATGACTTGACATATAGCCTAAATGTAGTCAAATATTTTAGATTTTTTTTTGTCAAATGGTGGCCTGAGTTGCTAATTGGTAGTGATAGGTGATAGTGATATGTAGTTTATCATCATTCTTAATTGTTATACTTACATTTTATTCCTGTGGTCATGCCAATAAGGAAAATTTGAATTTGATATTGTAAATTGAAGATCTCTGAGTCAGCTGTTGGCTTGCAAGATGAGCAGCTGAGATAATAGCTCTCAAAAACTAGCACCAACATTAAACTATTAAAAACACAAAATGAAAAACTAGTAACCAGCTGGTAAAAAAAAAAGAAATCATATATACATGACTTGTTTTTAAAGATTTAGATCTTCAGTTGGAACAAATGTGGTTGAGCTACTGACAGGATAGGGAAGAGAGGAGACGGACTAATGCATTTTTTAGTTTTGGTCTTTTTCATGGTGTTTGTTGACAATAAGAAAAATACAGAATATTGCCAGTTTTACCTTTTAATATCCATGAATCAGTAACTCAGACCACTTTATGACAAACAAGTCCAAAACATCACTTCAGATGAGACATTTTCACTTGATTACAAATGTTTTGCTGAAAGTTCTGGTATTTCAGGCAAAAAGGAAACTACCCAACACTGTCTTTACACCTTTACATCAGTGTTTAAGAGGAAAAAAATGAACAGTCATTGTCAAAGTCATTGTCTAGGGAGCCATTTCTGCGGTCACGTTTAAAGGTGAAACAGTCAAGGGGTGACAGTGTAAAGGTCAATAGGTGAGAGGGGGTCAGGCTGTGCTGACCTACAGTGTGACCCCCCCCCAACCCCCAACCACCCCCCACCCCCTAGCCTTTCCTCTCCTCATCTCTCCTCTTCCTCCTTAATTCCCTCCATCCCTCTGTCCCCAGTGTTTCAGCAGGATTATGGGTCTCTCCTGGGGACGGAAATCGGCTGCTCCTCCAGTCTCTTCACCAGCCAGGCAGGACAGATGCAAGGTAGGTGGAGAGAGAAAGCAAATGAAAGAATAGAGACAAGTGAAGAGTGCGTGTGATGAGCCAGGTGTATGTACAGAAGGAGGTGAAATCATGAGGAAAGAGAGTAGCGGAGCATTGAAAGAAGGGAAAACAAAAAAAGACAAGATGCACATTAAGTCACCGTGAAAGGTTTAAAATTGATGGCAAAGGAAGGAAGACGCTGTGATGCAGCGGAAAAGGTGACAAATGAAAAAAAGGTGTGTTTTGAAAAAAAAGAGGCAAAAGGAGAGAGAGGGCATCTGAAGTCTTGAGTGAGACTAAATAGTTTGTCAGGCCGGCTTAATGCCTCACTTCCCCAAAGAGACTCCTGAGATTACCTGGACTGTGGACAGACATAACCTGTCAACACACAGCTGGGCTGATTGATGGAAGTGACAGAGACAGGTGTGTGTGTGTGTGTGTGTGTGTGTGTGTGTGTGTGTGTTCAGGCAGTTTTTTTTACGGTGTGTATTAAGGTGTGTAAGTGTGGGTTTCTGTGTGTCTGTGGGGTTACAGTATTGAATTGACCTCTTCCCTGAGGAGAGAATAGACTCAAGGGATCAGTAGTAGTAGAGCTGTACTCAGTGTGTCAGCTTAGACTGTCACTTAGATGGTGTGTAGAGTGTGTGCATGAGTGTGTGTGTGTGTTTGAGAGAGAGAGAGAGAAAGAGAGTAAGAAGGAAGTAGATGAAAGAAAAGGGTGTCAAGAAATAGACAAAGTCCATTTTATTGGTTGTACATGAAAGGGAGACTAATTTTTTCTGTCATTAGCTTCATCAGCTCATGTCATCTCACCCGTGCCTTTCACTACTCACATTCAAAGTAAAATATAATCTTAAGAGAAAATTGAAGCCGCTCATTTTACATTTATACTTCATTTCAGTAACCCCAAGTGGTTAAAGGATAATTCCAGATTATTACAATTTGTTTTTGTCATTTTTGACCATCTCTCCTCTCCGTAATAAAACTTGAAGTCACCAAGTTAATTGCTGACATCTGTGAATACAGCGACACCGCTGAAACTTATTTCAAAGAGAAACATCTTGCTGTTTTCATCATCTTCTTTTAAATCACTTCTTAAAACTCATTTTTATCGGTTAGCCTATGAATAATTTTGTCTTTTATGCTCGACATCTTATTATGTTTTATAAGCTGCATGTTTTAGATCTATCTTATGTTTATGTAAAGCATTTTCTAACGTTGGTTTTGAAAAGTTCTAGAAATAGACTTTGTTGTAATTATTTTCCTGTGCGATGAGGGATTATTATCTACATTACCTGTGTGCTCATTTTTGTTTCGCACTATAAATAAAATGGTTTAAGTAAAACTAGTACATGTATTTTTATATGAACAATAGATCAAATGACTATAGCGACAAACCCTCCGATGATTATTCCAACTCCACCCATAGTTCACCTGAGCTCTGCGGAGCAAATTAGCATTTTTTTAACTTTTTTGGCCAACAAGTTTACTGTTCTGGTTCACTCTCACCGCTTTCAACCAGATCAACAAAGTTAGCCGCTAGCTGGTGAACATAGTGGAGCATTTAGCAGCTAAAGAAGCCAGATATTTCCTTCAAGAGTTGGTGAAGCCCAAACAGAGCGGCCAGAAACGCCACACCAAATGAATGCTAATGTCACTCTGTATCTGTAGGCAACTGTTTGCCAACATGTTCAGCATACAGTTGTAATAAACTGTAATAAATCCTTAAATATTATATAAAAAATTCACCTCATTTAAAACAATTGAATGGAATATGTTTCTGTGTTTCATCCCAGGGTCACCGTACTACTACAGTGCGACATCACGTGGGGCGGGCCCTGCTGCCACTGCAACAGCCTCCGCCTACGACCGCCACTGACCCCTCCTACTGAGAGAGGAGGACGATGCGGAGAAGAAGAAGACGAGGGAGGGAGGGAGGGAGGGAGGGACGGATAGCACCAGCACCGCTCAGTACAAGCCTGCCTACACACGGATGACAATGAGGAGAAGATTTCAAATTTTCTGACGTCAGTGAAGTTTGAATTTTCTTTGATTGACACTTAAGCCAACCAACGCACTGCTAGCCTGCAACACAGACATATTGTGGGGGTATTACATTACTGTATGGACACAAGCATTGCAGTGTCAATACCTGATAGACATAGGATTGATCAGAACATTTCATAAAATTTGAGCACTCTCATACTACATAAAGACTTGGTATCCCTATCTTGCTTGAATCTTTGTTTTTAACCAATCATTTGCCAATCCAAGAGGTCAGTAGAAAGTGTCTAGATTGTGATTTCCTGGGTCAAATATTGTGTTTTAATGTTTTTGATCGAATTATTTGAGCCGATTAGAGCAAAAATCACTTTTTCAGACAGTCTTTTTATGACCTGACATGAATCAATCAATTTTCTATGCCATGTTACGGTGAAGTAAAGACAATCCAATTCTCATAACTTTAAATGACCAAAATTGCTACCATAACATTGTCATTCTAGACTCTTTGCAGTAGATTCAACCCATTTCTTCTAATGCTAAAAGAATGGGATACCCTGATTTTTAATGGGAGTGTTCAGTTTCACAAATTCAAACACGTGTTAGCAGCCAGATCCCACTGCGTTTGCAGTGCCCCAATAAGAAAAAACTGTATTTAATGTCCACACTTGCATTCGAAGTGGTGTGAACGCCACTGACCGACAGACAGGCCTTTCAGCAAAGCACAGCCTAAAATCTGAGCCTCTACTGTAAAATGAACAGTGTATGTGTTCACATCAGACCAAAACCAGGGAGTGTTATTGTACAGGAAGGTGCTATCCTACCTCCCCAGCCAAGATTTAGTCCTGATCAAGAGCTATTTATAAATGGAGGAGACACAGAGTAATATATTAAGAAGCTTTTCTGCGCTGCACTCCGTGATGAGAGTGAATGCCTGTAATGATTTATAATATGTGTCACGCTGTTGTGCTAGAATAGTGATGATGATGATGATGATGATGATGATGACGATGCAGTGAAATATGAAATCTTAAAAACTTTCAATATGAAAAGAAGTCTTTGTTTATAAATGTAATCCGACTGCAATTTTCCTGTTTATAGTTTGTTGCCTGGTATCAGTTGACACAGGTGCCATTGAATAAGACGCCATTTTTATCTGCTTCCTGAATATTCAAAAGAAGAACCAGGAAGTGGTGGCACCCTCTCTTTCTCTCTCTCTTGCTCTCTTTCTATTTCTCTCTTTAAACTCCCCAAAGATGGCCCCCCCCTAGTGGATCGGCTGACTAACTACAAAAGCACAAAGAGACTCAATCATCATTTAAAGGTGCCATTTTCCTTTTCTTTTTTTTTTTTTTTACTTCCTTTCAGAACCATGAAGTACTTCTTCTTCTTCTTCTTCTTCCCATTTTTGAGTGCTTGTCCTTGTGCTGTTTGACATCCTGAAATTCTTTCTATAAAAGCATTGCTTTCGTGAAAAACAAGTGAAACTGTTTTCTGTTTTTGTTTGTCTCCTGCATCAGTTCTGCGCTGTGACAATGCATGACACCAGGGTCGAGGCCTTACCCATTCAGTGTGCAGACAAGAGTAGGACAGATTTGCCCTTCAGCACTTATCGAAAATCAGTGTGTTATCCCGCTTAAATGTTGGCGGGGCCCACTATATTGATCTGTGTTAATGGGCAGTATCTTCCTACACCTGTACGTACGCAGCTTCCTGTCTCATATCTATCCATACAAAAATTGTACAGTAATCAGTGAAAGAGAAGTCACAATGTCAATAGCAATTTCAATTATTCACATTTGAATTTAGATTTTAGTGATGAAGCTTTCTTTACGATAAAAAGACTAAGAGGTTTGTGGTGTTGTTTTAGCCATCGTCTGCGAGTGTTTACATATCTTTTGTTTGTTTGTTTTGGGTATGTGTGGCTGACCGTAGCGCTTCATTGCTACTGTGTCGTTTTAATAGCTAACAGATTGGAGGCACCAAATCTGCAGCGTGAGACATAAAATATAGCTATATAAACATATACCTATGAACACTGAACAAAGCTGTTAGTTTCTCAAATCTTTGTTGTTTCTGGGTTTTGAAATAGTGATAGAGTCGATCCTTTTACATTTGTAGACCTTAAAAAGTTGTGCGTACACAACTCTAAAGAAGATTCTTATGGCGGCTCTCTCGCTGTGCTGCCTGCGTGCACCGCGCCGGGAGCCGTCCCTTATTTCTGTCTTTCTCTCTAGATCTTTCTGAGGCATTATTGAACCTGAACCACACCAGCTGAAAACAAGGACAGTGCCTTTAGTTTTATATGTCGACTCCCCCCTGACTGACCACGCGTCACTAAAACAAGATTCAGCATCCCTCCCTGCAACTCCCTAAACAAAACTCTGACCATGCTGATGCCAACACAGGGTGGTAGAATATGTGAAGACTTCCACAAATAAGTAGCAGTAATTTCACTATCAACATCAGTCAGTAATTTCTATACTGTACCAACAGTAATATTGCAGCTCTGATGACAAGACCTTGCCTTGATCCAGGACTGTATACTAAGTATCACAATCTTGTATGGATATCTACCATAACTTGGACATTTTAGTCACAGATCAACTCTGTTGAAAATATGAACTAACTGGGTGGTAGAAAGTGCTCTTAGTGATCTACAAGCTTGGATAAAATGACGTCAGGCAGCCCTAAAGTTACAAAAAACATTTTTTATTCTGGCCAAGAATTAAAGTCAATACAAGCCATGTAAAATCAAATTTCTTAGCAATCCTCCAGTCGGTGAACAAGGATGGGTCCAACCTTGCATTGACTTTAATGGAAGAGACCTTTGAAATAAATGTTTTTAGCCATGCTAGTCTGTCTGTCGGTCCAACAATTTGGTTCACACTGAAATATCTCAACTATTTTACGGACTGCCATGAAACTTTGTACAGATATTCATGGTCCCCGGAGGATGAAGCCTTATAATGTTGGTGATCCCCTGACATTTCCTGTAGCACCATTAGTAAATTGACATTTTTGGCTTTTAGTGAAATGTTTTGACAACTACTGGATGGATTGCTGTGAAATTTGGTGCAGATATCCATGGTGCCCAAAGGATAAAGCCTAATGACTTTGGTGATCCCCTGACTTTTCCTCTGGTGTCACCAGCAGGTCAAAATTTTCACTGATTCAGGGAAATTCACACTCATATCTCATATCTCAACATCTACTTAATGGACTGGCACTAAATTTTGTATAGACATTCATGGTTCCTAGACGATGTATTCTCTTCTAATGACTTTGGCGATCCCCTGACTTTTCCTCTTGCACCACGATGAGGTTGACATTTGTGGATTTTTGTGAAATGTCGCCATAACTATTGGATGTATTGCCATGACATTTGGTACACACAAAACTCAGATGGTAAACAAGGGAAACATACCTGCTTAACATCGACATATTAGAATTGTTATTGTGAGCATGTTAGCATGCTGAAGTTAGCATTTAGCTCAATGTACGGCCTCACAGAGCTGCTAGCTTGGCTGTAGACTCTTAGTCTTGTTACTTTACGTCATTTTTCAAGCTTCAAAGTCACTAAGAAGATTTCCTACCATCCAGCGAGTTTTTATTTTCAACATTCTTCCTGTAATACTAAAATGTATTTACGGGAGGTGACTGAAATGTGCAGGTTTTGGGGGATATCCATAATATTCGTAGCACATAGTATATGTACAGATCAGGGCTAAACAGGACCCATGGGCTTGACAAGGAGTAAACACTGACAAAAAGGCACAAAATATACAAAAAAGCCAAGTAAGTGACAGACATATTACAAGTCTGTTCATTAATATTGCTTTTTTATCCAACCAGAGCATCTTAAAACTGACTTACACTCTTTTTTCCATGCACACACTTTACTGTAAACATGAAGAAGTATTGATTGAAAGCCTTTCTCCTTGTGGAGGTGAATCCAGTCGTGCCTCCTCGCGAGAAGCTGCGACACCCAACGGGCCAAATTCTACTACCCCCTTTCTCCAGTCAGTGTAGCCAAGAATCCGGTGATACATTAACAGGATTATTTGTTAACTATGCATCTCATAGTGACACAGCTTGCCTTGCCATTGCTTTGACCCAATTGGTTCACATGGGGAGAGAATGGATCCTCATTGGCCCGCAATCGTTTCGATTGGCAGCCGTGACATTGACTGCAGCGATTAGGGGGGGACTCTCATTGTGGGTGGTACTGTAGGAAGCACGGTGAGCAGAGGCCACACGCACACACACACCTAAATGTAAAGAACAGACACACTCTCTCCCTCCCTTTGTCCTTTGCGGAGTGGTGATCGCCCCTCCTCTCATGCCCCCGTGTTCCCCAGGGGAGGCCAAACCTGCTGTGCCATCAGAAGCTCATCCCGTCTTCCCCCCCCCCCCCTCCCTCAGCCCTAATCTCATCATATCTCATGCACTCGTCTTCCCCTCCTCTCCTCTCCTGTAGCACTGCCACACCACCAGGATTAGGAATATTAAAACTATTCTGTTGATTTCATGCCTGTGACCTTCCTGAAAAAGTCCTCCCTCTGTCTTCAGACAGCCCTATTAATCCTTTTCTCTCTCCTTTCTTACTTTTCTCTCTGACTATTCAGACGTGATGCTCACTGTCCTGTCAGAAATTCTGCATAGGAATGAAGTAGGGTGTTTTGTGCCAAAGCGAGGTCATTTCAATGGCAATATTGCTGCTGGTATCTTTATTTGGCCGAAAAATATTCAGTGAGATCACATCTCATACTCGTCTCTCTCTTCATGAGCTCACAGAGCATTTAAAACACAAAGAAACACAGGTTTCATTTCCAGCACTGCTAGTTTACTGTCCATGAAGATACAATCTCATCCTGGATTTTTATCCCAAGCTCCAAATCAAATAGGAAACTGAAATAAATGCAAATTATTTTTTTTCCCTTTATTATGATTTCTCACCGAGTGTGCACCGCCTGAGTGTATCTCAATATGAGTCCTTGAAGATGGCTACTGCCTTTGTAAAACCTGAGGGGATTTCAGCATCACATCTTGACAGCAATTAGTGGCACAATCTGTTTCATGCTTGCTGATATAACTAGGCTCTGGACAGATCTCATACTGAAGTGTTACAATGTTCTGTACATCTTAATATTATTCAACTGTGGAAGAGGAGAAATGTACAAGACTCAGCCTACAAAAATTGACTGTGCTTTTTAAGCAGATGTTTCAATCAAAAAAAAAAACCAACAAAAAAAAAGATAACATGATTTTTCACCTTACTGTGGCCTTTCGTGTAACAATCTGGAGTTTCTTTTGTGTCCATGGCTTCCTATCTGGGGTGTTAAAGAGATATTTATATCTGTGACGTTTTGGTAAAAAAAAAAAAAAAAAAAATTAGCAAGCAAAAGACATCCGAACGCAAAGACAGATGCAAAGACGAAATTAGGTTTTAACGATTCAGCTCGCTCTACTCTTCAAAAATCAAACGCGACAAAAGAAAACATATCTGTAACATTCACCAAAGCCTGTGATGCCTGTTTTAAATGATAGATTCTTGTACAAAAAAACATATAAAATATCAGAAAAGACTTACAGATACAAACACGAAATGAAGATAAGAAATGCCTTCAAATATTCTGGAGGGGAGGATTTAAAAAAAAGTAAAAGAAATGCTTCTTTAAGAAAATGTGTATGTTTTTTATTCGATTTTCTAGTAGTTGCAAAACAAAACTTGGTGTTTTTTCTCTTTGTGTGTTGTGTGTTGTCTTAATATTTGAATGTATTTTACTGCAGTGCGAATTTGCCAAAGATATCATATCACTTGATTTCTCTCCTTTTACTTTTTGTTTAGTTTTTGTTCCTGAATTGTGACCAATTTTGTTCAGAAAACTGGAAATAAATGGTGAATTTGATATTATGCTTATTTTTTATATTTCTATTGTTAATATTATTGTTATTTTATTTCCTGGGTTTGAGTTTACTGTGAAATATTAAATTGCAGTTTGCTTGATGCATCTCTTCATACTGTGTACCTGTCCATCCGTCCACCTGAGTGACTGTTGTTGGTGAATTATTCCATTTATGTACCTGTAATGTGAAGCTAAGAAGTAATTATTTGTAAATATTTGCCATAATTTTATTGGTCCTTCAGAATAAAAAATAATTTTTTGGAAGTGAAAGGTTTTGTGTGAGTGCTTAGCTGCACATATACACACAAAACACACACACACACACACACACACACACTTCTTACTGATGTCACATTCCTCGACATCCAGCCGCAGTCTGGACAGTCAGAGACTTCCAGACTTTGAGGGTTGTTTCTGTCTCAGTGTGACCCCACAGCGCTGCTTTCATCCTGGGGATACTTATCTCATCTCGGGGCATCTGCTAAACCCTCCCCTCCCTCTCCTCGCCCCACCAATCAGAATGAATGGAGAGTCCCAGTGCTGCAGTCTTGGCCGCTGGCCGAGTCCAGGAGGGGGCAGAGGTGTGTGTGTGTGTGTGTGTGAAGGAAAAGAGGAGGAGGAAGGGGGAAAGGGGTGATAATAGGACACAAGCCACGACATGGCGACAACACGCCACACACACAGAAAACAGCACATACCCAGCTTGAGACACAGGCCAGGCTGTCCGCAGCTTGGGTGTCTGCCCAAGACACCAGAACGGCAAAATGTGGTTTTGTGTGTGTGTGTGTGTGTGTGTGTGTGTGTGTGTTCATTTTGGGTCCTTGCCAACTAAAGGCAACCCCTTTAAGGTCGTGTGTGAGCGCTTCATATGATAAAGGAAAAACACTTAAGTGAGAGTAACAATCATTGTTTTTATTCCAGCAGTCAGGGCTGGATTAACCTGCTAGGGGGCTCCGGGGAAAAAGAGACACACACACATTTTTACATATGTTCACCTCAAGTTTTGGAACCTTGAGCAACATTTAACATGGACATCCAACATCATGACAGTGGGCTACTCTACAGGGAGCATTACACATTCTGTGAAAACAGTTGTGTGCATTTTGTCTTCTGTGGCTCTGGAGGAATTTTTGTCAAGTCTGAGAAAAAATAGTAAACTACAGTAATCTCATTTTGGTCTTGGAGAGTACAAATGTTCAACAGAAACCCTATGAGAGAGAGCAGTCAATGAAAGACGCTATTGTGTTGCATTACAGGAAATGTAGGATACAGTGATTTTTGGAGCTTGACCCATATTAGGATATCTCAACCTCTCCTGCATCCATTTTGGCTATTCTTCTTTTAATCTGTCTCTCTTGTAATTCCTCCAATTTTGTGGAAGTGCAAGACTAACGTACCTGAAGTTGTCTTTTGAGAATAACTGAAATATTAAAAGTATTAAAGCCAGATTTTTGACAAATGGCGCCTCTGCAAGTCACCTTAAGGCCTTTACAGTATCATGTCAGTTTTTATTATGCTTTAGTGGCACACATCACCACACACATTTACAATTAATCAAATTACAGTAAAATAATTGCCACCAAAGAAAATCTGTCACTGCCTTCGGGGTGCTGCCACATACATTTTGTATTTATGATTATTGTGACACAGACACAAAGTTAGATTTATGGATGGAGAGTTTAATTTTGCACCACCAAAGCTTGACCAGCCTTGCTATGCTACTTAAATTTGGCCAAACATTGACCATTTTCAGACACAACATTAGTCTCACAGATGCAGAGCTGATGTATGATCTGTCAGATCAATGTCTGCTCGAAAAATAAGGGTTTGACGGTGCGTATTATAGTTAGAAAGCAGTGCGACACCCTCTGCCCTCTTTACTCTCCTCCTATTGCTCCAGATTACATAACATGACGAGGCCCTGACATGTTATATCTTTCCTCCCCCTCCCCTCCTCTTCCTCCTTCCCCTGCCTTCCTATACAAGAGAAGACAGACAACAGTGGTACTTATGGAGGGCAAGAAGTCATGCAAATTAACGTCAGTCAGCATCGGTATTTTTTTGGCCCTCCAGAGCCCCTGTAGGGAGGAGGTGTGGGGCCAACTGAGCATAATTGGGCCTCAGCTGATTAACGAAGAGGGGCTCACACAGGAGAGAGGGGGAGTGATGAGAAGAAGAGATGCTAAAGAGATATTAGGAGTGAGAGAGCAGGGCCTTTGAGTGAAACAGGAGAAGTAAGAAGAGAGAAACTGACAAAACATACAGAGAAAAAAGAAGGAGTGGGGGGGGGGTGCACTAATACACGTGTTGCATATTCATGACTGCTGCTGTTTGCATCCCCGCTCTCCCTGCCATCTTTGCTCTCTCCTCACTCCCTTCTGTTTATCTTAGTGCATTTGTCCTGTATTCATATGTCATGTGTTTGGTGGTGGAGACACATTACTGAAGATATGCAACTGGCATGTAAATACTATGCTTTATTTATTGTTTTTTATTCATTTTATCTGAAGGACAACTGCAGTTGTATTCCTCTGGTTTAATACGATTTGCGTCTTATTTTCATAGATTCACCAAGTCCATTGCTAAGATCTGGTAATGTGGCAGGACTCACTACAAGGGAAAAACATGAGCATGATCATATAGGTTTTATCACCAGGTAGGTATTGGAAGATTCTGCAGAACACTGTATTACAAGTCCAATGTCAACATTTTTAAAAGGCTCACTTTACCGGTGCATGTCAGCTGCTTTAGGGGATAATTAGGGAATAATAGTGATTATGGCATTACATTATAGGCTTAGGCACTTAGATACACTCGGGTAAGGTTAGGGAAACATTGCAGTTAGGGTGCATGAAAGGAAGACACATTACATCCAACATCCCAACCTCCACACCCTTACTCTCTACCTTACTACATCATTACTACATCAAGGACACACTACCTGTGCAGAATCGTTCAATATGGTCAGACTTCTGAGGGATTCTGAGTCCGGTTTTAATCAAACCTCCAGGTTTGAAAAACTTATTCGGAAGAGAGAGTGAAGGTGAATGGTAAAATTATGATCTAACATCCCTCTCTGTTTCCAGAGCCACCCTCTAGACTTTGATCTCCTTTCCATACCATAGTTGTGTGTTCTCACACAGTTCTCCTGTGCTCTCATTAGCCAAGAATAAAGTGGTTTAGCTAATCTAGATAAACTGTTGTTTACAACCTGTCTGATCATGTGATTGTTCATGTTTCCATTCCTATCTGACTTCATTGTAGAAAATTTGTTGTGTTCAAAGATCTCACCAATTACTTTGGTGGGTACAAAGGTCTCATAAACAAAAGTATGAAATTGAGGCCCAAAAATTTTGCAACAAACCCCCTGAGTTTTAAATTTGATGGGGCCTCATTTCCAAATTAAGTTTCTTAATGTTTTGAGGTGAAATATTATAATGTTTCAAAGCAATGATCATCAACCAGAGTGGGGCCCCACTAGATTAATTTAAAAGGAGTCGTGGGTAATTGAAAAGCAGAAAAAATACATTTCTGAAACACTAAATTATATTAATTTTTCAGACTTTTTACAAATCAATGTTTTTTGCTCATAAATGATATGATAATGATAATTTAACATTTTCTATTTTCTAATGAAACAATCTGAGATGAGACAGATCTCTCTATGGTTGAACTGGTCACCACTCAGTGACATTTGCAACATGTGATTTGGGATCACAAGCCGACATCTCTTCATTTTAAAGGTTCACAATCCAATAGGTTTGGGAGGCACTGACGTAAATGAACCTTGGAAGTGTCAGTCTCACTTTTAAATGTAGTTGTTTCTATCTACCTGTTTCTATCACCTTTAATCATTTGGTTTTATCCAAATGATAAAAGCTCAAGTAAGCAGCTCAGTCCATGAGAAGCAAGGTGGTCCTCTGCTGGCTCGTCAAATGAAGAGAAACTCTCTGACACATTTACAGTGGAAAAAATCTGGTTTGACCTTATCACAGGAGACATTTGGACTTGCAGAATGAGCTTCTACATGCTTCTCATTGCCCTTTCCAGCAGCGTCCATGTTCTCACACACACACACGTACAGAAGTCACAGAGATGCATTACACAGTGACAGTAGTAAAGATGAGCGAGGCTTGTACAGAGTGCTTATGTGCTGTGTTTCACTCATTAAGAACCCCAGGACACCGGGAATGACGTGTCTCGTCATTCCCGGTGTCCTGGTGCCCCCCCCCCCCGCCCGTCATTCACAATCACTCCCTCACACAGATACTACATGTAACAAATGTCAGACGTGAGCACAGCGTGTGTGTACGTGTGTGTGTGTGTGTGTGTGGATGTCGGACCATTGACAGGCATGGAAGCAGCTTGTTGAACTAATAGCCTAACTAATGTGTCTACATTCCCTCCCTCCTTACCTCCCTCACCCCCTCTTTCCCCTGCAAAACTGACATCTATGAACTGAGCGCAGAGAGGAGGGGAGGGAGAAAAGGGAGGAAAGAGAGGGAAAAAAAAGAGGAGAGGAGTGGGTTGACAAGCGGCAGACCCTCTCGCCCTCCCGTCTGACTCCGTCTATCTCCCCCTCGCTCCCTGAGGGTTTGTCTCTGAGGATAGTGCTATGATGAATAGGCCTGTCTAAGCTAACCTAGCGGAGACCAATTAGAGAGAGAG
Organism: Scomberomorus guttatus; assembly: GCA_038419695.1. NCBI lineage: Eukaryota > Metazoa > Chordata > Actinopteri > Scombriformes > Scombridae > Scomberomorus > Scomberomorus guttatus. The sequence goes on from CM076447.1 coordinate 17,390,736, forward strand.
AGAAGAAGGAGAAGAAGAAGAAATATAGAAACAGGAAAAACAATGAGAGAAACTGAAGCAAAGGGAGAGCGAGAGGCAGAGTGGAGGAAAGGGCGATGGAAAGGAAGGGCAGATTTAAAAAGGAGGTAGAAGGATTGGGGTAAAAAGTTTAAGACAATGCATGTTGGGAGTACTGTTGACTATAAGTGTGTGTGTGTGTGTGTGTGTGTGTGTGTGTGTGTGTGTCTCAGTGAGCTGTCAGTGCTGAGGGAGAGGCGGTGTGAGAGGGGCTGGCCTCTTAAGTCTTAACCTCGTCTGCTGTTGCAAGAGAGGCTTTGACAGCAGAGACGCACAAACAGGACTGACCCTCAAAAAAACACTTCTTCTTCCTCCTCCTCCTCCTCCTCCTCCAGAGGAACCTTTCACTGCTGCGCTCCTTGTTCCACATGTTCCTCCTTCCTCCCTCCTCCTGCTGATTATTCTGTTAGTCTTTAATACTTTTTGCAGCTGAACTTTTTTTTCTAATCTAAGCGTAAATCCATCTAAAGTCCATCGTTCAAAGGTAAGTAAACGCAAACTTACAGTGCTATATTGTCAATGTACATTATTTTTAACCCTCTCGTGACCACCTGTGCAAACAATTAGTTGTTTAATTGATTAGTTGATTAGTCGACTGTTTTGATAACTGCATCGTTTTTACATTAGCTGGTTTCAGCTTCTCAGATATGACGATTTAATGCTTTTCTTTGTCATACATGATCGTAAACTGAATATCTTTTGGGACTCTGACAAGACAAGACATTTGAAGACGTCACTTTTGTACGGTGGCCCTGAGGTGCAACATTTCAGAAAACATCATCAACAAAACTAAAAACAACACCACCAAAAAAACACATTAACAAATCAGAAAACACAAGAACAAAATCTAAAACCTAATGTGTTTTCGGTTTTGTTGCGTTTTCTGAAATGTTGCCTCAAGGCTGCCGTTCTTTTGTTACTTTTTTCACTGTTTTCTGACATTTTATAGACAAAATTAACTGATCATTAACTGATGAATCGGGAAGATAATCAGCAGATTAATCGATAAAAAAAGAACCGTTAGTTGCAGCCTACATACAGTCTTCAGTTGTCTGATAACGGGAAACTTCACTTTAGAACCTTTCCCATCTCTACCATCCATCCTACATAATATGAACCCTGTATCATATTGACTCCAGATGTAGCTCCAGTCTGGCCTGGGATCAAATCCCACTAACACTTCCACACCTCAGTCTGCCAAGCTAATTTTCCCTGCTTCAAACAAACATTTGATAAATGGCCTCTGCGCTCTCCACTTTCAAAATAGGCAAACTCTCCCCGTCCTCCTCTCCCTCCTCCAGACTATCGCCGTCGTCTTCTTCCCATCTCTGAGACAATTACAAACACCCCGCTTCCCATTTATCACCAACAATTAAACAGCATGAACGGAGGCTACTTCATGAGCAGAGAGGAGAGGTGCGAGCAGAGCGGGAGGAGACGAATGCGAGTGGAATGAAGTAGAGTCAACAGTGAGAAAGAGAGAGGAAGGCTGACAGCACAATTAAGGTTTTTAATTCTCTGCTTGAGTGGGCCGGTCCAGTCTTTATGCTAATTAGGATGCCACGGCCATGTAATAAATCTCTATGATCCAGCCTCATTTCCCTTCTGTCTCTCTGTCTGTCTCCGTCTCTTTCTCTCACACACACACACACACACACACACACACACACACACACACACTAGCACAGAAAGTTCACCCATTACTTTTATGGCTACACCCTTCGGCTGGAGTGTTAATAGTTTTAATAAAATAGTTTTTTTTTGTGTGTGTGTGCGCAATTCCTAATGCTTCCCTGTGATCTGAGAGCCACAGAGTGTGTCAGCACATACTGTTTACTGGTTGGGCAAGCATTCGCCGTCTTGGCTCAACAGCTATACCACATGTAGTTTCTCTCCCTGTTAACTCCCTTTATTAGTGTTTTTCAGGAATATGGATTGCATGCCCTGCACTGTCGGACTGCGCTGCATAAACACACACACATTCAAAGGCGCTGACGCAATGAATGCAGAAAATCTTCCCTTATTCATCTCTCTTTCTCTCTTATCCGCTCATCTCCATTTGACAGACATGTCTAATGATAACATCTGCGGACGGGAAGAAAACAGTACAACAATCCGCAGATAATTGGGTGGGGGGCACATTTAAAGAGTAAGAGAGAGAGAAAATGAGAGAGATAGATAAGTGGACAACTGCAGGCTGTTGGTTAAAGTAGCAACTAGCAGATATATTTTCACCCTCATTTAGGTCACAAGGACGCACGCTAATCAGTGTTTTTGTTCTGTTGCTTCTCTACAAAGTGTCCCAAAGCCAATTTAAACACAGAATCTATGTAAAAATCAAGTACGGTAGTGCGTTCATTAAATAAATGAAGGTGAAAGCAGGTCCAAACTAATTGAGGTGAATTTTTACTCAAAGAAACAAACAATAACATCATCTTGCAGCAGAACTCAGCCTTGCTGCGCAACTCTACGACCAAACATTCTCAGTCTGGTTTTGGTGTTACCCCTCTCCAGTTTCTTCAGCGGGTGTGGCACTTTCTCAATCCCGGCATCACCGTCAGCCATTTTGTACTGCGTGAGGGTCAAAATGGCCACCACCCCAACCACCAAGGCCAGGTGAAGCAGGTAGAGCCCTACATGGAGACATGTGAGCAGCAGGGAGACAGAGACGGTGGCAATGCACCAAGGCCAGGCCAGGAGCAGCAGCAGGGAGTGATGGAGGGAGCTGAGGACGAGAGCCGGGGCGGACAGGACAAGTCTGACCAGCGTGGAGGCCAGCCAGGAGTACAGAGAAAGAGGAGACAAGATGAAAGACACTGCTGCCTTGCTCATGGATACCGCCTAAAAGAGAAAGTGGACATGTGATATGATAATGCTGGTGAAATGGAAAATGTGTCTATCTTACTAGAAGTTCTTAGCCCTTAAATCTGCAATGACTGCAATGATTATTTGGCCAGTGGGGGCAGAGGAAACAAGCTCTGAACACAAAACTGACATATTATCACATATTGTGAACTTGTTAGCAAACAGTTGCCTATTTACACATCCAGCAGATGCAGAGCAACATAAGCATTCATTTGCAGCTGTGGTTCTGGCTACCTGGCGAGTGAATGTCCAATATTCACTCTCTTTTAACTCTGTTTTTTGGTGTTCGCCAACTGCAGAGGGAAATATTTGGCTCTTTCACAGATAATTGCTCCACCAGCTAGTCGCTAATATTGTCTGTTTTGCCATTTGGTGTTAGGCAAGTAGTGTACAGTTGGTTTTGGGAGCTTTTTCATTGAAAACAGCTGCCTGCTGCTGCTGAAATGATGCAAAAAGTAAAACTAAACAGTAAAGTTGTGGGCCACAAAACCAAAACAATTAGCTGATGTAAGCTATAAAGCTCTGTAGAGTTGAGGAACTGCAAAGTCAGGTGATAATTGAGTTTTTAAGAATATAATTTAAGAATAAAGAAAGTTTTTTAGAATCTAATATGCTAAAATTTAGACTGACAGACAAAACTACACACTGAAAATGAAGTATTTTCTGTCAGTTAAAGAATTGTTAAAAGTCTAATTTAGTAAAAATGTTTGCAAATTAACAACTACAAATGAACCCAAATATAATGAGTGGGCATTTACCAACTAAACCGACTTAACACTTGTTTCTGTTTTTTCTTAATTTGTACCAAATTCCACCCTTTCTGTAAACTCTCCTAAAAGTTAAGTGTTAAATACTTTCAAATTACTCCAGAAATGTCCAGGAAATTAGTATAAAATGAAAGGACTTGTAGAATAAAGCCTTACCATGTTTTTTAGGGCAGGAGGGATACAGTATTGCACATGAAAAAATAAAGTTAAAAAAAATCATAATAACATGATACTTTTCCTTTTCATTTTGTGTCCCCTAAGATTTATCTTGGTATTCCTCAGGTACTCCCCACCCATCAACTGAGAATCATTAAATTACAGCACAAGTGGGCAAAACTACTTTCTCATTCTCTGTTATTATATATTTTTTCCATCAACTTACCTCACAAGGATTTCCATGCAATGCAGTGTCATTAGACGTCCGTGCCTCGTGAAGCCCTGAAAAAATTGAGCAATGTACAGATGAAGAAAAGGAAATGGAGATGTCATGCAGCTGCTTCACAAAACAAAAAAAACAGCATGCAAAATTGTTGGACCATATCAGTGTAAAAACACTTCTCAGGAAACATAAACTCACATAAGAAAAGGAGAATGAGAGCGATTGCCAACAGAAGCCTCATTTCTCCAACACTCACAAGTCTGAAACAACTAAAAACAACAGTTTAACACCAAGCTGCTCTAATCGGTTCAAGCATTCATATTTGAAACAAGGATAAAGTCTGCACAATGGCAGCAGTTTATAAGATAATTACCTCTATTATCACCCAACTCTGCTCCCAAACTGGACGCACACTATGCCAGCTCACTCCTGCTGGGACACAATAGAAAGTCCCACTGTGGGAACCACACTGTTCTATATCCTGCAAAGTTTCTCAGCTTTAATTCCTTAAGCCTCTTCTGGGCATTGGGCTTGACACAAGCTCTTTAGTTTTCAAACAAGCATGGACTGAACTTGACAACTTGAGATTTGGGATTGCAGTGCCCCCTGTTTGAATGGAGGGACAATGACAAGGATCATGTAATGTGATTGACAGGTCACTACAGGATTTGGGGTCTTGTCACAAGGAGAAAACCCCCCGATCATTGACCACCATTCAATAGAAAAGTCGCAGGAAGGCATGCAAAAAGACGGTCTTAACCTTAACGGGCCTATTGATCATTTCATTGGCCAGTGGAGCTGTGAGAGAGACAATGAGAAAGGTGGAGGAAGAGAAGGAAATAGGTGGAGCAGTAAGAGATAAGGAGGGAGGAGTTTTTCTCATACAGTATGTGAAGCTGGTGACAGCAGCTTTGGTCCAGCTGTTGTCCACAACACACACACACACACACACACACAGCTTTGATCCTTCAACCTCAGCCCAGCAAGAGTCATTACCACTGCTGGAATAATGGACAGAATATGGGCTGAGGAGGCCTTTTTTTTTTTACCTCTCCAAGTCCAACCTTCACCTCTGTCTTAAATAATCATCCCACTCCCCACCCTGTCTCACATTCATTAAGGTTAAACCCCCCTTATCAGCAGCTCAACCCACCATTACCCTTCTCCCTGCTGAGACGCCAAGGAGAACCTGACACAAATAAATGCCAGTCACCTGCAGCAATGTTGTGACTAAGTGGCATCTTGTCTTGTCTAAAGAGGGAGGAGAGGGGACTCTTCTATTATATTCTGATCAGATTTTGCAGGGAGCTTTTCGCTGCGTACTGAGGCAATGATCATTATTTAGTGTTACAGTACGCTCCCCCTGCTGATTATTGCTGGACATCTTTGTTGGACATCTTTTGTAAAGAGCCTTTCTGGGGGTCATAACATAATTTGAGGGCTCATCCAAACTGCCTGAAAACTTTCAGTTTTCAATGTGGTTTCTTGACATCTAGATTTGGTGGTTTAGTGGCAGTAGGCCTGTGTTAATCTGGATGTTTTTGGTCATTTGTGCTTGTAGCCACCTGTGCTGTGTGTTGCCTTTTGTGTTTTGGGTAGCCTAACGTCATTGATGCAGTTTTGTTGGCTTTTTGGTGGGTGCTGTAGCTGAATTGTGTTGGCTCTTCTGAAGATGGACTCTAAATTGGAGGAGTCTGTTGAATCTCCTACCCTAGAGGGGTTTCATCGGTGTACTAGGGATAATCTGCTGGTGGAGTTACACGCTGCCTTGGTGGATAAAGGTATTTTGCCACAGTTGGAGTATTCCAAAAACTCCCGAGCGGTCAAGTCAAACTATTAAAGCAACATTATGCAACTATTTTACCTTTAAAATAACAACTTCAAAATCATTTTGATGCTACACTGACTTGTGAAAGGGAGAACGGCGCCTCTTTCATCCATATAGCATTTGGCTTTAAAAGAAAAAGAACTGAAGGTGGAGAGAGAGAGTGAGCCAAGGTTCCTGCCCCCTCTCTATTAGGTTTCCCTCAATCAGACCAGACCAGACACACCTGAGGAAAGAACACAAGACATCATTAGAGTCAAAATCATATGCACATCATAACCAGCAGGGGAGCGTGTAACATTTAGTCATTCAGTCAGCCATTACAATCACGCCCCTACAGCCATTTCTGCCATAACAATGATCATCCACCATTTAGAGCATCAAAGATGAATCATTATCCTTCCCCGTGGTTTTCCTTTTACATTCCAAGTCTTTCCTCCAATGTTTTAATATTTAAAGATAGAATATTGAATAGCTCTGTAAATATTCCTGGTATATGCAAGATGTTGAAAAGGATAACACTAATATTGTTGTATGTTTCCATTAAGAAAACACCAAATCTATTCAACATGTGAACGCAGGATGTGCCTTTGAAAAATGTCTGAGATGATGAAACACTGTAGAGCTTTGACACCTTTCTCATCTCATTTGTCTGGTGGTAAATACATAGAGAAACTGCCACTAAGCTAAACTATCACCATCAATCTTTGTACCAAACAGGAAAAAAGACTAGGAGATGAACAGAAGGATGATGACAGAGTGTAAAACAGTGAACTGCTCCGTCAAACTGCTGAAGAAATAAAAGACATCAAGATATTTGATGCAAAGAAAAGTGCTTAAATCTACCTCAATTATCTGTTTCTATAAACGTAGAAATCTTACAGACAAAATGTGACACACAATTTCTCAGTATTAATGTGAAAAGTTAACCCCATATTACACATCTAATTGTTGGCTGGACCAGCCACAGACCAGTCCTATAACCACTGTTGTCCGTGAGTGAGTGATTAAGTTTCACCATTGGTTGGCTGGCCGAGTATTGGCTCTCAGCTCCGGTGTTAAATGCAGTGAAGTCGGCTAAAGTCCAGTTTAAACAGACGCGTACCAGCGTCTCTGTGTCTCCTCCTCTACCGTCCAGTGTGATGGACTCTTCGGCTGACAGCGTTATCAGCAGCCAGCAGGAGAGACACTCTGTGGTGCATTCAGATTTTATAACTGGACTAATACCAGGATGCAAGCTTTTTAATTTCCCTGATGTTTTCACATACATACATTGACCATACACAGTCCAGCCCTATACTAGGTTTTGACCATGTTTTGTCTGACTGTAATGTACAGTAAGAGCATTAAAGTCGATGTAATACAAGGGCAGTAGACTTGTCATCATGGATTATTATAATATTTTTGGTTGATGTGGACACTTGGTAACACAAACAGCTTTAGATAATTTTCAGTAAACTGTTGCAAGATGGGTCTGATTGTAAACCAATGACCTACGTGGGTCATTGGTTTACGTAGAACAGGAACACCCAGTAGCTACACTTTTTTTTTTGCCCAGTAACATTACTGACTGCTGTATTATCTTGTTTGTGTGCTTTTAAATCAGTGGCTATGCATTCAGTTGTAAGTACACTTTAACTCACTTTTGTTAAATTCTTAAATCCTTTGACTGTTATTTGTGAAACAAGTGGGGCAAACTTGCTTAGTGTTACATTAACATAAGTCATTTGTACCAACTTGATCTTAAAAGTGTGGGCTTAGCTAGTTAAGTCAGAGCTGTGGTTGTCCGCCAGAAGCTGTCATAAATTTACTTTTTATCCAGTTTTAAGCCATATTTTTACAATACACCTTTTAGATCTAGGTAATTTTTAACTATATCTTTTAACCTGATGAAGGATTTTAGTCACTGCACATTTGGATCATAACAGCAAAACAAGCTGAGTAAACGTTAGCGGGAGCTCGGCTAGCAGCCCCTCCAGATGTCCTGCTTCCACCAAACAGCATCAGACAAACATTGATTTTTTTAACATTAAACTGATTTTAATCACTGGGTTTGTTTGTTTTGGAGAGGAGGAAACCTTCAGCTCCCGGGAAAAACCTCCTGAATGATGAACACTGAAGGGATCCTAATTGGGATAAGCTGACTACAATGACGGATGCAGCCACAGAAGTTACAGGTAACACAGAGTTGCTGTTGTGCTGCTCTGTATTCAGAGTTGGCAAAGTCTGATATAATATTCTGCAAGAAAACAGTCAGGTTTACCAAAGTGGTGCAAAGTTTGTTATAGCAGAGTTTTCAGTTCTGTCTACATTCTTTCCCACGATCCTCACCGGGCACCGGTCGATGCTGCAAAGCTGGTTCAATGTTGGCAGAATTACAGAGAAACTCAGCACTGTGAAGATTGTGCGACAGGCTGCAGCTGTAGCGTCGCTCCAGTGGTCACTTCCTCCTCCACACTGTTGTGTCTGACATTTGGCCGCGTATCTTGAAACTAGTTTTCTTCCAAATATATTGATATTTTTAAGTATTTAGTAGCATGATATTTTAGTGTCTGCTTTTCTATATCGCTAGCATAACATTGTAGGCGGAGTGTTTTGGGAGAGCACCACTGCAGAAAATGAGGAAACGTAGCTTATAGTCTAAGGCAGATCTACAAAGTCCACCAGGTGACGCAAAACATGTCATGTGGCGGACTTTTGCAGCTGGATGAAGAGGGATATTTTATTACAGGGAAGACAGAAGAAAGTTTATTGTCATTCATATATATATATATGTATTAGCCACATTAGAACCATAGGAATCAACTAGAAAATCTGTGAAGTCGTCCTTTAATAATTATGAAGAAGGGAAGTAAAACAATATTCTACATATAACAAGATTTACTGTACAGGATCCTAACATGTAATACTCATAAATTTTATGTAACATGTATTCTGGGAAATGTAGGCTGACAATTTAGAAATTCACTAAGAATAATGAAGGACTGATTACTAATGCTAAGAATCATCTGCATCAGTCAGTTATCAGTCATCCTTTATTCTTGGACACAGAAAGGAAAGGGGTGTTACACCGCTGACACAAAAAGGCCAGTGTCCAAAATATTCTGGAGAGGAAGCATTCGTCTCCAGGAAAGTGCTGACCACTCATCCTTTAGATTCTGGATGTGGAGAGGATGTCTTCCACCAGGTGCTTGTAGACCCAGGCGTCTCCCTTCAGCCTCTGGCGGCGGATCCCAACAACCTCTGGCCTCTGTAGCAAGCACACCTCCAGCTCAAACACCATGTTCACCTTACCATAGTCTCCCCAGGTCCGGCACTTCAGGGTGTACCTGAACGAAAAGGCAAAGAAAACAAAATGGAAAGATTAAAATTCAATCATGGGATTTGTAGTTTGGTCAGAGAGAGGGAAGATAAGACCGGTCTTCTTACCCTTTCTGTGTGAAATCGACATTTTTCTCTGGCAGGATGGAGAGGATTTGATTAAGGATCTGGTCTGGGTTGGTCTGACTTGTTAGAGTCACGTTGTACAGAGCCTGTAGAAAGACACAAACACTCATCAGAAAAGCTGTGTGTGTGCCACAGAATACGTGACAAGACGTCTTGTGTTTGCAAATACCTTGATCTTCCGTGGGCCGTCACGCAGGGCTCGCCTCTTGCTGGGAGTCAGCATGGTGATCACCTTGTCCAGGCCTCTCTCCAGAGAACCAAACATCTTCCCGCCTCTCTTCTTCTTCCCGCTGTCTCCCATACCGGCCATGTCCAGAGACCGAGACCTGGGGGGCAAACAGGGTCTCACATGTAATCAAAGAACTTTTACCTGTCCCTCCACCTAAATCACATCCATTTCAGTACTTGATGTCTTGTGTCACATTTCTGTTCAACTCTATCATTTAGGTGATTATCTGATTTAATTTGACCTTGAACGAGAGAGCAATGTTGTGGTTCAGTCTCTTCAGCCCATAGTCCACCCTGAAATCTCCAGCAAACCTAAATGTGAATTTTAGTCTCCCTCTTTTCCTGCCAGTGTCAATATTCACTCCATCCATCCTATAGCCCACTCACTCACCTTCGCTCAGGACTGAAGGCCAGTATCTCAATGTTTGCTGGCTCCTTGTTCTCTGCTGTTCTCTTCTTAGTGGGCTCTTTGGAGGCACTGCCTCCACCTACAACACACATAATACACACTTGAGTTTATAAAAGTGAACATATACATGACAGACAGGTCACCTCTTAAACCCCACAGACCATTGGTGATCCACTGAAAAACAAAAACAGCGCTTTGGTTTTGAATATTTCTCTAAAGCCCTTTCCAGACATGGAACAGGTAACATTGCTGGATTCATCAATCTTTTTGTCATTCAGACATACTGTAGGTGTCTTGTGTTAATATTCCTTATGGCTTAATTCAAACATGACAAACGTTTACAGAAGCACAAGGGAGAGCAGAGAGAGAGCGAGCACAGCGGTGAGTTAGAAATTTCTTCTCACAGTGAATCCACTAATACATTTTTGCATCAATTTGATCATTAGTTATAGAATTTTGCTGCCTATTTTATACAGTCCAACAGTAGAAGTTAAGTCGCGATTCTCGTTTAATTCCTACAGTATTTGCTCACAGGCTCTATGAAGCGTTCTGCTGGATATTCATTTATTCATCCATTCAGTTGATTGACATGAATGAAAATTGAAAATATATAGAGAATGTACTGGTTTGATTATTTTTGTGGTTGTATGAGGCTTTTTTTAACCCATTTACCCTCAACCGCACCACACATTTAATCTCTTTCTCTGCATGTTCAACCTGCGGCTGTGCTCTTTACATTAATCTGATGACATTCAATTCAGACTTGTGCTGTGTGGAAAATATTACGGAAATGTTACTAGGTCCATCCTAGTAAGATCGCTGTTGTGACTTTACCATTCAAACATGGCACCAACAGGTAAAGAGGTGCATGTCTGAAAGGGGGCTCAAGTGTCACTTGGCATCATATTGCTTTGATGAGGAGTTGGAAAGCCTTTAAGCCACTTAAAAGAAAATAAAAAGGGGCAATACTGTGTGGAGCCCTTTGCTCTTATGCAGAGATCTGGCTGGCTTTGACATTGGACTTGTGAACACAAAGGCATGGTATACACAAAGACAAGTAGTCTGACACACACAAAAAGAGAGCTAGGCTTTCGTGGCAAGAGAACACATGTCCCTACAGCCCACGTAGGACAGTGAGCAGAGGAAAGAGACAGCTACACCTGTCACAGCACACGCCTAGGGACAGACACACACAGACCACATTGTATGTGTGTATATGTGTGTGTGTGTGTGTGTGTGTGTGTGTGTGTGTGTGTGGACAAGTATGTCAGCACTGTAGCTTAGAGAACAGGAGCCCATATAAAGAGAAGGACTGAGCCAATTTCCAAAGGTTTAACACCAACTAGGTCAGCTTCAGTGCTTCAGCCAGCTTGTGCTCGAGTTTATAGCAGAAAATAATGATGCCGGACAGCTGAGCAGAGAATTCACTCTGACAAATAATTACGACTTTAATGATTCTCCATTCATATTGGTGTTCTTCATTTATAGATAAGTGAATAGAATTAGCTTCCTGATAATAACCTCACCTTTGAGTTGACAGTGATAATTGTGAGTGTGTGTGAGAGTGAGTGTGTGTCCATTTTCAGTGGCGTAATGACAGCTAAATCATAGAAATATGAGTGGCTTTGGGATAAAAATAAATAAATAAATAAATAAATAAAAAAACAGGCCCAATAAATGAGTTTATTACCAGAAGACAATTTACTTGCAAATGCGTGGCATGTGGATGTGGCACTTGTGATTATTAGAGTTGCATGAGACAGAGAGAGAGGGACAGATAAATAAATGAAAGAGAGAAATGTGGAGAGGGGCAGTTGGCTAATGCAAATAATCAAATAGAGATTGCTCTCCAAGCCCGTGTTTGGAACACAAAACAATTACAGTATACAATCAAACTATAAGACGGACTAAAACTCAGCATTTATTACTGCTATTTGTCAAGAGATAGAGGTTATTCTTACCCTTAGGTGTGAGTGCATTGGTCTTGGTGCCATTGACGTTAGCATTTTGATTGGGTGTGGTCAACACGTTCTTATTGGGGCGTGTATTCTTCTTACTGGACACAGGAGTTCGAGGAGGAGGCAACACAAATATTTCAACATCTTTCTCCTGCACAGCAATATTCTCCTTGTTCTCACTGGTTTGCTCTTGGTCTCCGTCCCTTCTTCCGTGGCGATGTTGTGTCGTCACTCGCCCCCTCTCTGGGGTCGGACTGTAAGCACATCTTCTCTCCACCAATGGAGATGCCAGTATCTTTAGGAATAAGACACACATGTAGTATGAGTACATTTCCCTTTCCCTCATTGGTACATGCCTAAATAGAAGATTCTTATTCCAAACATGTTCCTTTTTCCTCACACTACTCCTTTACAGACATGAAAGACAGCAAAAACATACATTTCCAACTTCCACATACCGTGTCTTTGTTGTTTGTGGTTCTTTCCGGCCGATCCCTAACCCCTTGGGGTGTATGTTGTGCGACTGAAACCCATGGGCAATCATCAATGTAGTCAGAGCACAAGTCCAGAGAACCCACAATAACAGCGTCTTCATCTTCGCTGAAGTGAAGGGTTTCTTTAGTCTGGAGAGCAAGAGGAAAATAAAGAAAAGTAAAACAAAACAACATGTTAGACAAAAATGATCAGCTGCAGAGTCTAATTAACCAAAGTATGGAATGCTACAGGGTAAAGTCATAAATGGAGCCAGAACATCTATTAAGACATTTAGAGAACGGAAAATTGTGGGAGTTGTGGTCCCCAGTCCGACCTGTAATCCTCTGTGCAGTGGAGAACTGAAATCTTCACGGGCAGTTGGCTCAGGGCGCAGACGGACTGGCTTGCCCCTCTGCTTCTTCGACAGCAGCAGCAGGTAGGTGGCTGTGATCTGGTCATACTTCCACTGAGGGAGTGAAGGTGTATTAGACTGCATATCTTACAGACACTATGTAAAATATCATATTTACACATAAGAGGGATATGGAAATGATTTCCTCTTCAAAAACAACAAAAGCAGCTGATGATGAACTGATTAGCATGATAAACATTAATGCTAACACTGAAATGTTCACACAAACTGGCACATACCTCCTTGACCAGTGCTGTGGTGCTCTCTCTGGATCGCTTCATGTTGACAGCCATCTCAGTAATACAGTCCTCATCGATATGACCAAGCTACAAAAAAAAAAAGAGCCACTATATTCACACAAAATCCAAGACACACTTCTAATTCTCAAATAATGTTCAATTTAAGAATAAAGGGATTTCAGAAAGATTACTTATGTGGTAACTCGAGCAAATTGAAAAAAATTCAGAAAATTCAGTCTCATTAATTTCAATTGGCATTTTGAAATCTACAGACTTTCTTAAATAAAATAGACAACATACTGCCTGCAGTAAAATGCTGCTTACATGTTTGTGGTTGTACAATTGTGTCTAGATGTTTATGCATGTATTTGTGTCTGTGTGTGTGTGTGTGTGTGTGTGTGTGTGTGTGTGTGTGTGTACCGGCTGCCTGCTGTACCACTCCACAGGGCTGTTGTAGTCTTTCATCACCCAGGGATGGTCCAGCAACTGTCTAACAGTAAGACGCCGCTTTGGGTCCACCTACAGGACAAACACAGAAACTACACCTCAATACAGAGAATACACACTTCAGTTATGTCTACAAATATTGTACATGTTGTACAAAGAAATACATAAATCATGTTCCAACTGTGTACAGTGTTTTAACCTTTATTATGAGTTCCAAATAATTTCTCTCCTTTTATCATGGTAAATTTATGTGACAGAACCCCAATGAGTTCTACTGAAGAGAAAGAGGCACAATGCACAATGTATAATATATATGAAACTGAATTATTGAATACATACCTGCATCATTTGGTTGAGGAGGAGGATGCTACCTGGAGAGAGCCACCTGGGATTGTCGTATTTACCTCTCTGAAGATATAAAAGACATACATTAACACATTATGAAACAGTAATACACTAAAAACAGAAACAAACATAACACTTCTCTGGTTTTTGGATTTTCTCAGATGGTAATATTTCAGCAGCGAATGTGACTGTAATAACGTGACAGCTGTCGGGAAGGGCCACAAGATATTTAGGAGCAATTAGGAAAGAAATTCAAATAAATAATTTACTGAGATGTGTTCTTATAAAATGTCATACACACAACAGCACTCTTACAGTAATTTTCCTGTAGAGGACCATGCAGTTGTCGTCATCGAAGGGCAGGTATCCACAGAGCAGAGCGAACAGCAGCACTCCCATACTCCACACATCAGCCTGGAGGTTACACATCACACAGCAATATATCAACTTCAAGGATTTCACAGTCATACACCAGCGAATATCATCAAGACACCATGAAAAAGTAGAATTGCGGAACAGGCAGGGTAATCATGACTCTTAGAGAAAAACAAATTCAAGTTTTGTGGATTTTAAATAAGAACAAAATTGCAATTGTTCCCCCGGTGGGTTTAAAAGTTGTAAATATCATGCAGCATGCATCTCCCACCTCTGAACCAATATACGCTTTTCCTTGGATGAGTTCAGGAGCAGCGTAAGCAGGGCTCCCACAGCACGTCATCAGTTCATAACCGAGACCTCCCTAGAAGACAGACAACACAAAATACATGTACATATCATGTTTATATGCACTATTCACTTGGTATGAGCACACTTGTCTGTAGGTATCATCTTATATCTGTTACACCTTGTATGATCTAAGCCAATACAGTGTTTACCAATGTAAAACCTATTTGTGCAACAACTTTAGAGATTTGCCTGCACTCAAAAAGATGTTTCTGAATGTGTAATTATCTTTTCTTTCCTTTAAAATTACTTGGGCAAACAGCTTAAAGGTTCAATCTTTTGTTACAAATACAATGCGACTGGAGAGGTTGTGATGTACCTTGGGTTTGGCACACAAGCCAAAGTCTATGAGCTTCAAATTGTGGTCTTCATCTATCAACAGGTTTTCCTAAAGTTCAGAGAAACAAACATTGGAGCAGACATTAGACTCATGTGTAACCAAATGCACAGAGAAACAGAAGCAACTTCATAATAAATCTTGTACAATCTCTCTCATAGAAGCTGCAACCTGTTTCTTGCTCTCTTCCTCTCACTCACTCTTTCACATGCAAGTGGTGGCTGTTTTTACCGGTTTTAGGTCTCTGTGTGCGTAACCCTGGCTGTGGACGTAGGCCAACGCAGACACAATCTGTCTGAAAAACACCCTGGTCTCCTCCTCTGACAGACGGTCCTTTGCTATGATATAGTCGAACAACTCCCCTCCTGGACAGTACTGAGAATGACGAATGACCAAAGGATAAAGAAAGACAAAGAATGAATGAACATGACTGTATTATATACACAGTAACACACGTTCATTTGTGTGCATGTGTGCTTACCTCCAGAACCATGAAGATCTGGGTGGAGGTCTCTATGACCTGGTAGAGACGACAGACATGCTGATGACTCAGGTTCTTCATGGCCTCAATCTCCACCTTCACGCGGGGCAGGTCGTCCTGGGTAGAGCAATGACGTTATTTTGTCTCTATGTACACTCACCAAGCACTTTATTAGGAACACGTGTGTAATCTAATGCAATCCAATACAACAGCTCTGCCATAAATTCTACTTTTACAAAGTTTTCAGTTTTTGCTGATATTGTTAGAAAGGTGATAATTCTACTTTATGTTTATTATTGAGGTTGTATTGAGTGGTGGTGTACTGGAGTGCATTGTAGTGAAAAATGCATCTAATTAACATGAGGGTGGAAAAAGTGTTGGACTGCATTAGATTGCTGTATTCCTAATTTTGTGCTTGGTGAGTGTATAATATTTATTGTTTACCATTTAATTTGCAAAATAATTTCTATATATTTATTTTATGATGTTTATGTTTCCTTTGTTAGGCCATTTTTTCTTTTATTTTCATTTGTACCGTGTGATATTTAAAATGCTTGTCTTTGTTATTCTTCTACATGGATTCCCAGAAAAGACTAGTAATCTAGTAAAGACTAGTAATCTAGTAAAGACTAGTAATCTAGTAAAGACTAGTAATCTAGTAAAGACTAGTAATCTTCAAAAAGATTTCTTTGTGAAAGAAAAAGTAGACCAAAATAATTAATAGTGAACAAAAACAAAAAAGCTAGTGATGGTTGCAAGCAAGTCTGAAAAGATTAATTGGTAAATTGTTCAACAGAAAATCAATCTAAGAATATTTTGAAATTTGATTAAATGTTTAAGATTTTCGTGTGTGTGTGTGTGTGTGTGTGTGTGTGTGTGTGTGTGTGTGTGTGTGTCTCAGAGTGTCCTCCTCCCTCAGTTCACATCACTCCAGACCTTTGACATTGTGGTCAGAAAAGTAAGCAATTCATCCCCTCACTTTGGGAATTCATCATTTCAGGGTGTGGTAACTTGTCACGGTTATTTTATGGACTTCTATAAGCCTTTGCAGACCAAAGACAGTAGTAGTAGTAGCTTTTACTGCCTACAGTGGTTGTTGATAATGGAAATAACTGTTAGTTGCTGCTTTGAAGTGAAGATTATGATTTTTTTTAAATAGATTTTTGTTGTTTTGTGTTAGCTTGCCCTGTTAAAGCAAACATCCACAGTAGATATGCCTCAATAGAGGAAAGGGTATTTTTTTAAACTCACCCCTAGATCCTTCTTGTTCATGATTTTAATAGCAACCTTTTCTCCTGTCAGGATGTGCCGACCCAGCTTCACTTTAGCAAATCCCCCTGAAAAAAAACACAGAATGTGTAAGATACAGCATTAGAGATGGTATGGCACTAACAGCGCTGTTTCACTCACAAACAGCCATTAACATGAACAAACATTACCTGAGCCAATAGTCTCGTATACTTCATAGTATTTGTGGAGCTCGTCGGCCCAGCGGGGCTCGGTCCTTTCCACGGGCATCCTCCCTGCTTCAGCCGCACGATGGTAACCCTCCCTGGGAGACACAAAACGGGTTGAAACACCAACCCAGCACTCGTAGATAAAAAAAACTAAACTGGAAAACACACAATTATCTTCGTATTCAACCCAAGTACTAAACGTTAGTCGCTAAAATCTTGCGAGCTAGCGTCAGCTAACAAAAGTCGTTAATACTACCAAAAAGTAATAAAAGTAACGTTAGTACAAACCTACAAACTGAATGTACGACGCTTCTCGACTTTATGAGTATATCTGAATTTGTAAGAAAACGCGAATTTAGCCAGTTAACAACCGCAAGCCATCTGGAGAAGCCCTCTGGTAGAGATGTTTTGTTACAGAAGTTTGAATTTCGCACGTCGACGTTGACGTTGACTGCATTTCCTGCTTCCGGTTGGTGCGTCGTGCACCCCCTTCTGGTGAATGGTAGTACTGCAGCCCTAAAATCAAATAAAAAGCACTGCAGTCACAAATTCATAGCACATACATTGCATTCATATATAACATAAAAGAAAAAACTTGAATAAATCAGGGGAGAAACATAAGAAATCCACATGCTTCCATTAATGTGTATTACATGATATCATGAAGTACATATTTCATGCTCTGTGACATGCATGAAAATGCTGAGCAGGCCCACTTGACTTTGCTTTTGGATGGACAGTGGTGAAAGAGGTATTCAGATCGTTTACTTAAGTAAAATTTGCAATATCACAATGTTAAAATACTCAATTACAAGTCCTGTAATTTTCTTACTTAAAGTCCCCCTCCACTCAGAAATGGAGGAAAAAGGCTTTTAAAAACTCACCTGTCAGGACTTTATAATGTCCACTCATATGGTTTTAATGTTGTTCTTTTGTTTATATTTTGTTTTATCTCTCTATGTTTGACCACTGCTTGAAATGTATGTTTTTATTGTATTTTCTATCAATTTTGTTTTATTTCTCTTTTATATGTATGTTGAAATTCCACCTATAATTTGTGGTATTGTATTTTGTGAAGAAAAAAAATATATATATATATATAATATATAATATAGAAATAAAGTTTACTTACTTACCCCACTCAAAAATGTGTTTTTCCTCCTGTTCATTGAATTGGATTGGAGTTGCAGAATAGGTTTCACACCTTGAGGCTGTTTTTACATTTATCTGTCAAAGGGGGAAAGTTTCTCTGTGCTCATGAATTCTGAAATGTTTCAATATGGGAGAAGGAGTAACCTTAACAGGAAGATATATAAAAATACTCTGCTTGGAATCATCATTTGTTTCTGATAGGGTTTTTATACAAATAAAAGTTAATTATCCAGTAAGAAATTCTTAAAATGATGTATACTTACTCTTCCTCATTGAAAATCCAGAATCTATGAATCTATAATATTCTTCATTTTACTTCAAAGTTTAAATGCTGAATGCAAGACGTGTCCAACTTCACTGAAACATCCATTCTCTGTGTATTTGCACTAAAGACATGTCCACATTACACTTGTGTAAGTTGCACACTGGACGCAATACTGGCTCCAAACCAGTTGTGATGTCACAAGGTGAGCAAGGAGAAATTTTCCTCCTTCAGCAGTTGGATGTGAAAACATCCTTTTAGTGTCAAACTCTGCACATACATCATTCTGCACAGTGAAGCCAAGTGAAGTAACAATAAGCAAAACACATTTTTGACTGAAGGGGAACTTTAAGTAGAATGTAATTATTATCATCAAAATGCTCTAAAAATATCAAAAGTAGACATGCAGTGGAATGACCCTTGTGACTGTTATATTACTATATATTATATTATTTGATTATTATGACTGATGCATGAATGTGTAAGCAGCATTTTGATATTGTAGGTGGTCATGGTGGAAGCTGGTTTTAACTTTTTTATATTCTGTTGGGTACATCTGTTGAAGTAGTCCGTTATTTAACACCACTGCAAGGGGAAAAGATCAAAGTGAACAAGGTTTCATTACTGGGGCACAGATGCATATTTGAGAGTTAAAAGCCATAAAGACTGGTTGACAAAGATGAGGGAAAAAGTGATATAGTCAGATGAGTCATCCTTCACCATTTTCCCGACAAGTGAGTGAGTGCATGTATGGTTTATCCCAACAGGCCTGAATGCTTGAATGCGTGAGGGGGTCTGGTGGCTCTGTTAAGCTTTAGAGGGCATTCTCTAAAGTTATTCTGAATGATCACCTTTATCCTGAGATGAAGCATTTCTGTCCTGATGGGAGTGGTCTTTTTGAGGATGACCCCGTCCACAGGTCACGAGGGGTCATAGGCTGTATACAGTCTATGGTACAAATACACATACTGTATATACTATACCCTTTGTGGGAACCCTCTTGCAACATTGCCTTATGAAGTCATGACAACAAAACAAACAATTCTACCAAATGGCACATGGACCCTTCACAAAGGTAGTGGTTAGCTGTGCAATTTACCTGCAAACATACTTTTGTGTGCTTTCATGGGCAGGTATACACAGCCTGTGGGATGAAAAGCATCCAGTGTGTCACAATTTGTAAGCTGTTCTGCTTGACCCTGTCGGTATGTGGTTGCAATAGCTGACCAGAGAGGTGTATTTATGGTGTCAGAAGGTGTGTGTGTCTTCACCTGCACAAGTCTCAAACCTGTAATTAGGAAAAGGTGAGAGGGGAGCACAGGGACCCCTGAATGCATCTTAACAGACCTCTGCCTACTTGTTAGTCATTTGTAATCACTGTATACAACCACTCTCACTGTTATGGGTTTCTCGGTGTTGCTGTAAATGTCACATGTCATATTGTACTACGTCAAAAGAATTAGTACAGGACAATTCACTGCACTTGTTTACAGTCACAGATAGATCATCTTTAAACTAAAGAATATCCTATACTAAATCTAGCTGTTAAAAGGTCACACAAGGCCAGTCCTGTACTGAGCCCGTAAAATTCAACTAGTCTTTGTTTACTGGGTGAAAATATTACATCCTGACACTTAGCCAGCATAGACAGAAAGCTGCAGATTTCAGTGATGGCTCAGAGGTCTCCCTGTGTTTCTCATGGCCATTAGGGGAAGGAGTTGGTCGTTAGGGAAGTAACCGGTGGTTAGGGGATGTCCAGGTGTCAGCAGGATGACAGAACCCCTCATTTGGTTTCTGGGGCAGCTGGCCAGGACGAGACAGAGGGACATCAAACAACCCACATCTGGAGGAAAAGAGAGGGGAAGGAGAGTTTGAGGAGAGAAGAAAATCGAAAGACTCACGCATGTCAATGTCAATTACTGACATTACATAGAAACACTGGCTAAAACTTATTTTAAACAGCCACATGTGGCTGATTCTCAGGCAAGCAATAGAAAAAATCTGAACTGTTTCAGGCCTTATTTTTATGAATCTATAAGTAAGGGCTCTTACATTCCCAAATCTGTATGAGCTCATAATTTTACTGCACATTTAAACATATATTCAACGTGCTGTAACATACTGTAAGCCAGTGGGTGTTCCCCTTTTCGGACCTTTTATAAGATGCAAGTCAAGAGAAACTTTTTTCCCCCCTTTCATGAATAAAAAACATAAATGGTTATAATGATTTTGAGGGCACAGCTCTGTTATAGTAAATGGTTTTAACAGACAGCACAGGCCCTTCCATGGCCATCGCCAGCCTGCATTAGTGTGCCTGTTAGTTTCACATAAGCTCCAGTACTAAATCACAACAGTTGGGTATACTTGCCGTCTTTAGCTAAACGATAATGTCTTTGCACGAAAAGCTGCTAACCGCGTTATGTTTATATAGAATATTGCAGGTTTAACATGTGTATTCTCAGTCTGGTGAAGCATTATTTTGTCTGTGTACTACATGTACATGTCCCTGTTTGAGCTGCTGTGTCACTTCCAGCTGCTCTCACAGGGACTTACAGTGTGTGTATATGTGTGTGTGTGTGTGTGTGTGTGTGTGTGTGTTTGTGTGTGTGTGTGTCTGTAATCAGACATGGCAGCTATTAAGCTGTCACAGTGGAAAACAGACGTTCTAGCCCTAACAGCGCCTGTCTTGGACAGAATTCCCAGTATTCCCTGACAGACTTTTGAAAGGCTCCCAGAATGCCTGTGTCATAGCTCCGTGACTACCGGGTATTCACTACAGGGGACTGGCGTCTTAGATCTGGCTGTGTGCCAGAGAGAGAGAGAGCGAGAGAAAGAAAGAGAAGCATATATGTTAAGTGTGTCTAGATGTGCAGTGTGTGCATATCAGGCTTGTGATGGCGTGTGTTGTTGTAGATCATTGACCTCCCTTGTTTCTGGGGTCAGAGGGCACAGGGCCAAACACTCAGACACAGACAGGGAGAGACAGACAGGCATAAGAAACGATACACTTGCGTCATCTCTCTCCATGCTGCTTCCAGCGTCCATACAAGGCTCCGCGGATCACAGTCTGCTTGTCTATCTCACTCATGCTGCTGTCATGGTCACCCGATTAATACGCTGTGCATTAAAAGCATTGCATTTCCCCTGCTACCTCATAGTGCTTTATCCACACACATGTGACTCATATATCTTTGTAGAGTCCACACGCAAACATGTGCAACTCCGTAAGCACACACAATCACAAAGAAAGAGAAATTCTTCAAGAAGTTGTGAAATTCTCAGTTCTGGCAATTACACACCCATGTTGTGAACAGCTGCGGTGTCGATCAAGTGGCAATCCGAGCGTAAAATGTCTTTTTAGATCTAAATTGTTGTGGTTTCTGATGCACCCTTATGCAAGACGCACATAATATTTAGGGAAATCAAATTATCTCTCCTCCATCCCTCTAAATTTCGCCTCACAATGCGACATTAAGTTACAGTTGACAGTTAAAGTAGTTTCTGATATTTACAACTCTCATCTCTCCTCACTCCCCAACATAAAACAGTGGAAAGTTAAAGTGCCAGGCAAGCTACACTACATTATGTGTTTACAGAGCTAAAACGGTCCTCTGCCCAGAAGTGAAACATTCAGCCAGAGGAATATATTGCACCTATCTGTGTTTGAACGTTTCCAAATCATTAATGTTCATGCAAATATTACCATAACCTCCGCAGATGAAGCTTTGGCAGTGTGTTATTGTGGGGTTTTGATTCCTGGCCAGTAGGACTTACCATAATTTCTGAATGTATCTGTTCCCCAACATGGCGTGGGGGTGAACTGAGTCACTATAAAATGGGAATCCCTTACATGTGAATCACTGATGAAGGGACACTGAATCACTAGTGCAGAGGGGCACTCTACATGTGTTGTGTTCATAACAGAGTGAGAGAAAGTGATAAACTATGAATTATTTTGACATATTTTTTCCATCAACCTAAATCCAGCTGGGTTTTTTTTCTACTGTGGCATAGATTTTTCATCCTTTGTTTCTCCCACTGTCAGTGAAATGAAAAAAGGAATAACAGAGCTTGAACAGACGACTTGAAAAGTGAAAAACAAGGGGAGAGTGTGGAGAAGCCAGAGCGAGATTCAGAGTGATGTGTGTCCAAAGCCTCACAATCTTGCATGACGATTCACAGGGAGAGATATTGGTTTTGGATGAGCTTTAGGATACACTACAGGAGCCTGTCCTCACGCCACATACACATACACACATACCCACACACACATCATGAGCTGTCACAACACTCATGAGGTGCAAAACGGGTGTGACCTCAACTTGAAACAACTCTTAAAAATGTGCCTACAATTTTCAAACACTTTCTCTCAGCATTTCTTCTTACATCCCTCCCAAACTTTGTCTTTTTTCCTCCCAACCATCAAGCCAACCCGTTAAACATGAACACACATACCCCTCTGTGTGTGTGTGTGTGTGTGTGTGTGTATGTGTGTGTGTGTGTGTGTGTGTGTGTGTGTGTATGTGTGTCAGAGTGTCCTCCTCCCTCAGTCTCTCCATGGCTGGATCGTGGCAGCAGCTCTGCTCCCTGCGGCTGGGTCGAGCCCTGGCTCTCCTCCACTTCATCTGTCTTCTCTACCCACCCTCAGGTGCTCTTCTCTGGGATACCAAAGCCAGCCTGCCCCTTCTGGAGGTAAGACATTCACATGGTCATGTGTAGCTGTAAATGCATGCTTGTGCAAACTTTTTGAGAGTTTTTGAGAGTTGTGTTACTTATAAATTATTTATTTGCAAAAATAGAAATGCTCTGTCGTTATATCCTCATTTTGTGATTCATGAAAGAAATCACATCCTGGTATCTAATGTATTAAACCCAGTCTTATTGGATTTTGTTGTTCTGCACACTACAACTAAAATCCTTTGTCAAAATTGGGAAGGGGAGGGGAATTACTGCATGACATGCCACCAGTTTGTTTTAGATTATCTCTGTCTTTGTCACTTAGGCTAACAAATCACTAACAGAGCAGGCTATATCAGACTGTACATAAAACATCAAAAGGGAAGAACCAGGGAGGCCTATTATAATACACATGACATAAAAAGAGCAGAAGAGGTAAACTCATTTGCAAAATGGAGATCTGTGCAAAGGAGGAATGAAGAGGAGGACCAACTCAAACCGACTATTGGACCAGACTGAGTGAGCTGCGGGATTTCCAGCAAGAGAGAGAGAGCTGCAGAGCAGGATGGATGAGAGAAAATGAGAGAAAAAGAGCAGCAATGTGATCCAGTGGAATTTATGATTATACTGTTTAAATACATGCCTGCCATGGTGAAACTATGGTGTGTGCCTGTACATGAGTGTGGACAAACAGCATGTTTCTGTTGCTCTCCGTGCATAAAAGTGTGTGAATGTGTGTGTTGGCAGCGGTTTGAGGTGGTGAAGGGGAATTTCTCTCGGACTTTCCTCCGCATTGGCTACCATAAGATTGCAGAGATTCCTGCAGGAGCATGCAACATCAGCATACAGGAGACCATAAAGAGCCGAAACTACCTGGGTACACACACCCATACGCACAAACACACACACACAAACATGCATCTAACAACAGAAATATTTTCAGAATGACATCCACTAGAGTGATGGGTGCACTTTGGCTTTTCCTCCAGCTCTGCAGACCCAAAGTGGCGTCTCCATCATCAATGGCAACTGGGTGATTGACAGGCCTGGGATCTTCACTGCTGTGGGAACACAATTCACGTACCGACGACCCAATGAAATTCGTTCTCGCATCGGAGAGTCCATCACTGCGCCCGGCCCGCTGACTGACGACCTGCATGTTTACGTGAGATGCAAACTGCCGCTGGCATCAACCTCACAGCCTCCCCATGTCTCTTTTTCAAATGCATAAATACTGTAAACAAACACTACTACTTGTACTACAATACACATGCTGTCATATACCACTAATCTCTCTTTCTGTCTCTTCTACAGTTGATCTACCAGCAACCATCTCCCAGTGTATTCT
The DNA here is from genome assembly GCA_038419695.1 of Scomberomorus guttatus. Lineage (NCBI taxonomy): Eukaryota > Metazoa > Chordata > Actinopteri > Scombriformes > Scombridae > Scomberomorus > Scomberomorus guttatus. The sequence continues at coordinate 17,415,025 of CM076447.1, forward strand.
ATGAGTACAGCTTGCCTTTACAAAACACACACCCCACTTCAGAGCCTAATCCACCCTCTGATATACTGCCTCTGGGTGAGTGCACACACGAACATGCATCAAGCACACACTTAAAACTATATTAGAGTGACCCTAAAAGACCACAGTGCCATTTTCTCATACTTAATATTCTGGTTTTCCCACGGGGAGCATAACACATAACAGATGCCGATATTTATGTCCTCACATTCATTACAGTGATTATATTTGTTTGTATTCAGTGCAGATTTTACTGTAAGGTCAAAGTAACGCCAATATGTATCATTTTCAGGAAAATTGTCCTTCTGAGAAATCTGATTAGAATTTCAATAACATCTGAAACAGGCAGGCAGCCGAGCTTTGTTCTGGCAAAGAGCTCTTGACCGCACACTGAGACAATAATCGCTCACTTAAGATGAATTTAATATCATTACTGTCATTAAAGAAATAGCTTGATTTGTATCCTCTGGCACCAACAAATAATGACCTAATTTAAAGAGATCTCATGAAGCATCTCAAAAAACAACAAATATTCTTAAAAGGCCTGCACACACACACACACACACACACACACACACACAACACAAGTGTTTTCAGTTATCGTTGCTGATTAGACCTCAGCTCAGGTTGAAGTTAGGTGGAACTATATCAGGCATTACATGACTTCATATACAATATGAATAAAAATGATGATGTGTTATTTGTCCCACCCAACTTACACACTGTATATGATATGTAAGATATACTAATCATTATAGTATAATGCAGTTAGTGTAAAAGAAATCAACATACTTAATTGTTTTACACAAAGAAGAAATACAACAATACATGTATCGTTGGATGACATCAAACTACAAATTTCTTCAACAAAAAGACAGCAATTTTTCTCAAAATTTTGATAGTTATTTTTTTGTTTTCTGAAGTGTTACTGGAATAATATCATCAACATCCACAATTAGTTTTAATTTTTTAATTTCCAATGTAGACACACTACACACTCAAACCTGCTTAGAATCATATATGTACATAAGTATATGTTGTATGGATGTGGGCCTGCCAGTACTGAAAATACATCTAATCAGCCATTATAATTGAATTCACCTGTGTGGATGCACCATGGGTGTGCTGGGCCTTTAATTAAATTTTATTTTATTTTATTCACGTTACCTATGGCAGTATATTGCTGCCACACTGTCAAACAAGATCCTTTTCATGTTATAACAACATAGTATCATGTTATAATCACTAATGATACTAAATTATTCTGTTTTAACAAGAAACTTCTTGTAATAACAATAATAATTTATCTTGTTATATAGCAAAACTTTCTCATTATTTCACAAAATGTGAAACGTATCATCAAAACAAACTTTTCTTGTTATAACATGATAAGTTGGTAAGTTGTTATAACAAACCTACATCAGCTAGAAAAAGTGGAAATTACTGGTTTATGTTTTAATTAACTTTTATGTCATGCTTATTTTCACGCATAAGAAACATTTCTTGTTGAAACAGAATCTTAACAAGAAAAGTATGTAATTATAACATGAAAATTATCTTAAAAAAGGATCTTATAATAACATGAAAAGGATTGTGATAAAATGAGAAAAGTTTCTCATAACTGAACCTGAGCAAATTTTCTTTTTTTCTTTTTTTTGTCAGGGTGGCAGCAATATGTTGCCATACGTTATCTATCCAATATTTTGAATTAACTCACTGCCTTCATTCCTTCACATGACTGTCAACATTGGCCTCCTCCCAACAACCTTCCACTGTCTTGTAGTTGAGACAGTAAGCCCGTCCCGCGCAGGTGAGGAGGTGCCGCAAGGTGACGTCACCAACAATGACATCATCAAAGAGAAACCCCGCCCCAACCAGGTTCCCTCTGACCCCAATGTGAACTCTGACCGCCTGTCTACCTACACCTGGACGAAGACCGGGCATACAGCGTGCAGCACCACCTGTGGCACTGGTGAGGAAACACATGTCATTCAAAAAAAGGATGCCTGTATCTTATATTAATACCCCCTAAATCTTTTTTTCGCAGAATTGTTTATTTGCTAAATAATAATTTTGTTTAATTGACATTGTTACTATATTAAATATTGGCACACACAAATGTAACTGAAAGCTGAAACTGTAACCATGAACACTAGCTACCACACACTATAAACAAGCTGCCAAAACAAGGCCTCCTACTGGAGCTCTATCCATCATTCCTGCTCATGAATTAAACCTTTTCTGGTAAAATATGTGTGTATACAGTTATATTTTTTGTAGACATATATGTATTCACATGTTTGGTGTTTTTCCTGTCTGTGTGTGTGTGTTTGTGCGCACACTTGCCAGGCAGGCGTCAGGTGCTCTGGGAGTGTGTTGAGAAGGATTCCCAGGCAACTGTTCCTTCTGACCTTTGTGACCCTGCCCTTGAACCAGCAAACCAGGAAGAAGACTGCAACACCCAGCCCTGCCCTGCATAGTGAGCAATACACACACACACACACACACACCTGATGTCCCATACATTATAAGTGGCACAGCCACATAATAGTAGACACATACTCATACATTGTATTAGTTCCACATGGTGCTCTGAGTCTCAGGGTGAAGCCTTCATCACTCACACACATTCCAGCCATAAGTCAGTCACCAGTCACAGTCAATCACACTGACTCACTTTGGTGTGGGTTTGGTTTTCATGTCTTGTGGTAAATACCACTGCAGCTTACCGTCGCCAAGATGTAGCGGGGCGTTAGTGCATTAACTGTATGTTTGGTTGTGGGTCTGTCAGAAATTTTACCCAGTGTGTGATCAATGATAGCTGTCAGTCTGAAATATACAGTATATGCATCTAACAGGGGATTGTAAAACTGAAACTTCAGTAGTAATCGTAGGAGGAGACACATCTGAAGTTCTGCAGCATAAATTGGCTGCTTTTCCTTGCTCCTTTTATGTTCTACTTTTGGAGGAAACTGAAGGCTTCATAACGGCCCCTTGTGGACCAACTGACCACACACAATAACTGCGGTCAAAATCAGGACAAAGAGCTGGGACAAACTCTCTGCTTGAGGAAGGTCATTGCTTGACTCATGTATCACCATGAAACCACATCTGCTGTGATGGATCAAGCTGCTCTTTATTTCCTCTAACTCTCTCATTGTCCTTTGTGATTGGTTGACAGCTGGGATGTGGGGGAGTGGTCAGAGTGCAGCAGGAGGTGTGGACCCGGCACTCAGCACCGCCAGGTCATCTGCCGCCAGGTCACTCACGTCCATGCCAACAGGACTGAGAACGCGGTTACAGTGGCAGCAGAGCTGTGTGGGTTGTCTGATAGACCAGTGACCAAGTCTACCTGTCAGCTGAAGATTTGCAGCCAGTGGGAGATACGATCTGAGTGGAGCCCAGTGAGAAAACACACACACATCACAGAGCACAGCCTGTACTGTTGGTGGAGGAAGTCTTCAGATGTTTTACTAAGATAAAAGTAACACCACAGTTTGAAAAAACTCATACAAGAGTCCTGCATGCAAAACTACTCTTACGTATAAGTACAGTAGTATTACTGTATCAACAAAATGTAGTTTAAAGTAACACGAGTAAAAATACTCATTATGAAAAAATAGCCACTTTCTGCGTATTATTATGTTGTATTTTTAAACACTTCATATATTGTGGACAGCTTAATCTATGATAATGGAATAATTTATAGGATGGTCATATGTTTTGTATATGAAACCTCAATCTGCAAAGTTATCAACAACTGTAGCTGTTGGATAAATATAGTGGAGTAAAATATGCAATATTTCCCTCTGAAATGTAGTGGAGTAGAAATATAAAGTAGCACACAATGGAAATACTCAAGTAATGTACAGGTACCTCAAAATTGTATGTTATGACAGTGCTTAAGTAAAAGTACTTACAGTAGTTACATTTCACAGCTGACTATCTCCTCGTCAAAGCATCATCAGGTCAAATTTTAAAATTTTCCAATAATTTGTTTTATGAAAAAATACCTAAGTTCTACATTTCAGCACTACAGTTATTAGCAGATGTACAGACACTATAATTTAACATTCTATACAAAACAATTTTAATATCTTTTCAGTTCAAACTAAATAAACTTTATTAACACGAAGGTTGGGGTTGCATTATTGCCAAAGCTAAATTACATATTACTGAAAACACAATACACATCCTTCCCTCTTCTCTTCTCTCTGTCTCCCCCAGTGTTCAGTACCGTGTGGGGTGGGCCAGCGCAGCAGGGAGGTGGTGTGTGTGAGCAACCAGGGTGAGGTGGAGCCGGACGAGGAGTGTAACATGAACCTAAGGCCAGACACACTACAGAACTGTGACATGGGAACCTGTGCACGCAGCTGGTTCATCTCCCTCTGGAGCCAACGGGTAACACAGAAAATGTAGTATTACGGGTGTGTGTGTGTGTGTGCGTGCGTGTAAACAGACAATGTGACACAAGCCAGAGGAAAAAGTGAACGTTGAAATCTTGAAATGGCACAGATTAAGAGTGTATGTGTCCAAAAAAGGCAGCAAGTGTGTGTTCCAATTGAGTGTTCAACCTAAAAAATACAAATCAGTTCAAAATGTGGTATACAATCAAAGCAGTCAATGCCTGTAGAGCTTCACATTTTATTAAAATAACAATGCTGGCACCTTTCAACCATAGGCCTTCCTCAGAGAATGAATAGTGTTTGACAGCAAATCCCTTATATACAATACGATCAAGGCAATGATTGGGGTGTAAACTCTCAGATAGCCACAGTCTTGCATTCTTGTATTCCTGTTCTCTATACTAGATTGTACATTGTTATAGTTACTAGACCTGGGTCTCTGTTTTTGTCCCTTGTGGCTGAGAGTTTACACCACTTTGATGTGATCTGCTGTATAACTGTGTTAACTGTTTTGATGGTGTGCCGCCTTTTTCTGTTTTTGAACTAAGAGTGTATGTGTATTCGTGTGTGTGTGTACATATTCCTTAGTGCTCTGCAGAATGTGGTCAAGGCAATCAAACCCGGATGGCAGTGTGTCTGACGGATCATGTGACTGATCTTCCATTGGACGGCTGCGAAGGGGAACGGCCACAAGAAGTGACATCGTGTGACTCAGGCCCATGCCAAAACCGTCTGGAATGGTACACAGGACCTTGGGGTCAGGTAATATACCTGTACACATTCTCACACACACACACACACACACACTATGATCCATTATTAACATCTTACTTGTGTGTGTAATTTAGTGTTCTGCAGAGTGCGGGAATGGCACTCAGACTCGGAGTGTGGCTTGTATTCTCAACAATGATGGTCACATGGAGGTTGTGGACCTGTTAAAATGTTCCAGTCTACCTCAGCCAATCACAGCTAAGCCCTGCAGGCTGAAGCCCTGTGGTGTCCAGTGGTATGTTACAGAGTGGAGTGCGGTAAGTATCTCGTCCTGACGTGTGTCTTTGACCTGTCCTGAAGGTGCTATTGTGCACCTATTAACCCCTTTTGTAGTGTCTGACTCTACTATTAATTTTGAGATATTTACCAAGGGTGTTGAAGGGTCCCTTCACCCAAATTACAAAAAGACAAGTTTTTTCCCTCATCCAAAGTTGAATCTAGTCTTGTAGGACATCAGCGTCTGGGATCTATGCTGCCACCTCAGTACAATGAAGGTGACTAGAATTTTGTTTGTGCTCCTCTATTGCAATGAAAATATATTTAAATATTAAACTGAAAATAAAACTACACAAAGTTCATTATTTGCCTTGGAAATAGTAGTTTGACAAAACAATCCCAAGTCAAGATCTACTTATTTCAACTGTATAACATGGTCTTCATCAGCTGATGGAGTTCGCTCAGTTGTCATGGAGATGAAACTATTGACATGCAAGCTCAATGGCTAAAAGTGCTATGTATGAATTCATAACAGTTGCTGAGCTTGCATGTCAACTGAGTACATCTCCATGACAACTGAAACTCCATCCATGAGGACCATGTGATATGGATGAAAGCTTCAGAAAAAGCTCATTAGTGGACCCCGAGTTGGGATTGCTTTGTCAAATCATAATATATCAAATCATCTAGATAATCCACAGAACATGCTCATGTTGGTAGTGTGCTCAGTGATGTGTGTAGATTATCAAGAGTAACCAGGACGTTATTTCTGGAAATACACATTGTTGAGTTTTTCAAAAGGTTATTTTTTATTGCTCTGAACACCACAAATGCTATTCCATGCACATCTATAGTACTGGAGTAGAGGCAGAAGTTTCAGAGGTGGGCATCTCCAAATCTCAGCACATAAAAATATAAGTTGTGTATATAAATGTAAATGTGATGACAAAGAGGTGTTCATATTTGTACATTCAGTCCTCAGACTACATCATAACCCTTCACCCGCCTCTGCTCTCTCTTTCTATCACCTCAGTGTTCACGCTCCTGCAGTGGAGGCTACCGCGTGCGTGAGGTGCGCTGTCTTACTGACAACGTTTCCCCAAGTGACCGCTGTGACCCCAGTTTGACCCCAGAGAGTCAAGAAGAATGCAACACACAGCCTTGTGTAGCTGAGATAAGTAAGTCTACCTAGCAGTGTTGTACTACTGTAGAAGCATTGCACAGTGAGTGCCTAGTATTTGACTTGGTGTTGTTGTTAGTTCGAGATAATGTTAACATGGTGCAGATGCTAATCCAGGTGACTTGGGACCGAGTATCTCAGCCAGGAAGAGTTGAGGGGTTGTAGAGCGGGGCAAACAGGGAGGAATAAGCACATTTTTTCATGACTTGTGTATGAAGGTTACTTACTGCCAAAATTGTTAGAGAATTTGCAAACAGCTATTTTGAAAAGTGCAATAGGTGCCTTATCAATGCATAAAAAGATATGAACAGGAGATTTAGAGTATACCTTCAAAACACATCTGTTGTTCTGTGTCCATCATTGTTCTGGGATATTTAATGACTTTTGAATATGAAAATGGTCATAAAGATAATCAACTATGACAGTGGTGAAAGCAGCTGCGTATGCCAAAAATATTTTAAGGTGTGTGAATAAGGATTTGTGAGCTTGTAAGCAACAACCTGTATGCAAGGAAGGGTTTGGGAGCTAATGTGATAAATGTGATGTGGATAGTCTTCTTCTAACCTACTATTAAGACTTTCACTGACCAGCATGTTCTTGTTCGGTTAATGGATGCATCACTATTAAAGCCTGGCCATAAGCTTTCAAGGTTGTAAGGGAAGCTGAGCTAAATAGAATTGTAACACAGTATGTCTAATTCAATGGTGATTACATTCTTTATTCTCAGGATGTCAACACCACTGATGCCTCAGATCTAAAGTTGGGTCTGCATTGAGGAACTGAAATTAAACTTCATACTTGATATCAGACAAACTCTTTACACATCTTCAGCATTGTACCTGCCTATCTCATTGGTTGACAATATAGGCAGATTTTGGCCATGAAAATGTATCTTGAAATGTTGTTAGATTCATTGGTAATTTTTTTGTTCAAGTTGCTTGTTCATGTTTTACATACTTCAAAATACAAATGTATTTGACAGACCATTAACACATCTAGTAAGATATCTACAACCACTATTTAGATTTTATAATTACAGATCTGAATTTGATTCTGACTTGAGTTCTGAGGCCAGGATGACTTTGTTGAGATGGACTTTGGATTGGAATTGACTTGGAGGCTCAGTGAATTGGGGCAAATACCTGCAACAAGACATGTGACCAGCCCACTACTGGCTCCAAGCATAGGAGTGTAGTAAATAAAACTGAATTAAAGAACATTTGCTTTACTTCCCCCATTCTTCTCAATTTCTCTACCTTGTTCTTCTTTCCCCAGATCCATCATGCAGCGACCAGTATCATAACTGTATGGTGGTGGTTCAAGCCCGACTCTGCGTTTACCCGTACTACAGAAGTGTCTGCTGTGTCTCTTGCTCCCATGCCCAGAAAACATACCCCAGCTCATTTCAAAAAAACCACATCCGCAGGTGATGCTGCCCCAGGAGGGTTAAATTAACTTCAGGTTACAACTCAATCTAAAGAAACAACACAGTGAAAGTGATGCTAGCTCTGTTTCAAGATCAGTGTTAAGATGGAGCGTTTTTCTTCAATATTCAGTTTGCAACAGATACCTGATTCTATTTTGTGAATACGGCCCTCCACCCACCACAGCCTGAATACTGCTGCTTAAGTGATCCTGTTTCACCCGACACCAAACGGAGAATGGCCTGAAATGTTCTTAATCTTGTGCACACACACACACAAACACACATCTGTAAGAATTATCACTATGTATAGATTTAGAGAGTGCTTTCATTCTCAGTGTAACTTTAAACAGGACTGGTCACATTTGGTGATGTATTTACATATTTATTCTTAATAAATTTCTGGTACTCTTAATGTCCTTTGTTGTATTATTACAGAGGTTACAGAAACTATGTTGTTTGGAGTCTCCACCCCCAAAAGGTCTTCTAGGTTATTATAAGACTTAAAGAATATTGTAATGTTAGCACTAAAACAGATGGGAGTATTGAACAAATTAGCATCTATAAGACTTGAAAAGCAAAATACAAATTTTAATAATAGCCTCAAATAGCTAACGGTCAATTTATATCCTAAATCAACATGTGTGCTCCTGGGGAATAAAAGCTGGGAATGTACAGCTGTGCCAGTTGTTGCTGGCAGGAATCGTATGTATTCAAGAGACATTAAATCACACATCTACAAAATGTGAAGGATGAAGTAATAAAGTCCAAGACTTATCTCCATTGTGGTCCTGGATACCCTGTATTTACAAAATATTCACGCCAATTAATTTGAAGGGTGTGTTCTAAAATGTTACATTTTTGGGGTTTTTTTTTGCTCACAGGGTTTGTAGTAATAATTATCAATAAATGGTGACAAGCTAGGAAACTGAGGCTCTGGAGCCATCTTTGGCTATTGTAGCAGCAAAGACAGGGTGCCTACGCCAATCTATGTAAGGAGTTGGAAGCTGGGGATATACTGGCTACGTTACCATCTATGAACAGATTAAACATTACCACCATTTGGCTGGTGACCGGTGTTTTGTTTATTAACGTTAGCTAACTTAACTCAAAACATTAGCTTAACATAAATGAAAAAGAACAAGATGTAACTTACCAGACACACCCAGGATGCTTGCAATCGAGCAAAGGGCGTTGTTTGTTTATTTTATTGGAGTACATTTTTGAGCTACAATCGTAAAATGAATGTTGTTCTTGGAGTTGGATGAGCTGATTCCCCCTCTCTTCTGTTCAGAAATCCTGTTATGACATGTGGAGCAGATGGACCCAAAGGCAGGACACAACAAGCACAAGGAAATGAAGAAGATATTTATTAAACAACACAGGAGCAGGACAGAGAAGTGCAGACAGGCCAGGCTAAACAGAACAGAACTAAACCGAACAATTGATCTAACAAGACAGATTTGAAAACCAGGACTAAAATACAAACTGAACTAATGAAACAACAAGGAACAGGTGGCAAAACACAAAGGCAGGCTGAGAGCTGATTTGCTGGGAAGACACAGGGAGCAGGGCAGGCTAACGAGACTAATGCAGGGCAGGTGTGTAAGGAAGGTGTGAGAGAAAAGTAGGGTGGGAAGGAACACAAACACAGGAGGGAAAACAATGCAAACAAAGCTCAAGAAAGCCCCAAATGCAGAACAAAAAGTACTGTGCTACTTTACAGAGCCAAATGGGCTGCAAGACAAACTTAAGACATGTCCAAAACAGATCTCTTCCATAACCCAAAAACCGATTCACCACTTAGAGAATTGCATGAAAAGCATTAAACCTGGAAGTACAGAGAAACTAGCCCAAAACACATTCTCAGGTATTAAAACAAACTCATTCTAAAACAGGTAAAGGCAAAAATATTACTTCAGCTCTGTATGCTCACATGTATACAAATTTTCAATGTCAGGACAAAGGTTTACTACAATAAGCAATAATATCTCAAGGGGTCCTTCAATACAATGTGCAACCTATCTTACCTGTCCATCTTCCACTCAGTCCAGACTTAACATCACAGGGAAAAAGCTGAGGGTCTCTGGTGGACTGGTGGAGAATGGCAGCTAGGGACACAGAGTCAGACTGCGAACAGAGCCATAACAAATCTGCCATGTTTTCATACTGGCCTGTGCTGTTTCCTCATTGGCTGAAGAGAAATAGCTATGTCCTTACGTTCTGAAACTGCACTTGGCGATTTGACAAGGTAGGTCTTTTAAGACCCCAGGCAACAGCTTCAGACACTCTGCAACTAACCAATTCACACCGCTGCAGTTTTCTAAAACCGTTTTGTCTCTGTGAATCATTGATCTGAACTGGCCTTCAACAAAGTTATCTGTCTTGACTGGTGCAAGAAGGGCAACAGGGATACAGCGAAAGGACCCAAATGCAGATGTCTGAGGCAGAGCTTGATGCAGTTCAATGATTTAATGCACAAAATGGAGGTACAAAGGCTTACGGGATGATGGGGCAGGCAAGGGTCAAAACCAGAGAAAGCAGTCCAAACAGGCAAACAAATATGACAAGGAGGAGGGAGGGATCAAAAGTCCATTAAACAGGCAAGGTCCAAAACAGGCAGGTAACATGTCTCAGGTACAACAGATGAACACAACACATATACAGAGGCTAGAGAGCAAGACATGAAGCACATGGTGGGTGGAGTAGGTCAGGTAACTGCAGGAGTGGGAACAGATATGTAGATGGGAAAGGAGGGAAAGTCCGAGGGCATCTTGAGGATTGCAGGTCTGGGGAGTTGAATAAAGGTACATGGCCTGGGAGAAGAAGTGAGCAGGGGCTGGGGACAGCTAGCAATGCAGAGGGCTGGGGATGAGAGAGTGTGGCTGCAGAGAGGGAGATTGTGACAGGACCCCCCCCCCAAGGGATGGATTCAACACCGAGCAGGGTGGGTGGAGGAGGTTTGGAGAAGGGATTTAGGGGCAAGTGGCCTGGGAGCAGAAGAATGGAGCCAGGGACCTCAGGCAGACAGCCTGGGGACTGGACAGGGGCTGAGCAGGAGACCTCAGGTGGACAGTGTGGGGGCAGAGCAGAGGCCGAGCAGGACAACTCAGACAGAGGACCTGAGGGCAAGACAGATGGGCATTACATTACATGCACAGGCACACAAGTGGCCAAAGACCCTCCTTAATGCTTTTCCCGTGGTAGCTCTCAATCCTCCAACTCTGAACGGAGTAAGGGAAGGAGGTCTGTCCATGATCCTGGTAGCCCCACATTGGCCAGGGAAGCACTGGCTTGGGGCCCACCATGGCCATTACCACTACACAGGGATCTGCTCTCTCAGGCACAGGGGGATATATTCCAACCCACACAGAGTACCAGAGATTCTCAACAAAAAGAAATAAATGGTACAATACTCCTCATTTGACTTTTCCAATATTTTATCCTTTACATTGTCTTCTCAAATAAGAATAGCTTCCAGTGTTTTCCTTCAGTTGAATTTATTGAGAAATACATGCATCTTAAATACTTTAACTTTCTCTTAGACACCTGATGAGTATGCGGGAAAAACGCAATACATCACTGATAACAGGCGCTACCGTTCCGCTCTCTGAAAGAAGATAAAACGGTAGGTCATCAAGTTGGCAGTAGCTGCTTAAAAGTGACTTAATTTATTGTCTTTTCATAATTTAGGAAGAAGACTCAATAAGTAGGTTGGATATTTCAATTGTCTCCTAAACTAGATGTGTCTGGAGGAAAATAATATGGCAGAAGCTGATGAAAGGAGGGAGTGTATTGACCTTTTGAAGGCAATGCTAAAGTGGGATGAGAGAGAAAGGATCACCCCCAATGAAATGCTCATCCATCCATTCATTACCAGGAGCTAACTCAACAACAGCTCCTCCTTAAACTACTGGTAAGTATGTGTGCGTGTATGTGTTGATTTACATATTTGCATAAACATTGGATTTCTGTTTGCTGGCCATAAACATGTAAATTTTTCTTACAGCAATAAAGCTTTAGAGTCCACAACAACTGAATCTGGCCCAAGCCAGGCAGCCAAACCGAGCATGAATCAAGAAGCTGAACCTGGAACCGACCAAGCACATGAACCCAACAGCACCTGCAGACCACACAGAGACCTCACCCCCAGCACACGAAGACCGAATTCTACAACACTGCCATCAGGTGTCACCAGAGTTGGGCATATACTGTAGCAGTCATGGTAAGACTTTATGGTTCAGCCTTTATGGTACAGCCTGCACTTCTCGAATGCAGAATTCCGCCAGAGGAAACATCTGATGAGGAGTCCCTTACTGAAAGTGACACCTCGGCTTCTATATCCAAGGACTTTAACCCCGCTCCTGCCACTGTTCTGGACGAGAACGAGACCAACACCAAACTGGACAAAACAGATGACGGCGAACCCAAAAAGAAGAAGAGCAACTGCATCAAACGATTCTATTCCTGGTAGAAAAGGACATTTCGTTCATGCTGCTGCATGAGCAACGTGGAGGAGTGAGGCTCTCTATTAAGGTTTTGTAGCAAAACACCTAAGTTTTGCTATAAAGCATTTGTAGTTCTTTATATGGACAGTGGTGGCTCAGTGGGTAGCATTGTGGCCTCACAGCAGATTCTGGATTTGAATGGTGGCCCTGGTCTTTTCTGTGTAGAGTTTGCATGTTCTCCCCATGTTTACAAGGGTTTTCTCTGGGTACTCTGGTTTCCTACCACAGTCCAAAGGCTTATAACCTAGGTTGATTGGAGACTCTAAATTGTCAATAAATCCAATATGATCTGGATTGAATCAAGACTACAAAGTTTGCCACAGAATGTAAAATACTACTCCAATAATACTACTACTAATAAAAATACACTTTATTCAGAACTGACACATCAACTGTGTGGGAGCTGGTCCCAGATTTCACTAATTGCTATATCAGAGTTCAGGGTAACATTAGCTGGGATTTGGGAAATTTACCGGAGATGACTTGGCCCTAATTTTACATTCTCTGCTCTTGCACTCTTCCTCAGGCAGTATCAGGCAGGGACACAATGCTGCCTGAGGAAGAGCATGAAGCTTGAAACCCATTGCAATCCAGAGTATAAATTAGCTGATACAAGCCTTTTCTGTTGTCTTTGTGCTACTTAGTGCCTATATTTGTGCACAATTGAGCAAATTAAATTCTCTCACTTTTCTGCATCTGATGGCTCCCTTCCTTTTATCTGGGTGGAAATACAAGAAAGCATAAATAGTAATAGTTGGGTTTCTTGTTCAACTTCTTATTCTATAGGAATCTGAACTGCATTATGTTTGAAAGAAATACAATTTTGATATCAATTTGTATTTCTTTTCTTTTACATAGCCTTATAGCGTTGCAATATATGGCTAACGTATAACCTGCAAAACAAGAACAAAGCTGCTCCTTCATTTCCATTAGAGGTAGAAATTATGACACACTTGGCTGATTCAAATCATTTGGTTCTATTCAGTTCAAAGATTTGTAGTCACAGTCTGTTGCTAGCTCAAGCTGCTAGTTAAGTTAAACTAGGTCTACAAGCACTGTTTATTAGGCTATTGATAAAGGAGAATCAGTTTAGTTTGAAGATTCATTTGTTCATACATGCACTGAATGACAAGACTATACAGAATATGAGTATTAGCGGCACAGATCTAGCAAAACTATCTTAAAGTCAACTTAACTTTAGTTTGTGCCAAGTTATTTAGTGAGAGTTAACTGATAACATGATAGCTGGCAACAACTGTAATTTCAGACCAAGTTGCCAGTGTTAGCGTGGTGGTAGTGACTGTCAAATCCATTATGTGGTTTATACAGATTTATATTTGGATGTTGAATTGTTAATAATATGATAGGGTCATTTGACATGGCACTGTGAAGCCATCAGAGATGTCTTCCTGGGATTTTCTACCACACTATGGACGCAAACCTACATTTACAAACCTGCTGTCATTGGTTGTTTGGCTAGTTAGGGGCAGAAAAAAATTCTTAGTGATTGACGAAAGTGAGGATTTGCTTGGTCTAAATGTTAAAAAATGCTCAAATAGTTTGAGGCCCTGAAGTTAGTAAAGGTTTAAACTAACTGCTGTAAAATCCCTTTCATCCCTATCATTTGAAAAGAAATTTTATAATTCCCACAAAAATGCAAACATGGTGTACATATTCACGCTGCACGTTTTGATCTACGCACGACTCTACCCAGTCAAAAAAAGATAACATTAGCTTCGTATTCATTCAAGATAGTAATACCATTGCTTTAAACGGGACAGCTGGGCTAAGAGCACGTAAAAGGCCATTATTCAATCATGAGAAGCAGAGAAAGAAAGAACACCGATGACAAATGATCATTGCATTCGTTTGTTTTATGCATTTCTCGTAAAACAAATTAAAAGTAGCATGGGGACCAACACTGTTTTACATATACACTCTCCCATTTTGTAGCTATACATAATCTTTAATAATGTTCCCGAGGTGCTCCAGGGTCTTTTTGTGTCCGTGGATGCAAGGCTGCACTGACAGGTCCATGCTAGTAGGCTGTTGAGGATGTGTGATTGGAAAAAAATCTTTAGGGTGAGCCTGGGCCTTTGGCATTGAGGGTTGCAGGGTCCACATTCACCAATATCCATGTCTATCTTGACCAAATTGCTTGGACACCATTACCCCAAAAACATTCAAGGCTCTCTTTCCATGCTGATAAACCTCAACCCATTAATATATATGTGTATTTTTTCACTCGTAGACAACAAAGCTGGGTTTTCGTGAACAGAAATGGCAGCCCCTTGTCTTTTTTCGCAATTTTTTTTTCTCTTGATAGCTCTTTTTTGCTTTGTCCTTGGCATTGGGTATCAGACTGTAAGACATTATTGTCATTGTTACTGACGAGTTTAACAATAAGCTCTCTAAAAACATAATCGTTTACTCCCTACCCCCACCCCCCCACCCCCATTGTCCTGGAATTGAACAATCACCATTTATACAAGTCAGTTCTGAAAATACAATGGCAAGTGACATTTTACACCAAATTTAATTGGGAACAACAAAAAATATATTTCACTCCCCATCTGATTTGTTCAGCTTATCAAATGCAATAACTGGTTTGTTTACTTTGTAGCATCGTACCAACATTCACTGATTTCAATATTGAAGTTTTACAAAGACATAAATATAGTAGGATACAATACAGTAAAAAATACAAAATAAAGTTGATATAGTTTTCTTTAAATGATAATTTACCAGAGGCAAACCCAGAAACGGATCCTTGACACTAGGCAAAAAACACTAGAATTACCCCCTGAGGTCAAATGATAAAAGAATAGCCATGTCTCAAACCAGACCTTAGTCCCAGCTAACTCACTACTTTCATATTATTCATAAGTAGTGTACTATGTACAGGACTATAGGCAAAATGTGGGTGTCCTGTGTGACACAGTTAATGTGTACTATGCAAGTGCACTAGTTTGGGTGTTATTACTACACTAGCTGGACTGTGAGACATTACGCTAAGGAAAACTTGAAGGCACAATTATCTGAGGCAGCATATGCCTCGAGAATCAAACACAACAGTTGTGGTATCGAGGGAGCAAGAATCAAAAAGGTAAGGAACAAAAGAGATAATAAGACAGTTTACAGTTTCAGGTATGGTTTAGGTCTGAGAACGACGAGGCAGTGAATCAAGTTAAGGCCAAATTACTTAAGATCGTCCAATTGGAACGCTCCAACAGTAAAGATGATGTTAGACCTGGCAATACGATATCAGTTTTAATACCAGAACTCTCTCTCTTCTCTATATGTTTTCATAGCCTGGCTCGCTACATAGATATTTCTTCTCAAGGTTAAGTCAATTATATTAAACAAGGCTTTTTTTTTTTTGCTATTCTTTCAGAGGTTGTTATTATGCACAATAACGTATAAATGTATGTTACAAGAATATACATGGGCTTCAGTCTATAATATCTCGGTAAGGAGTACATCCAAGCATTCAGGGTGAGGACTTTGGCTTTGAAAAGTTAGTCTACATATGCACAATTATGAAACACACATAGAAAATGCACCATAGAAAAAAAAGGACATGGAAAATAAAAGGAAAACCAGAAATGGACTAAATGGCTCACACACACACGGATCCACTGTCACTTACGACCATTTGCTCACTCAGAACCATTTCCTGTCAAAAAATAAAAACACAAAACAACAAAAAAAATGTTTTCAGATTTCACCTTTTCATACCCCTCACATTGAATCTGTGATCACAGACTTGTTCAGGGTTGAAAAGGAGCAGGAAATACAAAAAAGGAACAAAGACTGGGGTTTGGAGGGCTTCAAGGGGTAAAGTTCAAGTTTGTCATTCCTCATGTGCAAGTCAATATAAAAATGCTACAACTCGTACAACGCTCTTGTCAACAAGACAGGTTCAGGGCATGCCAAGTCCCCCTGTAGTTTGCTAAATAAAAAGGGGCTCGGAAATTGGCAGGACAGCTTTCTCAGTCAGAGACGCAATGCACAGTCTCCACTCCCTGTATTTTTTTTCTGAAGCTCTTCACCTCTCCCTCTCTCTATCCATTCGTCTGAAGGAAGAGCAACTATAGGAGTCTGTGTCATTACATCAAGAGCCAAAACAAGATCTCCATCCTTCGTCTCTTCTCTCTTATGGCAGAAGAGGCATCCCCCTCCTTTACTCCGCAACGCCACTCCACAATCTTTCAATCCTATGACATTGGCTTAGGTTGGCTATCCCATTTGTTTTTCTATCCCTCTATGTGTCTCTCACTCGCTGTCAGTCTCTAGGTCTGAGTCAGACCACTGCACTGGGCTAAGTTTCCCATGGCGCTGGGCGTACTCGATGACTGCTGTGTAGCAGAAGTAGTACTGGTCCCAGGTCTGGATGCTGAAAGCCCTCTGCGTACGCATCCTCCGCACTGTCTGACGGACATCTACTGTGCCGATGTCCTCCAGCCGGGACAGGCAGATGTCCAGCGTACAGAACGTGCCTGGCCGGGAAGGAAAGAGGAAGGCATGGATGGAGAGGGAGAAAGAAAGACGGAGAAGTTACTCAAGGGAGAGCTTCACAATTATTTTCATTTCAAATTTTCATACGACTTACTGACATGCTTAGTACATAACAATTAATGATCAACAACAGAGCTGTTAGCTGAAAACTTAAATTATAATAATTGGTTTTTGAAATTGATGTTTGTTGTCTGTTTGTTGTCTATTATCTGATTTTCCAACCAGACACATACAAGCACAGCATCCCTGATTCAAATCATGCTGGAGGCCCTTGGTGCATGCCATCCTCTTGTCTCTCTCTACTGTTGGTGAACTCTGTTCATAAACATACAGCTCAGGTGGTAGAGCTGGTTGGTCAGTAATCCAACTAATCCTGTCAAAGTGTCAAAGATACTGAAAACCAAATTGCTCCCTGTGTAAATTAGCCTGCTGGCACTTTGACTGTCTCTGTACGTGATGTGAACCTCACCTTGGTGGTTGTAGCATCCTGAATTCTTAGTAACACAGATTCAACAATATGCTGAAGCTACTTGGCGACTTTGAATCACGTTCACAGTGGTCGAAATTATGTGTCTTGCCAAACTTTTCAATTTTATAACAGCAACTCCACCTCTGGATTCTTTCTGTGTGCTTTGTATACAACCCGACTCACAAGTAATGCGAGTAATGTGCTTGCTAACAAATTGTCCAATAAACATATAGGAAAAGTACATTTGAGCTAATCTCGATGCAATCCACCTTTTTAGCATTACCCCATCCCATAATAGTTTGTGTGTCTACCTGTGCGGCCGATGCCGGCACTGCAGTGTACAACCACAGGAGGACCCCCTGGGGGCCCCGTCCAACTGGAGCCCAGACTCTGGACTGCAGCATCCCGCCTCTGAAGTACATGCTCACGGAAGTCCAACATGGCAGAAGCACTCTTGGGCACCCCAAAGTCTGGCCAGCTGACATAGAGGTAGTGGCACACATCCCGTCTCTCACCAGACTGAGAATAAAAAGAAAATGATATTAGACTCTTTCCTTTGAATTGGCACATACAGAACTAGTCAAAAGTTTGGACACACTTTCTCATTCAAGCTAATGGGAAGGTGTGTCCAAACTTTTGACTGGCTACATTAAAGACAGTTTTAAGACCATTTTATTACCACATATTGTCAGAATATGTTCAAGATTTTTCATATTGCAGTCAGTGTGACTCACCTGAGTGTTGTAAAGCTCGAGATGGGAGAGTTTGAAGTCCTGGAACACCTGGATGTGTGTGTTCCTGACCAAAAAGTATCCGTGCTGCTCAGCTCTGCCCTCCTCAAGAGGCCAGTACTGCCCACACTTGACACGTCCACGCTCCACCACCCTGAGACACACACAAAGGTACACCCTTTAATACGATCACCAGCCTATCACGAATGTCATTACTTAGTCTATCGCTGCATCTCTAACAAACAACTCATTTCAGAAATCTCACCTGGTGGTCATGACAATGATAAGTACCATCTGTTCCCACACCATGCGCCAGAAGTCACCAAAAGTTTTTGGCAAAGGACCTGAGGGACACAAATAAGTCTGTCAAACTGTGGTAACACCTGCCTGTACCCGGCTGACATCTGAAGGGGACTGAGATAATAACAAGTAGGACAGATGTCAACAGCTGCTCACCCTGAGTAGCGATGTAGGCGTTGCTCCTCTTGTACCCGTCCATGAAACTGGCATTAATGTAATCTGACGTCTGCAAAACACACAGCATAAACAGGTGAGGCTTACTGTTTGCTGTGAGGATCTACTGCCTCCTGTGGGAGGAGTTACATCATTACTACTGTAGTTTTCTGCGCCATGTCGACTACAGTTTTTGGACCAGTTGCTTACAGGCGTCAAACCTAGACATTAGTCCAGTATAACCTGCAGGAGTTTCTGAATGCTCCTGTAATGTGTTTTTCTGCCGCGAAGGAAATAAATTCATGACGAGTGAAAACGAGTCCAAAGCATCTTCCGATGTCTCTGCTGCAGAAACAGAATATGTCAAGCTGCCAAATACCACTGTCACAGATGACAAGGAACTCAAAAAGACAAACAGGCAGTCTTATAAATGCTTACTGCCAGAGAAAATTATTTTTGACCGCTTTTAAATAACCTGGCAGGAGAGTGTGTGAGTATGTAACTATACTATGATCTAAGTTATATTGTTATGCCATCAAGAGCTACTGTGACTAAACACATTGAAAACGCTTTGAGAAGAAGGATGAGCTAAAAGTCAAGCTAACGTTAGCTCTGACAATCCGACTGCTGGACAGCTCTCACAAACGAACGCTACATCACAACTTAAAAAATTAAACTGGTTGGTTACCGGTTAATGGATGTTGGTCTGTCAAGATCAAAATGAACAGAAACTGACATCCCTAGACAACACCAAATTCAGTCAAGCCTCAGTTTCTTTAGTTAACTGGATTCATTTAGTAGCCAATCTTAACATTTGTACTGAAGCCATTTGTTTGTTAAACCTTTTGTTTTGTTAAAGGGATTTTACAACATGGGTCTTCTATTTATAGTTTTGACCATAATTTATATCAGCTAAAATAACACTGTACTCATTTCACAAAAAACAAGACCCTAGTTGCCAAAATAACACAGAACATTTCCTTTTAACCACTTAAAAGCCAGTAGATAAGGTCAGGTTAAGACACCACAAATAGAGCCAAATGTCAGTCTTCCAAATCAGAAGGAACTGCTAATATAACATTTGTATCAACAGGCAATCCTGTGCTGATCGTCTCGTTGCTCTCTACTAATTTCCACTCAAATTGCATGCAACATACAACAACAACAACATTATCCAGTTTAAATTTTCCTTATGAGAATATGGAACAGAGGCCTTCTCTACTGTAAATGTCTAAACTAATCTTGACATGACTTATCAAACCATCTACAAAGTCATGAAATTTGTAACGACAAGTTAAACAAATCCAGGGATCGTAGGAACATTAAGTGAACAAGTGTGATGAATTAATTATTACCTCATCCTCGTCATCACAGAGCTGGCAGAGTCGCACTCGTGACTGGTCCAGGCAGAGAACATCACTGTACCTGTTCTTTATCTGATTCGACAGTGTCCTGTAAAAGACACAGTTGAGTTTGATGTGAGGTAACGTGACAGATTGAATTTGAGAGTGATTGTGTTTTTCTGTTAAGTTTCCTTCACCTGTGCACATAAACTGAAAACAAAGGAAAGCGAGCAGCAAAGACACACAGAATAATGAGTAGGCAGATGGATAGAATATATGTTATCAAAGAATAGCTTACTTGGAGTAGTCAAAGGTGCCTGCTGGTGGCTCCTTGCGGATCTCCTCGTATTCCTGATAGATCCCCTTCTTCTTCCTTCTCTTCACATGCTCCACCAGCTCATGCACCGTCATTCCTCCCTGTTCTGGCATGTGAACAGACACCTCCATGCAGCGTTCCTCATCATCAGGACCCCATGACGAGGACAGGGGCAGGGACTGGGAGGAAGGCTGGTGTGGCGGTCGAGGCAAAGATTTCTGGGGCAATGGGGGCACTCCCTCCTCTTCCTCACCCTCCTCCTCGTCCACCTCTTTTATATCCTCCTTCTGAGATCTGTGGGCCGAGTCTGTTGTCTTGTCACCCTCCGTATCTCCATCACCTTTCTGGGAAAGTGGTGTGTCAGGGGGCGTGTCTGACTGGGGAGGGGCTTGGCGGCCACGACCATTCATGTTAGCATTGGGGCTCGAGCCACTAACAGCCATGTTGGCCCCGCTCACAGCTGAGCCGTTCCAGTGTTGGTGGTTCCCCTGCGGCCTGTTTGCAGCAGAATGTGGGCTCTGCTGGTATTGGCTTGGGCCTCGAGTCCTGCCCTCCACCACACCACAGTGGTTGTGTGGGTTAGCATTGCTATCGTCGTAGCAGTTGGAGTTAGCCACAGCTAGCTCAGAACCTAACTGTGTATTTATATGGGTGTGGGACAGTGTAGCGCTTGTGTTGCTGCACTCCAAGCTGTAAGAGCGCAGAAGGCTTCCCACACAGTCGTGTGTGTCATGTACTTGTGTATCACCCTGAACAGTGTTTGTGTGTACGTTGACACACGACTGGATCCATGCCACGTGGCTATACTGGGATGTCCCACCCAGGTGTTCAGGGAGGGAGGAGACTGGGATGTGACTGGCCAACTCATGAGCTTTCACTGTGCACACCTGGTGAATGGAGAAGAAATATTAATAGATCAATAACAAAAATGATGTGTAACTGTTACTCCTGGGTTAAAAAATATACGTACCCTCTCTCTCAGCTTCTCGCGCACAAACAGGCGGAGAACTGCAAAAGGTGCTCGAAACCAAAGAGGCGATGACACAATGAAGACACATTTTAGACGAGCTGGAAATGCACCCTGGGAAATACAAACATCAGGTGGCCAAAACAATGAAAAGGTTTTTACTTGCAGACAAACTGTTTTAACAGCAGAACTAGAAAAAATAAAACAGAACATACAATGTTCTTTGATATTTACCTTGAGCAAATTGAGGATCTTGACACAGAGCTCATAGTCAAAATTCCCATAGCTGGAGTTGGTCATGTCGTAAATAAATATGAGCCCGTCTCTCTGAGTTTGCACACTGGGAAGAAACAAACAAGATTTGCTAATTAAGAGAGAAGGATGTAAATTGTGGAAACTCACAAAGGCAATACTCTATACATTTTTTTTCTTTTTTTTTATCCAGGTACTTGCAAGAAATCCAACATGAAGGTTTTCATGTTGGCTAACAAGGAGCAAGATCAGTCAAAATTGGAATAAGGGGACAAAGACTAAAAAGAAAAATGGAAACAGAAAAGGAAATAGATAAACAACAAAATCTTCAAATGGAAAGATAAGGAGAATCACAACAACAAAGAACAGAGGGCAGATTTAAAAAAAAAAGATGCACTGTATATATCACCTCTCTATGGCTTTGTCCAGCTGATAGATGATGGCCTGCAGTACAGCTTTGTGAGTGGTGATGTCTGGCCGATGGAGACGAGCAGTGAAGAGTGCTAGAGCAGCACCCTTTGCATCACGCCCAGGCTGGTAGAAACATTATCAAGTCATTATGTACGTCAATGCTAATTCACTGCGCTTCTATTCTACAGTATGTGATTTGTGAGATTTGACTGCTGATATTTTTAGACCATCAAAACACAAAAACAAGCACGCGTCACTGACTTGCACACACAAACTTTTTTTTGAATGAACAGCATGTACACCATGTCGGTGTATCTTCAGATGTAAGTGTGAAATGAGGCTCATAATAGCTCCACCACTCACCAGGACTGTAAATTTTCCACTCAGCAGCTCAGAGCGCAGGGGCTCCTCGTCGGGGTTGATATTGATGATCCCCTCTTTGATTCTTGTGTTCTAATTTTGATACATGGTGGTAGAGGAGGGAGAGAAGGGGATAGGCATTAGCCTGCAGCTAAAATAGCATGTAAACAAACAATCAGACAAACAAATCAGACAACATTATTAAATTGAGTTTAGTTGCATGCCATTAAGGTTCATGTTATTTATTCACCATATGCAGCAAAAAAAGTGCAGCCTCAGCAGCTGTCTGACACAGTATTAACAAAAATAAAAGAAATTGTTTCACAAAGGTGGTGTTTGTTGCTTAGGTTTTATATTAGTTTTCATTAGGTTGTACTGGCATTTTGTATTTATGTCCACCCTTTGTATGGGTCTGCACTAACACCTCAGTGGACTGACTTTCTCACTTAAAGGACAACAAACTGGGTATTCATTCTTTGAATTATATCCTGCTTATTCAGAACTAAATGACCGGTTATGGGTCATCACTGTCAGACAATACTTTGTCATTATTACCATACGTTGACAGCTATGTACCTGTCAATAACAATACAGCCATTTTTGAATGTCGTGATTATTTCTTATATAACTTATAATTTGCTCCAGTTGACTGGTTTGCAGAAAAGAACCATGAGAGGACCCAAACAAGCCACTGCATTATTTATTGATCAGATTTCCTCAGTGTACAAACATAATACGTTTGTGATAAAAGCCAAATGAGGAAGCACTTCTCAGATCTGACACAAAACAGGTGCTCATGATCTACAGATAAGCACTCAATATCCACAAAAAAGGGGAATCTTTTTTTTTTTAAATGTCGAGGCACATTCCTACATCAAGGTACAAAAAGCCTTTTTTACAGCAGCTACACGATAAAAACAAGACCAACATGTATCGACTGCAACCTTGTTTGAAGCCCATCAAATAGGCCTGGAGGTTAATCAATAAAAAAAATTTTCACTATTTAAATTTCACTTTTCACTGGTAAGAAAAATTTGATATTTTCCCCAAATCCTTTATCCCTAATTAAGCCCTGTGGTGTCCTGTGGATGAAAGAAAAAAATAAATGGTCATCTCAGTTGTGTCACCAATCAAAGTGCTGCTGTACCTTGTATGCTTGGAAGAGGTCGATGGCTCTGGAGACGTCAAACTTGCGGGCCATGAGAAACTTAACAGCTGTAGGTTGGGAGACGAGCCCAGCACTGTGAGGCTGCTCCCGGCTACGCACCTCACTCAGGAACTCCTCCACAGCCTAGAAAGACATGAGGGAGAGGAGATGGATAAGAAAAGGTGAGTGGGGGAAGAATAAAAGCTGAAAAGCTGTTACTTGGGCAGAAGGGGAATGACCAGAGGGGGAGAAACTAGTAAAAAATACTTTACAAGCCTGGAATTTAGGGAGTAGAGCAAAAATAAAGAAAGACAGAGAGAGGATGGGAATCACAATTGGCATGACAAGGAAAATACAAGCCCCCTCAGCTTTATAGTCCTTTCCCTGCCAAAGTTACAATAATGTGTGATACAGATGGTAGCAGGCTGTGCCCCTGGAAGATGCCGTGGATGAGAGCATTCATATGCCAGGAGACAACAGCCAGCTTGTTTTCACCCAAGTGAGCTGCATCTGTCCTCCAAATATGTAACCAGCACGAGGAGAGTCAATGAATGGGCACAACAGATGAACTCAACAGCCACATACAAAACCATAAATTTACTTTCTTATACATTAGGGAAAATATGAAGCAAGTCGATTTCAGGGTTCACCAAGGAAATTGTTTAGCAGAGGCAAAAAGCCACCCAGATCCTGACAAATCTAATTTTTGTGATCAATGTGGTTATTAGATTATGGTTTAAACAATATAAAAAATTACATATTTTACTCTAAGAAGCTGCACCTCTCCTTTTTTCCTATCTAAGACTGTTAATGTTTTATCTCATTAGATCAAGTACTTTATTGATCCACATGGGAAAAGTATATAAATTATGATGATGTTAGTAGAGTTGGTCTTTATTTCAGACATAATGGGACAGCTTCAAAATAAAACACTATGGGAAACCCCTTATGTATGTGTATGGAAACATTTCTTCAGTACAATGTTGGGGCAACAAAGAAGATATGTATTTGGGCATTTATTCTGCCACAACACCTGGGAATTAAAAAAGTTTGTGGCTGACTGTGGAATGTGCTGAGAGCAATTCTGTGACATGAGTTGCGAAATGTAGCCACACATGTTCAAGAAACCTAACAGACACCTGGTCCATGGTGGGGACGGTGGGGCTGATTTTAGCTGCGAGCTACGACTACAAACATTGTGAAGAGCAACTGTCCTCGGGGTTAATCGACTGATATTACAGGATCAGGGAAAGTGATGTTCAAATATGCAAATCTAGGGAGTAGTGGTCTATATGGGTGTCCTGTAACTTGGTTTATTAACCAGTTAAAGGAGGGGTTCACAATTTTTCAAGTCTGTCTTAAAACAACAGTCAGGTTTAAATTAACATTGAAATAGGTTTATCTCGCTATAATCATTCCTCCTGTTCATACTGGCCATTAGAAGATCCCTTCATAATCCCCACTTACAATAAATAACGGGGGCCAAAATCCACAGTCCTCCTTCTGTGCAAAAATGTATTTAAAAGTTTATCTGAAGCAAATATGAAGCTTCAGCCGTCCAAATGAGTCAAATCAATTAGATATCTTTCCACTTTAGTCTTTGTAGTGTCAAAGTCCCTCTTTTTGTTACTATACTTCCACCACAGCTCAACAGGGAAACACTGAGGAAACACAACAGGGAATTTTATTTAATTTTATTTAAACAATATAGTCCTTATTTTTATCATTATTCTTATTCCTACGCTTATTTTAATTTTTATTCTTTTTGTGTTATTCTATTCTATGTAGTATTGCTGCTGTTACAATCCCCCCGGGGATTAATAAAGTACCTACCTAACTACCTAAAAAGATTGTGAATGTAATAGATATCCATTTGATATGACTAACTCAGACTGCTATGACTGCACATAAGCTTCAGATAAACTTTTAAATGCATTTTTGCACAAAACGACTGTGGATTTTGTCTCCATTACTTACACTGAAAGCATATTTGAAGTGGATCTATCTGAAGTGGCCAGTATGAAGAGGAGGGATGATTACAGCGAGGAAAACCTCTTTCAGTGTTCACATAGACACCTGACTGCTGGCAGACTTGGAAAAACTGTGAGCCTATCCTTTAACCTTGTGAATGCTTGATGAAGATAAAACAAGTAGCTAACGTTAGAAGATGGAAGCTGTCATCGGAATCGCTGCGTGACATATCATGTGTGCTATCAATGTTAGGCCTACCCCTTTTGCTAGAGAGTGATGGCAACAACAATGCTGAGAAACGGAGGCTCACTTCTGTGAATTCTCGCCCGTAAATCTGATAGGCAGGACACTGCCAGCTAGTCAGTGTTATACGATGGGAGTCATGATCTCAAGTCTATCTTAAATGTGTCATCGTACATAATGACAATAGACAAAATAAAGCAATCAGCGGTTGGACTTTTCTAACCTTCACACTTAGTCCAATATAACCTTACTCCTTTGCAAGTCAACAATAGCTATCAGCATTAGCTAGCGGCTAAATTACATGTGGTAGCTGGATGGCTAACGAGGCACTACAAGCCACGTTGATTGAGCTAACCATAGGTAACCAAGTATTACTAGTTCAACATTAACGTCATGAAGATCTCTCTGTGGTCCATGTGTAGCTGGGTTATCAAGGCAGCGAGTATTCGAGACACACAGCCGGTGAAGTGATCCCGACTAGTGCTGGCTAACGCCGTCATGCTAACACACGCTAACTGCTGTCAGTCACACCGGAGGAGCGGACGGGCCACGGCTGTTTACTACCCCGGGGACAACCAGCGTGAAAGAAATATACGACAGAAACCACCGGTTAGAGGGGAAATTGAAGGTGACATGTGTACACACTGAACCTGACGGGTAAAATGAGAGAAAATCCGTCAATAGACCCTTACCAGCTGCTCCTGAGTTGTCAGGGCTTCCGCCATCTTGAAGCCTCCGCAACGTCGCAGCGGGCGCGCCCACCAGCCGCTCGCTCACGCCCTGCAGCTCGAGACAGACACCGAGGCCCCGCCCACAGCCATTCACTTTACCATAGACAGATCAATAACTCTTCTCCATTCACTTTACCATAGACAGATCAATAACTCTTTTTCATTCACTTTACCATAAACAGATCAAAACAGGTATTTATCAATATATTTTACTATCGACAGCTTAAAAACTCTAGGCTTCTTTGACACTCTATAAACTCCACAGTATTTGTTTATCCATATTATCCTTACTTCATAAACTCTATTTATCTATGTATTTAACATTGATAGTTCATAAACTCTACATATCTATACATTTTACCACAGACAGTTTTACATAGACAAAATCTTTTTATCCATATATGTACTCTATTTGTTTTTATTTTATTTATTTGTTTAACAGGGACAATGCTCATTAATCAACAGAAAAAAAAAACTGACTATAAATGAGCCAGAGTTAGCCTAGAAGGGTCATTTTCATCTGTTGTCCGTGGACAGATGTTGAAGAGAGGCAACCTAAAATTAAGGTAACATGACATCTTGTAAAATTCATGGTATCTATTCACTTTACCATAGACAGTTCATAAACCACATCTATATACATTTAACTATTGACAATTACATAAAGCTTTACATCTTTTTTCATATAGTATAGTCATAAAACCAATTATTCATCCAATTAAGCACACACATGATTAGACTAGATAGAGAGAGAGAGATTAAAGATTATTAAACTAAATATACATAAATATAGCCAGCAAAGATTATTTTAAACGTGATTGGTATTTCTTAGTTGTATTTTTTATTGGCATTAGCATTAATATAAAGATTAGTAGTAGTGAGTAGTAGTGGGAACTGATTTAGCTAAAAGAATCTAGAGATTTTTTTAAATTTCCTGCATAATTTGTTGTCCTACACCAATTGGTGGCGGTAATGCACGTCTAAGCTGGTTTGCCAACCGCTAATAAACACTAAAGAAGAAGAAGCAGAACCAGCAGCAGCAGCAGAAGAAGAAGTCGGAACTTCCGTTTTTCAGCATTTTGTTCCATCGAACTGTTATTGTGAAACACCGGGGCGGTGCTCCGGCGGACTTTTTGATTTCTGATTTGTTCATCGCTGTGGGACCGAAAGGAAATGTTTACTCTTATAAATCATAATAATTCTACAGTGATGCTTGTTTTCGCTTGATTGGTTCCTTCTCCTTGATACACATGGTTAAATATAGTTTCTACACTCGTGTCGAGAGTCAAACTGATGTCATGTTAAGTAACATTAAGCTGGTCACGCGTTTGTCCAAAACAGTGCATCTTCAGCATGAGTGGCTCAGCTCCTCCACTGAAAAACAAAAGCTACATGGGGCAGCACCAGATCAAGAAGAAAAAGAGGTAAAAAGAGGTCGCAGCTTTGATGAATTTTCGTTGATTTTGAGGAATTACAGCCAGATCTGTTATCAAACACACTTTTATTTCTTCTTAACTCAGCTTCCAAGCTCCTGATGAGCCCCCAGACAGAGACAACCTGTTGAAGAAGAGCCGCTATCTGTCAGACAAAACAAACAGATCAGAGAACATCAGCAGAGACAGACTCATGGTGAGTTTGACAGCTTGAGAGAAAGTTTTTCTCCTGTCTTTGTCATCTCTGATCAGTGGTGGAAGAAGTATTCAGATCTTTTACTTAAGTAAAAGTACCAATGCAGCAATGTAAAAATACTCCATTATAAGTAAATGTCCTGCATGAAAAATCCTCCTTAGGTAAAAGTACACAAGTATTAGCAGCAAAATGTAGTTAAAGTATTGCAGTAAAAGTAGTGGTTTGGTCCCTCTGACTGATATATTATTATATATGACATCATTAGATTATTAATACTGAAGCATCAGTGTGTAAGCAGCATGTTACTGTTGTAGCTGCTGGAGGTGGAGCTAGTTTGAACTACTTTATATACAGTTAGCTAGTTTAGTCCAGTGGTTCCCAACCTAGGGGTCGGGCCCCTCCAAAGGGTCAGCAGATAAATCTGAGGGGTCGTGAGATGATTAATGGGAGAGGAAAGAAGAAAAAACAAAGTTCTGATACACAAATCTGTTTTCAGTTTTTGGACTTTTTCCTCTAATCTTTGATTTTTGGTGAAATATTGGATCATTAGAACATTTATTGAAATGAAACCATGTGAGAAGTTTAGAGGGAAAAATCACTATTTGGTGGAGCTGTTAACAACTCATAGACATCTGAAATGTGACCCCGACTACACACTGCTTTTTGTAAGACGTCACAAGCCAAAAAGGTTGTAAACCACTGGTTTCATCTTTAACAATGTGTTGTATTTTAAAAGCTTGTTATATTATCCATTGTGTAAAGTACCTCATTATAAATACAGTACTTGAGTAAATGTATTTAGTCACTTTCCACCACTGTCACGCAAAAATCACAAGTGACACGTAGGATTTTCTGTCTCAGGGTGAAGAGGCAGTGTTTCCGCTGGGGGAATCCACATTAGCTCTTGATGAAGAGATGCTGCAGGTGCTGGATGCTGTAGACCCTGTGAAGCCTGCTGCTGACAAAGCTCGTCCAGCAACAGTAAACAGAGATGCACAGAACAAACCACCAGTTGCAGCCAATGAGAGGGAGAATAACTCGGTGCTACAGGAGAGAGTCTGTGGGCAAAATGGTGATTGTAAGAGACCAGGATGGAGCGCTGACTGCAAAGACCTTGCTCAGAGGCTTCTCTTCAGTGAGGACTCGGAGGAATCAGAGCATGCTCAGAGGGGTCCAAAGAACGGCCAGTCAGTGCCAGCTTCTGCCTGCATCAACGGGCTTTCCTGTAAAGAAATAAAAACCGGTCAGCAAGCAGCCAGCTCCACCTGGTGAGTCTCAACTTGCACATTATCGCCCAGTTTTGATTATCTGCTTCCGTGGATTTCTTTTAGCAAATGTTTTTCTTACTCGGTGTTTTAGTAGGCAGAAGCATGCATCCAGAAGAAATAGCTCTGCTCGTAGCGAAGACAAAAATGGGCAGAATGCGAATGCTGATCCACCTGTGGATGTATCCAGAGACTACATCTTGTTCAGCCCTACACGCCTGGCAGCTGCCATGAAGAGGGCTAAACTCCAGAATCAGTCCGCCTCTGTGCTCACAGTCCCCAGTGGCTTAGACCTCAGTACTCTCAGTGACACTTTACCTCAGCCAGGTAAAGTATTTTAACTACAATCTTAACAATCTATGCCTTTGTTCTGATTTTTGTATGTGTCTGTGTGTGTTATTGACTTAATTCAAACCTTGTATAAACACATATGTGATGTCCAGATTGTATGATTGAATTTATATCTGACATTAGATTGTGTCTCTGGTATACACCTTGAAATTAGATTTCTTTTCAACATGTAAAATCTACTTTGCACTTAATATATTTACTTTTAATGCCATTTGTAAAGGGAGTTCTTTATGTGCTCTCTATTGTAGGCATTGCCTTGTGTGCTCCTGCAGAGCATACTGAAAAGCTTTTGTTATCCAGTTGGGGTTTACCAAAACCCGTCTTGGAGCGCTACCAGAAACACAGAGTGACTCACATGTTTGAATGGCAGGCTCAGTGCCTCACTGTTGGACAGGTGCTGCAGGGAGGAAACCTGGTATACTCTGGTAAGAAACTTTCTTTAAAGCGATTCAGGAAGCCAGTCACTGTTTGCTCTTTTTTATATATATATATATATATATTTTTATCCTCCATTTTCAGCACCTACTAGTGCTGGAAAAACTCTGGTGTCAGAGCTGCTGATGTTGAAGCGTGTGTTGGAAACCAAAAGAAAAGCTCTCTTTATTCTGCCTTTTGTCTCTGTGGCCAAAGAGAAGATGCACTACCTTCAGGTGAGGGAGAGGTGGACAAAAGGATACAATCATGTTGTTATGGACAATGGGCCTCATGCAAGAACATTTTCTTATTCTTATCCCATAATATTTTTATTTTTCTCACTGAGGTTTACTTGTACGAGTGTTCCAAGTCGGATTCAACAAACTCTCTTAACTGCCCAAATCACTCTTTTTAGGCCTGATGAATGCCACTTGCTTATGCGTGCATTCATGAGATGTGATCATTAGCGTAATCAACGCCCCTAAAATTGCCATATAAGGCTTATTCTGCTCTGTTTGTGGGCAAGTTTCACTCACAAAAATGTCACCAAAATACAAACAAGAATTTCGCACAGCAGAGCTTCACATCCTGCCGTCAGTAATCAGCAGACAAAAACATGACAAATTTAGGAGCATCAGTAGTAGAGGGCCCAAATCAATGACAAAACTTAAATACAACCACGTGTCATCAGAGCAGCACTGTAGTGTGACAGATATAAAGAGGGAATGGTTTGACATGGAGTTACTTGCTAAAAAACATCTTTCTAAAGCAAAGCATTAAGTTTGTTAGTTGTTATGTTTTATTTCAGCTGATTTCAGTATCATATTTAAACTCCAAATTCATTCAGATTAATACATTATTATTCTAAATCAAACAAGTGTTTCTCATCTTGAGAAGAGAGGCACAGACTATCTGTTCATGACACGTACGACAGGTCTGGACCACTTGTGAATTTTGTTCGTTCCTTTAGAGAAAAATCTAAGTACAAGATATTTGATGAATGTCACAGATTTTCTTAAATCACTCGTACGTGCCTACGAACAAATCTGTTCCTACGAGTGATTCTTGCACGAGGCCCATGGTGTTTTCAGTCTGAATCTGCATTTTATCTCCTTGTATTTCTGGCCCTGTAGAATGTATTTGAAGAGGCAGGAGTCCGTGTGGAGGGATACATGGGCAGCACCTCGGCTGCTGGAGGTTTTGCGGCGCTGGACGTGGCTGTTTGCACCATAGAAAAAGCCAACTCTCTCATTAACAGACTAATTGAGGAGGACAGTATGGGTCTACTAGGTAAAGCACCTGTGATTAAAAAATGCCTTTTCATGAATATAGAACATAGAGTATGACTTTTGGATGTGTGTGTTATATTTGTGCCATTAGGTATGGTTGTGGTGGATGAGTTGCATATGGTTGGAGATTCTGGAAGAGGATATCTACTAGAACTGCTCTTAACCAAAATCCGCTACATCGCACAGAAGCGGAACGCCTCTGGGTTTGTGTTTATCGTGGGTCTAATGTTGTTTTTGTGTAACAGATATACAGTCTTTATGTCAGACATTTGTTATTTTTGTGTCTTTCTACAGGTCCCTTTCTGAAGGTGTGCAGATAATAGGTATGAGTGCCACCTTGCCTAATCTGTCCCTCCTGGCCAGCTGGTTAGGTGCAGAGCTTTACCAGACAGACTACAGACCAGTGCCCTTGCAGGAGCATCTCAAAGTGGGATACAGCATCTATGACAGGAGCCTCGCAGTGGTTCGGCAGTTCACTCCTGCTCTCCACATTAAGGTAATTCAGATGAAGTACAGCCCAGAGATGATCCAGTGTGTGTGTGTGTGTTATCGTGAATGATGCCTCCCTTATCATCACCACTAATATAATCATGCGCTCTTCTATGTGTGTGTGTTCATTTCCTTTCATAAAGGGCGATGATGACCACATAGTGAGCCTGTGTTATGAGACGGTGAGGGAGGGCCACTCTGTGTTGCTTTTCTGCCCCTCGAAGAACTGGTGTGAGAAACTTGCAGACAGCATCGCCAGAGAATTCTACAACCTCAGACATACTGGTGTGTGGATTTTTAAATGTCATCTCAAAATCATTTACTGTTTTTGCACACTATTGTATAATCAAAAGTGAGGTCAAGAACGACTGTAGCTTGTTCTAACGATAGTCTATTGTGTAATATCACAGTAGTTCTTTGGTTTGACAGTTTGTGTGGGTTTTGCTTGAACAACAATTATATACTTTTCAGATCAGCAGGGTGAAGCAGAGCCCCAGCCAGTGCGTCTGGATCAGGAGGGACTAGTGGATGTCATAGCCCAGTTGAGACAAACTCCGGCCGGTTTAGACCCCATCCTCCAGCGCACTGTGCCATGGGGGGTGGCCTTCCACCACGCTGGTGAACACACTCGCACAATCCTTCAACCACAATGAACCGTTGCAGCTCTTTTGATCATATGTATTTGATCATATAAGTTTGTCTCTGTAGGTTTGACATTTGACGAGCGCGACGTGTTGGAGGGAGCTTTTCGTCAGGGCATGGTGAGGGTCCTGGCTGCCACCTCTACCCTGTCTTCAGGAGTTAATCTCCCAGCCCGCAGGGTCATCATTCGAACCCCTACGTTCAATGGCCACTTGTTGGACCCGCTCACGTACAAACAGATGGCTGGAAGAGCAGGGAGAAAAGGAGTGGACACTACAGGTATCGAGGGAAGAAGGGGGCAACAAATTAAAGGAACAAAAGAAAACAGAGGAGTGGTCTCATGTCATTTTGTTTTTCTATTCCCAGGTGAAAGTGTGCTGGTGTGTAAGGAGGCAGAGCGTCAGAAAGGTATTAGCCTCCTTAAAGGTGCTCTTCAGCCAATCAGTAGCTGCCTGGTGAGAAGGGAGGGAGAAGGTGTCACCACCAGCATGCTGCGAGCCATACTGGAGGTATGATTGATATTTAAATCAACTCAGCACACACAGACACGACTTACAGGCTGTAAATGCATTATGATATATGTTAATTCCTGTTTATAGAATAGTTGTGGCAACGTTTTAGTGACAAAAACACATTTTGCCCCACGAGCTTTAATTTACATCATCCCCACTTGCAGATCATCGTCGGAGGTGTAGCCAGCACTCCACAGGATGTGAGGTTGTATGCTTCATGCTCACTACTGGCTGCCAGCATGAAATGCAGCGACAAAGAAAAGTCAAATGAAGAGACCAGCACGGGGCCTATTGAGGCCTGTGTTGAATGGTTGATGGAGAATGAATTTATCAGTATCCAAAAGGAAGGACAAGGTACTGCCACAATTGCCGCAGTGCTATCTCATTATGTGCCATATTCATCCTTTATTAGATATCACTGCTACATGATGAAAATAGACCTCCAGTAATGAGATGACCCTCTGGTAACAACTAATATTTGACAAAATTATTCTCACAATTCAGCAAGAAATAGCTTGTAAAGGAAAGAAAAAATGTCTATAGTCATTCTTTTCTTCTGTAATTATACTTTATACATCACTTAAGCCAAAATATCAGCTTTTCTCACTTTTGCCATTACAGTAAATACTGTATATCCTCTGATGTCTTTGCATATCCAGAGGAGCGGTACTGTCCCACTCAACTTGGTGCTGCCACCCTGTCCTCCTCCCTCTCCCCTCCTGAGGCTCTAGGAATATTTGCAGATCTTCAGCGGGCTATGAAGGGCTTTGTACTGGAAAACGACTTACACATTCTGTATTTGGTACAAAACATATCTTGCATTAATATGTGTTTAAAGAGGTTCTGTCATCTGCATTCACCCTCACTACTAAACTTAATGTCAATACCAATTAAACCATCCCTAAACCATCCAGAGTTTCCAAGTCATAAACACCACACCGTTGCTCACAAGCATACATGTAGTAATATATTCAAATAGAACTGTACAAATGTTTTTCCAAATTTTCCTCAGATCACACCACTGTACGCAGAGTGGACTACCATCGATTGGTATCAGTTCTTCTGTCTGTGGGAGCAGCTCTCGTCATCGATGAAGAGAGTGGCGGAGTTGGTGGGCATTCAGGAAGGCTATCTCGCTCGGTCCGTCAGCGGCAAACTTGTCGCCAAGACAGAAAAGCAGCGTAGACAAATGGCTATTCATAAACGGTAAAGCACATATTTATGTAAATTACTCAAACTGTATACAGTTTACTTACATTTTTTGAATGACAGTTCAGTTAGACTACTACTACTAAACTACTCAAGTTAAACTACAGAAAATTTTGTTTTGATCAGACGGGTCTTTGTCAATTACATCTGCTCTTTGTTGATCTTTTCGCAGGTTCTTCACCACTCTTGTACTGCAGGATCTGGTGAATGAGGTGCCTTTGGGAACAGTAGCATCCAAATACAACTGCAATCGCGGGCAGTTACAGTCTCTCCAGCAGTCTGCTTCTACATATGCAGGTACTCACTTAGTGTTAGAGTGTTGGGAGCACATAAATAACAACTATATAGACCTGCAAAAGACTTCATATTAAACAGGGAGAGCAATAACAAGTACAGGAACTTGATGCAAAAAGCTGGAGCACTTTAGAATGACAGATATGCAGCACAGACTTCCATTAGCTGACATATACAGTAACAACGTACCTTCAGAAACAAGTATCCATCATTGTTAAGTGCTTGTGCTTCTTGTATGAAGGTAGTGTTTATGAGATCCTAGTATGATTCAGATAAGTTTGTGTGGGTGTGAGCCTATATCATTTGAAGAAGAGCCAAAAAGCAAGACATTAAGTTATTCAGTAACTGTAATTCACATCCTCATCCCTCAGGTATGGTAACTGTGTTCTGCAAGCGTCTGGGCTGGCACAACATGGAGCTGCTGTTGTCCCAATACCAGACCAGGCTGAGCTTTGGAGTCCAAAGAGAGCTGGTCGACCTGGTCAGGGTTTCTCTCCTGAATGCAACACGAGCCAGAGCACTCTACGCACAAGGCCTCTGTACTGTTGCTGAACTAGCCAGGGCTACAGTAGCTGATGTGGAGAAAGCTTTGAGGAATGCTGTCCCATTTAAGAGGTGTGTGTGTGTGTGTGTGTGTGTGTGTGTGTGTGTGTGTGTGTGTGTGTGTGTGTGTGTGTGTGTGTGTGTGTGTGTGTGTGTGTGTGTGTGTGTGTGTGTGTGTGTGTGTGTGTGTGTGTGTGTGTGTGTGTGTGTGTGTGTGTGTGTGTGTGTGTGTGTGTGTGTGTGTGTGTGTGTGTGTGTGTGTGTGTGTGTGTGTGTGTGTGTGTGTGTGTGTGTGTGTGTGTGTGTGTGTGTGTGTGTGTGTTCCAGTAAGACATAAATGCATATTAGGAGAACAACAATATTAGTCCCTTGACAACACACAGACTACTGAAGATGAAGGACCAGCAGCTGAGGGGAGCCATAGCTCTGCACTTAGTTTGTTTCCCCTATCAGCTTACACACATTAAGAGTTGTTTCCCATGACCAAGTAACTCCAACGCTAATTTATATGTTTCATATGTCAACAGCCACTTCAGTCTTTGTGCATCATCCATACTTACAAAATCAATATCTATTCAACATATAAAGGTAAATTGTAAAAAGTAACACACCTGAATAAGAAAAAGGAACGTGTGTAAACCTCATATTAAGGCAGCGTTTAAAGAGTGATATTAATTTCTAAGGCAAAGCAACTTCTCAGTGGTCAGTCAGAACCTCAAACAAAGGCATCCTTGTGCACTGATATGTACACCGCTATTATAAACATGCACCAACCTCCTTTAGTTTGAAAGAAGCAGGTACATCCCTGAATATCAGACCAACATTAACCTCACCAAAGCCCTAAGCTTGAATAGTTTGCATATGTACTGTCAAAGGTCATACTGTCTTTCTTCCTCAGCTCTAAGCGTGCGGTGGATGAGAGTGAGATGGAAGCAGCTGAGCGACGGAACCTCCGCTGTGTCTGGGTCACCGGTGGACGGGCTCTGACAGAACAGGAAGCAGCCGTTGAGATCGTGTTTGAGGCAAGGCTCCTCCTGCAGGAAGACCTGGCACAGCTAGGAATTCAGTGGGACCCTACAACACTTCCTCCCGGGGCTCCTGTTGTCAACAGCGCTGATGACCATCCCAGCAGTGACTCAGACAACTCATCTGGCTCATATGTTGGCTTACAAGAAGCACAGACAGACAGCACAACAGGCCACCAAGAGGGAGACGGGGTTAAGAAAAGCAACAGAAGAGATATTGGCAGGCGTAGAGAGGAGAGTAATGAGGAATCTAAAAGAGAGAAAATAAAAAGCAGACGAGAGGGAGAAGCCAGGAGAGAGCAAGGGGGCAAACCTGAAGCAGTGAAGAAAAAATTGGAAGGCGGGAGCGAACCAGAGAGAGCACAACAAAGTAATGACGTTTCAGTGGAAAAAGTGACAGAAGCAAAGCAAGAGCAGAGAAATACCAAATCATCTGTGGCAAATGAAACAGAAAAGCGAGATGAAAGAAGAGACAGAGAAAAGAGTGAGGAATTACAACAAAGAGGCCAAGAGTCCAGAAAAGCAGTGCAGAAAGAAGGGGATGCAAGTAAAGTCTCAGTCAGACCAGAGGGTCAACAAGCAAATCGGCCCGTCCGTCCTGAAAGAAGCCTGACACAAGAATTAGCAGAGATTGTATCCAGCCCCCTGCCTCAACCCAAACCACCTCCTCAGCCTTGTCCTTCCCCCATGGCTCCTCCTCGGTTTAGAGCCCCGATTTCCAGGGTAGGAGAACAACAAAGTGTTTCCACAAAGACATCAAAAGGAGACGACACCACGGGTGCCTCACCTGTGCAGCCAGGTAGACTGAAACATTCAAGAGCCTTAAGCAAAGTCCTCCACTCCATACAAACTGACAGAAGCCTACAAGATAATGTGGAGACTGTGCAGACATCACACTCGTCAAACCCCGCTGCAATCGCTTCAGTCCAAAACCCAGCACCTGCAGCCCAGGTGACTAACACCACCATTCCTGCTCCTGGCCCCGCACAACAAACTCCTCCCACTGTTTCTGCTCCAACAAATGCAGACATGCCAGATTCTCCTCAGCCTGTCTCTCCTGCCTCAGCTCCTTTATTCTCACCCGAAGCCAAGCGAAGAAGGATAGAAGGCGAAGAGATAGATAAGTTTTCATCTCCCGAGCTGTACGCAGGAGATGAAGAGGTTCAGGGAAACGTCAAAAAGGGAGAAGAGAGTTTTGGTGACAGCTTTGAATTGGACACTCAAACAGAAAGAATCATTGTTCAACAGGCGTATCAACCCAGAGATGGGAATGATAGAGGTGTGAATGAGTCGGTAGAAACTGAAGAGAGAAAAAAGGAGGAAATGGTAGAAGCAGCTGCAGAGCTGGAGGGAAACACAGATGAAGGAATAAACAGGCTGGAAGCTCCTGATGATGCTTGTCCCAGGTTCAATATTTCTCTCACAGATAGCCAGATGGAGCTCATCCTAAACACCAGCCACCAGGTGAGTGACCAGAATCATCCATCATGTACTGATTGCAAACATATATTCAAATATTTTGCCTCTTAAAAATCAAAGGCTATAATTTTTTCACAGATTTCTCCTGATCCAGATGGCGGTGATAACATGGATGAAGATAAAGACGAAGGTGGTGATGATGATGAGGCGCCCATTGCTAATCAGGTTGCTTCTGAGAGTCCTAACAGAAGCAGTAGCTTCCTGTTCGACAGCCTCTATGACAGCTCTCTGATGGCTGCTCTGAGTCCACACCAGATCAACCAATCAGACGAAGAGGAATCTGTCGGCCAGGAGGTCAGAGACGAACGCCCCCTGTCGTCAACCCAGGAGCGACGGCGCAGCGAGCTTCTCGCCAACCAGGAGGCGGAAAAGCAGGAGGCGATCCAATGGGGCGAGTCTTTCTTCAACCTGTCAGAGTGGGGTGACTCGCTGCTGGTGGGCGAACACTTTCTGGAGAGGCAGAGCGCGCTCAGACACACTGAGAGAACTCAAAAAGAGCAAGAAGCCAGCCATCATGAAGCTCAGCAACCCAACGCAGATCAACTGTCAAATTCACAATCTGAACCTGGTCAGATGCAGCCACAACCTACAACTACTACCACAACTCAAAATGAGTATGACGAGGATAAAGCCAGTAATAATCCAGACCATACACACGGAGGTGAAGAGGGTAAAAATGAGAATCAGATAGAGAAGAAAAGAAAAGAAGAGAAAGAAAAGGAAGACAAAATGAATACCGTACTATCAGATAATGCGGTTTTAAAACATCCTCATGTCCAAAATGCACCTGTAAGTACTCTTTATTGCAGTCCTGGTCTACAAGAGATCTTTGACCTCTGGCCTAGTATGTCTGACCAGCCCTGGCAAAACACTACTGTAGGCCTCACAAGCAATCACACACGCACTGCTGCTGCAGCAGAAGCTCCAAAAATACCTCAGTCCTCGATACAGGTGGGCAGAAAAAGAGGAAATCTGAACGTGCAGGTCGCTGCTGCTGAGAGTGATTCTCGAGAACCCTCCAGACATGACACTAAGAATGTAACAGAGGGACCAGGCTTTGCCGCTGACCTTATCCCACCTACTCAGGAAACGCCACCTGTCACACCAAGAATTAAACTGACCACCTTGTCTGTCCAGTCGCCTCTCATCGCTCAGCCTCTCAACCAGTCGACTCCCACCGCCCTCCTGCCAGGGAAACTGAAGTGTCCTAAAACTGGCCCAGGACACTGTGATGATCTATCAGGAGCTATCAACCACAAACGCCAGCTGGGACATAAACCCAAGACTCTACCTGAATCTGAGCAGCACACCAAAGTGAACCCCACTTCTCTTTCATACTCCACTTTAAAATCCAAACCCCTGCCACCCGCCAACCAGAACCTCAGCCCTCCCCGAGACTGCGCTTCTCCATCCTCTGCTCAGCCGAAGCCTCCCTCTGATACGGAGTCGCCCGTGACTGATGAAGGCTTCACTCTTCAGCTGTCCCAGGATGCATCGCTCTGTTCCAGCAACTCTGGGACCTTCTCCATCATAGACGTGGCAGGTGACAGGCGCCTCTTCAACACTTTCATCAATGAGTGGAAAACAAAGGATCGCTACTCTCTGGCTTTGGCCTGTGAAAAGAAGGAGCACAGACAGCAGCCTGAGGAGGAAATAGGAGGGAAACATAAGAGAGGTAACTGATATACAAAAGTGACATTAACTTGCAGTAAAATGTGATATAAATTGTTGCCAAGAATAAATCACAAGACTGATGTCATCTGTCAGTATTTGTTGTAGAGAAGTCTCATCACCTTACACCATTTAAATTCTGTATAAACAATAAAATTCTTCAGAAAATCATTCACAAAATATATCACTATCAGTATGACTGGAGGATTTACTGACATTGATAATAGTTTTACTTTTTGCAAGAAAGAAGAGGAGTCTTTAATACCTTTTTTATAATTGTGAATTTACTCAGAAGCAGATAAAGGTTACAGTATACAGCTAAGAAATTTAACATTGTTGCTGACTTTAATTGTAATTATCTCCTTTACAAAGACACATTGACATCAATTACAAGAAAAAAAACAGTTTGAAGCACATGGAAAAAGTATCAAAAGGCATTACATAAAGTCTCTGCAGTAGCATCATATTTATTTGTTTATCACATCTTTTTTGAAAAAGAAAACCTTTGATGATATGCAATTTTCCGTTACCTGCAGTGTCAGCAGCTCATCAGAAGCTCCACAGGGCTGATGGTTTCCCAGTAAGAGACAGTGAAGGACTGGTGCTGATTGGACTGTCTGTATGCTGGGGAGCAAGAGATGCATACTACATATCACTGCAGCAAGAGCAGAGCAAAGGTATTCACACACACACACATACACACATATATGCATAAATCAGCTCACACATAGTGTTCCCTTACTTCAGGCTGTCTGTTACCCCTCAGGTTTGAGCTCCAGTCTGGCCCCTCCTCCGCTGGATGATGATTTGCCAGTGAGCGAGAGGCTGGGGC
Source organism: Scomberomorus guttatus (assembly GCA_038419695.1). Lineage (NCBI taxonomy): Eukaryota > Metazoa > Chordata > Actinopteri > Scombriformes > Scombridae > Scomberomorus > Scomberomorus guttatus. The sequence goes on from CM076447.1 coordinate 17,455,103, forward strand.
AGGTGAAGGCCTGTCTGAGCAGGCCGTCAGCTGGTCATGGAGGGGGTGTGGTTGTCATGTATGACATCATCCAGGTCTACAAGACGCTAGTGCTGAGCTGTGGCATCAGCTTGGAGGGTAACTGCGAGGACCCCAAGGTGAGAGAGACAGACAGTTTATTCACATTCAGACATGCAGAAACTCACATCTTTGTAATTACTGTGGACAAAATCCTTTATTGTCTTCCTGAGAATCTTTACATTGATAAAATCTAAAAAAAAAAACAAAAAAAACAACTTGTCTCTTTGTTAAATGTTTACCGTAGGTGGCGTGCTGGTTGGTGGACCCTAGCAGTGAGGAGAGGACTCTACCCAACATGGCGACTGTCTACTGTCCTGAAGAATTAGCTCTGTTGGACGGACTTGGAAATGCACACGCACACTGTCCCCGTGTCAGGGCAGCGACCAAGAGTGTGCTCGTATACGCTGTCATGAACCATCTCACTGGCCTGCTAGAGAAAGATGGCATGCTCGGTACAAGGAGCGCACATTCCTAACAGACAATATTTCAGCAGTGATTAGAAGTGTCGTAAATATTAATGAATTTCTTTCGATGTTATTGTACGATATGTGTCAGACTCTTTCAGGAACATTGAGATGCCTTCCCAGGTATGTCTGGCTCTGCTGGAACTGAATGGAGTGGGCTTCAGTGTTAAAGAGTGCGAAAGGCAAAAACATGTGATGCAAGCCAAACTCACAGCGCTGGAATCTCAGGCTTACAACCTGGCTGGACACAGCTTCTCCCTCACCAGCATCGACGACATAGCACAGGTCTGACACCTCTCCTTCTCCATCCCAGCTGTGTTTTTGATTTAAATTGCTTAGAGGAGGGGTACATGCGCGACGGCGACAATGCATAGTAAGTAAAGTCAAACTTGTGTGTGTGCTCACGTGCATGCTGTACTTTAGATTTTGTTCTTGGAGCTCCACCTGCCTCCAAACGGTGATGTGGGTGGATCGAAAAGTAAGAAGACTCTGGGCTACACCCGGAGAGGTGGTGGCAGAGTACGACTTGGAAAGCAGTTCAGCACCACAAAGGTGAGAACAATTAAAGATATACACAAAATTATTTTTATTTTTTGACAAGTAAAATTGATACATTAGTATTTGAGAGATGAAATGTCCACTGTGTCTAAACTAAAATGAGATGATGTTGCCAGGATGTTCTGGAGAAGCTTCGACCCCTGCACCCGTTGCCAGGTGTGATTCTGGAGTGGAGGAGGATCACCAACGCTTTGACTAAAGTGGTGTTTCCCCTGCAGAGGGAGAAGCAATACCACCCGACGCTGGACATGGACAGAATATACCCCATCGCTCAGACACACACAGCCACAGGTGATACACACATCCCATGCATCATGGAGAGACACCTTCATATTCATGGGAACGTTCAATATGGGTTATATGATTTTATTTTTTTTTGCCCCCATCCCACCTGTGAAGCATGCAGTCACCCCTCTCATTCTGTTGATAGGTCGAGTGAGCTTCACTGAGCCCAACATACAGAATGTCCCCAAAGACTTTGAGATTCACATGCCCACAGTGGTGGGTGAGAGCCCACCTTCACAAGACGGCGGCAGCATGACCTCCAAAGCAGGGTAGGTCAACACTTCTTTGGATGATATTTCACTGCACCTGATCCACAGTGGGTCTCAGTGAGGACGCTCGGGGTACCTGAGGGGCTGCCTGTGTGTTCTCAGTAAAATGAAATATGCTTTATTGTCATTAAAACGTCTGTGGTTGTGGATAAATCTGCTCGAGAAACAATTAAGTAAGTTTAGTTTAAAAAATGTAGAATTGTGACACATTTGACATAATACCCAACTGCTTTAGGAACAGTGTAAATACTCTCTACACTATTAAAGTAAAATATTCTGTTTTTGAGTTGATACATGTGTACAAAATTTACAAAAATCTGCATTAAAATAATATTGTCATGAAAAAGCTTCATATGTTTGCAGCAAAGTTAATATATGAAGTGTGCTGATTAGCCTGGATACTATACACCTTATTCCCCTTTTTGTTTATTTGTAATGTCTCCACAGTCTTCCAGTCTAATATTCATAATACTCTGTATACAAAATGTACATTTATAGGGATAAGAAAATATAGGAACTGTAATACACCTGTAATACCTGTACCCACGATGTAAATCTTAAAGCCTCATAATGCACAGTATTACATGCTATGTGTGGGTGGGGATGCACGTCATTCCATAGGTTTTCTCTAAAGGTAACATGTTAAGTGTTGAGCTAACTAAAAGTAATGATAGAATGGTTTATCATAATAATCATCTCACTCTTTTGTTATAGAAAGAAGAGACGCTCCGCGGTGCCTTCAGTTCCAGCTGGAGGTGCAGAACAAGGCCCGACTTTCTCCGTCAGCATGAGACATGCCTTCGTACCTTTTTCAGGTTACTAATAGAATTGCTGTTTGTGGTTGCTCACCTCTTTCGCCTGTTACTTTGTCTCAGACTGTTGTGTCACCTTTGTTTTGTCTGTTATACTGTAGGTGGAATGATATTAGCAGCTGATTATTCTCAGCTGGAGTTAAGGGTGTTGGCTCACCTCTCCAAGGATCAACGTCTGCTGCAGGTCAGCAGCTAACAGACACACAGTGAAAAAAAACCATCATATAACAAATATCAATAAAGGAAATGATGAACAGTGTGTGTGTGTGTGTGTGTGTTGCCAGGTGCTGAATGGAGGAGCAGACGTGTTTCGCTGCATCGCTGCTGAGTGGAAGAGTGTCGACCCCGAGACTGTGAACGACAGCCTCAGACAACAGGCAAAACAGGTACAGCGAGGCAGGAAGGAGACGGTAACGTGGACACACGCATTCCCACTGGTTTGCTCACAAATCTGCATTTGTGTTTTTCAGATTTGCTACGGCATTATTTATGGAATGGGAGCCAAGTCTTTGGGGGAGCAGATGGGAGTGGAGGAGAATGATGCAGCCTGCTACATAGAGAGTTTCAAGGCCAGATACAAAGGTACAGTGTACACTACTTTGTCCCACTAATTACTGCCAGGGCCCAGGTGTATATATATATATATTTATATATTGTTTGTATTGGTGGCAGTGTTTGCATTTTCACAAGAGTTCTTCATAGTGTATTTGTTTTGCTCTCTGTTCTTTTAAATCCTGCATTTTTTTTAGCTTTTTTACTTTATACTGTTAGTTTTACTGTTAAGCACTGTAACTCTGCTTGGAAAAGTACTATATAAATAAATGTATTATTATTTCATATTCTTTTTAAAAAAATTTTTAATGTGATTTTAAAATTGCGACTATACTATACATGTGAAACTCCAAAAAGAAGACTTATGCAGTAAGTGTAAGTGAAATACTGAGAAGGTCTATTGAACAGATCAAGAGTCAAGTTAACTTCTAACCTGCCACTCAGACACATTTACGTCTTGTTTTGTGTTTCAGGGATCAACACTTTTCTCAGAGAGACGGTGAAGAACTGTATAAAGAATGGCTACGTTCAGACTCTGATGGGCCGTCGGAGATACCTACCTGGCATCACTAACACCAACACGCACATCAAAGCACATGTAAACATGCTAGTCCACCAGAACTCGGCAGAATTGATATGCAAGACGTGTGATGTGAAACCTCTGCACGATTTTTCATTTATTTCATATTTCACAGCTTTTCTGTGTCTCTCTCTCCCTCGCTGCTTCAGGCAGAGCGTCAGGCAGTGAACACAGCTGTACAGGGCTCAGCAGCAGACATTGTTAAACTTGCCACTGTGAACATCCAGAAACGACTCCGGAAAACATACCCTGCAGCTCCACTGTCTCACCAGCACACACGCTCAGGTAACACACACTTAACCATACCTTAAAGGGGACATATCAAGCTTTTTGTGATTTTCTGTTATTGTTATGTAACAGATGATGAAGATGTCAGATGCTGGTCAAAGTTCCAAAACTTGAGGTGAACTTTTTTCTACGTCGCCGATGAGCTGATGTTAGCTCATTGTGCATGCCCATAAATGGCCGTCCGCTCCATAGCCTTTTTTGTAAAGGTTTTTCCATGTGTTGTTTTTGCGTTGTCCACGCTCATATTTGAGATCAGATTTCAGCTCAAACATGTATGGATGTATTTGAGAAGTTCACATTTTGAGTAAAGAATGAGAAAAAGTAGTGAAATCCTACTATTATAGTTGTTTTTACGGCTTGTTGAAGTCTCTGGAGACGGTGGAAGTCTGGGCAGCTTCCAAGAGCTGGCCAATCAGAACAGAGTGGGCTCATCGGGAGGCCAACCTAAAACAACCTGTTTCAGAAAGAGGCTGAATTTATAAAGGGCCAGTATAAGATAAATAAGGAGTGTTTTGAACTGTAAATCATGCACAGATATTCCAGTAGAACCCCAGATTAAAAATATAGACCTGGAAATGTGCATATGTCCCCTTTAACCATCCCAGGTTCAGCACCACACGCAGACAGCGTTACTTTAAAGTTTACTGTATGTTTGATGATGTCTAACTGTGTCCCTTATACAGCCGGTCATCACCGCAGGGCTGGGACGTCTCATCTGAGAGGAGCGTACTTTATCCTGCAGCTGCATGATGAACTCATCTATGAAACCGCAGAGGAAGACCTCATACAGGTATGGGAAATATTTTCTGGATTATTATTCAGGAATTTCTTATTTATTGGCTGACCATGCAGGTTTGTCATAATTTAAGTACAGCATGGTTTGTGGTTTCACTAAAAAAAAAGAAAAAAAAAAAGAAGAGAGAACCACAGTATGATCACTTGAATAATTTTGGAATTTAGCAATGAATCTCATGCTAAATAATAGAAAAAAAAAACTTTTTGGATGGATTTTTCTCCTCAGTGCAGTATCTTTCCTACACATTCTTTAACACAAGTGAGTCTGGAAATTACTACATACATGTAATGTATATCCATCACTTATTGTCTTTGTCCTCTGACCCGTCTTTCTGTCAGGTTGCTCAAATAGTCAAGAGGGAGATGGAGTCAGCAGTCAAACTGTATGTAAAACTAAAGGCCAAAGTCAAGGTGGGACCCAGCTGGGGTAACTTGCAGGATCTCGATATATAATGTTTTAGTGCTGTGAAATCAAACACCGTGCAGTCATTGCTTAAGGTTTCTGTGATATGTAAATACAATCATTTGTACTAAGTATTTTTAAGAACTGTATGAAAAATAATGAAATGTAAGATACATCCAGTCTATAATTGTACTAAATGAGCTCCAAATGAACTTAATATTTATAGAATGTATTTATAATTATTTTTGTGTACAGTGTCAAATTACATTAAAAAAAAGACATTTCTTTTACCGGTGTCCCAATACTTGTTATTAATGAGATTTTATGTATGATGGTACCCAGTGTTATGTAATAAACTAAAACAAAATAGAGTAGTCGAGTGAGTTGGTTTTTCCTCCATTTTGAAGGCTTGTGATGCTTTTCAAACAAAGACTCTGAGCCGCTTTAGTCTTGAGGACATCCTGAAAACTCACATTTTATTGGACCATTGGTTGAGTTGTCTGTCACAAGAACATACATCATTATTGTTGTCACTCGTTAACACTGTTGTTTTACACTTATGACATTCACTGCACAAGAAGTGTTGTCAGTATGAGACATTTTCTTTGCAAAGTGAAATTTACCACCATTGTTTATTGGGAGAGAAATAAATGTGTTCAAGGAAGCATTTTGTGTGACTTCAGTCTTAGTTTGGCTACAGGCCAGAAGGTCAGATTTTAATAACACAGATGATAACCTGTTAGAGGACTGTCTCTTCAGGTGGATCTCAATAACATTAGATTTTTTTAAATGATTCTATTCAAAAGTACACTGACATTATTGCCACTATAAGCCAATGCAGACTATTTCAAATACCCTTTTCAAAACTAAGCATAAGGCAATTTACACCTCTGGATAAACACTTTTAGGATGAATTTGTTCATCGTTGATTAACAATTAACCCAGTGCACCATGACTCAGAGCTCATTAACCGGCTCAGTTTGACACAGAAACTGACAAAAATGAGTAACAAGTAAATAAATACATGTCATGGACACACATCCATAAACAAATGCAACAAATAAATCATGAACAGTTACGATTTAAAAATAAAACATTTTTAAAACAGTAGGAGTGTGATCCGAGACGTTGGTACAGTTGTTTCATGTCTGTCAAAAAAAGACTTTTTCTGTGTGTGAAACAGCCTTTCAACTCATGCAATGACTTAATCTAATGAACATATTGTTTACCCAAATGTGTTAACTGATGTCATTACCAACGTGTTTAACAAAATAGGTAAGACTAACAGTTACTAGCAGGTGGTTTTATCCATAGTGTTGAGTGCAACACACATTGGCTGCGTCACAGAGCTGCACATCCATTGAGGCCTGTAGCACACCGACCATGTATTCCACACAAGAAGACGACGAGGTACAGCAGCCACGATGTGCCGATCTGTGGAGCTATTTAAAAAAAAAAAAAAAAAAAACTGCTGCCTCTCTAAACAGTTGATGTGTGTCAGTTCTGGGAAACAGGACAATTTGAAATGTTCCCAGGAGTTGACTCGCATCAACATGCTATGAAGCACGTCAAGACTAGTGCTGCAACTAATGGTTATTTTCAGTATCGATTAATCTGTCAATTATTTTCTTTATTAATCATTTGGTTTATAAACTGGTGAAAAAGGTTGATCGTTTCCTAAAGCCCAAGGTGACGTCCACAAATGTCTTCTTTTGTCCCGACCAACAGGCCGAGGATATTTACTATCACAGAAGACTAAATAAACCAGAAAATATTCACATTTGAGAAACTGGAATCAGAGAATTTGGAGATTTTTTCTTTAAAAATGATTAATCAATTATCAAAATAGTTGGCAATTAATTTTTTTTGTTGCAGCTCTAGTTAAGACTCTGCGATGTGTGTTGCTCTTTAACTTTTGGGTAATACCCTTCCCCTGTGATATAAATGTGTTTTTATGAGGCAGTCAAAGTGATCATAAAAGAGAACAATCATCTGAAGACAACAATATTTAGTATCTTTGGTGGTTTCTCCGTTGTCCACTGACCTGTTGCACCTCTAAATTATTCAACAAATATTGGCTTGACCTGTTTCTACAAGGGGAGATGGCCCAACAACTGGCAAATTCTGTGGTTGGCAATATTTTCAAAGCCAGGGGGAGGAGAGGACAAAGATATGATGCCTACTATCTACAAATCCACTTTACTGTCCCCAACAGTCCTCCCACCACCTCCCTTAGGGCCTAGTGGATTTAAAACAGAAATGAGATGTTGGGTGTATGCAGGTTTCTGTAAACAGTTTTTAGTCAGACTCACTGCCAAAAAAAGGTTATTAATCAATTAAGGCATCGACACAGGCGGAGCTGTGCATTTCACCAGAGTAGAAAACAGAACAGAGAAAATGTATGTACACAAGTACAGTTAAGTGCTACTCAAGCAGCCTCGTGTTCCACTGGCTAGATCTGAGGCAAGAAAAACGGGGACCAGGACCGGCCTTTTCTTGCTCCATGAAGTACGGGGGAGGCTTGTGTCGGGGCCAGGAGCTTTGCCGTGTCAGATAACATCCTGGGGGAAAGCTCTTGGCCCTGGCCCAGGTTATTGGGGTACAACGGTATACATGAAAGAAGGGACGTAAGGACACAGGAGGTTTGAGGACGACGTCTAGGAAGGTGTCAGGGCGTCTCTCCGTTGCGGCTGAAGTAGTACCTGACGGGGGGGCCGGGGAGGTCCTCATCTCCGTCTGCCTCCGGAGCAAACGACACAGTGAGGTCAACATAGCGGCGGTCCACTGATGGCTTAATCAGCTTCTGCATCCTACAGAGAGTCAAAGACAAGAGGGTCCATTTTAACAGTTTAGACAAGGGGTGAATTATTTCAGTGTGAGGAAGCAAGGATAGTAAATTGGTTATTAAATTCGTTAAGAAGATAGGGTTTCTTTTAAAATAGGGTATTCTCGTTAGCTGTAGTCCAGGAAAACTCCAAACATACAAAAAGAAAGACTGACAGGGTGGTGTGGTGATAAGGAAGACCATTCATTGAATTGCAAGACACTGACTCCCTACCAGCTCAGGAGGTGCTGCTTCTTGTCACAAAAAAAAGGTCGCATCAAGAAAAAGAGCATCTCTTTCTAGGTAAAGCACTTACGTCAGTTTGAGTCTCTTTGAGTGTCCAGGCATCACAGGCACATAGAGCATCTTCACACCATGGACGACCATAGTGGGTTCAATTCCATACTTTTCCTGAAATAAAACAGCAAATCATCAACAAAATATTATTTGACAGAGATAAACTACAAAAAAACATCAAAAACCTCACGGAAAGTGCAATAATATGGTAACTGTAGGTGAACGACTAAAGCACCAACAGAGTTGGAGCAAATGTTTCTCACCCTCACTGCATTCATGAAGTCAGAGAGAGTGAAGTCCTCATGGCCAAAGATAGTCCAACAATCCCAGATGGAAAAGTAGATGTTGTCCCTGGGAAAGACATCGTGGAGCTGTCACTACATTACATTTTAATAATGAAGAAACACAGGCTAAACATGCTGCATTTGTTGAGAATTGTAATAACTGCCAAAAAATAACTGTTTCGTCAACCTTTAAGCAGAGTGAGAGAGAGTGAGATATTGTGTGTGTGAGAGTGTAACTGTACATATCCCCCTACCTGATGAGTGTCTGTTTAACCGGGGCAGGCTCAGTGAGCACCACTACAGGGATGGCCAAGTTAAAGAAGCAGTTTTTGAAAGACTCAAACCCGTAGCCTCCAACCACTTTAATCAACTCCAGGGCCACCTAAGGGGAAAAAACATCACCACTCAGCTTGATAAAGAATAAATGGAATTCATTTCAGCAAATCAAACACAGCTATGCACATTGATACCCTAATAAATCTGAGCAATCATACTGACATTATCAGCTACATGTTATTCTGAATACCTAAATTTGCTGTTCTTAAATTAAAGTGACAACTGAGTAAATATCTGTTGGTGTTTCAAAATAATTGCAGCAAGTTAAACCATCAATATACACTCACCGGCCACTTTATGAGGTACACCTCTTCAACTGCTCATTAACGCAAATATCTAATCAGCCAATCACAATGCACCAACTCAATGCATTTAGGCATGTAGACACGGTCAAGACAAGCTGCTGAAGTTCAAACCAAGCATCAGAATGGGGAAGAAAGGTGATTTAAGTGACTTTGAAGGTAGCATGGTTGTTGGTACCAGACAGGCTGGTTTGAGTATTTCAGAAACTGCTGATCTACTGGGATCTTCATGCACAACCATCTCTAGAGTTTACAGAGAGAAAAAACTGTTGATGGCAGAGGTCAGAGGAGAATGGCCAGACTGGTTCGAGCTGATAGGAAGGCAACAGTAACTCAAATAACCACTCAAATAACATAACATCTCTGAACGCACAAAGACATCTAACTTTGAAGCAGATGGCCTACAGCAGCAGAATACCACACTGGGTCCCACTCCTGTCAGCTAAGAACAGGAAACTGAGGCTACAATTCGCACGGCCTCACCTAAAGTGGACAATAGAAGACTAGAAAAACATTGCCTGGTCTGAGGAGACTCGATTTCTGCTGCAACATTCAGATGGTAGGGTCAGAATTTGGCGTAAACAACAAGAAAGCATGGACCCATCCTGCCTTATATCAACGGTTCAGGCTGGTGGTGGTATAATGGTGTGGGGGATATTTTCTTGGCACACTTTGGGCCCCTTAGTACCAATTGAGCATCAGCCTACTGGAGAATTGTTGCTGACCATGTCCATCCCTGTATGACCACAGTGTGACCATCTTCTAATGGCTACTTCCAGCAGCATAACACGTCATGTCACGAAGCTCTAACATCTCAAACTGGTTTCTTGATCATGACAATGAGTTCACCGTACTCAAATGGCCTCCACAGTCACCAGATCTCAATCCAACAGACCATCTTGGGATGAGGAACGGGAAATTTGCATCATGGATGTGCAACCAACAAATCTGCAGCAACTGCGTGATGCCATCATGTCAATATGGACCAAAATCTCTGAGGAATGTTTCCAGCACCTTGTTGAATCTATGCCACGAAGAATTCATTCTTCGTGATCCAACCCATTACTAGCAAGGTGTACCTAATAAAATGGCCGCCTGGTGAGTGTATGTCAACTTTCTTTGTGAGACAATCTCAATACATAAATGAGTATTAGTGACTGATGTGTTCTCACCAGTCCAGCCACAGCAGCTGTTGCCGTAGCAATAGCAGGGATGATCTTGCCGGCGATGCGTTTGGTCTTGAGTCTGTCAGCTGGCTCGATGGAGTACATCTTGGCTCTGAGAGCAGATGCTGATGCGACAAAGTCAATGTGGCCATTGCTGTCGTCGTCCTTTTCAAACAGCTGTGGACTCATCTGTAGCCTCTCTACAGATTGCACATGAAAGCACACACATTACCACACAGTAGTTTTACAGGATATAATGGCATAATAATGATGTACCCCTAATGATTTCAGCTTTGAATTGTAGCTGTCATCTTGAGTCTTTATTTAAAAACCAACTTATGGATCTGTTTTTCTCTGCGTACCTGGTGTGACGTCAGTAGCAATAGCCTGCTCCAGCTGTGCAATGGCCTCCCTCTCCTCTTCACTGCTTAGAGGCATCTTCATATAGTCAGGCTTCTTTGCCGTCTCATCTGTTTCTATACACTGGGGGGGACAAATCAACAACAATCCACAAGATTAGGTTTATTCTACAATCAGATAGAAATCAAGGTCCAGGGGCCAGATGCATAAAACTCTGTGTAGATTCATGTATGGTTCTGTTTTATAAATCTCAGTCATTGGAACTGGGTGCACAAGCATGAGCCTCATTTCCACATTTCCATTTCCACAATTAGGCATAAATGGATGAGGACATGCCCTGAACCATTTTCATATCAGTTCTCCGCCTGCTCCACCAGTTTACATCTGTCAATGAAACAAACGGGAAAGAAGAAGTGCCGTTTCACCGATTGTGTTGCACCGGAGAGGTTCTCCAACAGCCAGAACAGCTGTCGTTACGCGTGACAGTTACAACCGACTGTGCGGCTCTTTATAGTGTCCATATTGTTAATTCATCACATGGACCCGTAAACCACCATCAGCAGTGATATCTCAGAAAAGTAATCAATGATCAGTTTGTAGCACTCATATCTAAACTGACTTTACAAGGTGTGATACAATTAAGGATAAAATAAAAAGAATATTAACAGCAAAATAAAATGTTGACTCTTCTGTAAAATGATAAAATTAATCACACATTAATCAATGGTACATTTATAAATGTGCCTTTGGCATGTTACAGATCTGTGTAAATGCAAAAAAAAAAAAAAAAAAAAAAAAAAAAGTTTTTATATTTCATCTCCACCTCATCACATCACCCGCAGATCGCTTTAGAAAAAAAATGTGTACACCTGGTCTGAAGAATGCGTGAGGTGTGCACATTCTCACCGCACATTCTGTGTTTATAAATACCAGTTTCTGTGTGGGAAATGGTGTATGCATGGTTTTTGTGCATACGTATCGTTTATGCATCTGACCCCAGATTGATGAAGAAGCTTACTTTCTCTGAGGGCCGGTACTCGGGAATCTTGACATCAGAGAGAATCCTGGTCACCGCCTCTTCAGAGAGATCCTGAGAGGGAAGGAAAGAAAATGCAGTGAGCCTCTTTGCATAAGTGTGTTGTTTTTGTATGTGCATATATGTGTGTGTACACTAAATTACCTACCTTCTCTGAGTAAGGGATGTTATAAATCCCTGCCAAGAGCCGGGCCATGCTGACGATGAAAGTGAAGTGCCTGATGGGAAAAGGGGAGGATTTGGCGAGCTTAGAGGTGAAACATAAAATGCAAGAGGCTTAAACAGTAATAACAAGAGCAGCATACTTACAAAGTGTCTTTCAAGTCAAATTCAATAGGTGCTGGAGGTCTTTTTGGGGACTGCCAAAACAAACCTAAGGAAGAGGAGAAAGAGTTCACTAATATTCTGTGTTTTTAAGTATGTTTTATATTGTAGTCACATATATTAATTCTGTATGTGTGTTTAGTTTATGCTTACTTCCATCTTTTAACCTCGTGTCCAGGGGGAAAGAGTGCAACAGTTGTAGGGCCTACATAAAGATAACAGACATGTTATCAGTACATTGAGTCTCCTCCTTGTTTATTGAATATGTATGATGAGATGAACAATTTTTGAGACTTGTTACCTTTCTCGTAAAATATTTTTCAAATTTCAGACGAGCTACAGTGATGCATTGTTCCCACTTGCTAGGCCACCTGCTAAGCAGCTTAATGACCTGGAATGACCCCTCCAGACTTTCCCCCGCCTGCATCCTCTGTACACACACATAAAAAAAATGTATCATGAAAAACTGTTTTATTGAATGATGTATTGCATTGTTGGCATAGATTTACACAAAGGCCATGTTTAGTAAGTCAAAAACATTCATGACACACAAAGTCTTACCTGTAGCACAACTTCAGCTGAGGAGTGGGTTTGCCAGAAGGAGTTGTACATGGAGGGCTTGTGGGCAAACAAATTCTCAAACTAGACAAAAAAATTTAAAAAATGAGTACAGTACTGGACAGATACTTTCTAAAATGATAATAATGATCATTTGCTACATGGAAGAGGATTTTTGTTTGACTTTAAGGAGGCAGACCTTGTCCCTGGCCCACTGGATGGTGTGCTCTATGACAGAAGGGAAAGACTTGAGAGTGCAGAATGGGATTTCTTCTTCTGGGGGGTCTCTCTGGCAAGCACAGAGAAAAATGTATGTAGGAGAGTAAAGTATATATATTAGAGTAAAGTCTGTTCCTGTGAAGTGAACAGACTAGAAAAACGCATGAACATGCAAACTCTCACGCATACTCACATGGCTATTGTAGGACTCTGTCAAATTTGGCAAAATGATTTCTGTGTGTCCTTTAGTTCCCATGGTGCCAGAGTCCAGGAGAGGTCTCTGATTGGATACACAGCGGCTGAAAATCAAATAAATACAAATAAGTAAATATTTCATGAAATACCTTCGTAATTTCTACATTCATGTCATGAAGTATGTACTTAAAATTTTCACCGACCAGTCCACATATCTCCGAGCCTCCACGTTATCCAGCGCAGTGACCACTAGGTTCAGGCGGGAGTAGAAGGAGTCATTGTAGATCCCCTCGGTAGCCGGACACACCTTGTTGAGGTGAGCGTCCACCTGCAAGTCTGGGTTGATCTCCTGAGAGGCTTCTGCTGCTGTGGTACTCTTCGGTTTCTGAGACAGAGAAAGACAGGAAAAATGTGTGTAAGTGTGTGTATGTGTTTTGTGTTATAAAGGAGGGGGTGGGGGATATGGGTAGGGAAGATGAGTCCACACTCCTTATCTTGACCCCGATGCAGGTTTCTTTTACTGTCATTGTGGCAATTAAGTGTTTTAATATCAAGTATCTCCAAGTGCCAAGTTTGATCTTCTATTCAGATTTTCTTACATAGTACAACTGCACACTTATGTGTTGCAGAGGAAGAGCACTAATCAAGTTAGCCAGGATAAGTAAAGGCAAAGAAAGTTTTATGGAAGAGAAGTAAGAGAAGGGTGGAGAAGTGGACATCTGCTTACCTGTATATGATGTGGTCGGAAGAGAAACTGCCGATTCAGGTTAGACTTTTCTATAAGGTCTGGATCTGTGATGCACACCTGAGGATGGACAGATGCAGCGACCGCCAATAAAAATCATTACTATAATTAAAGAAATGCAGTCAAACAAAGAGGGAAGGAGTACCCACCTCTCCTGAGCTCTTGGCCAGTCCCACTCCAAGCAGGGCAAAGTTTTTCAGCATCTCACAGCCTATGGCACCACAGCCCACCTGGAAGAGAAGAAATCACAGGTGTATTTAGACATAAACATTAACAGACATCAACACATAAGGGACCTTCTAGGAGCTGGGCAATACTTACCATGAAGACCCTGAGCTTGTGTAGTTCTACACACATTGATTCACCAATGCAAGCTCGTAATCCATCATATCGATCTCCCCTGGGGAAAAACTCCTCAGCAGGCAGAGACTGAAGTGGCCGAACGACCTCGATGGCATCGAGATAAAACTTAACACAGGAGAAAGAGACGGACATAAACACAGTTACAACAGATGGAAAAAAACAGGCTGATAAAGCTAACAAAATGAATGGCTTCCATGACTGTATAACTACAGTATAAATGTAATAAAGAAGTTTCAGCTTGGGTGGGTACATTTATACAGTCAGCCCATGTTTCAGTCTGTGTGATAGATCTTCACATCACAGGATGTTTTGAAGGAGCAGACAGAAGCAGAGCTCTGACTCTGTGCTCTGTATTGAAAATAACTCTCTGATCAGAGTCACAACAGACCTGCAGCAGGAGTCCAGCTCAATGCTGAACTTTAAACTAACTTCAACTCAATGCAGACTGTGTTGGGTAAAATGTGTCCAGCTGGTCATATCAATTATGCGGTGACTTTTTCCTCACAGATCCTCACCTAACTGTGACTCACTGCCTCTACTCCTATCAACTTGTAAAAACTCATGTTTTATTTTTAGTGTTGTGCTGCTCTGATTAATTACCGCAATGTGAACATACGTCATGATCCATCAGTCACCTGAGCTGAATCCAGACGCAAGTATTTTATGTGTTGTAGCGCCTCTGCTGTTTTTCTCTGAAGGTTCTTGTTATCAGAGCACCTCTAAACTACTGAAGGTGTTCCATTTTTGAAAATGACTCCACAGCAGAGCCAACAGCAACGCTACATTCACTTACATGTGTGTTGCTGCTGTAACAAAGTCATAATGTAAATATCATGATATGATAATATCATGACAATATGCCGCTGGCCTACAGTTTAAATTTAGATTGTTTGTTTTTAGAGATGTGACCTACCCACTGCTGCAGGGGAGCAAACTTCCCTGTAATGGCCTTGAGCACTTCCTGACTGGCTAGGCCTCCTACAGCTGCTGCTAACGGAGGGAGTGTCCCCCTCGCTGTCCTCGACAGGCAGCGCACCAAGTCTGTATTCACAGGAGCCTGAGAGTAATGAGGAGAGGAAAGTCACAGAAAGATGTTAGGGTTGTCTAAAGATGTTAGTGTCTTTGCATGCAGGCAATCACCTGTCATAGAGGTTTAAGAGAATGAAAACATGAGGGATTAAAAAAAAAAGAAAAAAAAGATAAGAACTCACTTTGTTCCTGAGTGTTGCATTCACCTCCTCAGTTAGCTTCAGTAAAACCTCAGCATCCTGTACACACCTGACAGCATCAAAGTAAAAATGCTCACAATATAACACACTGAAAACCACAGTGAGGACAAATTCTATCTTCAGGAGCTGTTGGAGCAGCAGATTTGATCTTGACAGTGAAAAATATTTTATTTACCCAGTGTTGGGAAGTCTACTGTGCTGCTCCTGGAAGGTGTCCAGTGCCAACATGGCTGCATGGATCTGTAGCGGGGCCTGATGGGAGGATTTATAACAGGATTGTGAGGAAACTGCTTGGTTAAACTCAAATGATGAGGCATTTGTGAACTGGGGTCTGTATCATACAGCAAGTTTAACTTAGTAAGACAATCGTTGAGTTATCTGGCTTTACTGAGACTAACATTAGCAATCCTGGATAACCTGTTTAACAAAGCTGTCAAGCAAACCCGAGAAAAAATTAGGTATACAACTAGAACAAAAGAAGCAAAGAGATTCTACTAAGGCAGTGTTTTTGACCACATAGGGAATGGTGGCTCCATTATTCCTGAGAGCTATTTAGCTGATAGTAAGTGGGCTATTAACAAGTTATGATCCGACCCAAACTTTTCCTACTTTGGAGTAACCCATGCAGCATAATCTATGATTTTTGGTGATGCTGTTTGGAAAAATGATGCTCATGAGACTGTAAAACAAGGGATTAAGTTATAATCCCACTTTGTGATACAAACCCCAGAGAACCTGCTTTAAATTCTCACCTCTGGTTTACTGAAGTCTGGAGTCAGGACCTGAGGATCACACAGCTGTCTCTCTAATGTTTCCTGAAATCCATACATGGATAAATGCAGGGGCACACACACACACACACACAAATAATATTTTTATTTAGAAATATATGTATGCTTTTTTTGGTTGAATTGTGATATTTCTGGTTGATATGACAACTAGGTGACTTACGAATCTGAATGTCTTAGGGGATTTCACCAGGACAAAGAAACCTCCATGTGCATATATTTGTAGCTGGGATGTGTCTCCTATTGCAAAACTGTAAGGGGAAAGGACTAACACCAAAACACACACACACACACACATTTATATACGAACACAATACAAAAAAGGGACAGAAATGGCTTAGATTAGATTACTGCATTATGATGTCAGAGAATATCTCACCAAAAATATGCTTTTGGAAAACTTGAAGATATGACAAAAGTAATAGACCCAGTATGTAAAGAAAAACAGAGCATTTATTTTGCCTTATGGAAAAATTGACCGCAACTACATTCTAATTATTGTGTACATCTGTGATTTGATGAATATGCTTACTCACAGTAAATGCTCTGTAACAACCTTTGATATACTGAAACCATTATCTTCAATGTAGACATAATACCTGAAACCTGTCGTGCAGTGCCGTTGAGTTCTTTCATGCCGTTGACCTCTCTGAAGACAACACTCTGGCCTGTCTGTAGGCCATGGGGTTGGTTGTCCATGCAGGTTACCACCCCAGGATTGTCCTGAAGGGACAAGTCAAAAGGAGATTTATTCATCCTCCTTCCAATGTAACTCATTATTAAATCTGACAATTTGAAAAACTTTCAGACTACCTTAGTGATGCTTTGGATGAAAATCTCCTTGGGCTCTTCTCCTGTGGGATCTGACACCTCAAACTCTTCTCCGAAATCACAAAACACCCGCACACAGATGCCATATGCATCACAGCCAATGAACTGGCAACGACATAAGGCAGTTTGGTTGATACACAGGCGGAAGGTTTGGTTAATATTTGACTGCTTGTGTGTTCGGCATTTATAGGACATGCTTAGCTAATGCTCTGTAATGTATAACCGCTGCATGGACTGTAGACTTACTCTGATCGGTGGTCGTTGTGAGTGGCAGAACTCATTTACTCTCTTCTGTAGGCTCAATCTGGCTTCAGTCAGAATCACACACTGCGGGAGAGAGAAGAGCACACAGTCAGATATTAAAAGTCGCCTGCAGTCTTCAGCAGATGCAGATTAAAAAATAGTGTGTTTTTGAACTGAGATGATGGTGCAATTTCACTGTAGTAAACAGGTAATGCAGACAACCCATGGGCCTTTCAGTGACTAGATGCATCTTCCCTAAAAGTTTTGTCAAATTCTAACAGATGACTTGGCCAGTTATAACCTTTCAAATTTTGGCCTTTATGTGCAGCATTCCCATTGATTTACACAGAAGCTATTTTATTATTATGTCCACCTTGACATCTTGTCTCTTTTGGAAACAATTTTAACTGCTATGAATCCACGCTGACATCCCTTGTTCTCCATGAAAGAACTAACTACAAACTTTGCAGCCACCTTACAAGTCTACAGGGGTTGGGGTGAGACTGAGAGCAAGCCATTCAACTCATGGGTTGGTCATGAACCAGAGTCTGAAAAGCAATTCCTTACCTGATACTTTCTGAGAAAGCTGAGATCAGTGTTGTCATCCAGAGCAGTGGAAGACATGTCAACATGGACATAAGGGTTCAATTCTGCGACCCGAGGACACACCGCCTCCCCCCTGAGGATGGATGAGAGTGTGAGAAAAAAGAAGAAGACACTCAGATATGATATTTCAGAGTATGAATAAAGTCAGAGGTTTAGAGGAACAGCCGGGCTCTGCGGTGGACGTTACCTTGTCCTCTGACTCAACACATCCTCTTTGCGAATAAAGAAGTTGGAGCCCAGATCCCAAGTCTCACATTGCTTTGTGTCATGAAGGGTGACTGCCTGTACACACATAGAACACTATGACTGTGAGGAATCTAATTCTTAAGATACTGCAAACAAAACATGTTGGACAATCATGATATTTAATGAGCGTGCCTACCTTCACACCAGCAAGGACGATATTCTTTGCTGTGAAACCACAAAGTTGCTCAGTGTTAAATCATGGTAGGTTCATGTGAATACTATGGCATTAAATATCTTACAGGGCTCTGATGCAAGAATATGTTAGCCTACCTATCTCTATTCCCAGCCCTCCCATTCCACTGAGAAAGACTGAGGACTGGGCCATCTGGTGCATAGCATTGTCTCCCAGCACATAGCGCTGGCGGCTGCGCAGAGAGAAAGGGAGAAAAAGTATGTATGAGTAAACGTGCTACAGCAGTTTCCCCAACCTGGGGACTGGTGTAAAGGTAAGGTAAATCTGAGGAGGGCTGCAACTAACAATCTTTTTCATCATCGATTAATCTGCCAATTATTTTCTCAATGAATTGATCATTTTGTCAATAAAATGTTAATGTCCTCAATTTGTTATTTTTGTCTGACCAACAGCCCAAAACCCAAAATCTTTTAATTTACTGTCACATTTGACAAATAACATTTCAGAAGCTGAAACTAGAGAATATTTGGCCTTTTTGCTTGAAAAATGACAGAAACGATGATGCGATCATCAAAATAGTTGCAGATTAATTTTCTGTCGATCGATTAATTGTTGCAGCTCTAAAGCTGAGGGGTCACAAGATGATTGCTAGATAAAGTTAGGATTATTGTTTGAACATTTCTTTTATCTTTACTTATTGTTACTGGTGAAATATTGGAGAGTTTTAGCTCTTTGTGGCTTTAAAAATATTTAAATCACTCTTTGCCTTAAGCATAGAACAGTGAAAGAGGTTTTCCTCGCTGTAATCATTCCTCCTGTTCATACTGACTATTTAAAAGTACCTCTTCAAATGTGCTTTCAATGTAAATGATGGAGGCCAAAATCCACAGTGTGTCCACAGTCATTCTGTGCAAAAATGCATTTAAAAGTTTATCAGAAGCTTATATGAGGCTTCAGCAGTCTGAGTTAGTCATATCAAGTGGATATCTGCCACATTTACAGTCTTTTTAGCATCAAATTCCCTCTTTGTGTTTCCTCGGACAGTGTTTTCCTGTTGAGCTGCGGTGGAAGTATAGTAACAAAAAGAGGGACTTTACCACTAAAAAAGACTAATATTGAAAGATATCTACTTGATTTGACTAATTTGGACAGCTGCAGCTTAATATTAGCTTCAGATAAACTTTGAAATACATTTTTGCACAGAAGGAGGACTGTGGATTTTGCCCCCCTTCACTTACATTGGAAGTGCATCATGAAGGGATCTTCTAATGGTCAGTATGAACAGGAGGAATAATTATGTAAAACAAAACAAAAGAAAAAAAAGTTTCAATGTTCATTTGGGCTGTTTTTTTTTTAAAGACATGAACCTGTCCTTTAAGGTCAGAGGTCTGGAACAATAGAATTAGGAATGTTCCAGCCAGGTTTTTGCTAAAATTACATTAAAAACATTTTACAACTAATATTACTGCCTATATTAAAGATCTTTGTGAATTAAATTTCACTTTTAAATACCTTCGAAGGCCTTTTTTGGAGGAAAACTAAATCAATGCTTTTTTAAAGACTTTTCAAGACCTGAAAATAACCTGACCAAGTGCAATAACTGAATTTATTATTGTGCAAAGTATAGCACTGTCATTTACTGTCTTAACTGTTGTGGAACCTGGTGTTTCAATGACAGTGTGTTATAGAAAGACTTAGAAAGACAGATTTACCTGTACAGAGAGTCGTCAATCTCCATCGAGTCTGCAGCCATGCTGGGAGGGGAGGAGGGGAATTTAACTGTTTGAGATATAACGACCCTACCTGGAAAGACATACAAAAAGTGCACACCGTGGTTAAATAAGCTATAACACTTTTTTGATTTGTTATCGGTAATAATTAAAAGACAACGCCCTGCTGTGCTGTGGCTAAACGGCTAACTAACTGTGGTTGTCAGTTAATGTTGTTGACCTGGCAACAGTCAGGCAAGGTAACCAAGGTAAAGTAACTGATTAAGTGGCGTGTAATCTACTAATTACAAAAACGACTTTAATTAATAATAAGCGTATCTTGTTAGCTCACACAATAACCCCGGCTGTTTTCATGAAGCTGCAGAGGAAAGCTCTACGTTAGCAGCTACAGCTACAGCTAGCATTGAGTGCCACTGCCTGGTGCCGGTGGCGACGACACTTGTCATAAACTCGTTTTTAAAGTTATGACACACACGTTAGGCAACAGGTGATTCCACAGATAAGACAGCTATTTTAAGAGTTATAATTCTAACGAGTAATGTGGACATTTTTTGTTAATATTGTTAAAATAAGGCAAAAAAGCATACGTATCGACCTGTCAGTATGCGCGACAAGCTGTAGCGAATGAATGGCTGTGACTGGTTAAAAACTTGGAGTGGTTCCGGGTTACCACGATCACATGATCAAGGTCATCCAATAGTTTCACATTACTGTTGAGTACTATATTTGAGATATAGTACACATTTGGAAGTACTGTATTTTGGATTGAATCATAGGCTTTTCTAAGGAGAAAACAACCTTAAAGGACGGGTTCACAATTTTTCAAGTCTGTCTTGGTGCCCATATGAACATTGAAACTGCTTTTTCTTGCTGTAATCATCCCTCTTGTTCATACTGAGCATTAGAAGATCCCTTCATAATGCACTTACAGTGTAAGTGATGAGGGACAAAATCCACAGTCCTCCTTCTGTGCAAAAATGTATTTTTTTTTTCTGAAGCTATTACAAAGCTTCACCTGTCCAAATATCTTTCAATGTTACAGTCTTTTTAGTGCCAAAGTCCCTCTCTTGAACACTGTCTGAGGAAACACAAAGAGGGAATTTGATGCTAAAAAGACTGTAAATGTGGCAGCTGTCTATGTGATATGACTAACTCAGACTGTTCAAGGCTCATATAAACTTCAGATAAACTATTAAATGCATTTTTGCACAAAATGACTGTGTGGACACACTGTGGATTTTGGCCTCCATCACTTACATTGAAAGCACATTTGAAGGGGATCTTTTAATATCCAGTATGAACAGGAGGAATGATTACAGTGAGGAAAACCTCTTTCAGTGTTCATATGGACACCTGACTGTCGTTTTAAGACAGACTTGGAAAAATTGTGAACCTATCATTTAATGTTGAGTACAATATTTGGGATATAGTACACGTTTGGAAGTATTCTGGAAATGAATTGAAGGATTTTCTAAGGACAAAACAACCTTAAAGGTCAATCTAAAAACAGGATATTCTCCTCTAATTTCTTTATTCAAATATTTTTTAAAGGATTTATACATACAAATACCAATCAGCAAGCAAACCATTACCACAGGCCTATACCATACATAAAAACACCTTAATATCATGGAAAAATAAAAGAAAAAAGCGATTCTAATGTACATATTAATGACACTAATGCAGATTTGTCCGGTTTGAAAATAGGAGAGAAAAGGTGGCAAGATCTTCTTCCATCTGGAGATAATCGGTCATGGAGAAAACAATATCTATACTCTTTTAATATTAATACAGACAATGAAATTTGTTTAGTTATCAAGTTACATATCTTAATAGAATGGTATTTTATTGATTAAACTAAATTATTTGTATGTGTATCTATGTGCACCTGTGCTGAATATCAGTGCTCCACTGTTTCACTGACTTGTGACTACATGTAGCATTTGAAAAGCAATATAGCATTGTATGGCACTGAGTAGAATTGGATCAAGAGAGAGTGCTGAACCGGTGCCAGCCAGAGAGTTGGAACAGACAATACAAAACAGTTTTTGGGACCTTCACTGTTTAAAGAAACAAAGGTCAATAGCCAAGTGAAACATTTACATCCTACTGGCCCATTTTGGGTGATGATCTAAGGAAAACACAAGTCTAGCGCTGTCTTTATTAAATTTGTATAAAACTCATGTCTGTGAATTTGTGTGACTAAGAGAGTGGACAAGAAACAGTGTGTGTGTCTTTATTAGGTTTATGTATCTGTGATCTAAATCCCACTTAGTCTGAAGCATAATCGGTCTCTTTAATCGGTAATTTGGCTTAATCCTGAAACTGCAGACAGATTGATTCAGTTATTTTGTGATTCATTTGCCTGGACACAGTATCCCTCAACTTCAGACCTCAGACACCCTCCCTCTAATCATATTGGTCAAAGACAGACACAGGAACCTCCCCCTGAACTGGAGCCAAAATCATGCACATGCACACAACAGACTCTGAACTCCAAAGTACCACTTTCATCTCTCGGACACCTGCCCACTGATTTACTCTCCCTTGGCAATGTGGTGCAGTCGTATGGCACTGCGTCGGCTCCAGCAGGTCGCTGTTACTTCTTTGAATATCACTGGGGGGCTAACAAGCACCGTGCAGAGGGAGATGTCAACCCTGCCGCGGGTATATGTCACCCGACAGATCCCCCCCGACGGCCTGAAGATCCTCCGTGAATCTGGACAGTGAGTCATGGTCTCCTGATAAGTTGCTTAAAATGTATGATTTTTATATAGAACATCCTGTATGACCAATTTATTGAAAAACATAGCTGATTTGACTCATACTTTTCTGAATTTTAAAAGTCTGCTTTCTAAAGTTCATCATTTACTTTTGAGTAAACAGGAAGGCTGATGTTTGTCCCCAGGTTGGTCAGATAAGACTGGTTTAGCCTGAAGGGTATTCCCCCACAGCAGAGCTGTGAAGGCCTACAGTATATATGATATAGCTTGAGATCTTTTAACTATATTAAGGATCCTCTATATATCTGAGAGGCTCCTCTTTGGTCCACTGTGCAGTCTCTTATTGTGTATTTTTGTATGATTTATATGTATTTTTTGTAATGAATTAATTTCCCTCTTTGAATAATAAAGAAAAATGGGATTTGATTAGGATCTTCAGTCATGGTCTCTGTTTTCCCAGGGTGCAGTTTGAGCTGTGGGACTCAGATGACGTCCCTGTGCCCAGGAAGGAGCTGCTTCAGAAGGTCAAAGGTGTTGATGGCCTGGTCTGTGTGCTGACAGAGAAGATTGATGCAGAATTGTTGGACGCTGCAGGTCTGAAGACAGCCCTTGAGTTCGCTGAATGATCTGAATACAGTAAACAACCTCTCAAACATATGTGTATGTATGTGTTGTGTTATAATCCTGCAGGTCCAAACCTGAAGGTCCTCAGTACCATGTCTGTGGGTTTTGACCATCTTACTTTAGAGGAGCTGAAGAAAAGGTGATTCCGATCTTACTTGTTCCTTACAGCCACTGTTTTTAGGACTTGAAAAATTCAGTTCCTAATATTGTATTGGATGTCTGTGTGTGTTTCTCCCCAGAGGGATCCGTGTGGGTTATACCCCTGACGTTCTGACAGATGCTGTGGCTGAGCTGACTGTGGCTCTGCTGCTCACAACCTCCAGGAGGCTCATAGAGGCCACACATGAGGCCAAGACGTAATGTTACACACACACACACACACACACACATGCACACAGTCAAATGCTCTTTAACATCTAAGAACATAGGTTGTGTTTTGTCAGACTCTCTTTATGTCTTTCTGTTTCTCTTGCCCACAGTGGTGGCTGGGGCACATGGAGGACTCTGTGGCTGTGTGGACATGAGTTGGCTAACAGCACAGTGGGTATCCTGGGCCTGGGGAGGATCGGTGAGCATATTTGAAACACTGCACACTATACATGCACATTAGCCTTTCCTTAACTGCCATTTCTGTAAATTTGTTACCTCTTACAATAGTGTGTTTGTGCTCTAAGGTGTGGCTATCGCTGAGCGTCTGGCACCTTTTAAAGTAAAGAAGTTCATCTACACAGACACGGCCCCGAGGCCTGATCTGGCCAGTGCCATCAACGCAGAATATGGTACGAATCAGATTCATGTCACATGCCAGCATTTTATTCTGTTACAACTTGTGCACAAAGGTTTCAATTTCAACAAGGCGGATGATGGGGATTTAGTGTGCTAGCTAATTAAAAGCAAACGTCATTTAATCTCCTTTGACCTTTCAATCCTGATCTCAGTCAAAGATACTCTTGAAATGTTTAAAAAATACTATAAATATAAGGGAATGAAATTGGTTCAAAGGAGAAGTTTCAGTCAGCCGTTTCCTGTCATGCCATGTGATGATATCAATGAGCCTCTCTCTTAATCTAGTCTCTATGGATGAGCTGGCAAAGCAGTCAGATTTCCTGGCTGTGTGCTGTGCTTTAACACCAGAGACAAAGGAGATCTGCAACAAGGACCTCTTCTCCAAGATGAAAAAAACCTCCATCTTCATCAACACAAGCAGGTACTCCCAACTAAAACCAACACACAGTGCTCTCACAATGCGTTAGTTCATGTCTCAGTACTTTTTACGTAATCCTTTTTAAGAAAATACTTGACTATGAATAGTAGGTCCTGGTGTGAGCTACAGTAGCCGTGCTTTTCCTGTGTCTCTCTATCACTCTGGTCTCTCTGTTGTTTCAGAGGTGGTGTGGTGAACCAGGAAGACTTGTATGAGGCTCTATCCACGGGACAGATTGCAGGTGCCGGACTCGATGTCACTGTCCCCGAGCCCCTGCCCACCAACCACCCACTGTTTACCCTCAAAAACTGTGGTGAGTCTGCCAGACATCAACCTAAACCCAGTTACAGCTTTAAAGGATGAGGCTGGTGATATTCTGTATTTTAACATTGTCAGCAAATTCCATGAAAAGACTGAAACCAACAATGTGTTAGTTTGTGTCTCAATACTTTTTGACTTCCTCAGCTTGTCTTTCGATCTCAGTCCCAAGAGTATTGGTTCCTATTGAAGGTCACAAATATATATTTTTATTTAAAAAAAAATTTTTGTTTTTGTTTTGTATTATCAGTTGCTGCTCTGAGTATTTCCAGCAGCAGGACAGTGTATGTGGGATTGAGACTGTGGTAGGAACATGTCAACCGGTGTGGCTCATGGATAAGTTTTGAATAGTTTTAAGACAACAATCGAGGTCTACGGCACAGAGGAATGAGTTATATCAGGCTTTGGCCACTCATACAAACACTTTTTAGTTGGATCAATTCATTGTTGGTTTAGGTTTTGATTTCTGAGATTAAGAAAAACACAGAACATCAACTGATTTATCCTTAAACTGCCTTGATATTTTTTAAGTAACATATTTATTCCATTTCAGAATCAGCATGTTCAACTCTCATGGCCTATCACTTGTCTTATGTTCCCTCTTTCCACAGTGATTCTACCCCATATTGCTAGTGCCTCCTATACTACCCGTAATGCTATGTCTGCCCTGGCAGCAAACAACCTCCTGCTTGGCCTGCAGGGTAAACCAATGATCAAAGAGCTCAAGCTGTGAGGGGGAACTGGCTGAATACTGGACCATCAGTTCAACTCACGTACCAAATTGCTTTTCTTTAGAGGATTGGGATAAAACTTTTCATTTTTAATGGTATGTTTCCTTATTTCTGACTCTTCAGTCAACTCAACATCAATAACAATATTCAATTCTGTCTTATTCCTGTATAATCTCTATGCTACCTCATAAAAAATGTTACCAGCAACAAAACTGAACTTCATTGTCTTTTTAATCAGTCTATACAACAATTGAATATACTATACAATCTTCATAGCCTTCAACAGTAAAGAGACAAACATTTAGTCCTCTTGTGGTTACAATATGTTAGTTATACAAAACAGAAAACAGAAAACAACACAGAAATCTTTCAGTTTTGGCATTATATCATCAAAAGCCCAGCTTTTCAAGCTACAAGGCGCAAGGCAGTGACTTTAATCGTCAATTTAGGCCTTCTATATACTTTTCAAAAATGTTGTCATATTTGAACAGGGGTAATACAGTGCATTTTTCAGAGTTTCACATTAACTAGAAGACAGCACCATGATAATTCTTAACAGGCCACTGTGTGAGACAGGGAAGCCATTTTGGAGGATTACATCTCAAAAGGATATCACAGCTCCATAATGAGAGAGGAAGCTGAATGAGAGTAGGCAACACAGAGGAACAGAAAGATTTGAGGTTTCACCTTCAGTTGCAGAGCTTTAACGACTCTACTGTTAATTACTTGTGAACAAGGGCAAACAGGTTAGCTTATGTTTACAGGGAGAACATCTCACAAGGCAATTATTCTTCTATGAAGTAAAAAGTCAAGATTATCCATTAACATGTGTGTCAAATAAATCCGTCATTTTGTACAGACTAACAGTGTAATGACTCTACAGTACAATAAGGTGCCGACTATGTAAGCAATGACCATGTGATTCTCATTGACAGTGTTAGGTGACACAATACAGCAAGCAATTAAAGTATACAAAAAGGCAAACATGTATTTACAGTGTTACTTTTTTCATTTTGGTTCACTTAAACAAAACTTTACGACACTGCATGAACACTGATTTCAATTAACCAACTGTCTACTAATGAAGCTGCTCTTCTTTACAACCTGCAGTTGATCAGGCATCCCAAACTGGGTTGATGTAAAATTCCTTCATATGCTGGATCTGCTCTTTTTTTTTTTTTAATAAACTGCAAATTTGGATTCCTTCTCAGCACGTTTGTTTTTTATGAGCCTTGCAGAACAGTCAAAAGTATTCACAGACAGCAGATACAAAAAAAGAAATTAAAAAATGACAAGAAATCCTTCATTATTTTTTTTAAAATTGTGAAACATGAACATGTGAAATGTTTCTCTAAAATTCAATGACATATCTGTTCAATGATTCATCTGCTGAGAGGAACAAAATACTAAAACTGTTGGCTTGCATACCCTTGAGAGCTGCTAGAGTTGGACAATTGCAATACAGCAATGTTTTCACATAGTTCAACATTCCAGTAAACATATTGGTTATACAAAAAATGATTTGTCTAAGTGCTTTTGTAACAGATGCAACATTAGATGTACAAGACACATGTATAAAGCACTGATATCAAGTATTTCAAACTTATACACAATGTTTACTTCTTTGAGTTGTTTAGTCTCCGCTCCAAGAGAAAAATGCCGCCAACCACAAATGTGCAATATTTACATTTCTGAAGCACTTTTCAACACACGCTGAACCTCAACCAGCTGTAGACAGTTTTTTGCCTCTCAGCACGACTTCATTGCCCTTTCTTTCAAAGGTCTTTTTATTGATTGTCAATAAAGAATAGAACTGTCACTGAACAGGGAAAGGAATTTTTCTCTTTTCTGAACAACACTCACCCGTGTCGCAACCCATCCATCTACCAAAACAAAAACAACAGCTGACCACAGAAGATATATTGTAATTATGGATAAATTATAGACGACTTCCTTGCCCTTTAAACACACACACATGCACACACACGCACACACACTATACACAGACGGTCAGTAAACTTGTTGGCCACAGCTGAAGTTTTTGTGGGCATTCCCAGTCAATAACCACTGAGAAGTCGCTTTAATGCCATATCTTCTACACATAAAAACCTAAACAAATTGCAAGTTTTGCACATCATGACACTTAATAAGGTGCAGTTACAATGCATTTTCCTGTGTTATGTTGCACGACATTATACTGCAATGTTATATCAATATTAGTTTTCTCAACAAGGGACTTCAAGGCCAAGTCAATGCAGATTTTGTTTCTGCTGTTAATACAAAGAATGATGCAAAAACTGACTCATTGCTCATTTTTTGACTTCCTTAAACAATGGGACTTCCTTCTAAGGTTAACAGCTCTGCCTGGCAAACACTAATTGGGCAAGAGCATGAAAGAGCAATTCAAAGTTTCCCATTTATCCAATACTTGTACTTACAAACTACAGGTATAAATGTATCAAAAGCAAGACATTTATTCCCATAGTCACGTGAAGTGAGATGGTCCCGTAAGTGCAAACTGAATTATTTTACATATTCTCAACTCTGAGTTTAGCAACACAGCCAATGATGGTAATTCATAGGTGGTTGGACTGAAAGGCAACTTAAGAGGTCAAATATCTCACAACAATTTGACTTTACTTGATTTAGTGGTTGAATATGCGTGAATATCTATAATCAGCTACTGAGAAATGTTGAACTCATTTTTTGGGTTGCTCCTGTCCTGGTTAACAATGCCTCTACTTTTTTTTTTTACTTCAGTAAATATAACAATCACGTATATGTCACCTGGCTAGTTCATCACATTGTCACTGGGCCTGTCTCACAGGATAGAGGCTGTACTTCAATATATCTGGCACCCATATCTGAATTACTTTATGTATTTGACTACCCTTGCACAGAACAAGGCACAGCCAGTATGCACAGTTAGGATGAATCAACAGTCTGATGTGAGATGCTGCTACATGTTTTCCAAACGTGCAAAGAAAAATCTACAAATAAGCACAATATTTTACATGTTATCTGCAGCTGCCATTATCTGCAAACACTCAGATTGAGTATTAAAATGACTGAAGCAAATTCGCTTCCATGACGACAAACTATACATACCTCAACGGATCTAAATTTCACTTCACTTGTTAAAAACACAATATAGCCAACAGCGCAGCAGCTTTAAAAGCCGAGCCTCGACTGGACCCGGTCACACTGTGCAAAGTCCAAGGGCAGCATGTGCCGACACTACTGGAAAATCCGCATAATACTACATGATACTAAAGGAGAGTATACAGTGTCTATCTGTGGTACTCTATAATGAATCCACAGCAATAATAAATGAGGCGTTTTTGTCCTACATCTCTATAATCTTGGCATAAGCAAAATGTGTTTACAATAACTTTCATTGACTTGATGGTGTGTGTATCTCCTAGAAAAGAATCTGTATGATTACATTATCATCCCTGTCTTTGGTCTGTGATCAGGACTGATTAGTTTGGACCGAATAGCTGCTCCAACACAACTTCAGAAAAATCAAAACACTTTTGGGACTTTAAGTCAGGGAAAACTGGCAAACAATAATCCAGTATAATTGGATTCAGCCTATCACTGATTCCCTGTATATTCATCCTTTCACCCCACTTGGTCCTACAGCAGGGCGTTGGACATGTTACTGTTCTGCCAGCGCAGACAGGTGGTCTTGGAATGCTTGTACAGGTGAGAGGACTGGCTGAAGCGCTTTCCACACTTGAGACACGCATAGGGCTTCTCTCCTGTGTGGACGCGGATGTGTTTCTTGCAGTCTGTCAGGGTGAGGAAGGTTTTGCAGCAGATTTTACAGGCATATTTCCGAGCTCCCTCGACCACCAAGACATTGTGCTCCGACAGAGCCTTCTTGCACTTGGATAGGACGTCTGCTGAAGCTCGGGTCAGGTGAGGGGGGAGGGAGGTGGGCCTGCCACTGTTCATCTCATACCCACCGCTCTCGTTGAGGAGCAGGGGACTTGCCAGACTTGACGAGGAAGAGGCGGCATCCTGGAGAACACCACCTACTCCTTCTTCTCCTCCCATGCCGCCAGTCATTTTTGGAGCAATACGTCTGTAGCCTGGATAACCCAGAGCGGTGGCGGTAGCTCCACCGGCTCCTCGTGAGGGTCGACCCAGCGAGTGCAGCCCCAGACTGGAGCGCTGGAAGTCCAAACCAAATGGATCTACCCCCCCACTTCCCCCACTTCCTCTGGGGTTCGCCAAACCATCATGCAGTGGGCGAAGGAACAGAGAATCAGCCTGCAGGTTATCTCCAAAACCGTTGCGACTCTCGCCACTGTGTGGACCTGACTGCAGAAGAGAGGAAGATGCAGAACCAGGCGGCTCAGCAGCTTCCTGTCTCAGCAGGAAGTGATGTGCGACTGCATCGCCTGTTGTTGTGTTAGGGAGGTCATCCTCTCCACCAATCAACCCTGCATCACCACTCCCAAAATCCTTAGGGCCGAGGAAGCTAGAAATACTGAAACCGGGTTTGCTGTTCAATCCGTTATTACACCCAAAACCTCCTCCGACTCCGCCGCCTCCTCCCATGCTACTTTTAAGGAGGAGCTGGGAGCTGGGCTGCAGAAGAGAGTCAGAACTGGGCTGGGTTTCAGAGGTGAAGCTGCGGTCGCTGCTCTCCGGGCTCAGCTCCACCTTCTCCTCCTCCTGACCCCCGGGCTCAGCCGGGTCACTGCCTTCAGCCTGTGATGTCACGTCGCTGATTTCGTCGGTTGGCTCAGGTGAGCTTAGCGGCTCTCGTTTAACCACCACCTGTGTAGAGCAAGGGAGAAGTGATTAGACTAAACTAGAGCAGAGTGTTTTGCGTGTGCATGATGTATAAAATGATTTTGTGAAGATCAGACAATGAGAGTTAGTTACTTTGCCACAAACAAGAAATCAAGCCACAACTTTACCTTCTGTTCTTCGGCCTCCTCCTCCTCTGTTCCTGATTTGATCTTAACCCCTGCCCTGTTGTCCTGGTGGTCCCTGTCTTCCATGTCCTCCTCCTTGCCCACCCCTCCCTGCATTCTCCCCAAGTCCTCCCCCTCACAGTGCCCACTGTCGGACTGGCTGGGCATTTGAGGGTCATCTTGGGACACACCTACTCGGCCAGTAATTGCAGTATCCAATTTGATTTCATCCCCCATCTTGTGGGAGTCCGGGGAGAGCAGTGCTCCTTCCTCTCGCTCTGCATTCACTCCATCTTCTCCTAACAACCCCAGGTTAGGAGCAGAGGGGCGCTGCCTCTGCCTGGGTCTCTCCTCTGACAGGCCCAGCGCCATAGAGGGCTTACGTTTATGGAAGCGTCGGATAGGGAAGGAGGCTCTCTGCTCCACCGTTCTACTGCCAACGACATTTCCCACCCCATCCTCCTCCATTCCACCTAAAGCAGAGCTCACCAAGCTGAGCCCCAGCTGCTGCAGCATGAAGGAGCGCTGCAACTTCGACGTAGCAGCATTTGCTGCGAGATTGGCGTTAGCGGCTAGAGTAGGGTTCACTGCTAACTCTGCTACTTGCTGCTGCTGTCTGTGCCTCTGCTGCTCCTGCTGCGGGTGGTGGTGAGTGGGTCTGTCAGATGAGGGGGACATAGGCAGCGTGCGCGTGGTCAGGTAGTGTTTACAGGCCTTGACCACATTGTTGAGGTGCAGGTGCGAGGCTGCAAGGAGGATGTCCATCACATTGCTCTCTCCCAGCATCAGTGTTGAGGTGTACATCATGTCCACCAGAGCAGCAAAAGCTTCAGCTGTCACCACCTGCAAACACACACACAATATTTGAAACAGTAGCAAGACAGATTTTAAGACATGTCAGTAGTTTTCACTGAAAGATTACCACTTCGATTATTATCTGAAGTTGAACATAATCATCATCACACTCTTCCCCATGGATTATCATCATCCTTGCCCTCTTTTACACAACATCATTAAGATCCCAACCTCGCTGTCCAGCTGGATCATATTCATGCTGGCATCTCCCTCTGCGACGGTGAACAGGGCTCTGAAGTGGGTGCTGCAGGCTGCCAGCACTGAGCGGTGGGCCTTGAAGTGTCGGCTGCCGACCACGATTACACAGTCACACAGCTGACCGTGGACACGCTGATAGTTTAGCTGCTGGAAGATCTGCTCAAAGTGGCCCGGGAAATCCATGGCCCTAAAGACAGAAGCAGGCAGAGGGTAAAGGGGGTTTGGATGAGGATGGGTAAATAAAGGCGGTGGACAAAATCAAATGACGGTAAAGCTTAATTGATTAGTCAATCAAAACAACATTCATCTACAATAGTTTTGATCACTGAATACTAATTTATTCAATGATCAAAACTGTCTTTGTCAAGCTAAAACTATTAAACATTTGCTGCTTACACTGTTTTGTGTTGCTTAAAAGTGAATATCTTTTGAGTTTTGGGCTGTTGGTTAAGCAAAACAAGCCATTTAAAGCACAGAGCAAGATTTGAATTTGCTGACATTTTAAAGACTTGATAATCAATCAGTTCATCTAGTAACTATCAGATTAACAGATAATTAAAATAATTGGTAGTTGCAGCCCTACACATTTTTAAGATAACGGAGGCTTAAAATTAGGGCAGGGACTATGATGAGGACTCTATGAAGACATATATAGATAGAAAGGTGTGCTTGAAAACAGGGTTTTGTGTCTGTAACCTTAGCTTTGTGAACTTGCACATGTATGTGTTGTTAGGTAGGCGTGGAGTAAGGGTGCGGTTTAAGTGAGTCTTCATGTGGTCATTTTGTATTTCAAGTTATTTTGGACAAAACAACCAAAAGCAGTACTGTTTTTAGTGGAGTGTAAGGAAGAAACATAAGAAAATCTAGTGGAATTATTAATTAATGTTCATCAAGAGCCGTTTTTCCTGTGGGCTCTCCCCACTACAGAGTAAAAATATACTGTCAACTTATGCATAAAACATATAATTAACGCTACAACTGTATTTTTTTACACAATAGCTGCAGAGTACAGTCGCCAAGTGCTCTCGTTGTAATCACCTTAAAATGGTTACTGAATAGCTAGCCAGTAAGTCAAAGTGCACTGGCTAACATTGGACCAGTTAGCTATATTGACAACTTAGCGACATAGCAAACATAGCATCCTGTTATGACAGTCATTTCAAAGAGCCAGTTTTAACTCACGTTACTTTGAATTTTTTTCCGAAAGCGCAGGTAGGAAGAAGCAGAGCAGGGCCCTGGCCACAAACTGACAAGGCTAAAGTTAGCTGGCTAGAGACCAGCAAATTGCTTGTTAGCTGTTGAACAGAAGCAGTCGCATACGGTCAACTGGACGGGCCGGTTCTCTAAATCAAAGTTGCTTTCTTCCATCAATTGTAGCTATTGCTTGCTAACATGTCTGCAGCTACGCTCCACGTTCCCCCGGGGGGTCAGTCTGTGGGCTGTGGGGGCGAAAAAGCAGCCAGTGATGGGTCTTCACCAACGGTAAGTTAACTGTTTCTTTTCAACAGCGAAGCAAGCTGTTAGTTTCGCCCCCCAAGGAACAAGTTAACGATAAAAAAACGTTGATAAGACAGATACCGACTGTCAAAAATATCCCGGAACAACGTTCATGTGTTGTAATTTCTAATAATGTACCCCCCTCAGACGGGTTTTTCCAGCCAGACTCACAGGGTGGCGCTGTGCTTCCTTTCCATATCCATGACCTCGCCGGGGTGAAAGACAGCAGTTCTGCTGTCCAGCCACACGGTGTCGCTGCTGCAACCTCACAGCCAATGTGTACAAAGATCATAGTCAATGGCAACTCACCTGTTTTTCATCAGAGCTCAGCAGAAACTCATCTATTAACTGTCTTCTCATATATGTTATACATTTATTTTATGATCGCCCGTCATCAACTAAGTTTTGGACCGATATACAGGAATTTATTTTCAATAAAACTGTAACAAAATGTGTGTAACAATAACTGTTTTACTGAATATTATTTTATTATATTATTTACAGCATTTTAATGAGTCAGCCTATGTCCTCTACTAATATACATTGATTGTTGATATAATTTAGTTTATAGGTTCTTTTAGACTGAAGAAAAAAGTTGATTCATCGAGTCAAAGTGAGAGTGAACATGAAAAAGAAACCTACATGGTTGGAATGAAGATTTGGGCTTTGAAAGAAGGTGTTGGATATGGAGCTTTATCAGAAAAGGACATTGTGACAAGATGGGTTAAGAATGAAGTGGACAAAGTTAAACTGATCAACAATAAACACTCTGGCTTGAGAGTCGTCGAGTGTATGTCAAAGACACAGATGGAAAAAATCTGGATAAGTACCCAGTGACGTGTTTTCCAGTTAGCAAGAAGGCTCCAATAAAAGGTGTTGTTGATGGAGTCGCACGCAGAGCAGATGCAAGGAGATTTAAAGAGCATAAAGGGGTGACAGACTGTTATAGCATGAAAAGGTGTGATGAAGTAGTTAATGAAAAGTATGAAACTAAATCTTATGCTTCACTTTTCTTTGGAGTACTTGCCTGAGGGAGTGTTCTTGGATCATGTGTCATACCCATTAAGGTAGTAAATTACCAAACCTTTGCAGTGTAAGAATTGTTGGAAGTTTGGTCATAGTTTGTTTATATGAGTTTACATCATGTGGTAAATGTGAGACGAATGATTTTGAAAGAGACTGTGGAAAAAATCCAAAAAGTCTTTGCAAATGGAATCATGCAGCGTGGGAGGATAGCTGTCCAAACAGAGTGAGAGAGGCTGAAACAATCTGGAAAAAAAACACTTAAGCACGAGAAGTTACGGAAAAAAAATATTGTGATGTGAGACAAGAAACTAATGAATATAAGTTAGCCAGAAAACATAAGTTTTTTTTGTAAGGATCAGGGGAGGTTTTTGGCCTAAAAAGAAAACAAGAGGAGATCATTATAGATGCAGCAAGGAGATTGCTGGGTATTGTGGGAGTTTCTGGAGAAGTTGTGCAGCAGCTGTTGAGAAAAGCTTTTAGTGTTAGAAGTTATAGCTGAGTGGGAAGGGGTTATTATTTTAATGAGTAAACCCAATGTTCTCCACAAATTTACATGGATTGTTAATAGAATTTAGTTTATAGATTCTTTTAGACTGAATGGAGCATGTACATGATTGTGTTATGAGGTTTGTTTTGGCTTCAATACATTTATAGTTGTTTGATGAGACCCCTGAACAATCATAACATATTTGTTGTTTCATGTGTTTGTTTTCTTGGTATATATATATATATATATATATATATATATATATATATATATATATATATATATATATATATATTACCATTATTGTGGATATATTTCTTACCTTGTAATAGTACCACAAATACTTTACAAAATAATTCAATAACAAAACACATGTCTATAAATGATATTTCAGCTGGCAGGATAGTTATCCAAAAACAGTGACAAGGTTACATGTATATAAACAGATTTCAACCCTTATTAATATGACCAATGTGACACTGTTCAACCAGATCTGTTACCACAATGTGTATTCACATAGGATTTTAACTGGGTCCTACAACTGATTGAAAAACATTGTTTAACACTACTATTTATAGTTAAATGGTTGGAAAGAACTTTCCATAATTGGAGTAGAAAGAAACTCTTAGAAAACGGATGTTATCGTAGTTACAGCAAGGAGATTTATGGGTGTTGTGGAAGTTTCTGGAGAAGTTGTGCAGCAGCTGCTGAGAAAAGCTTTTAGTGTGAAAAAAGAGAGAAGTTATAGCTGAGTGGGAAATGGTTGATAAGGGTTATTATTTTATTTAGTCAGTGGAGATTTTAGTGTAAATCCCGTAGATGGCGGCAATAACGTCATTTTGAACGCCAACCGCCACTAAAAACCAACACGAAGAAGTAAAAAGAAGCTCTTCAGTGGTCTGTATGTGACCCCCGAACGAGAATCGCGACGAACACGGAAGTACGAAGGAGTGAAAGCTCTTGGCACAACTGCAAACGCATGACAACAACTATGGCTACCTCCTGCTCGTTAGTGTGTTGTGGAGAGGAGCGAGAGTCCGATAAAGCGGTTATAGGTGACTGTCTCACATTTGTTGCTCGTCGAAACTTGTAAGAAGAAGACTTTAATCGCAGTCATGGCAGTAAATGTCGGGTCGTGCGTAGCTTCTCTATTCAAACACTCATTTTAATCGCACACGTGGCTGATAGCTACATTGCTAGTTGTTTAGTTTTGTGCTTTCTAGAAAGGTGTTCACGGTTCTTATTTTATATATATATACAAAGTCAAGAGTCCACAAACGTTGCAAAATGATAATAACGCTATTAATGATGTCTTTGCTTCATGTTAGTTGCTGTGGGGTAACCCCTATATTAAATGTACACGTGTATACCATCACAAATGTGTTTATTGTGGCATGAATCACAAGTATTTGCCACTTCTTCATTATATTTCTCCATCTCACAGTCCGCTTTTCAAATGGCAGCGTCAAAAATGCAGAGAAACTGGATTTTACGATGTATAAGAACGCAGATGAGAGTAACCCCAGGAAAAAAAGCAGACGGATATTGGTGAGAAAGTTTCATGATTGCTTCAGTAAAGTGATTATTAGGCAGAGTTGCTCGGCTTTCAGTACTTTCATGTCAGTGTTTGGGTTTTTTTCTTTCTGTCTAGGCTGCTGAATCAGACAGGCTGTCCTATGTTGGAAATAATTTTGGAGCAGGGTCCTTAAAATGCAACAATCTTTGCAAGTAGGTGGATTTTGGGTGCACAGAATAAATCTGTGCAGGAAACTGTGACTGGGGCCAGAACCGCTGTGAAATGAGTTTTTTAATGAGTGTGATGCTTGATGTCTTTTTAGGTATTATGTGGGAGTGCTGGACAAACAGACCATGCAAATGGAGATGCACAGCGCTCAGCTCTTCAACATGCAACCTCTTATACCGGGTATAACAAGAGCAAAGATAACATTACTTGACAGAACATTCAGCTATTGGGTTGCATATAACAAGTCGACAAAGTTTTTGTTTTTGACTTTGCATTATTTCCTCACCAGGAGAGGCTACGGAGGCGGCAAAACCCCAGGACACTACACAGACCTATAGAGACAAGGTACCACTGTTTGTCTTGTAAGAGATGACTTAGCTGGAATAGGAATAAATTTGGTATTAATGTCTCAATCTTATGTCTTTGTTTTCTCTTTAGGTTGACTCTCTGATTGAGGCATTTGGCACCAACAAACAGAAGAGAGCTCTGAGCTCTCGCAGACTGAATCAGGTGGGCAGCGATACTCTCCATCAAGCAGTGGCTAAGGCTGCCAACAATGTGATTGACCAGAAGGGTCTGGAAGGTAAGCTAGATGGTCACATTGTCTAAGTCATAGGTATAGACACCAATAGTCTCAAAATGAACATTTAGTTACGTGAGAGTTCACTTTAAAGAAATCACAAAGAGAGATTGGTTAATAGATGAAGGAGAAGGATAAGCTAACCTTAAATTTCTGGCTGCTTCAGTTGACGTCTTGCTCTCCATGTGGCTTTGTGTGTGTTTCCTCTAGTTTGTAAATTTGTTTTTCTTCTCTCTCTTCTCAGCTCTGCAACAGGAAGTGGCTGAGACAGAGTCCCAGGCAGACCTGGCTCTCCACCTGCCTCCCTGCAATACAGACGCAGACAAACCTGAGAATGTTTATCTATTCGACGATCGTATCCTTCATTCAATTTGTGTGTGTGTGTGTGTGTGTTTGCCAGCCAGTGAGAGAATGCAACAATTGGAATTGAAGATTGTGGCACAGTAGATTAGATTAGATTATTTATGAGAGGAGGGGGGTGGTGCAAAACAGGGGAGGCATGTTAAATAATTTTTTAAGGACTGGGGAGGGACCTATGTTTTTTTTTTTTTTTTTTTTGGTTTAGGGGAGGGACATACAACTTTAAATGGTTGCATTTTGTATTTATTTTAAATAACATTTTTCTTTTAAAAATGCGTGTTTTTTTTTTTGTTTTGTTTTATTTTATTTTTTTGGTGGTCCAGCTATAATTTTACAGAGGGCCGAGTAATTCAAATGACAGTAAAATTGACCAATCATGACCATCTTCCCTCTAAATGGGCGGGCTTTGTCGTCGCTACTTTATGAGAAGTTCAGCCCGCTGTGTGCTATGAATGAGTCCGCACCATCATCACCCAGTAGGTGGAGTCATTTTAGCAGCGAGAGAGCGGCATTTACGTCACCACGACCACATGGCCCATACAAACACAAACAAGTCAGGAGATTGAAGACAGAGAACTGCTGAATGTCATTCAGGCTCACATAAAATCATATTGTGAACATTTCTGTCCATGCTGGCAGTTATTTGTCAGCTAGGAAAGCTACCATGGCTTTTACCCTGTAGGAAGACATTTGTTTTGTCAGCTGAAAATTAGGCCTACATGGTTGCTGCTGCTGGCTGACAGATTACACTCCATTTAAACACGTAGTTTAAACAGTTTTCCCGGCCTTTGCTGTTACATGTTAAGCATGTGTAACACGTGTTGCGTGTTCCCAGCAACAGCCAAAAGAAGATTGGTGACGCGGCTTTTGTCAATTACACTCCAAAACTATGGAATACACTGTCCATAGATATCAGGGAAGCCAGCTCGCTAGATACTTTGAAAAGAAAGCTTAAAACCTCCCTTTTTACTCGAGCATTTCAGTAGCTTTGCACTTGCTCTCTGCTGCGCTGTGTAATGCTCAGTCAGCTTCACACTTATACTGCACTGCTTTTAAAATGTTGTATTTTACTTTATTTTATATATTCTACGTATTCTATGCTTTAACTTGTTTTTATCATATTTTATTCTTTGATTATTATTCAGTATCCATTCTATGTATTTTAGTTTCACTTTACCAAGTGAGTTTTATTTTTATTATTTTATGTATTTTAGTTTCACTCCATCTATTTTATCTTATTTTTATTATTATTATCAAGTGGATTTCATTTTCCATCTTATGTTACATAGGTGCTGAGGTCAGTGGTTGGTAGGTTTGAGAAAAAAAGACTGGTGTGTGTGTTTTAACCCCCACAGGACCACTGAGGGTGGTTTTTTTTTTTTCAGGGGCAGCTTCAGGATGTGCCTGACACAGATAAGACCCATATTATGCTCATGGCTTCAGAAATCTAGGTGCCGATTTACAGATTGTGTACACATGGTGAAATACTTTGAGTTTTCACTTAAGTCCCAAATTACCACCACTGAAGTACGTGTTCTATATCTTGTATTTTCTTCTTATTTTATCTTGTTTTTATTAATGTTATGTTCTTTTTATGTCTTTTTCATGTGAAGCACTTGGTGCATGTGATTTCTTTTGTTGTAAAGCCCTTTGAGCTGCATTTCTTGTATGGAAGGTGCTATACAAATAAAGTTGTTATTATTATTATTATTATTATTATTAATAATTATTATTACTGTAGCATGTCATTGAAAAGCTTCAATCTCTCAATCTTTCTGTTGAGCATTGGGGCATGAGCAGCCGTGTTCTTTTTTCTAACAGAACCTCTAAGGAACCTGGGAGATGAGCCAATGATAAGAGCCTGCTTCTCTTCACTAGCTTGTTTGTTCTCTCTATGTCCTCCCCTGTAATAAGAGTTGACATCCTCTCTAAATCATTTCTTTTTGATATCAGACCAACCAAAGCAGAGTATTACAACTGTGTCTGTTTGTTCGAGTTCCTTATCCATATTCACAGTCCTGAGTCCAGTGGAGTTTGGGACTTTGGAGGAGGCTGGTTCCAAGATGGCAGCACTCACCCCTGAAGAGCTGCAGAAAATGAAAGATGACGGAGGGTAGGGTGACAGAGGGCTCACAGCTGCTAAGACATTTTATTAACATGCATGTTGCTTGCTTGCATTCATAACTTTGGTTGGTACTTTCTTTTTCTTTAAGGTGTCTGTCTGTGGTGAAGCACCTAGAAAACATGCCGAGTGTAGGAGCAGCCAGAGAGAAAACGGCACGCTGTGCCTTTTACCTTTCTCTGCTCCTCCAACTGGCACGGCAGAAGAGCATCACCCGCAAGTGTGAGTAATCTATGCTTTATCTTATCTTCATCTATACGTGTGTCAAATATGTCTCCCCTCTGGGGCCCACTCTAATAGTGAATTATGTTTATATGCGCAGTCGGCCAGGAGGAAGGCTGCCCACGCATCATTCAGAGCAAACTGTTCAAAACATTCACAGTGGACACTTTCAACAATGGCAGGTATGATGGCAATAGAGCTGTGAGCTTTTGCACATATTGATAATTTACTGTAATAAAATATTTGTGGGGGTTATTGATTTTGCAACTCAGTCTCGTATACAAACACACATAGATTTTATTACACCTTTTAGGGTCCAGAACATGTTGTCGTCATCAATGCGTGCCAAAGTAGCAGCGTATTGCCTGGCTCTGCTGCTGCATATGGGTCACATGACTGCCGACCTCACATTACTGCACCGTGACCTGGGAATCACTGAGGCCAGGTAAGAACAAAAAAAAGCTGAATTCTTGTATGGAAACTTTTGTATGTGTATTATTTTATTTTACACACATACACTCATGATCATCCCACTACATACAACAATCAATATGAGTTACAATAGAAGAACTCTGCTGGTATACAGTAACTGACATATGTCCTCCTACAGGATGATTGAAGTTGCAAAGTCGATGGGACTGACCCTAATTAAGCCGGCTCGGGGGAAGGCTGACGATGCTGGACTGCGAGACGAACACAGACACGCCTCACTTGTTCTACCTTTGGTCAAATATGATCAGTTCATGGAGAGAAGGAAACGCAAGAAAATGCACTGAAGACCGCCAGAGGAAAAGAAATGGATAAAGAAAGGACTGTAAAAACTGAAAAATGCCACAAAAACGAGAACTGTTTATTAATGCATTTGGTAAACAAATAAAGTGATGACCTTTGAATTATACATGATGTTACTTAGTGCTCACTGTGCAATATACAAAGAAGCTGAGTAATGAGCTGTAAACAAGTTCTCGATGACAGAAAACATCTAGCTTAGACGGTTAAAACGAATAGGCACATCTGTAGACATCACATATTGCACACTGAACATCTTTTTCCTTCTATAACTGACTATTACCTGGTGAGTGTGTGTGACTGTGCAGTGTGCTGATGGTATCCGGAATGATGCATCTTACCTCCATTGAATTTCATGCAAGAAGACAAAGAAAGCTGAATTGCGTCACTTTTTAAAAAAGGATATGATACAAGAACACCGACTCACCAGGAAACAGAACAGCTCTGTGCAAGAGGCAGAAGCTAGAGTTTGGCTTTGTTCTTTTCTTTTTTGCATATACACCTCACGCTATGACAACTCCTTCACTAGCTACAATCATTTATTGATTAGAAAAGTCAAACAAGGCACAGCTTGACTTTGTAACATGGTTGAAGTTGCTTTGACCCCTGCTAGGATTTATAAATGTGCACTTCCTAACCAGTGAGTCTCTGAAGGCGCACTAACAAAACGGAGGAAGTCTACAGCAATTTCTATATGTGAATATGAAGTCTGCATGTAAAAGAGAACATTATTAAGGTAAAGCAGTAGGATGATAATGATAATGCTTGAATGTCTTTTACTCCAGCTTCATGTCATTAGTCCAAATTTGATGAGTGCACTGGCATTTCATGATAAAATTTTTTTTTTAAAAAGTCTGATTTCAGATTTACAAAATGTGCCATCGTAATGTAATGGAAGGTGGATGGCCACTTTAGTGGTTATAATCGGCGCAGCTTCTTTCTTCTTGGACTCCACCCAAATGGGAGGGCATCATGGAAGATCATTGAGGTCAGAGTGCTGGGGGAGTCCTGTATGTTTCAGACCAAATGTGACCAGATGCTGAACTCTTGGCAAAGTCATCATATTGTTTTTTTTAAGTGCTTGCCATTTTTCACAGAATGGAGCAGAACATGCTGCCACTGTGGCAACCACTCTCCACAGTGGCGCTGATCCTTGTCGTCATGGAAATTCCAAGTCGGGAAGGATATTGGGATGAGGAGAGTCCAGAAGGGGAGCTGGCCAGTGGACGAGGGGGAGGGTTTTCCAAAACCCAGGGAGGAGCAGATGTACAGCTATAAAATGCAGAGAGAAAAAAACCTTATACAAAAATCAAGAGCGGTGCAAATGATAAGCACATGGATAGCTGAAGAAAAGGCAAAAAGCAGACACTGAAGCCACCGATGGTCTTTAAATCTCTGGCACTTTCTGTTGGTTGCCTAGTTACCTGTCATTATGTCTTAAAATACTGTTGTTGCGCAACACACAGCTCTCATTGCCAGGATCCATATGTAGCAGCGTTTTTTGGTTTCCAGGGTGGCCCTGGAATAACAGATTGTCATGGACAGCACCTTTTACTGGCCCCAGGACAGCAATGGCACAACCCTGTGCTGGTTGGACACGGTTGCGCAGTACCTAAAGATAAAAATTATGAAACCACAAAGTTTCACGTAAATGATTTGTTAACAGTTCAGTGAAGAGCCATGTAGTGTTGTTAGTATTTTTAGAGATTAGAGTTAATGTGTTCATGCCTCGCTCCATCTCACCTTGATATCAGCACTGCCAGAGACCTGGATCCCATATCCACGGTTTCCAACCACATCATTCTCCACAATCTGCCCGTTACCATTGAAACTCACACCGTGGCCACAGTTTTCATATATGCCGTTACCACGAAGCTCCACCCTGCAGTCTTTCTCCACTGTAACGCCACCTCGACCATTTTCAAGAACGCAGTTTGTAACCAGACGGGTCAGCTGACTGCTCTGCAGCACGCCAATGCCGACTCCCCGGTTACTGTTCACGAGGTTAGCAAAAACGTTGAGTGGCTCACTGCTCTTCACATACAGGCCAACTGCTACAGAAAGGGAGACAGAAAGATGGAGAACATTTCGAGATGAAGAGTGACTGACTATTTGTATTTGAACACCTATTTGCAGGTGCATTTCTTACCTCCATTGTAGCTCATGCAGTTGCTCTCCACCAGGGCCACGCTGATGGAGCGACGGGCAGAGTGGCGCTCATCCTCACTGTCCAGATCGCTCTCCCATGCAAATAATTCCCCCTCCTCATTCAAGTTCTCCTGCCCTTCTCTGTCTTCTCCCTCTACTCCCCTCCTTTCCCCACTGCCTGCTTCTCCACCAATCCCCTCCTGCCCTGGCCAGTTTCCCTCCCTGGCCTCGATGTTCTCCGGATCCTTCCTGCAGAACACTGCCAGTCCATACATACAGTTATGGGTGATGTAGTTTCCTAAGAGCTGCGGGAGACTGGACGACATAACCCACACACCACAGCCTTTGTTACCTAGAGGAAGAGAGGAAATCAAACATCTGTGCATGTGGGAGACTTTGCAGAGGCTGTTGGAGGTTGATTGGTCAAACAGCCGTTATGTCAAGGTGAATTCAGGATGCTGTCATCATCAGGCTGAAACTACATACAGTAGACATGGTTTCCCTCGATAAGTCCACGGCCTCTCTCTCCCACCACCACGCCATCTGAGTAGCCGTGACAGATGTAGTTGTTCCTCAGGATGGGGTCACCTCCTCTGCGAATGTCCACACCCCCCCACTGGTTCTCTTTGATCACATTCTCTGGAATTACAACGTATTTATATGTAAAGAAAACAAAGTTTGTGGCACATCAATGAAGAACCCACACACTGTGGGACACACTGACTTACACACCTGTTATTATCCCCCTGCCATTCTCATTTATAGCAATCCCTGCTGCCTGGCCTTGGAAGATGTGATTTCCACTATGCGAGAGAAAAAAGGGAAAGAAAATCAGCAGGAAGGGAGCAAATATTGAATAAACACAGATTTTATGTAGTTTCACAACAATCTGAGGTGACGACACAAAGGTATTTAATAAGCAGTTGTTCATATCAACTCTGGGTTCTTGTTGGGTAGCTGTTTTTTATCCTATAGAGAATGCAGAAACACTAGCCTTGCTTGTTTATCTTACAACATCACATAACACAGTTTATACAACATTTTTACTACATAGTAGGTGATTGTCAAGTTGCTGGACTCAAGTTATAAAGCCATACAACACAAATGTTTCATTTGAAGAAAGGGGATTTTAAGGCCTGTATGGAAATTTGAATAAATTGTGCTAATATCCTTTCATACAATTTAAGACTGATTACCAGAACCTCCTTTAATAATCAGTACTAATAAAAAAACGGAACTGATTCTTGGGAAACTATTTTGTCTTATCTGTACTAATGTGCCAAATGTTCACATATTCACAAGAACTGTTAGGTTTGGATCTAAATCCTTCCGTGACTCATAGACCAAGGTATCTTGTTTTGATTTGAGAGTTAAGCACTAAAATCTTTCGGTAATTAATACCCAAGTGGTGAGAAAAATGCCAACACATTGACTCCCACCTACCGGACCACTGGATTTCCACTGAAAAGAATATACACGCCTGCTTCCTTGTTGTTATAAATCTGGTTGCTCCGAATTGAACCTTTTCCATTGCCAAGGACAACAACCCCGGAACGCAAACCACTGTATATTTTGTTACACTGTGGAATAAAAGACAGAATCAGAGTGTAAAAAGAGATGTTGAAAATGTGAGCAAACTAAGAGCACTTACATTTGGAAATACATACTGTAGGCTATACCTACTGTTGTGACTAACATTTATATCATTTGTGAGGTTTCATGAACCTCTACACCAAGAATACATCTAGTCTATTACCTCTTTGTTTATACAAAACAGCTTCCTCTCCTCATACAATGAATCCCTGACTACAGGCTCTTAAATGACCAAGAGTATTAAACCTCAACAGAATCTAGGGCTGGAACTATTAGCAACAGCGTCAACAATTTAGTAGTAAACTGCTGAATGTCTGCTATTTTCAGTTTTTCAAAATGTTTTCAAAATTTGCAGATTTTCATTGTTTTGTACAGTTCTAAATTGAATATCTTTTGGTTTTGGACTGTTGGTAGAACAAAACAAGCTAAACTATTAATCAATTAACCCTAAAAAATGACTGAGAATAACTGTTAGTTGCTGCCCTAACAGAATCCCACATCAAACTGAGGCACTAAAGTTCTAAAAGTTGGCAACAAATGCACTTTCAAATTCTTCTTTATTGTTTAAACAAGTTTACTACACTAGTTTATGATTAATAATTTCACACTCACACACTTTTACATAGGCAATGTTCTTATACAGCTATTGTAAAATGTCTATACTCAGGAAAGTAACGTACGTTTTGGTAATAAAACTTATTTGTATTTTTAAAAACAGCAGTTACCA
Source organism: Scomberomorus guttatus (assembly GCA_038419695.1). Classification (NCBI taxonomy): domain Eukaryota; kingdom Metazoa; phylum Chordata; class Actinopteri; order Scombriformes; family Scombridae; genus Scomberomorus; species Scomberomorus guttatus. The sequence goes on from CM076447.1 coordinate 17,499,863, forward strand.
CAATAATGGGGTTTGCCCCTTTTCGGATGTCCAGCCCTGCTTCTCCATTCGAGTGGATGTTGTTTTCTGCAATGAGGCCCTGAGCCGAGAGACGCAGGAACACGCCTGACGCACGGCACTCACACACCTCGTTTCTCAGCATCACTATCTGAAGATGGTGAGATAGAGAGAGAGCTCAAGTAACAGACTGAATAGGAAACTGCTGCTTAATTACTTATGATCTGGGCTACTTCCTTAACTTAATACAGAAGTTAAAAAGGTATGCAGCCTGTAAGTCATTGAACATGTGCAATCTAAGTGACATTCCTTAAGTCTGAAACAAAGTTATTATAATCTCATTTACTGTGGAGTTCTGGATGCAGCGGACAGCATAGTTCAGCCCACGGAAAACATTGCCTTCTAGGCGTGCTTGTCCATAACTGGACAAGTGCACACCACCCTTCCCCTCCCTGAAGAGGCAGCGCCTGACGATACAGCCAAGAGTGGATGCTGCCAACATCTGAGCCTCTGGGTCTCTGTCTAGTTCCTGCTGAAGACTGAGGGGTTCAGGAGTCACAGAAGGGGGATCTGGGGAGGAGGCTGATGGTAAAGAGCCATCTGGCCGCGGCTTGAGCAAGTGGGATAGGCCATGATGGTCACATGGGATTTTGTAATCCATTGGCAATGAGTTTTTTGGCTTGGTTCGTTCTCCCTCTCGTTTCTCCTCCTCTCCCTCACTGTGCTCACCATCGCTCCAGCCATCTTCGATTACTGTGCCCTGACACACTGCTTCCACGCCGTTCCTTCTCTGCCAGTCTTCTATACTCATGTGCTCCTTTTTAACATTAACACCGATTGGCCCACCAGTTGAGTGGGCCGGGAGGCCTCTGTGAGGGCTATTATTCCCAAATAAACCACATGATGGGAACGTCCTGGCCAGGCCAGCCAAATGTTTACAAGCCCAATTCCTTTCTGACACTGGTGGACCTTCCACTGTCACAGAAGCTGTATCGCTTCCTGAGAAGTCACAGCTGTCCAATAGACTGAGGACAACACCCAGCAAGTGGGCAGAGCTGCCCTGTGAGAAGGAGCAGAAGCGAGCCTGGCAAGTTCCGGGGCCGCGAATTTGCAGTTGAGCCCCCTCAAAGTTGCAGTTATCTAGTTGGACATGACCCCATGATGTCTAGAGCAAAGCAAAGAGAGAACAGTAATTTGAGACAGAAGTCATGAAATCATACAAGAGGAAGCAAATTAGGTCATACATCACATTAGGATTAGAGACATGAGAGTATAAGGAAACCATCTGGACTTCACCTTGTAGACTACAGTGGAGAACCAGGGTGGCATGAACACCAGATTACACAGCCTGGCAGTAGGGCACTGCTGCTCCATACACACCAAGAGGGCCACCTCGCCCAGTCTGCCCAGCCCAACCAGCTCAACAGGCACCTTTAGCGCCACTTCAGCTTGCTCCTCATACACCCCTGGATGGAGAACCACACGGTCATACGGCCCCACCACGCCAAGAGCTCCACGCAGGGTCTCAAACTCACACCCAGGTCCCACGTGCCAAACCCTGCGGTCTTTCCTGCGACGGAAAAGGAGGAGGCATGCAGAGGACTGGAGCTCTGGCCCATTTTGAGTCCAGGTGCGGGTGGCCATGGCGTGCTGCTTCAGGGCCTCCCTCCAGGACGGGGGCTCCAGATGGGGCTGACTGGGCCAGTTGGGATGTCTGCACTCGGGGCAGCCCAGGCAGAGTTGTCTCCAGCGGGTGTTATCCAGGGAGAGGATGAGCTCCCGCCAGGCACGGCACACCTGGCAGCAGCGGCCCAGGTCAGGGAGAGGAAGATAGGCCAAGATAACCCTCCACAGCTCCACAGGGAGGCTGCCCACCTCCATGGCAGCAGAGACACCGGCTAGGGAGCACCGTGACGGCAGAGGCACCTGGGAACCGTCAGTCACACGCATGTTACACAACAATAATACAGATAAACAGAGCAACAACACAACAACGCTTAAAAAGGACAATAAATACATATATTAATCCATGCTACCATGGCCAGCTACAACTGTAACGTTAACTAGCTGCCCTGTTGTATTGTAACAGGAAAACACACATAGCGAATTAAGACATGTTGGAAATGACGTATAGTGTAAATGTTATTATAATTTAAATGTGTGTCACGTCGACTTATATGTGTAGGTGATGATAGCTTGCTACGATTAATGACTAGCTAGCTGGGTAACAGTAGTTCTTGGCAAACCTTGCGTAACTAACGTTAGCTTCCAACAACAAGCACAAAAAGCATCGTACCCGTCAGCAATGAAAGCCCTAACCTACCTTTCACCGGTTGGCCTGAAGTTGACCTAGATCAGAACATCATCGGTTCAATATTCTGGGCGGCTAGCTATCTTAACTACATGTCTGCGACTTTTTCCCTCACTGCTTCCAGAGTTAAAAACAACCCATGATAACTGCAGATGTGCCATCCAGATGGAGTTCAGACGTTTGCTTCCAGTTTACGACAAGAGAGGCTGGTCCATCTTCCGCTTCCCAAAAGTGGGTGTTCCCCAAGCAGGCTGCTCATGTGCAGCAGCGGTTAAATTCGATATAAATACGCATGCTGTATCTGATGCTGTGCTTCATCCCTGTTTAGCCTCTCATTTCTGCCGACATATCCTTGGTAGTGTCACTGCTGTGCCCTTTTCTTATAACTCTTGGTCTAAATCTCCCCATTCTTCTTAATTAGACACTCAATTTATTGTAGCCAAGCTACAATTGGCTACAATAAGTTAACAGCATACATCTGATCATGTATGCCAGTGTCAATTCTAGTTATTATAAACCAACAGATGGAAAGAAGATGTGTCATTGTCATGAAAATGCTGTTATCTAAACCGTGTCATTGTTTGCTTTCATACTATAACCAAATAAATGTTTTATTTCTTTTTTTTTTTAATGGAGGACTGATTTTAAAAGTTTTTAAACAGCGACACAAATCTTGCAGACAATGACAATGGGTTGGATGAGATGTGTGGAGGACTGGAAAACAAACTTGGAAATCAAGAGCAGGACACACCTAAATGGAGGTTGGCCACAAATACAGAATAAAAACATATTAACAATGACAAATGAAAAAAAACAACAACTTCACCACCGGATTTGTCTGTATAGTTGATTATTAAATTACATTTTTAATGATCAGCTATAAGGTTTTAGGCCTATTTGTTGTTTTAACATCTCAGGACTTAGACAACATCTATTCAAAATTAATATTTTAAATGTAAATCATAATCCCTTAATCAGATTAATCCAAAAAGCAAGTATGAAGTTCCAGTTAAAGTACTAGTCATAAATTATAGTAATTAATCTTCCCAAAATGTAGAGAAATGACCTGTCTCGACATCTGCCTACATCTCATGGGTGTCTTTTCATCATGTGACCAGGAGCCTTTTAACAACAGCAACACAATAATCAAAACTTATTGCTGATAATTGATTTGGAGTGTGATCTTGTTATAATTTTCTTCTGAGATATAACAGCAATGGACACAGAAGCTGAGAATGTGATGTTAATTGAAGGCAAATGTATGTGCTTTTACTGTATGTTGGTTGTTATTATGATAGTCATTCACAGAGGCTTATTCATTCACATGACAACTTCATTGGTCAGATACATTTGCTGTACATCATCTACCGATACCATTGCCTGAATTAGTGTTGAAAAATATTGATGACACAAATATTTGGGCCTGTATACAATAGTTATGTTATGGAGAAGTGACATATGTACTGACAGAATAGATGTAGAGAAATTGTACGGCTCCTTTTTGCTGCCGTTCATTCCTCCTCCTGCTCCTTCTCTTGCAGGAGGACTTTGGCAAGGCTCTGAAGGATGCTGGAGACAAGCTGGCGATGGCTCTTACAGCCCAGTGGGCTCCACTTAGCAAAATGACTGAAGCCAACTTAAAAAGTAAGATTTACATGCAGCTGAACCTAAAATGTCTGACTTGGCTGCACTGTTATATGTACCTTGTCCGACTCGGTCTGGGAGAGCTTAAAGAGTTATAAGGATCATTAGGACTTTTTCATGACATTTTGACATGTCACAGTAGAAACCGGTGTAAATAATACAATTAATTAATTATGGCTGATTTCCATTTAGCAGCTTCAGAGTCCTGCTATTGTGCTGGTTCACTGTCACATTGTCATGACTTATGGGACATGTGGAACAGAGCCATTGTTAATGCTTAGTGCCCTACTATGACAACTGAAATGTCTGCTGTGAAAAAGGCCTAGAAGTAAAATTAATTTTAGTGCAACTGCACCGTTACACAAAATGACCATAATGTACTTCATAGCTGATCAACACCAAGCAGTTAATAGAACAGCTTCTGCATTTCAGGTTCTTTGACTCCTGGCTTTAAAAACTAAGTTTTATACTCTGCTAACTCAATACAAGGCACTCCTAATTTCAACATTTCACCAGCTCCTTATCAACATTTATTGTATTGGCCCTTCTCACTTTCTGTACTCATGTCTGATCATGTATTCAATAAGTTATTTTGTTCTTTGGACTAATCTCCAATGATTGCTTTAATTGGTTTCATTTTTAAAAACTTTTCCCAAAGGAAATTTCAGAGAAAAACACAGACTGTTTTTTCCTAAAAGTAAATGTGGTCTGGCATAGTTATGGCAAGTAGTTAAGGCAAGTATTTACTTGTTTTTATGCAGAAAGCAAGTATCATTTAGCTTTGCTGCAGTCAAAGGAGCACTTCCTAGTTTAGAGCATAACATCTGTTGTATCCTGTTGTAATCCTTCTCTTTCCCACATTCATATTAAATAACTATGATGAAATAAAACGACCATTGCAAATCTAAACACGCCACAACAAAAACAGATGAGGTCCACATTTCCAGAGTCTTTGCCAGAAACAGAAGCGCTGACCTAATCAATGGACTTTTTTTTCTATTTCTTTATCACTGTTGGTAAAATCTGAGACTGGATTACAGCCAAGTGAGCAGATATAAAATGCTGTTGTTGTTGGCTCTAATCACTAGTGGTGATTATATACAGATGTACAGCAGCCATGTTTATATTGAACATGACTTACCACAAACCACCAAAAAAATATTTGAGTAATGACACACTAAAATCATCAAGTGCACTTAAAGAGTCATGAAAAAGCATTACATTCCTGATGGCATGCACCTTTGTCCAAGAGGTGGCGATGTCTATCCACTGAGGGTTAAATCTGACTCTGCAGGTGCACTGTTCTACATGACTTTATTATGGAACATTGAATGTTTAAAATGTTCACAGAATAACTCGAGAATGTTAGAAGAAGAGAATGAAGTGGACAATCTTGTGCTCTCCCAGACAGGCCATTTTAAAATATTGTACACTATACAGTGACAGCGTTTTTTTCATTGCTACATGTTTCTGATCTTCTGCTACGTTATGAACCATCCAGACCTCTCAGGTCGTCTGGGACAGGTTCAGCTTTCTGTCCTGAGTCAAAACTAATCATGGAGAAGCAGCGTTCAGTTTTTATGCTCCACATATCTGGAACAAACTCCCAGAAAAACTGCAGGTCTGCTGTCTGCAGTTCTTTTAAATCAAGGCTGAATACTTTTCTTTTTGCCGCTGCCTTTTATTAACTCAAAATCTATTTTAGCTTATTTTTTATTTTCTATTTAACTCTTTTTAATTGTCTTTAAATGTCTTTTATATTGCCTTGTGTTGTGCATTTTGTCTTGACGTCTTATGTTTTATGAAATTGCCTTGTTGTTGAAATGTGCTATACAAATAAACTTGCCTTGCCAGAGCATTCCTGCCCATTAAGAAATTGCAATGAAAAAATAATGAAAATAAAAAAGAATCTCTAAAGAGAAAGAAAGAGAGAGATGTTTGGTTTGTAGAAGATCACAGTTTATTTATATAGTCATTGTCTGATGGTACACTGTTGTGCAGTCTACACTGCTATTTATGTTTGGTTGGTGCTCTTATTTTTCCATTATGTTCAGCATTACAGAGTGAGACAAAGAATATTGACTGAATATTAACATTTTGAATCACAAGCTCTATTAAAGTAAATTCAAAAGTTGGTTCAAACTAACAATAAAGTCATCACAGCTGTTGCATGAATCTCTCCCATCAAGCAAAACAAGCTTGATGGGAGAGACAAACTCTAGTGGTGATAAAAATGTGTCTCCTCCTTTCCATCTGAGAGGGTTTGCTCTTCAAGGTGTCTGCCTACGGAGAAGAAAACACCTATTTTAGAGGTTATTCACTTCACTTATACACACACACACACACATACACACACACTGAATATGAAATTGGCAGTAGCGTGTTTGCTGATTAATCACTAATTATGTGAATTCAAAATATGATGTTGCTGAAATAATTAAAATATTTATGTTTTAAATGCATAAATATATAATTTTAAATTCAGGACCATGGTTTGAAATGGAATGTGATAAATACTGAGATTCAATTTAGTTATAATTTCTTGGTCCCTATAGAATCAGTTTTCATTAATTAGACTGAGACATTTGCTCTGTTAGTGTCACTTGTATTGTTGAAAGTATCCCGAGGTTTTTCAACAGCTTTGCCCCTAGTAAATGGGTAACTAGCTTCTTGGAAAGTTAAATGTTAAGAAGTGACTTCCTCCATACACATTTGTTTCCCCTTGTGTTGGATTCCCGATCATGACCATGAAGCATGCAAACAAACTAAATAATATTTTATACTAGTGCCACAAAATAGCCAGAGTTGCCTTTAAGTTGACACTATCCCATCAATAAAATCATGTGGCATTGCAGTCTTGTTTCTTTTAACTGCTTATCCTGAACACAAAGAATTCAAATTTCTCCTGTTCAAATAAGGTCTATTTAAACATTCACAGAAACACAGTGAAGCTGGACTTACTCAGCTAGTTTCTTCTCAAGCACTTTTTTGACCCAAGGCGCATTAGGGTCCAGACAAACCTTTTGCCCTTCGTTTTTAAGAGTAGCACTGCCGGACCAAAGACAGATTGGAAACATTAGACACAGTATTATTGCCAATAATACCTACTAGTATTACATCAGACAGATTAAGAGTGTTTTGTGAGTACAAATTAACAATTAACGTTGTCTGTCTTACATAATCTCAGTGTTTTTGCAGTGAGAGTTAGCAGGGTTCACTTCCAACATTCTTATATGACGTCCAATGGGCTTTTTCTCCAAGTGGATGCATCGACATCGCAGAATCACTCCTTGATCCCCCAGACTGATACCTAAGGTTGCAAGGGGCCAGAAAATTATATCAGTATCTGGACAGAAACAAGGTATACACACACATATACTGCTGGTTACAAAATGCAGATCACAAACAGGCACTTGATGTAAATCAAGGAGTGCATGGATGCTGGCAACAAAGACAGTAAGGCATTAAATACTTATATTTAAATGTAATTGATAGATTAAACTCACCCCCAGGGATAGTCAGGAAAATCAAAAGTACCACAACAGTGATGACAGACATATCTGCTTTAAAGCTGAAGTTAGAGGAAAAATTATAGTCAGTAGACTGCAAACATTCAATGCTCAGCTCTTTGCTTGTTACGCAGTAAACTGTGAGCCAAATCTGCTCTGTGAACCCTTTTCTTCTCTCCTTTTCTCTCCCTCCTTTACGTATTCTGAGGAACTGCGTTTGTTTTTAATCATCCTTGCTGAGTCACAATAAAAGGAGGGTTCATTTTTGTTAACTTGTTATCCCTCAAGAAATAAGTATGCCCCATTTATTTAAGGGAGCTCTATTGACATTTGTAAACTGAACAATCCTTTCTTTCTAGCCAGCAAACCTTTTGATTTTGAAAATCATTTTCCTGTGAAAATTGTTTCTGCTCTCTGAGATCAGTTAGGGAGAGGCTCTCCAGAATTTGGACATCTGTGCCAAACCAACTGTGTGTATTTAGCTCTTCTGTCTCTGTGCTATTGTATGTACATATTTTAAGTACTTTGTTTGGAGTTATAACCACAAAATGTCTTGCAACATCACCAAGCTTTTTCACTTCTGTTTTCCTTTAAACAAATCACAAAAGTGTGCAGAAAACACATGTACATATTGGGTATAATCCTTTCAAAGAACATGAATAAGACAGTTTGTGACATATTATTAACTTCAATATTAATATGTGCTGTGCAAAACTAAAGCTGAATTTTGACTATATACTGTACATGCAAATATAAGTTGGAAAGCCTTTGCAATATCATATAGAGTTGTAATATAGGGGTAGGTTATGACAATTCGGCAAACTTGTCCGGGCATGATGCTCAACGCCAGAGGGACACTGTTACACATGTGGAATGTGAACTCCTGCAAGGCCACCCACTCTCACATAGATACCCCTACTCAAACCTTGAGGGGGAAAAAAGCAGATAATCTCTTACCCCTCCTTCAGCTATTTGCCAATCCAAAAACTCCCTGACAATTCCGAAAATCTCCAGAGGCTGGCTTCATGCCACTGAGTTTACTTTCTGCAGTTTCTCACTTCCTCATGTTGTGTTTCAAGAAAATTAACAACAGTCCAACCCTCGCTCAACTGAAACTAATTGTTTGCTATTGTACAGATTACATGAGGCAGCATGATACTCAACGGGCACAGTAAAGCTCTAGCATACCTATCAGCTTACCTCTCACACATAAGGAAAAAAAAAGAAGGAAGAGTGGGTGCTGACAAGTTTGTGATTCATTCACGATTTTCCCAGCACCTGTTCATATCTTCATTAACTCAGTCTCTTGTATCCAGTATCAGTGTGTAGTGTATTGTAGTGTGCTGTGTGCACGTGCATATATCTTTTGTTTGTACGTACTTCATAATAAGGCAAATAGTGAATATTATCAGGCAGAATGCAATCAAGCTATTTAAGACATATCAAATACAGTGAGGGAAATAAGTATTCAACATGTCAACACTTTTTTCAATATACATGTTCCCAGTGAAGCAATTCACTGTAATTAAGACCAGACATTGAAAATAACTCAATGAGGCAACACAGCCAAAGAAATCATGACATTCCACTCAATGAAAAAAGTTATGTGCATTAAATTGGAATGACACAGGAAAAAAGTATTGAACTCGCTAACTGTATTTAATACTTGGTGGAGAAGCCTTTGTTTGCGATGACAGCTTCAAGATGCTTCCTGTACAAAGAAACTAATCTCTCAGTGTCCTAAGTGTTCCTTCCGTTCTCTTGGGTTCAAATCGGGTGAATGACTGGGCCATGCTAACATCTTTATTTTCTTTGTGTGGAACCAGTTGAGAGTCTCCTTTGCAGCATGTTTTGGATCGTTGTCCTGTCGGAAGGTCAACCCATGTCTCATCCTCATTGTCCTGGTGGATGGCAACAGATTCACCAGAACATTGATTCATAGAATGACTAAGGACCATGTTTTTTGGTAATTTTTTCTCAAGAATATTCTGATACATGGCTCCATTCATCTTCCCTTTAACAATTTAGATTCTGCTAGTACCCTGAGAAGAGAAACAGCCCCATACCATAATGCTTCCACCTCCAAACTTCATCGTAGGTCTTTTAGGGTCATATGCGGAACCATTTCTCCTCCAAACATGGCGCGTAGTGTTATTGCCAAATGTTGTGTAGCAAACTTTAAACAAGCTTCAACATGTCTTTTCTTCAGTGATGGAGTCTTACGGGTGATAATGCATGGAGAATGAGGTGGTGGAGTGCACTGCCTATTGTTTTCTATGTGACAGTTGTACCTGCTTCTTTTTTCTTACTGTGTGTTCAATACTTTTTTCATGTGTCATTCCAATTTAATGGACATAACCTTTTTTTTTATTGAATGTAATGTTATGATTTCTTTAGCTGTGTTGCCTTATTGAGTTAAGGTTAATACCAATGTCTGATCTTAATTTCATATGATAAGCTGCACTGGAAATATGTTTAATGAAAAAAAATGTTGACATGTTGAATACTTACTTCCCCCCACTGTAAATATACAAACCAAATATACAGTATGACACTGTAAAACTACCACACTTTATTCCTGTATACAGTATATGTGATGCAGTAAAATGCTATGCAATACCTTGCTGCACTATGCATTGTTATGCAACCCTGTACTGATTGTGAAGAAAGCAATATGTGCCAAAACATTGATTCATAGAATGACTAAGGACCATGTTTTTTTGGTAATTTCCTGTCTTTTTGCACATATTGCATACTAAGACACAAATTAGCACTATATATAAAGTGCAAATAAGGTTAATGGGAGTTTTCAGAGGATCACCAAAGTTATTATTATTTTTTATTAGGAGATTGCTCCTCTGGGAACCATTAAAATCTGTTCTAAATTTTGTGGAAAATTTGGTAGATGCTGAGATATTTCACAGAATAAGTAAAACCTTTCCTTGTTGGCGGCACTAGTTGAGAAGTCAGGGGATCACTGAGGTCATTAGGATTCATGATGGAGACCTTGAATGTTGTAAATTTTATGGTAAGCCATCCAACAGATGTTAAGACATTTCACTCCAAACCTTATCCTGCTGCTAGACGAAAAAAAATTCAGGGGATCGCCAAATAATTAGGATTCGTCCTCTGGGGACCACATATGTCTGTACATATTTAATGACAATCCATCTACTCTATTTGTTGAGTGATTTCAGTCTGGACCAAAGTGCTGGACCAATAAAACAACTGACATTGCCATCACTTCACTGTAACCCCTTTAACATCATATTAAATGATAAGCCATAATTACAATACAGGGCCACCAGAGTTTAGCCTGAGTTTGACATGTTTGTCATATTTCAGTGATTCTGTGATTTTCTACTCTGCAACAATGAAAGTTTGGTTGGGGCCAAGGGGAAGTTTTGGAATATCAAAACATCTGTGTATCATGCTGTTGAAGGAGATTTTATCATACTTCCTCTATAATCCCAGGAAACTACAGAGCCTGTTTCCTCTAATGTGCATGAGTGTGTGTGTGTGTGTGTCAAGTATCACTCATGTAGTGGGAACATGAATCTGTTTAGACAGATTTTGAGGACAAAAAGCAAGTCCCCATAATGTAAATAATTAGTTTTAGGGTGAAGACTTGTTTAAGGTTAAGATTAGGGTTAAGATTAGGGATAAGAATTAGGGATAACGTAAATCTCCAGGAAATTAATGTAAGTCAGTGTAATGTCCTCTGAGGTGATGGAAACATGACTGTATGTGTGTGTGTGTGTGTGAAATTGATTCTGCTCTACAAAATTAAATTTTTCATATCAGTTACAGCAATGAAAGTGTTCATAATTTGCACCTGCCATTGTAATTGTTACACAAATAAATTGATAAATACATTGACTTACATAAAACCAAGAAATGCCATAGCTTCACAGATCCTAAACACTTCTCTCCTCTTCATATTTTCTATTCTAAAAATCATCTGACATGAATAATCTGTCGCTAGCATCACAGAAATTTTAGGGGAAGACCAATAAATGTCATGTTTCCTGATTTATGCTGGTCATGTGTCGCCTGTCACATTATTTTTACTCATATCACCACATATGTTAGATTTAATCACAACAGTGAAAACATTAAATCAGAAACTTTCCAGTAAAGTTCATCACACGCTCTATATTTAATCATGTGTGTTATTTAAATCTGGTTTCAGTTTTTGTCAGTCTAAGTGGAGATGGACATATATGGTTCTAGATGTCTACACTTGTCATATTTTGTTCCTGTATTCAATAAAGAAATAATTGAGATAGTACTTGTTTTACTTTTAGCAGACATTATCTTGTTTTCTATCCACATCTTCCAATCAGCATGTATTGTTTAAGTGAAGCAAGAGTTGAAGTCATGAACAAATGTCAAAACCGCAAAAATTGGCCCCCCTTTTAAAAAGTTGCCCCATACTTCCTTCTGCTTTGTGACTGTGGCTAGAGTGACGTGATTACTGCAAGCAGATGTGTGTTTGAGCTTGTTGAAGTTGCATCAGTTTTCAGCTCCATGAAAATTTTTGGCACACTGCCTGACATTTCTTTAGGAATGTAAAAACCATGACCCATCAATATACAGTCCAGACAGTATTGGGACTCTGCGCTTCAGGGCATTCAATCTGAAATAAAGTTAATGCACAAACGTGGCTCAGAGTTGATTGAGAGTTGCCATTTTGATTGTGGTGTAGTTGTCTGTCAATATCAGGAATAAAGAGATGATCATGCAAGTGAAGAAGTTAATAATGATTTTGGAAAAAAAAAAATATGAGAGATATCAAAGGTAGTTAATTCGCCAAAATCAACAGTTGGGTACATTCTTAAAAAGCAGGTGCACACAGGAAATCTTGAAAATGGCAAATGAGCTGGTAGACAGAGGAGCACAAGACAAATTTGCAAAGGATTTTCCACAAAATATTAAATATGATGATTTCTTTGATTTCATGTGTATCTATCCAATTACGTTTGAATCCCGAAACTTTGGGCACTATGTTTTAAAAGGGCTATATCTCCCACACAGTTATTTCTATATTGATGTAAACCAATTCAGCTGATGTGCACATATTCACCAGAACGTCAGCAGTTTCCAATGGTAAAAAGGTACGTGACGGTGGCTGTGAACTTTTACTGAGCATTAAACATGGCAGTACATGCAGGGCAGTGTGTAGGAATTCTTGTTTGAATAGCTGTCTAACAGTTGTACCAGTATGTGAGAGACGTGCCAACACAAAGTTAAGTAATTAAGTCTTGGTACAACAAACTCCTTTTTCTAAAGGGTTTAGATGATAAAACCTGGGGGTTGAATGTATGACTTATTAATTAAGACATTCCATGTAATTGTTCATTTTATTATATGCCAACTATGAATCAGTTGTCAGTTGCTTAGTGTCGTGAGCAATTGTGCAATTTAATGGTTCATAGCAATAACGAAAAAGATATTTAGTTTGCTAAGTGCTTCTGTCACATCATTCAGTTCATTACCAATTTTTAGTCACTGTGTTTTTCCAAATGATAACGCTGCGTTGTGACAAATACTGACCCATGAGTCCTATTGTCAGTCATATCAAATTCTTTACAAGCACCTCACCGTGTAAATTCCCAGGGAGCTGCAGACAGTCCCAGCTTGCGCAAGACTTTTAGGGAAGTGACTCATTTCCAGGAGATGGCTATAAAAGAATCTCCTCTGCAGCGCTAGATTCAAAGAGCAAAGTGAAAAGGCAGCAAGAAAAAGAGAGAGGGAACTAGTAGAAATAAAAGTCGCCTTCTTCTTAACATAGTGCTTCAGTCTTCATCTGGGAGCTTTCTGAAAGACATTCTTATCTTTTAGTATTTTAGTTGTTGCAGAATTTGTAAAAGGCAAAATGATGAGCAGCAAAGTTATGGTCACTGCTGTTGTGGTGCTCCTGTGTCTTCTGGCCACCAGTGAAGGTAAATTTTTTTTTATTATTTACTTGTATTGTTAAATAATGTAACACTAATGGCTGTTTGCCTTTCTGTCTGCCACTATTGTGTGCAGTCTGCTGTCCTCTTCCTCTCATTTCATGGAGAGGTTTAGAGTATCAATATCAACACTATTGCACTTGACCATATTTGACTCCTGTCTGTTATCAGGGATAGGAGTGGAGCTGCACTGCCGCTGCATCATGACAGAGAGCAAACCCATCGGCCGCCACATTCAAAAGGTGGAGCTGATTCCTGCTAACTCCCACTGCGAGGACACTGAGATCATGTAAGAACTCATTGCAAAGCCTTCATCCCATCTCAGCAACTGACACTGATCTTAACTGTGATGATGTTGGGTCTCTGAGATTTGTCTTCATCAAAGATAACTTGTTCTGACTGCATCTCTGTATCTTTCTTGGTGTTGCAGTGCTACACTGAAAAACACAGGCCAAGAGGTCTGCCTAGACCCCGAGGCTCCCTGGGTGAAGAAAGTGATTAAGAGGATCCTTTCCAAGTAAGTACAAGTCCATCACATAAGGGCAGTCAGACACAATAGTGTATTACTAAATAATGGATGGACAGAAAATGTCTGTTAATTTGATACACATAGTAATTGTTCTTTTCTGTTTGTTTTCTCTGCAGCTGAAGACGCTGAACAGATGGTGAAAGAGAGCCAAGTTTCATGAATCGGAGCTGTTTAAGTATTTGTGTGGTGAGATGATAAAGTCACCACACTCATCTCATTTCAACACAGGAGGACAGCTTATTTGATCAACTTTTTAAAATGACAACAGAAGTGCAAAATAATTTATTCATATTTATGTTTGTATCAAACATGTTATTTATTGACATATTAAGTGTGTGCTTGTTTGTATGTCACTTACGTGTTGTAGCCAACTCTGTTCACTTGTCTCTAACTGATGAGTTTAACATATTTATTGATGTATTTATGAAATGTAAATCTATCTGGATTCACTTTTGTAGGTCTATATGACAACCTATTATCCTATTAACCTATTATCAATAAAACAAAGTTTATAAGAAACTGAAAATGGAATTGCTTTGTTTTGTCTTAAATAGTATTCTTTAGCCCTTCATGCTGTATGACCATTGCAAAGATCATGGGATCTCCAATGTCAGTCAATAATTTCAACTACCAGTAACTGATGTATCTGCATGTATATCGTCTTAATGTTAGCCACTGCTTTAAGAATATTCTTTAAATTTACACATAATAAATGATAAATAACCAATAACAGTAAGTAAAAAAAACAAAGTAAGGATGATGATTCAAAGAAATCGTCTTCCCTAAGACATTACTGAAATATTTTGATGTAAGAGAACATGAATTCTTACATATACTGATATAAATATAGCATATATAAATAAATACTTTATCACACATGAAGAAATGCTTATAGTGTGCTCTGAATCAACTGTATTCCACTTCCTTTCACATCACTGCTGCACCACATGATGCTGCTGGTGTAATGACCTCACTGTCTTGCCACAGGGTCTAAACCTATGGCACACAGATAAATAAATAAATGTAATGTAATTGTCTAATGCAAGCACTGGAGGTATGCTCTGTCAGTAAACTTGCACTATATCATAAATCACATGAACCTGTTTGCATTTGCATAACCTACGCCCTGCAGATCTTACTATTACTGTGATGATGCTGCAACAGCAAAGACAATGATTTCTTTTTTTCAGTTGAACAATTTCAATAAAATTTTAAATGGCAGCTTCATATTTTCAGAATTAAAGGATTACCCCGGGAATTAAGTGTTGTTCTGCCATAAAGTTGGAGGACTAACAAGAGTCAGATTTTTTTAAAAAGAAAAAAAAGAAAAGAATAGTTTTAATGAAAGCAGAAATCCTGATTTTTAGTCCCTTCTATGGGTTAAGCTCCAGAAATGATGGATCCTACAATCCCCATAATGAAGCTTTAAGCTTAAATATATGTCTTTAAACCTTCATGCCCCAGTTTGTGATGCAGGCTTTCTGTTTAAAATGTGTAGTCCTGTGTAGTAGGAGTAACCCTGATGACATCACAGGGGTTCTTATTTCAGACCTGACAAAGGTCTCTCCAGAGCCACAGAAGACATTACATGTAGGCTATACAACTGTAAATATGGTGGGGCGTATCTTTAAAGTAATGGGAGGTAATAATATAGTTGATAATAATATTTACTACTACTACTACTACTAGGCTATTAGTAGTGGAGCAAGATTAGAGTAAAAGTGAAAATTTTTGTATTTTCTTCATCCGTTTTTTTCTTCACTTTTTAGCCCCAAGCAGAGTCTTAATGTGGTTCTATACATTTCATTTCAAGGTATATTCAAATGCAGATGTCTCTGTGGTATTATTACCATAAAAATAATGATAATGATTGTTGTTGTTATTATTATTATGCTTTGTTTGTTATTGGCCTGTGTGAGGATGCAGGCAAAGGGGCGGAGCGCACAGCCGGGGGTAGGTGCGGTAGTGCGGCGCTGGTGCGCGCAAAGAGACAACACTCGCAACGCTGAACGGACACGCACCAGAGACACTGAAATGCACACAAAATGCTGCGTCTACGAGATGTGACAAGCCGTTGCATGTGAAGAAAATAAAGAAACAGCCAACGATAACGCCGGAAGCTCCCTCATCCTGATTGAACCTCTTGCGCAAGCTGTGATTTTGCCGCAGAAATCATCCCACCAGACCTCTTGCCAATGCGCTCCAGTTGTGCATGAATCCTTCCGTTTCGCTTGCAGGTCCAGGACAAAATCGGGCGGCGCTGACGACTGTGTGTGGTGGATACCGTTTGTGAGTAGTGCACCTTATCCGCGTCTCCACCCCTTGGCACCTCCTTCAGGATGGCGTTAACGATCTGCACGAGATTTACCGACGAATATCAGCTGTTCGAGGAGCTGGGGAAGTAAGGAAGCATGTTTTAATCATCTGGCATCATCCCTGTATGAAATGTCAGCCTGTTATGTAATAGGCCGCCTTGGCTTAAGGACGCGGATTCCGGGCTCTGTGTGTCTGTGCGTGTGCGTTTTTGTATGTGTTGAGTGTGCGCGCGGCTGACAGTATCCATGAAACCTACAGAGCAGGGGAGGTTGAATACGCTATCATGTATCATGGAGGCCCATGCAATGGCATCCTATTTGTTTTAATCCCGCATTTGAAGCCCTGCTTACGTTTAGTGCTTGCGAAAGAAGATGTTGAATCGAGCGTGTCGTCATTTTGCCTCCATCCTGTGCATCTAGCGATGTTGCATTTCGACCTTTGGGGTGCCACAGGAGGGTGAGGAGCTCCCATGTTGTAAACTGAACCGGGGTGAAATGCATCGGGGTGTTGGATATGGTGAGATTTCGTACCCCCCCCGTGCCCCCCCAGCCCCCACTTCTCCCCAAATCCTCCTCCTCCTCCTCCCGCGTGACAGAAATACACACTCCTAATGCGACAGCAGACCATGTAGTTGGCGATGACACATTCCCCAGCCAAGCACCGAGCTGCGGTCAATTATCAGACACAGGCAGGGAATTCCTCACCCCTGAGAGAGAGAGATGCGTCTACCTGCATGTGTGTGTGTGTGTGTGCGTGCGTGCGTGCGAGCATGGATGTGTATTTGTGTGTGTTTATTTATAGATCTAAGTTTATATGCATTTCTTTATGTGTGTGTATATCTGTGTGGTCATGCGCTGGCTGACCTGCAGTCTGACCAGCACCCCATGGTCAGTGCACACAGTCCCAAATGTCTGCAGAGTGAGAGATAGAAATGCACTCCCAGTATCCCAGTGTCTCCTGCTTAGCATCCTCACTGGAAGAATTGATCTCCAGTAACTCCAGTAAAGCCTGTGGTTCTAGTGATGAAGAAATCTCCTGCGTTTGTGATCCTACGCTGTGTTCATCATCTTCAACGCAGCCATATTTCTTTTATAGTACATTTTAACTCACCTGATCCCTTACAGTGTGCAGCAACCCCCCCAACCCCCCCCACCCCACCCCATACACACACACACATAACTGATATTGATAAAATAAAAATAAAAACACAATGTTTTTGAACAAGTACTCGGACCTTGATAATGTTTAAATAATTCTGAAACTATGATTTCAGGAGATATTTTCACGCAGCAGTATGTTGGAAAAGTTTGTATAGAATTAGATTCAGCCATACCAAAGACCATACCAGCATATTTGCAAGATTTGCATACTTTACATGTATGCTACAGTTTTGGGTTTTTTGGATAGATTTTTCCTACCATTCCAGGAACTCATTGGTCCACTAATTTCTGTTCTATATAAAAATTATTGTTATAATTAACAAACTCATAAAACTTGCTGGAGTTGCGTAATACATCACATTGAAGCTCAAGTCAGCATAGATTTGTGTCCATGTTACATTATTGTTGAGTGGTTATGCAGTTTAAGTGCAGATTGATTTGAAACACTGCGTTGGATTACCCAAAACACATCCACTTTTATATTATAATATCACATGGAAATGAATGGAAACCAATGGATGTGTGGAACTGTGGAAAAAAAACAAAAACCTTAAATACAGCTTCATTATTTTCAACTTGGTGAGCTGTAATGTAAAGTATTTGTGATTTGAAGTAAATCAGCTAAAACAAACATTTAAGCTATATCTATATCAAAGAAGTCCTGAAATTGATGGGATTTAGCCTCATATCACTTGGTGAGCTTATGTTACCTTTGGTTACCCAGAAATCTTTTTGAAGCATTTTTTACATAATTACATAATCAGATGCTCAATGCCAGTCATGTATAGTGTAATCTATCTCATTTTGGAGCCATATTTATGGCAGAACATGTACAAGCACAGAAATGTCCTTGTCGCAGATAGTTTAGCTGTCAACCTTGCACCTTGCTTTCCTTTATTTTACTTTCAAATACAAAAACACAGCCAGCTACTGCACATGTGCTATGTAGGACTGCACAGACTTAGTTAGCAGACACAGTTAACAGTTCACAGTGACATGCTTCACAACTATCCAGGATAGTCAAGTAAAATTCTTATGTAACATGTTACGCTATGATAATTTCTTTACCAAATCCCCTATAAATTAGAGGTAAGCTTTAGTGGCAAGCTGCTCACTCCAGAGGATGTTAGATAACATGTCCATGGTACACATCGCTTCAGCTTCAGTAATTTCTCATATTGTAACACTGATTTAAATGCACACCAAATAATGTAACATAGGAAACATCACAGTTGCCAGCCTGCAGTAAGAGGTAGAACAAGGTTCATTTGAGGTAATGTGTGTTCCCAGCTTACTATCTCTAGTGTCTGCATCCAAGTGCCTCTAACTGTTCCTGATATCTCTGATGTTGTCAGGAGCTAAACAGGGTCTGGCTGCGGAGGAGTACAGATTCTGTTTGAAAGAAAATGCGTGCACAGACAGAAATGGAGGTTGAATAGCAAAGCGGCCTGCATGGCTGCAAAGCTGAGTGGAGCTGAGGCAGTCAGACTGCTCCATAGAGATGAGAGATGCAGCACTCTGCTCTTCTCCTCCCTCAAATATAGCTGACCTAGTTTTTTGATCTTCATACATGTGCCTGAAACACCAGAACAACACATGGCTGAAACAATAGTTGGTTGGTAGGCATGTTTGTTGGTGTTAATGGTCTCGTGTAGTGATTAGGACAATGTGTACTGTGAGTGTGGTGAGTGAGAGTGTTTGTGAGGGTCGCTGCACGGCTACTGTGTGCACACTTTTGTGCATTTTTTTGTTGAAATTTGACTGTAAAGCATAAATTTAAACTCAGCCACATTTGTAATTACTCCTTTATGGCACCTGAAGGCTGTTTCATGAAGCAAAGTTACTAGTTAAGCTTAACTTATTTCAGTAAACCAGGCTTGTTGTCAGGAAATCTTGTTTCATAAAGCTGGTTTGAATAAATTCGACCTAAGTTACCATGGAAACTATCTGGGTCTCACTAGTTTTTAGGCTTATTCACCTAAGGGTTAACCAGTGTTTTAATCTACCAGCTAGACTGAAACACTGTGTTTTTTCCAAAGTTCATTCTAAGTTGTCAGAGGTTAGATGTATGTAGCATAATTTGGCATATGCTGCAGTTATTGGCTGATTAAAAAAAGAGCTTTCAGACCTTCATCAATCTTAAGTCTCTGGTTCTGTCTGTTAGGCTCGCTCAAGCCTTTTTTTTTTTTTTTTTTTAAATACGTCAATAAACATTTCTATGTATGTATTCATTTTAGGGGAGCATTCTCTGTGGTCAGGAGGTGTGTGAAGATCTCCTCTGGACAGGAGTATGCTGCCAAAATCATCAACACCAAGAAGCTTTCTGCCAGAGGTAGGAAACCCAAATACATGTACAGAAACACACAATACACACGAGCAGACAAACATGCCCCAAGTGTCACCGAGATAGGTGTGCATGAGCTGTGAATATTGCTGGCCCTGGATCAGGCTTGAGGGCTCTTAGAAAGTTCATGTGTATGTAAGTGAAGGACAGACAGGGACACAGGGGCAGAGACTCATCTGGATTTTGGTTGATTAAGTTTCTCTGGGTGAGCTTGTGCGCAGAAGAAAACGATATATGTCAAAGTAAAAATGCTGCAGCTGTGTTTGCCCACTTGCACTTTTTGTGCTGCGTGGTACATGTTCTCCTTCCTTTTTGTGTTTTTCATATCTGTCCTTTGGTTTCTATGTAAATGTTTGTCACATACAACCTTGTGTGCGTGTGCTGGTGCGAGCGTGTGCATGTGTTCCGTATTGATTCAGGGCTCTGGCTGGTCTTGTCGTCCCAGGGGCAGATCTCTTGCGATGCCGACCCAGTTCTTTCACATCCGTCACTGTAATTGTAGCCGCTGGCCTGGTTGCCTCAGGCTTGAGACGCACACACACACACACACACACACACACACACGCATACATACATACACACACGTTATCACACACTAGCTCATACACACACTTGTACATGCACTTGCAAGCACACGCATGACCCAGGAACTGCCAACAGCATATTCGTGATAACTAACCAATGGTTTGTTGCGCTGTTGCTATTCCTCCTTCTCTCCAGCCAATGGCGTGTTTTGTCACTGCTTGCTTGCCTGTGATAACCAATGACTGATTTCTTACCACACAAGGCGTCAGGCTTGTGTAGATGTGAGCTGAGCCCTGTAACTAAAATTGAATTTGTAATAATTTACAGGAAAGTATGGCTGTTGTTGTGCACGCGCTGCCTATAGTTTCATTATGATGATGCAAATGTAGGGTTTGTTATACTGTTATAGCATGTGTGTATTAAGTAGCAACCCCTCCCCCTCTTTGCAGTATTTTACCTTTCATTCTTTTCCAGCAGCTCCCTCCTTAGCATCCTCTCTGCTTTTTGCATTTACTCTTCTTCCCTATTTTGCATTTTCCTTCCCCTCTTCTCTATATCTCTCTTTTTTATGTGATTTACAAGACACTGTCATATTTCTCACCAGGTACTTCTACCCACCCCCTCCTTCCTGCATATTTTCTCTTATACTAATACCTCACCATCTATCCCTGCCTTCATTCCTCCATCGCTCCATTGCTTATCTCTCCTTTTTGTTGTTCCCTTCACACTGCGTCTCTTTGCTTTTGGATTTCTTCTCTCTTTCCTCACCAATCCTTCGCTCTCTCCCTCTTTCTGTCTGTCTTCTGCCCATGTTGACCCTCTCGCTTGCTGAGTGCAGTGTTGGTAATAGACACCTCGGCAGACGGATCAGTGTCTCACCACTTGCATGCTGGGACAGATTTTCCAAAAATACTGCAAAGGGTTATCTCACTACATATACATGTGTGTCTGCACACACACACACACACACGCACTCTCTGTCTTTCTCTCTTTCCTCTGTGTGTGTGTGTGTGTATATAGAGGTTTACATACTGGGCATGCTGGCGTGTCAGATATGGTCTTACCCTCTTTCCGCGATAAGCCGTAGAATTGTAACTCTGATTCCCTTCTCTCTGGCAGGATCATGACCTCTCCCCAACCCCACTCCACAAATGTGTGTGTTTGCCTATGCAAGTCCATGTGCGTGTGTGAGTATACATAATTGAAAGGGGTTTAGGATAGGATTGGTGGCTGAAAGGCAGGCAGATCAAGGCACTATGCGTGTGTGCGTGTGTGTGTTTCTAGTTATGCATGCACACACATGTAGAGGGCCTATAGAACCAGCCACAGTCCGGCAATCTGCAATCCTGATTATGCAGCATTTCATTAAGAGCAGCAGATGAATGAGAGGAAGCAGCAGAATGAGAGGAAGCAAAGGATAGGAAGCAGAGGGAGAGAGAGAGAGAGAGAGAGAGAGAGAGGGGAGCAAGTCAACACTATAGTGTGTGTGTGTGTGTGTGTTTGTGCGCGTGCCATATTCCTCACAGCAGTTGAATATTTGTCCTCTCCCCTCATGCATGCATCAGTGTCCTGTCACTATGACTCTGTCTGCTATATTTTGTCACTTTGTATTTGCTTGTGATGTGCAGTGTGTGTGCTTGTGTGTGTGTCTCTGTAATCCCTCATCTGTTTATGTGTGGGTTGCGTTATGGAATCCACTGCAATAAACAAAAAAAGGCCTGTCTCACTGTGTAAATATTGCATTGTATTGTGGGAGTGACAGTGATGTGGAAATGGGGTGTAGAAATACGGCTGCAAAGGACTACAAAATATACTAAATATGTGTTTTCATGGTAACAGAGATAATAGCTGTTGCTGAGGTTTAAGCCAGTATGGTATATATATACCACATACAGTACATATATATATGTATGTGTGTGTATATATATATGTTTGCATGTGTTTGTGTTTTCTTCCTCCTGTAGTTCCTCCTGTAGTTTTCGCTTATTAGGCAAGATAAAGATTTGTCCTCCCTCCTGCTTTCCCTTCCCTCTCTTATCATCTTCATCCCTGTGTTCCTCCGGTGTCACTGTGACTCTGTTTTGCCTCCTCTGAAGTGAAAGGAAGGAAGGAGAGGAAGAGAGGAGAGAGAAGGGATGTGATTGCGGGGGAGAGATTGTGACAGAGAAACGGGAGGAAGGGAAAGGAAGGAGAGATCAGTGGGAGGAAGGGAGGATCACATGACTCACTGGGTGCTTCAAGGCTAAAAATAAATGTTGGTCATTCTCTCACTCTCAGTGTTGCTATCTCTCTCTCGCACACGCACACACACACACACACACACACACACACACAGTGTTGAAAATATTCCATCTTTTGAAAGGAGCCAGGTTTTTGGTTTCATTCGATGCTCATCTGTCTCGCCAACGGGACTCCAGGTGGGAGGAAAACACATGAGGCTGACCCTGAAATTGTAGCAAGGGTGTTTGTGTGCATTTATCTTTGTGTATGATTGAATGTGTGTAATTAAGATATTCCAAGAACCGATGTATAGGTTGAACAATGAAGGGAAAATATCCGATTGCAACTTTTCTGACCATTTTGATTATGATTTAAATAGTGATTATTTTCTGTAAATTAAACCCAAAGCATTTATAATTGTTATACATACAGTTAAACATCTACCTCAGGCATAATTACAAACTTACAAACAAAATTGGATAAATGATCCAGTTGCATCATGATGCTGAAACCCATCCTTTCTTTTACCTTTTCAAACCAATCAGCCAGACAAAAACAAACTTCTAAGTTTCTCTAAAGACAGATTTGAGCTATTCAGCAAGATATTACAATATTAGAGCCCGACAAAAAATTCTTTACTTAAGGTCCACTTACAAGATTTCTTCCAGAGCTTTCAGCCACATCTTGTAGCTTTCATCAGTGGATGGATTTTGCACAGTGTCAAGTACTTTCGTTACCAGGTACTTCACTTGTTGACTGAGTTAACCTATCTCCATGACAAGTGAACTGTCTCCATGACAATAGCTGATGAAGGCCACAAGATGTGGCTGAAAGCTCTGAAAGAAAGAAAGAAATCTTGTTTTTGTCAAACTGCTATCTCCAATGGTAAAACTTTCAAACACAATATGAAAGCTGGATTAATGACAACTGAAACTAACGGCACTACTGTAGCTGCTTAAGCTAACGTTATTGCCTCACAGACTGACAGGACAAGCTATTTAACAGCCCTTAATCAATGATATGATGAGTTTAACCGAGATTCATAATAGGGTTGCAACTAACAATTTTCTCGATTAATCATTTGGGCAATAAATCATCATAAAACTGTGAAAAATGCTAATCACAATATCACAGAGCACAAGATGACATCATCACGTCTTATTTTGTCCAACCAACATTCCAAAACCCCCAAATATTAAATTTACAGTTACAATTTATGACCAAGAAAAGCAACATATTTTCACATTTGAGCGCCTTTGCTTGGAAAAACATAGTTACTTTTCTGCCCAATAGTTGATTTTCTGGTCATTGACTGACTAACTGATTAATTGACTAATCATTGCAGCTCTAATACATAACCTGCCAGTAATTTATGCTTGACAATTAGCTAAATGCAGTACCTGTCTAAAAATGATGCTATATTGTCCCCATAGAGGTAGACTCACTACTTTGTTGGTCTGTTTGAACATCACAAAGACACAGTTCACTCTACATTTTCAAACATTAAAATGATATAGACTGGTGTTTTATTCTCAACAAATCAACGTTGTATTTTTTGATAAATAGACAGTAATAAAAAGAATAGACATGCAGACAGCAAACTAACTAGACAACAGCCCAGAGTTTCATTTGTAGTTCATTAGCTGTTTAATTTTTCAGTGACAGTTTCAGCTGGCAAAATATGGATAAAACTTTCACATCTTAAATCTTTGTTAATAATGTAAGCTATAATCAAAATTGCAGCTCTTGCATTTTGAAAATGTCAGGATTTCGATATAAAAACGATTGATTGTTCAGCCCGGAAATAACCTACAGTATGACTAACAAGGGTAATGGAGTCTGCAGAAAGCTAGGGCATTCTTAATTACAGAGTAGTGCATCTCTTTCTATCTTTTCCTCCCCCCTGTCTCTCTCTTTTCTCTTTGCCTATTGTATGTCCTTTTCAAACCTCTGTTTTTTTCGATCTGTTTAATTTAGTCTTTCCCACTAGCAATCCTCTCCCACGCTGTCCTTCCTCCTCCTCCTTCTTCATTTCTTCTTTGGCTCCCTGGCAGTATGTCGTCACTCTAGTCTGTGTGCTATATAGTCACTTGTTCAATTGTCTATGTATGTGTATTGTATTGTTTTTCCAGCAGCACTACATAAAGCTTGGATGTTGTGTATGAATACTGAAAGAGGCATTCAAGTGAAATAAGTTTGCATTTCTGGTCAGATTTGCTGTCCAGAACTTCATAATGAAAGTGCATCTTTGCAGACTTCCCATTTTACACTTCTAAGAACCCGATGTGGAATGAGGTAGAGACACAAAGTTCTCTGACAGCAGTAAATAAGAAAAAGAATAAGAAATACTTTATTAATCCTGAAGGAAATTTAAGTGTCACAACAGCACCATCCAGCACACATCACACACAATAAAATAAATAGAATAAAATAAAATAAATAGTTAAGGTTATTATACATTGTGCAGTAATCATATATGTAGTATATAATAAAATGAGAGTAGTGAGATAGATAAAAAATAGTTATTATCCATTGCGAAATGATTTTATATACATAGTATATAAAATAATCTATAGTATATAGTATATAATATATAGCCCCAGCAGGCCAAGAATGCAGTGTAGCTGCAACTTCTTGCTCTTATTACATCCATGCTATTTCTTTCCACAGAACAAAAAGTTGAGTGAAAAGTTCAGGCACTTTCACTGGAAGGCATTGTGGGTGGATACTGGAAGAATTTAGCTCAAGTAGCTGTAGAAAATGTGAAATTTTCCTTTAACTATTTAGCGCAACAATGGTATGTTTTTAATGGTTGGTTCATATTTTTATGCTGTTCAATGTTTGCACACTTTAATGTGCGTACAGTGCTCTCAAACAGGTAGTCTTATTAAGCCATGTATTTGCCATCCTTATTGGTAGGGCTGGTTGTTAATGCCAGCTCTTGTGGTAACCATGGAGATACATGGTTAGTGATCTATGATTTCTTTCTTATTCATTAAGTAAAGGACATTTTTAGACAATACCCATGCTTTTATATCTGCTGTTGCCTATTTAAACAGTAGAAATGATACGCAAGAAGACTTTTTTTGTACAGTGAATATGGATACAGTATTTTGATACCTTGGTGCTGCCAGTGCTCCTCAGCTGCACCACAAAGCTCTTACATCATCGATGTAATCATCATCATAATCATCATAAAGAACTTACAGGGCTTTATTGCTGCTTTTAAGTCTGTATTTGTGAATATGAAAATTAATTTTCATTTGTGTCTTCTTCTTATTATTGGTAAGTGTCTCCTTGCCAGGATGTCTGGACACCACCCCTTTCAGATTAAACCACTTTAACATATTAGACTAATGTGTGTGTGCCTGTATTACGCTGGATAAGATAAGTCAGACATTACCGTATGTAATGAGACTCCCAGCAATGCCCTGGGGTCAGTTTTATCTCTGACACCAGCCACCTTTTGTTTCCCCTCTGAAGAGAAAGCAAGGGAGTTATCAGTCTCATATTTCTTCCTCTATTGGGAACCAGCGGAGGATGACGGTGTCTCATCATCCTGGATGGTTTCATTAGACCCCCGGGTTCTGCGGGGGGGAGAATGGAACAGTACGGAGGAGGACTACTTAGCTGCTGGCCACAGAGGATGTTACATTCACCCCACTACATCTTTTTAATTAAAACTCTTAATTAAATTGGAGCAGAGCAATTTCAGCACCCTGTTGTGGTGTGTGTGGTGAGTGGATTTGTGTGTGCATTAGGGTTAGGACTTCAGCTAAGGTTTATGTTTATCATTGATTAATTTATTGATTGTTTAAACGAATGAATCGAATAATGCCCATCACGAGTTGCCAGAGGCCAAGGTCATGTTTTCAAACTGCTCATTTTGTTTGGCCAACGGTAATAACAGCCAGAGGTATTCAGTTTACAATGATATGAAACAGAATACATTTGAGAAGCTGCATTTTGACCATTGCCATCTTGGATTTTTGGAGGCAGAAGTTACCATATTTGGACGAGAGGGTGGAGCTGACCTTAATGCTAGCTGCTAGCTGCTAGCTTGGTTAGCACGATGCATTTACAGTCTATGGTCAACTGTGATAATGCTATAGCTATAGCTATAGAGACCAAAACCGTTTTTTGTACCAGGCTGTAAACATGTTTATTTCTGCTGGAAAGTTGGGCATTTTAACATGGGGGTCTATAGGGATTGACTCGCTTTTGGAGCCAGCCCCAAGTGGCCATTCGAGGAACTGCAGTTTTTGGCACTTCCGCGTTAGCTTCATTTTTCACCCCCCGGAGGTTGCCGCTTGGAAATGACATATACCTCAAGTCTGGTTTTTTCACACAGTATGTGCATTGTTGAAAAAATCACCTTCATTAACGTCATACACCCACAACAATCTGTAATTATTTGACAAATAATTTAATGCAGAGTTCCTCTCAAAGTTTTATTCCCCCTTTTCATCCGATACAGACACAACATTTTTTTAACTGCTAAGTAACATCACTTCACATCATTAGCACAATACCTTGCTACATTAATACAGCAAAATTAAAACATTTGTAACCTTTCCCTTCAGTTTTAATGCAGTAACAAATGTCACCTTCTTTGCATGTGTGTATGTAGCTAAATGTTCCAGTCTGTGTAAAATCGCTCTGTAGCATACAGGTCCCACTGACATTACTAGCCAGTTAATTAACCTACCCTTTTACCCATTTACTGCAGGTCTACATGTCTTGGCTTGAACAAGTAATAGCAAGCCAAGGTACATAATCATGTATGTTTCACCAGGGAGTGGTGTATTTGTAAAATCACACCAAATTAATTGAAATTTCATAAACATTTGATACCAATATCTAATGCAAAAAAACTGTATTGCTTTATTTCTAGAGTGTGTTTTATCTTCCAGGAAAATGAGTGCACAATGAAATACTGTATAATGTGGGTCTGATTGAGGAAATAGGCCAGAAATCAGATGACAACCACTACTTGGTCAATCAGTGTAAAGATGCAAAGCAAGGGCAGAATGTGTAAAGTGTACAGTGACGACCAACCATCTAGAACCAGACATCCTAGCCTCTCTGTCTGACTCTTCTTTTTATTGTTGGTGTATTTGACTATACTTTCCTCTGTCAGGTGTTTTGTCTCTATTTGCGTCCTTTTCTCTGGCTTGTTTTCCTCTCTCTTTCTATGTCTTCTCTGTCTCTAAATCTGGTTGTATTAGACTTACAGGAAGGCAAACTACAGCTCTTTAAAGGCAAAGAAAACACACAAACACACACATAGAGCACTACACTCTGCTGCAGTGCGGTTGCAGACGTGACACATCAGAAACTGACTGAAAGAGAAACAAGCAGCAGTAGAGGGAGACAGAGAGGGAAATAGAGGTGGGGGTTATATGGGGTCGGCTTTGGAAATTTTGGATTTTGGTGATGGCAATGATTTGCAGAGTGAAGGCAACTTTTCAAAATCACGCATTGAAGTGTAAGGTAACTCTGTAAGCAAACAGGTCCCTGGATCTGTAATATTTGCCTTTGCAGAATTAAGGAAAGCTGCCGTCCTGACTGCAA
Source organism: Scomberomorus guttatus (assembly GCA_038419695.1). NCBI lineage: Eukaryota > Metazoa > Chordata > Actinopteri > Scombriformes > Scombridae > Scomberomorus > Scomberomorus guttatus. The sequence goes on from CM076447.1 coordinate 17,527,949, forward strand.
GGTGCATATAAATAAAGATAGATAGATTACAAAAAAGACAAATATAAAGTTGTCAATAGGATCATACTACACTGGCTAACAGCAAGTCAGTACTTCATGTAGGTTATTTCACATACAGATCGAAAAAGAAGTAGCAGGAATAATGAGAATGAAAGGATGACTCAAAGGAAATAAAATACAGAGAGAGAGAGCATGTTAATCACCAGGCATATTCCTCCCAATTTGACATTCCATGAGATGCTTCTTAAAGGCTATGGCTGGCAATTTACTGTATTTTTCTTACTGTCAACAAATCTCATGTGCAGAGCCAAAACAACAATAAAGTGATCCTAGTTACAAGTATTGTGTGTGTATCCAAAGCCTGATATATCTTATCCCTTTGTGCCGTAGACCCCCATTGTTGTCCAAAAACTATTAAAAACACGTCAATGAGCCCCGCTGTTGCACTGGGTGACATGGTTTTTTGCCACAAACAGTTGGCTTTGTAGTTTGTTTAGAAACGGCTCCAAAGACTAATAACAGTGATCACGTTTTCAGTCCCTGGGCAGCAGTTCCTTGTACTGCAGACGCCACTGCACATGCGCAGGAACGACGTTCCTTTTACAGAGCTTCACTAGTTCGTTGTGCTACATATCACAACCTCTTGACTTTGTACTACATTGTACATTGTAAATAACATGTACATGAGATTTGTTGACAATAAAAAAATATAGAAAATCGCCACCATATCCTTTAATAATTTCAATTAGTTCGCAATAAAATAATAAAATAAAATAAACAATTTCTTTCCATATTCTTTAGTAATGGTCATAGTATTGCCAAATGCCTTTTATGGTCCCTTCACAAACATCCATCCGATGAATAAATGTTTCTTTAGTAGAGGACCAAAATGTTTGCTTTGCGTCATGCGTTGTCTTATATGAATACACAGTAGCTTCCAGGCTAGGGAACTGCAGAAAATATTTGCTGAAGAAGCCTTTTGTATGAGAAGCATAAAACATCTTGCTCTTGACTCAATGTTTTTGGATATAGCAAAAAATATGTTGCAAAATATGCCATGTTCAGCAGCTTTTTTAAAATACTGAAACTAATGTTGCAACTTGTTTTAACTGAAAAAAGAGAACCAGTTATTGGCGTTATGAATTTATTAGGAACTTAATGAGAAGTGCACTCATATGATTTGAGTATGTTGAGAAATCAAGTAACGTAAAAAAGCAATGTTTGTGGAATATTATTTAGTTATTGCAAGAATGTAGATCTCATCTCCAAGTGATAAAGACACTAAGGACATAGGATGTTCTGCTTACATCAGGCTTGCTGTCTACTAACTAACATAGACATAAGTGACAACTGGACTGTCCTATATATGGTACAAAGTGTTAAATCATAATCTGGGCAGCACAGGGGCTACATTCTTGGAATGCTAATGCCCAGGAAATAGATAGTTCTAGACAAGATGGTTTATGACATGACAAATGCAAGAGGTCAGTATCCAGCAGACAGCAAAGTAGCTGACACTGCTATCCCTGCACAAGTCTGTTCATTCCACATTTAAGTACATGCAAGAAAGAGGGAGAGTTTTTCTTTACTCCACCAAGTTTTTTTTGTTTTCCAACATGTTTAACTTGAGAAAACCCTTGACTAAAAGAAATAAAAATTATATTTGCTGCATAAGGCAACTGGTTATATTGGAAATGTGGTCTTAATCACAAACTGTCATGGTCTTACTGAATATATGAATAGTAATTCATTCACTGCTAGAGTAACATAAATACAGACAGACACTCAGACGGGCAGCTTAGATCAGGGTAGAAAGGTTCTGAATGATAACAGCTGACTGGAGGAGCTTCAAATTTGTCTGCACAATTACATTGGCTTCACATTATGTAGAAATGCTGCTGTCACTTTTAACCACACAAGCAAAAAGTCTCTCACTAGTGTCTTTGACGGTAAGGCTCAAGCTCACCCACACACACAGATAAAGTATTCTAAATCATTTTTGTCAGCCAGTCACAACTCATTGTGGTCAGTCTGAGACTTTTTGAGAGTCAGGAAGATTTCAAGATTTCAATGTTAGCTCTTTCAGGCTAACATTCAGACAATTAACCCTCCACTCACACCTAGCGACACTTTGTTGACTTGTGTCTTTGAAATTTTTCCTTTTTGCTATGAAGCAATACAGCTAAGACCTGAGCTAACCTCAAGCAAACTGCATTCAAAACATTCATAAAGCTAATGACATTTTGTGGACTGTATCACTCTCTTGTTAAAGCTAATAGCCATAGTACTGTTGGATGCTGTCTGGTTTAATATCATGCAACTAAAGTTTAATCACAAAAAGTCAGCACTCTGGAAGTGTTAAGTTTCACAGCATGGTTATATTTTCTCTTGCGAAAATCAACAGCATAGATCCTGTAGTATCATATTTTTCAAGTTTTGCACAGCTTTCAGCAGCCTCCTGTCTTCCACAACAACTGTAGCATCTTTGCTGAAGTTCAAACGTCATGTCAAAAGCATCTTGCAGCTGCAGAGGGCGATGATGAAAAGTTACTATTTTAATGGCACGCATAAAAAACTTTAAACAGTAACATTTCATGGTTTTGGTATTCATTTTAGTTTATGCTATGCTTTTCTTTTAGGCTTGTACAGTGCATATGCATCTTGGCACTCAGTAACTGTTACAGTACAGGATTGTAGTTCTGTAGAGTTTGATAGTTGTGTGTGAACTCTGTGTCGGCCATTTGCATGCAAGGCTGGTTCCACTGCAGAGGAGAGGAGAGTCCTGACGCTCTGATTGGTGCAGGAGTTGCTAGACAACAGATGTCCAGCCGGCTCGGAGGTGGACTACCTGTGGAGGAGGGAGAGAGAGAGAGTGAAAGAAAAGTGGGGGTGGAAAATGATGGAGAAGGAGTGCGGGAGTGCTACGACAGACATTTACAAAGTGCAGAGATTTACAGTACAGTGACAAATACAACCAACATGTACCTTTAAAACAGTGGTGATTTATATTGTATGATTATATTACATTATGATATTTCTCATGCAGTATTTACAGTATTTTGTCTATTTCCTGAGGTCTAAAACGGCAAAAATAATTTCCTGTCAGTGTAATAACATTTAATTCAAATAACTTTTCTGCTTCACTATTTACTAAACAACATGCAATTTGACACCATTGAATGTTTTCAAATATGTGACAGATAGATGTTATAAAAATAAACAGAACAAAAAATGGTTGATGATATGTTCATGTCATTGTATATATAAAGCTGCTACCTTCCAATCTAACTATCTACAACAATCTAATGTTCCTTTAGCATTAAAGCCCCAATCTGTGATTGGTGCACAATGCCAAATGATGACATTTAATAAAGAAAATGTCATCTACACAGGCCACAGCTGAAATGTAACCATGTGGACAAGTGGCCCAAACCAATTAAAAACTGGGGCTCAGTGTTTTCTACAGGTTAATCTTATTCCTTTTTTATTGTGGTCAGCGTCTGTGTAGAGAAGATGCGACATCCAAATATTTAGAGTCAGCTGCAAAACATTGTATTGACATTTTTACTTCAAATTTTTCCAGACTGCTATAGTATATACACCATTCATTCTAATCAGTCCACATGTTCAATTACATCTATAAATGGACTATTAAAAGAAGCATAGTCCAAAAATACAAACATATTTTTGGTTGTGGGCAAATGTACTTCTGTGTGGGCTGTATACTAAAATATATTTAACAGTGTGTAGGAGAAACAGTTGAAGCTTAAATATCAAAATGTGGAACAGTCTAATTTCAGCAGAATACTATATGCTTTCTAGTAATGAATTACAAAGTTAAATGAATACAGGGTTTATGATTATATACATAAAATAGCAAAACATTCTTACTTTCTAGTATTTCTATTCAAATTAATTATTTTGTATAAATAGTATACATAATTTTGGGCTGTAAAATCAGTTTTTCACCTTTTGTTTCACCAAAGTCATCATGATAGGTGAGATGGAGAAGTTAGTGACCTTGCTCAGAGGGTCTTGCTAATCATAAAATAATGGCTGAGCTGCCCTTGTTTGTGGTTCTGCCTGTCAGGATGCCTGTCTGCCTCTCTGCTGTTGTGCTCGTCTCCAAAGCTGGCAGAACACCTCAAACAAAACCAACATTGGTGTGTTCTCACAGGCAATATGGCAGACTTGCGACCACAAAAAAGCAGGCCCCTTTGTCAGATTTTTTTCAAAAATGTCACACAGTCCTCTTATTACATGTGACTGTGGGGCACACACGTCCATTTTATTGACACTTTTCATATCTTCACACCTCAGTTAAGCTTTTACACAAGTCTGTCATTACATGTCAAATCATTACTTCACCTGAACAAGTTGTGGCTGTTTTAGGCAGGTTGTTGCTCTTTTAATTTCATGGAATGCTTTTTTATACTTTGATGGAAGCATGGGAGGATAATTGTTTTGGAAGATTATCAAACTGGCTGGCACACTTCTCTTCAATGGTTTAGGGAATGAACATATCTTGGTATAACTTACTGTACCAGTGCCGGCTCTAAATGAACTTCTTCTTCCTATATTTTTAGTTTTAACTGTAGTGCAGCCACAGCTTGTGTTATATTTGTTTTTTATTTCACTGTTCAGATTTTTTCTGGCTTCATTTCTTTCTTTCTGGCATTTTTACTCAGCCTTTGAGAACACACTGAGTTCCACTTTGCATAACCTAAACTGGAGCCCCAAGTTTGTCTGTGTGTCTGCCTGTCGCTTCCTATAGATGCACTGCACAAGCACAAACAGATACCTGTACCTATAATGGGAACAAGCTGCCTGGTGTTCTTTGTTGGTCTTGCTTCTGAGCTGAACTGAGTCCACAGTTTCCATAGCATCCAGAAGAGCAGAGGAAGGAGACAAGGTTGAGAGTGAAAAATAGGCGTCCTATTTTATTTGGAGAAAAAAAAGCAGAACCCGTTGCTCTTCTTTCTCTCCCTCTCTTTCTCTCTCTCTCTTGCTCTCTGTGTCCCCAGGCAAAGCTGAAATGGGTCGCCTCAACTCCGTACTGCATCACTCATTGTAACGACTGCTGCTTTGACTCATTTGTTCTGAATCAGAGTCACTGGACTTTGCTTTCTTCTGACAGAAAGATTTAAAAGTAACTTCTTATTTCACTAAGGCAGATAAAAATGATTCTAGTCTCACAAGATGCTCTCTGAGGCCTCTTGGATTACGTCATCCGAGCCTCTCTGTGGTCACACACTGGCAGAAGCACAGTAACCGCAAATACCAGCTGTCCTTACTGTTTGTCTGTGGAGCCTATGTCGTGTTCAGTTTGTGAAATTTGATGATTTTACTATTGGCCAGCAGGAGAGTAGGGAACAGGTTGAGGAGAGCCTGGTGAGGTGGAGGTATGCAGAGAGAGAAAGAATGGTGAGAATGCAAGGTGGATGAGTTTAAATACTTGGGGTCAACTGTTCAAACGTAACGGGGAGTGCGAAAGAGAGGTGAAGAAGAGAGTGCAGGCAGGGTGGAGCGGGTGGAGAAGAGTGTCAGGAGTGATCTGCAACAGAAGGGTATCAGCAAGAGTGAAAGGGAAGGTTTACAAGAGGGTAGTGAGACCAGCTATGTCGTATGGTTTGGAGGCGGTGACACTGACGAAAAGACAGGAGGTGGAGCTGGAGGTGGCAGAGTTGAAGATGCTAAGATTTTCGTTGGGAGTGACGAGGATGGACGGGATTAGGAATGAGTATATTAGGGGGACAGGTCAGGTTGGACAGTTTGGGGACAAAGCGAGAGAGGCGAGATTCAGATGGTTTGGACATTAGCGGAGGAGAGATGCTGGTTATATTGGGATGGATGCTGAAGAAGGATGCTGCCAGGCAAGAGGAAAAGAGAAAGGCCAAAGAGGAGGTTTATGGATATGGTGGGGGAAGACATGCAGGCAGTTGGCACGACAGAGGAAGATGCAGAGGACAGGAAGAGATGGAAATGGATGAATTATATATCAGTTGCAGTGGAAAAATATTGTTAATATCGTGATACTGATTTCTACTATCATCCAGCCATTACCATATATTATCATGCCCCCCAATTTCAGACTGCTGTAATAGAGAAATGTTAATAGTAAAAAGAAATCCTCATGCTCTTTACATTTAATTTGGGTTAAGCTTTCAAATAAGTGAAATTTGATTTGTATCCTTGTGAATTTATTTTCCCTTCAGGGCAGCAAAAGAAACCTCTAAGCACATTGCAGGAGCTCATATTGAACCTTGACACTGGAGGTTAATATGAATCCACAGTGGCTGCTCACTGTGTTTGTTGTTCACTGTTGCCTGTCTATTTGTGGCACATAACCAAGAACATATCAGGTCACATTATTTTTGTCAAGCATTTCAGTTCTGATAAGGAAAAGAGCTCGGCTGACACGAAGCCAAGACACACACACACACACAATACATGCACAAACTCACACATACAGTAGTGCGGATGTGTAGTACACAAACACACACTAACACCAATAACGATTGCCAAACACTGTGCTGTGTCCTCCACTGAGTCAAAACTAACTTGCAGCCAACTTCATGTTTGATGATTCAGAAAGCCAATCATAGCAGGGAATAATGAAGAGCATTAAAAATAAAATGTCTCTCTGTGTTTGTGCCTCCTCTGTTTTTCTTTTAGATCATCAAAAGCTGGAGAGAGAGGCGAGGATTTGCCGTTTACTGAAGCACCCCAACATCGGTGAGCTGCGAGTCCTCAATCTCAAAACATTCACAGACAAGCACACACGCATACAAAATGAAAACACGCATATTCTGTTCAGGTCTCCAGTGATTCCAGCTATGGCTATTCATCTTCTAGACACAGTTATGAGACAGAGAGAGAGAGAGAGAGAGAGAATGTATGTGTGTAAGCGTGTGTACACAGGTATCTAATGATGATGTATCTGTGTGCTTTCCCAGCTGAGTCATCAGAAAGATACAGAAGCCCTACACCCCCTCTCTAAACCACTGACCCTTTGCACTTGTTCCTCCTCATTATACCTCCGGTAGAACCTGTTTCCTCTTTTGTTCTGTTCACACTCATCCGTACATCCCCTTTCTTTTCTTCGCTGTCATTATTTCACATTTCTCAAACCAGTTCTGCAGTATTTGTTATCTACAATCTATAACCAGCATTGACATAACCCTGCGTAAAACCACAAATTTCATTTTTTACACTTTTACACACTGATTTTTGTGATAAAAAAACAAACAAGATACAATGTGTTGATCAATGGAGAGAGCCAAGCTAACTGTTTCCCCATAGCTTCATATTTAGTGTATAAACATGAACATGAGAGTGGTATCAATCTTCTCCTCTAAATCTTCACAAGTAAGCGCAAAAAGCATATATACCAAAATTTCTAAAAAGAACTATTCCTTTAAACAGCAAAGATCAGAATGGAAGCAATTTAGAAATTGTATTGCCTGATATGGCATATTTACATTTTTGGATGGATTTAAAAATTCACTCTAAAGGAGAGTGAATATTAGACTTACATGCTTCCCCCCAAGTGGCCAAAAAAATCAGTTCATGCAGGTTTAAAGAAAAAATGTCAACTCTATCTTTAAATCCAAAACGAGGTCAGAGATTAACAATCAGCATTAACATGCACAAATCATTTACTAATTCCCTGACCTAAATGTGACAGTGTGTGAATGCAGATTTGTTACTCAGGTTATCAACATGTCTTACTTGTTTAAATAACTTGAGGCTTCAAGCCTATTTCAGAAAGAAAACATGCATAGCTTATAACTGTGGCTTTTGTATAGTCTACTCTATAATTTGAATTTAATTATAGGGTTCATTTGAGTCATAGTTTTTCTCACAGGTTTCCTCTAATCACAGTGATTATGGCAACGGCAACTGTGCTAAGAAACTTTTCAGAATGCAAGCACACTTAACAGCGTGAATCACATTAAGTGGAGGTAGAATATATTATGCATTGGAAACTCATTTTGCTACTTGACTGTACTTCACACTCCTGTTTACGTTGCATATTACCACTGTATCTCTGACACATCTGATTACCAAAAACCAAACTCTGAGGCACAGCAACAGAAAGTAGGATGTAAATAACAAGTGACTTTAGTATTGGAGTATTGACTGCTTTCTCTTTCCCTTTTCTGTCCTGTGTTTGTGTTTCGTGTGTTTGTTAAATCTCCTTTACAGTACGGCTCCATGACAGCATATCAGAAGAGGGTTTCCACTATTTGGTGTTTGATCTGTGAGTAATAGACTCACCCACACACACACCCGTATGTGAAGATGTGTTTGCAGAAAGACCTACGGGTAGATCTGTGCCCATACATACCTTATGAGAATACATGCATATTCACATGCACACACCCAAAAGCCAAGAAAAGAAACATGCAACATGTAGAAAAACATGTAGAAAAGCAGTATTTTCATCTGCTTTGCCTGTAGTGTCCCATCCACCGCTGGTATGTTTTGCACTGGTTAAGCTAATAACACGAAAGCTGTCTGTATGTAGCCTAACTGTTTATCTTAGTTTGCCACGTATTCTAGTAAACTTAGCTGCCAGGTGAGATAAACCAGCCTCTCCTCTCTGTGCCGGCGGTACCTGCAGGTAGTGAATCACATCAGCAGCAGAGGGAGGAGGACAGAGGACAGGATGAAAGACTGCCTGCACAGAGAGTAGCTGTGCCCCCTTGAATCGGGTTGTAGTGACAGATGGGTTGAAACTGTATGTAGTGTGTAGGTTGTGTTTCATAGACGATCTGGCAACTTGGGTAAAGTCAGACAAAGGTAACATACAAAACTTATGGATCCATGTATGATGATTATTCATAGTAAAGTTTGAGGGCCATGGAAATTATGGGAATTTCCCAGGAGTAGGCAACAAAATGGGAAACCTGGGAAAATGGGAGTGTTAGCAGGTTTGACTCACACCCTCTTGCACATTTTTGTGCAAACATACATTCACACAAAAATACACATAGAAAAATGAATACATACATACATATGCAAAAACATTGCCTGTTTTAGTTTTCAATACAGAGCGACAGATACATGTTCACTGTAATGTTGTCTCTGTCTCTCCACAGGGTGACAGGAGGAGAGCTGTTCGAGGACATCGTGGCCAGGGAGTACTACAGCGAGGCTGATGCCAGGTAGCACACACACCCACCCACACACACAGATACACTGCTGAGCACAGCAGCCATTATGCATCTCTGTCCGTTACCGAAGAGAACAACTGCGTGCGCATGTGTGTGTATATTTGTGTGTTTCACATATGGTCGTCTTAGAGGTGTGATACAGCTGCCTTGTCTCTGAGGCATCTCAAAGAGTTATTTATAAAGGTGATTAACGACATGTAGCCTGCAGTATTAATCATACACAGCCTACCTTACACTGCCAGCTTTATGTTGAAATACTGCCTCCCCCGAGAGAGAGAGAAAGGGGAAGAGTATCTGTGTTTTCTTGCCAGAGACATTGTATAGATTTGGTTTGTCTGTACACTAAATGAAAAATGACTAACCTTCATGTGACTTCATGTCATCTTTCATGAAAACAGCATTGCATGTAAGTGACTAATGAGAGAGACATATGATGCATTGTTATGGGATTGTTTCCTCCTCTCTTCCCCTCAATTAATTTCCTTCCTTCTCTCTTTTTCTTTGGTCCTTTTCTTCCTTGCCTCTCCTTACATTCGTTCCATCACATTACTCTCCGGCCCTCAGCCACTGCATACAGCAGATCCTGGAGAGTGTCCATCACTGCCATGTTAATGGGATCGTCCACAGGGATCTGAAGGTTTGTATGACCGCAGCCCTGGCTGCAGCCCCGATTAGTCCTGACTCTGTACAACAGATGGCAACGTTAAGAAAGAGCCAATGAATCCCCACACACACGCCTTCCCCTTGCATCCACACATTTTGCTTCTTTTGTAATCTGCTCAATAAAATAAAACTGAAATTACTCATATTTTTAGAACTTTTTGTAGTTTTCACATCCGCTCATTCTCAATGTAGAAGCCGCAAAAGCTTTGAACGGTTAATAAAGCTGATTTGACCTTGACCTCAGCTTTGAAATTTGTGATTCTGATTTTCAGAAATACTGCTATCCTATATTGTTACATTACATCCTTGTTGAGCTAGTCAATATTCTTGGTTCAATACCCGTCCTGCCAATGTCAAGAATAAAGATCCTCCTCTAATACTATCTCGATGTTGTAGAGAGTATGCCAGCATCGTTGTGTTTGTGTGAGTCTGTGTGTGTGTGTTTGTGTGTGTGTATGAGTGTAGTACAGTGGTGACAGGAATAGGAGCAATCACACACCAGAAACTCAGGAATGATAACCATTTGCATAATTATGTAAAAATTATGTTGAGATGTAAAAGATTTTCCAAGGTCATGAATATTCTAATGGTAGTCTGTATTCTCATAACCTCCCAAGAGCGTTTTTATATGGCGGAAAGAGGGAGGAGAATGCAAGAAAGCTCTCTTGAATATGTTCAAATGGACTGTGAACATGCTGCTGTATCGAATAACCATGATGATTTATCAGATTTCTGATCTGTCGACTTTATTAGGGGATATATCCTTTGCTGAGATGATTTAGAAGTTTTCAGATGCTTCATAATCAGGGATTTATTCATCATTATGTAAATTATTATGTAGATGTGTCCAGTTGTCAGTTAGTGTCTGTGTCCTGTTGAGTCATATGTCTGCCAGAAACTGAGTGCTCACAGGCTGTCTGTATTTAGAGTCTCTAAATGTTAGAAAATGTATTATTCATTAGGGCACACTGTCTAACTGGCCTTAGGTTAGCAAAGACCTTTCTGCACCTGTGTCCATGTGTGTGTTTGAGAGTGTGTGTGCACGTGTGCTTGCTGGGGGCCCGCATGTATTTGTGATTGTGCTAAACTGTGTTAGGGTACGGTGTGTGTTTGTCGTTACCCATATGTAGCTGAGTCACTTGTTTTTACATCCACGTCTCCTGTTACACCACACCTCACCCCCTGTATCCTTCTCCCTGCAGTGTGCACTTTGTTCCCACTCGTGGATTTTAACGGTGGATTGGTGTTACTGTGGACAAGCACATCATGTCCACTACCAATTCACTCCTTCAGAATCCATCAGACTGAGGGAACAAGTCCACAGCTTCAGTGGTAGAAGTGTTCGTGGTCACGTAGAGATTTGGTCCCATGCACATGTCTGTAACTCTGTCATTTTGTGTGGCAGAAAGGGAGTTGCCTCAGACACTGATTTAAGAGCAGTTTAGCATCGTTGACCCCTAATAGTTTGAATTAGGATTTGGTTTGGCTAATCTGATTTTAGATCTGTGTCTGTGGGCGGCTTGTTCCCAGAGCGTGTGACCTCTCACCTCTAACCTGTTTGACTCCGCCCCCCCCAGCCTGAGAACCTTCTATTGGCCAGTAAGCTGAAGGGGGCGGCGGTCAAGTTGGCTGACTTTGGGCTGGCTATCGAGGTGCAGGGGGACCAGCAGGCATGGTTTGGTGAGTATTCACCCATCCATTTTTAAACTTGAATCAGTTGGCCAATCAAGCAACCAACCAATCATTTAGTTAGTCAAGAAACAGCCTAGTCACTGAATTGCTCGCTCCCGCCTACCATTCCACATCTCCTCCCTCCCTCCATATCACTCCTCCAGGTTTTGCTGGCACCCCGGGCTACTTGTCTCCGGAGGTTCTAAGGAAAGACCCATATGGGAAACCGGTGGATATGTGGGCTTGTGGTAAATAGCATTTGATTTCTCTCACTGTTGGTATGAATTTGATGCTGGAGCAATCCTCAATTTATGGCCTTATCTGACCTGGTCAGGTGTCAGCTTCATGTTGTTTCAAGTGTTTTGTGCTGTGTTGAATGAGTGAATGTCATTTTGTTGGTGAATAATGTAGGTTATATCGGTATACAATGCCACAGTATAATTAGAATTTGCTGTTAACATGCTGAACTTCACTTGTCACATCCTTCCCTTCCAGGTGTGATTTTATACATCCTGCTGGTGGGCTACCCTCCCTTCTGGGATGAGGACCAGCACCGCCTCTACCAACAAATCAAGGCTGGGGCCTATGATGTAAGTGTGCTCATATATACTGACACACACAAACACACAATCACTTTTGAGAGTCTGAATGTTTTAGAGCTTGCGGCTGGGATGGCAATGTCGGTCGGTCGCTCCACCGCTTTGGTCCAGACTGAAGTAGCTTAACAACTTAGTGGATGGATTGCCATGAAGTTTAGTTTATTGTACATGTATCCATGGTGCCTAGAGGCTGAATCTGGATGATCCCCAGATTTTTTCTTTAGTCCCACCAGTAGGATGTATAAAATCACTTATCCTGCTAAATATCTCAACAGCTACAGAATGGATTGGTACAAAATCATGGTTCCCAGAGGATGTATCCTCATGACTTTGGTGATCCCTTAACTTTTCATCATGTCACAATTTTAATAAAAATAATACTATAGTTTCTGACCAAATACCTACAGAACTCATGACATTCCCATTAGCCTCGGCTGTACTTTGTGTTTTGTAAGAATTAGTAAAAGTTAGCATGCTAATAAGCTAAACTGAAATGGTAAGCCTGGTAAATATCACTATTTTAGCATTGTATGCATGTTAGCATGATGACATTAGCGTTTGACTCAAAGCACTGTTGTGTCCAAGTACAGCCTCACAGAGCCACAAGTGTGTCTGTAGTCTATTATAGGCAGTCATTTTCTGATCCTTCACTCGTGTTTTTCTTTTTTGCCTCACTACAACAAAGATATTGTCAGATATAGTGTGTTGCTATGTCTCGATTTTTATCAGCTTTAGCTGTGTAATGAGTGATTGACAATGTGTTGTTGACAGTTCCCATCCCCAGAGTGGGACACTGTAACTCCTGAGGCCAAAGATCTGATCAACAAGATGCTAACCATCAACCCCAGTAAACGCATCACTGCCGCAGAGGCCCTCAAACACCCCTGGATCTGCGTATGTGTCACACACACAAACAGAGAAGAAATAACACACAGAAATACAGATGCAAAACAGAAATAAAGACCCACACACTGATAATAATAAACTTCTGTAGTAACAGAATGCCTCACTAGCAGCTGTTATATTATGCAACTTCTACAAACACATATAACTCTCCACAGTTTTGTTGCCATACATTCATACATTCATCCCACCCATTGTTTTCATTCTCTCCTAATCCTCAAATCCTCTCATTTTCTTCTTGCAGCAACGGTCCACTGTAGCTTCCATGATGCACAGGCAGGAGACTGTGGAGTGCCTGAAGAAATTCAATGCCAGGAGGAAACTCAAGGTGAGACTTCTGGCAATCCTTCATGTTTCTATTTATGTAGAATAATCCATCCAGCCATCTTTCTCTTCCCCCTCTCTCTGTCTTCTTCACTCAAGACTTCTCAGGGTAACTTAGTAAAATGATGACTTGTTCTCGGAAACCTTCAAGTTGCCCTTTTGCTGTGCTCCTCTCTCTTGCTGTAACCCTATAACCAATCTTCCTCTTTCTGTCTCTTCTTTCCTTACTTCCATCATCATTCCCTCCTTCTTTCCTTCTTTTCTATTACTGCAGGGAGCCATTTTGACCACTTTGCTGGTCACAAGAAACTTCTCAGGTATGTCTTTCACAGCCTGCCATACAAGACCTGGTCCCCCAAACACATCTTATGAACTAAAACTACCCTAAAACAAAACGAAATAACAGAAGGCTTAGTCTTTAATGTTGTAGATAGTATGGTTAGGCGTCCATTGAAACATTCATCTTCTAGTTATGAGGAAACAGATCAGAGGCACTACAAAATAGGTAAAAAAAAGAAAACTTTCAAATTTTTGATGCTTTTAACCTATTTTTGAATGCCTTCAATCTGTTTATCTATAGAATAAAGATGATCTTGGCGCAAAGATGCCACTGGTAAACAGAGTCATCTCTCGTTATCGTTCTCTTCTTTAGCTGATGCTCTTCCACTCTGTCTCTATCATACCTTTTTGCATGTATTTTATTTGACCTATCTCTACTTTCTCAGGGTCTTACTGGCCTGCTTTCTCTCTTCATTCTACAATAAAATGCATCAGTGCATTTGTATCTCTTTTTATTCATCATTTTCTTCCTTTTTTCAATTTTCTTTCCTTCTTTTGTTTGGATTGTGGTATCCATTTGAGGTAAGATTTTTGGAATGACGGGATGAAGTGGGTGGGGTTGGGCCCAACTAATAAGTTGTGATGTTTAGGCTTTTTCATTCTCTTAATAGCTGATCACATATGCATGGAGATGAGGTGTTTGGGAATCGAAAGAGCAATATTGAACCTCAACGCTTGCTAAAGTGCTGATATGAGATCAGTCATTTATAACAGGATACAGCATGTATTTTCAAAATGCAGTTTAGTTTTTGGATTCTTTATACCATGAGAAATAGAGGGAGAAGAATTGGCAGGATTGTATGTATGGTTGCTAGAAGGTAAGTGCATGTGTATGTGTGCAAATGTCTATTTAAGAATGATGCGTGAGTCTGTTGGAAATAGGTTGGTTATCCCTTTCTTCACCTGCTAAATACACACTCAATAAACTACCCACCCTTCAGCCACTCACATATGAATTAGTATGTAGCAGGAACTCAACATTGCATAAATGATGATGCCATTTTGGAGCGTCGGCTGCATTGCATTATGGATGTTGCAGTTGGATTTTGCACCTGGAGTTTGAAGATAAGCACCGTTGACTGATATGCTTGCTGCATGATAGTTTAGCCTCAGGCTTCGGACTCTGTTTGTGAACTCTCATGCTGAAGTGTTGTCTCTTTGCCTCTACAGCAGCCAAGAGTTTGCTCAACAAGAAGGCAGACGGTGTTAAGGTGAGTGACTTTGCACAGTGAAGAAAATGCTTTGTTTCTTGCATTAGTCTGCTGGAACGTTCAGTGTCTGAGGAGCCTTATGGATAATTATTATGCATTGTGCACTTAACAACATCATCATTCAGGGACAGTCTCTCAAAGCAGTGGGCAGTGGTTGTTATTTTCTTAGCTTGATCTCACAGCTGTTCTTGTGGCATAGTAGACCACATTGATTTTGTGTGAGTTACATTTCTAGTTTAATCATCCTTTAAAAAAATAAAAAACTTTAGTGTTTCCTTCTGCCTGTACTTTCTGAATGGACCATGTCTCATATTTTCCATAATAATTTAACTACAGAGACCTGTTGAGCTCTATTCTATTTCTCTGTGTTTTTGGGGCTTGATCTGAAAATAACACTTGATGCAGAGGTGCATGTGTTCACATGTATGTGTGCGCATACCTGTAAGCACATACACAATGTTGAGAGTTTTGTGTGACTGACTAATTCAGTGTGGCTGTTTTACATGTAGGTGAATAATGATTTGAGATTGGACCTCTGCATACATTGTACGAATCAGTGTTTGGGTCTTACTAAGGCCTACAGTTTGTCACACTGGGAGGCCCATTCTAGGGAGATTATTCCTCATCCATGTGACCCCCATCACATTACAGTAAAATAGAATAAAAAGTAGTGCTCACAGACAGTAGAGTCAAAAATGAAGGTACATGTCTGCAATGTGAAATGATAAATATGCAGTAGATTTTTGACATAGTAAATGTATAAAAATATGTACAGGGAAACTTTTTCAACTGAATTGATGAATCCAGATGAACTTCATAATCCTGTATTGATTTCCTTTAGTTCATTCATTTAGTGGAAATTACAGTTTTGCCCACATTTGTTTTTAGATTATTCAATCTTTATTTCTGTCCTTCAGTAAAAGGTTGGACCGATACATGCTGAAGGAGGGCCTGTCAGTGTTTCCTATTTCTTTATTTGTCAGCTTTCCAATAAATGTTTCTGTACTTGTCTCTAACTTGTCAGACAGGGAAGGTGGTCAAAAATAGATTCCAATTGCCGTCTCCTGATCTCCTGTTATCACGAACAGCCTCTTATCTTCTAAGTTTCGAATTCAGTAAAAATGTGTTACCTATTAAGAAATTTGGAGCTTTCCCTTAATACTTCAACCCTCCTTGCTTCTTAAAATACATGGATTACATAAAGAGATTTTGATTGTTAATAATGTAACCCTCAGCAACATCAGATCTTTGGGACACATGAGTTGGGATGATCACTTTAGAATGGACCTTAGTCAGTGTGTGTGTGTGTGTGTGTGCGCGAGTGTGCATGCACATGTGCAAGTGTGTCTGAAAAGTGCGTGTGTGTGTCATATCCCCTCTACACTGCCCCCTGCAGGTCAACAACAAAGCCAACACAGTGACCAGTCCTAAAGACACTGGCCCTGCCCCTGCACTGGTATACACACTCAGCCTCACCACACCTTCATCCACAAAACCCTCCACACCTCCCCACTTCACACCCCACCGTGGAGGAGGTACAGGTTCACCCTTTCGCCCAGGGTTGGATCATTTCCTGTTTGATCTCAGCCTTTCTTGATAAGATTTCAATTCCTAACCAGGTGTATGAGAATATAGAATATATCATGGGTACTAACGTGGGGTGAAACAGACATCTAGCTCAACTTTAGGCTATCCCTGAATGAAATAGTGTGTAAAAGCTTTTGTGACTGCGCAGCATGTCCAGCTCCAGCATATTTGATACTGCTAACCATGAAAGATAACGTATTTATAATTCAGATTGATGTGTTCATTCATTCATCTGAATTAGCAGAGCATGCATGAGGCATATAGAGCTTGGCCAGTTTGGATTTGCTGGATCTGTATAGCATTAATGATGGGCTGAAACAATAAGCCTTTATACACGTTTGGATGGGGCTTCGACTAGTGTGGTTCTAAATCTGTAGTTAGGGACAACCTTTACCTCAAACCCTTTGCTCTTTGTCCCCTTTTTCTCTGCAAGAACCCCTCCTCTCTCCCTCCTTACACACCTACACCATGCATGTGCTCCTCCCATGTCATGCAATGTACTTTACCGCTGTCAGTGTTGCATTTGATAGTAAACTTCTTGTAGTAGCCGTCCACGGATGTGTGTAGGGATTACTGCTAAAATTGTTTGTCTGTGCATGGATGGAGTGTGAGGTGATGTTGGCTCCTAGGCTCATTATGATGCTACATTCCCAAGTGGTTTGACTATCACTGATTGGCTTGCGCATGCTGTCTGCTGACTGGCTGTTGACGTCAGGCCACATGACTGCTGCTCTGCATGATGTCAAAGGGTTTCTGTCCTCCCATTTGCTGTCAAGTTGATTATGCATGAACACAGGCACATGACATCTATTTCTCTTTCTCTCTCTATCCTCCTTTCTCCATCATCCTGTCTGTGTCCACATGCTCTCTCTCTCTCTCTCTCTCTCACACACACACACACACACACAGACAGACACACACACACACACACACATGCTGCTGATGTTATAATCTAGTGTAATCTGGTGAGTGATTAGAAGGACTGAGCTGGTCATCAGGATCGATTGGACAAAATCCCAGACATCTGATTACCAAGGCAGGACACTGGTGAGGGCTGATAAGAGAAAAGCAGACACATAAAAAAGACATTGAGCAATAATACCATTTAGGAAGAAAGATAAAACAACAAAGAGGGTCATTTAAAAAAAGATATATATATCAGATAGATATATTGCAATAGATAAATTTATAGCTAGACAAATAGATCAAAATAAGTCATAGACCACCTTCTCAACCCACAAATACTCAAATACTGCCAATACACACAGACACATTTTCTTTACCTTCTGCAGTCTATCTGTGCCATCACACCTTTTCTGGACTCCTTAAGTCATGTCTTCACACAGGTTCTCACTTGCTCTCTTTAGGAACCACAGACGACTGTGATCCACAACCCCGTGGATGGAAACAAGGTATTACAAAAAATACAACAAATATTTTCGTTTTAAAATTCATATATTAACTTTAAAACTGTTCAGTCCTGTGCTTTAGGCCTTCCCTTTTAGGAATAAGAATTAATAATAGTAGTATACAAGTACTATAGTACTGTTACATAATCAAATGTTTAAATTATATTTCTAAATCATTGTATATTGTTAAATCTGAGTTTGCAAGAACATTTTATTTGAAACTCCCCCCCCCCCCCCCAACACTCCAGTTGGCAACACAAAACTAAATGATGCTCTTTTAGTCATGCATATATACTGTACAAAGCCCTAAAATATGTATGTTGTCATTCTTAAGGAGTCCATTGAGAGTGCCAACACCACCATAGAGGATGAAGATGTTAAAGGTAGGGAAACTTAAGTCTTTTTGCTGGTTCTATTACCTACAGTTCTCAAATACACTGTATGGTTTAAGCAGTTGGTCCTCACCTTTTCCAGCCAGACTGATAACTCCTTTGTATGTTTTTCTTCATTCTGTTTTACAACACGGTAAAAATGCACAGCAAATGAACCACTGTGCCATCCCTCTGCTTGTCAGCTTTTCTTGAAACATGCAGACCACCCTGTTCTTTTTCTGTCCTACCCTCCCTCACTGTGTTTCTCCCATTTATGTGCGACATCGATGCTGAAATTGGTTAACACAGCTTGCTCTTTCAGTTTTGCATACTTCTTTAATGTTATCACTAAATGTTTCTTTCTGTCCTTTCTTCTGTTTTTTTCGAAAATATCAATTTTTCCCTACAATCCTTCTGCATTTGTTCATGCATACAAACGCCTTAAACAACCTTGATCTCTGTCACATCCCCCACCCAACACACATGCTTGACACCCATCCATGCAACCTTTGACAGCCCTTCGTCTGGGCAGCTTAGTAAGCGGTATCTTGAGCTCTAAGAGCCGTTCCTCACAGATGTCTGAGTCGAGGCAGACTCCCACCTCCTCAGTTCAGAGTAAGTCCCTCAACTGTGGGGGAGATGCCTTGTTTTGTTCCCCTTGTCTTACCCAGTCATCACTGGAAGAAACTACTCTCTCCATGTAAAGTGCCTTGAAATCCTTTGTTCCTAGTTTTCAATTTATTTCCCTGGTTTAGATTTTTGCACCTTGTGCTGCTTTGACTACCTCTTCCCCATTGTATTTGACCCCTAAAGTTCTGCTCCTTCCGTGTGATTTATTCCTCTCTATTTTGATTGAAGAAGATTCTCCTGTGCTACATATTCATGTCTTGTAGATACAGACTCTCTTCTCACTCCTTCATTTGCCTTCTGTTCTGACTTACCAAAACATTGACTCACATAGTAAAGAGCTGACTTACATACACACTTCATGTAGAGACACATTGTAGCTCATGCTTGTCAAGGCAATGGAGGTGAAAGACTGATATTTTTTTTTTACTATTTAACATGTCTTTTTGTTGCACAAATGAAGTAATGTTTTCAATATCCCCCAGCCTGCACCAATAACAATAAAGGTAACTCAACATTACTTAGTCAAAACTGCTTTTGTAGCAAATTCTTGCATCTGAGCATTGGTTTGTCTTTGTTCATTTTGAGCTTTGTTGGGTGAAAGGAATCATGTCATCCTGCATTCCCCTGCCTGGTATCACTATTAGTCATGGGAGGCTTTCTGTTTTGTTACACAGACATGAAACAACAGAAATTTTGTGAAACACTTTTTTTTCCGAGTGCCTTCCATTTCTAATAGGTTTGAAATCCTGCTAATTTGTAGACTAGAACCCATTTGAAGCTGATTTGATGTCAGATTTCCTTTTTTCTGCACTCAGACCTACATTTGCCTGAAATACAGTGACAACATTAACAATTTTCACATCAGTTTGTGCAGCTGATGATGTTCTGTGATCTTGTGTTTTAGCTCGTAAACAGGAAATTATCAAAGTCACCGAGCAGTTGATTGAGTCTATCAACAATGGAGACTTTGAGGCCTATGCGTAAGTCTCTTATTCTGCATTTGTACTGTAACATCTGACTGGATATGATGTGCTTACTTCCTTTGCTGATTCTGTCTTCTATTTTGGTGCAACAGGAAGATTTGTGACCCTGGTCTGACTTCCTTTGAGCCTGAGGCCCTGGGCAACCTGGTGGAAGGACATGACTTCCACCGCTTTTACTTTGAGAATGGTGAGTTGAAAAACAAATAATTATGACTCTGGCAAAAAGATATTTTATCAGCATCATCAAGATACTGCCTCAGGTGTAAGTGGCCTAAAACATTTTACACTTGTTGTCCAGAGCAGTTGAAATTTTTTTCAACCAGAGACTGAAAAGAGAATTTGGTTTTGGAAGATTTTGTTCATCACATCAGTCCACTGAAAATTTTCCAGCTGGACTGGAGATTTTAAACAAAGATTTGTCTTTTACTTGTCTGTTTACATTTGCATGTTTTGATGGATTATCGAATGCATTAGGTTGTTCTAAATCACAGTGGGGAGAACTCCTTGTTTGATTCTTGGTGGGGGGAACTCGTCTGTTGAATTTCATGTCCTGACAAATGCTTGCATTATAACTATGGAACCAAAAAGTCACATTAATTGTACACCACACATGACTGTGTTTTGAGTATGTAGCATAGACACTTAAAAAACAACAACAAATGAAGTACAATGAAAGAGGCTGGAACTAAGGTCACTCAAAATTTCAATAAGGTTTTGATGTGCATTACTGTTCCACACTGTAACATGCAGGCAGAACATCCACAACATATACAGAAATCAACTTCCCTCTTGAAAGATCCATCTGTATACAGTGTACACCTGTATCTGTAGAAGCAACAGCTGTGCAGGGCAGATGTAATCAGTTAATGGGAAGCAGTTGTGCAGGGAACTCACTGAGATAACCAGCGCAGGAATGAGTATGGAGTAAGTATAAGTATTGATAGTGTATTAGTGGTTATGGTCTACATTGTTGATTTCATATCAATATTCATCCCTATCAGTTTACAGTTCACATTTACTGGTACAGTACCTTAAAAGGGCATGGCTGTGATTATGGACTAACCTTGGAGCAAAAAATCTCGAATGAATAATGACTGCTATAAATGGCAGAATGTCCTCAGTCTGGGTAAAAATAGTTCAGATAAACCAGATATGTCCCAGAAACCTCAATCTCTTGGCAAGCCTGTGCTTGTCCACTATCCAACATATACATATGGAGACTTTTAGTGCCTCTTGTTTTCATATCAGTTAGTATTCCTTCTAAGATAGGATCAGTGTTTTGTTTCTGAACAGCCTTGCAGCTGTATTTCCCCCAAGGTAATATTCAACTATTCTTACCCCATGTGAGAGGATGATATTCATTCATTTCAGCTAATATGTGATACTAAGTGACATTTGCTCTCTATAATCAACCATTGTGTCTAATTTCCAGCTCTGTCTAAAGGGAATAAGCCGGTGCACACCATCCTCTTGAACCCACATGTGCACCTAATTGGGGAAAATGCTGCGTGTATTGCCTATATTCGGCTGACCCAGTACATGGATAGCAGTGGCATGCCCCGCACCATGCAGTCTGAGGAGACCCGTGTGTGGCACCGCCGCGACGGCAAGTGGCAGAACATCCACTTCCACCGCTCTGGCTCACCCAGCATCCCCTCCCAGTAAGAGACATTAAACAATACACAGTAGAAACCTTTATTCATGAGAAACTTCACAGCAGCTGGAAATATTGTTTGTGCTGACCTTTTGCTGGTTTAATTTCTCAACTTGCTGCAGTGATGTAGAAGCATACTCCAAGGTGTGTCAGTACACAGTTTTTTGTGGTTATAGGCGCAACAGAGCTCACTTCTGACCACACCAATCAGTGGTGCTGGATGTGGTCAGAGACTTGGGAAATGAAACACCACTCATTAGCCCGGTATTAGTTACTCTTTTAGGTGAACTAGCCAAGATAGAATTGCAAAGCTGAAGTATTAAAGAGCAAAGGTATTCTTTAGCTTGAGAATTCGTTCCATAATGTACCATATATACCTGGCTGAAGAGGCCTTTTTCATGACAAATGCTTTGACTTGTCACAGCTGGACAAGCACAGGTGTAACTTATCACTTTAGTGACTACTCTGTTCCAGTTATATCCCCTGCACACACACACCTTTTCACTTATTCTAGCTAATTGAACTGCTTATGCCACCTTCAGGTCATTACTGATCTGACTTTTCTGAAGGAGCCGATGTATCTGACTTGGTGCTTCGTAATATGGAAGGACTTGAAAATGTAGCAAATAGGGATGCCTCACATCAGCCAAAGTCAATTGTTCGTGGTGATTAAACCCAAATTTAATTGATATAGTGTTATGTTGTCAGTGCACAGTCATTTCTAACCATCTATTGATCAACTCTGTAATCAACCGCCTTGAGTTGCCTGATGACATGAATGCTTGCCAGTTGTAAACGTGGGAATCTTTCCCATCTATCTCATATGATGTGAACGCAGCATTATAACATGTTCATGTCATATGGGATGCATGGTAGTGCGAGCATTCACATCAATGAAAGCTCAAGACATTTGTATGGTTACAGAGTTAGTCATGCAAGGCTTGAAAATCCTGTGCATTGACATTATAACAATACATCCACTAAATTTAGGTTTAATTACATTAAACGATAAATTTGAGAAGTCCATATCTGCTTGGTTTTCAGGCACTTCTGTATTATTAAGCGCCGAGACGGATATATCACAGCTTTCATAAAAGTTTCTTAGTTGTAATTATGACTTGGATGTTGACGTGAATGCTATTTACAGAAACTTGTGATTACGATAGCTACGATATGACCTGAATGGCATTAGGTTAACATTGGGTGTTTTGCTGAGAATTACCCAAATTCAGAAAACCTCATTATCAAACACAAATCATAAAGATGTAAATTGTCCTGCTTTAATAGGTACAACAAAAGTGACAGGAGAGTCAGGGAGATGGCTGTCAAGCCTGTGAACACCCACACAGTCCTGATATGAGGTCTAATTAGGGAAAGATATTGAAAACACATGTGTGGGTGGACCATAGGCTGGTCGGGGCTTTAAGATTCACAGTAAGTAATGGCAATGAGCCTGCATGCACAATAGGCCTTTTTCACAGCAGACATTTTGACGCATGAGAGTAGGAAAAGCACAGGTGTAAGTAATAAAAATTAACGATGGCTGAATTCCATTTAGCTGCTTCAGTTTCAGGGTCTTGGTATTTTCATCATTAATGTTATTTATCACACCTGTGCTTTTCGTACTATGACAAGTCAAATGCTGTGAAACTACTGGCCTGATTATTTTTTTTACACAGTGAGCGATGGATATTTTCATTGATTCACATTTATGTTCTCTCTCTCTCTCTTTTTGCAGTTAATGGAATATCATCATGTGGTCAAAATAACAACACAACAACAACAACAAAAAAAATCCCATCAGCAAATCTGTGAGTAGGGCAGTCAACTAGCCAACCCGCAACTGCTCTCTGACCGCTGACCCTTCTATAAGGACATGACATCGCACAGGACACAAGTATTAATACATTTTATTGTTATGGCATTTTATTAATGGACATCATTCGAGAAACCACCACCGGGTGGCTGCACACCGTATTTGGACATTATGAAACGAACATATTGACGACATTTTTTTGTTTGTTTTCTAAGATGTTTTGGTATGCATTTTAAATATAAAATAGAGATGTTTAAAAATCTACTACTGTAACCTCTCCCAAAAATTAGTTCTGTATTTTTATGTGTATTTATGTGTGTGCAATACAAAAATATTTGGAAGATCAGAATGTTAAAATTGAGCTTGCTTTAGTTCTGGTGATGTATATACATTGTGATTGTTGATAAAAAGAAAAACAAACATTGAAATTGCTATTCTTGCTATCAGAGGAATTAAGAGTTTACGTAAAATCCAGTTTATGAGCTACATTTATGTTTGCTATGAGCTAAGTCATACTATTTGAATTGTCCGACTTCAACCTATAATACTAATTTAAATGTAAAGAAAAACAGAACAGCTTAAACTTTGCATTGAGATATGTTTGCCTTTATATCAGTGAAATAAGAAATAAGAGAATGTAGCATATATGTAATATATGAAAATTCAAGGCTATTGTGTAGTGCATGGGGGGGAATATTGTGAGTAAGATCATATGAAACTATAATATCTTCTGTTTGATTTGTGAATCACTGACTTGTTTGTTTGCATTTGTTAATGTTGTGCATCAGTCCTGTCCCAAATGTTTCTAATGTCCTCCAGTATCATGCAACTGTTGTAAAAACAATAACACAGTTATGGTTAACATCCAGCAAAAATATCAAAACCGCATATCTAAGAGGAGGAAACATAAAACTCCTGGTTGCTGAAGCACCCCTTACATTTTGTATAAAAATGAGAAGAAAACAAGCTCATTTTTCATAATGTTTGTACTTGTACTGTATGACTGTATGTAGGTTTTCTGTTGTCATTTTATTCTCGTCATTTCCAGTGTGTTATGTTGCCAATTGCACAGAGAAGGTGGAGATGATGAAGATGGAGTAAAGGCACTATAGTCTCTACCTTCAGTGAGGTCAATTGTCACCTTGACGGTTGGGCTAATAAGTCTGGAAGTTGATAAAAGCTATGGAATGAAGAACATTTCAGTCAGAGGATGGTAAGAGGACGGTGAAGGAGAGTGTGAAAAAGTCAAATGAGAGATGGAGTTTGATAAATGTTGGGATGTCTTCCTTGACGACCAGTGCTTCTACTAGTCAGTGGTCTCCATACCACTGCAGGACAATGCCAATGTCTTCGTCATCCTTACTGCTCGCTCTTTTCGATTGGTTTTGTCTCTTCTTTTTAAGGGGAAAATACGGTAAACATTTCTTTTGACGAAACGTATGATGTCAATGCAATGCACCACTCCTTATATGGTGTGTACCTGTTGCCTGCACGGCAATGGATGGCTTAACATGTTTAAGAAATAAATAAATCAGCTAAAAGGTGTGAAAATGAATGAGTTTTCATTTGTTTTGTGTTGTTCATTGGTCATTATTGTTCCAGTGAGATGGAGGGGAGATGCTGTTGTGTGTGTTAGACTTGAAGTTCATTAGCTGAATCATGTATTTGTGACCTTTGCTCTAGCTTAATATACTCTTTGGGTATACAGGTGAAATGGAAGCTTATATACCCCTATGTTATTATCTTAAGATTATTTTATACTGCCTTATAGTCAAAAGCACATTGTAAAACTATTTCTTCTCTGCTTCCTGTGTGAAAATGTTCCCAACAGATACCATCAAAGTCAAGCTGTGGGACTCAGCTACTGTAACTTTACTGCTCATAAGACAGGCAGAGAAGTCCAGGGAGGAATGGCACATAAGGATTCGGCCCTCAACTCTTAATTCTCAGCAGAGACCAAAAGAAACTCCCTAGAGATATGGTGAATTAACTAAAAATAACTGTTAGGGAGACAGATATGGGATGATTGTGATGCATGTGGCTGTATGTACAAATACCAGCACAGAACTTCATACAGTATCTCTTTCAGCCTAGCAAACTGGTAGATCTGCATTTGACAACTTGCTCTCTGTGAATTCATTAAAATTTTCACCACAGTATCTGGCGGTGAGGATGGGATCCCAATAATGTGGGCCAGTGGCGCGGCTCATCGGCTGAAGGGAAAACTGTACACAGGCAGCCGGTCTGGGATCGGCTGACAAACTTCATACCTTCCCATCAAAAGGGTGAGAAGTCGGAGTGCTGGAGGCTGTTGAGTCCGACGCTGGCTCGCTGACGAGATCTCAGAGAAACGATCAATCTATCAATCTAATGATCTGTGATAGTAAACAGGTGGATGGAAAAGGATAGGAGCAGCAAGTAAATCCTGAATTGTGTTTTTAAAAAAAAGATAAAGTGAATTCTGTTATTACTATTGAAAGAAAAGACCAGATAATGTAATCCTGTGATTTAAACGAGAAGAAATCAAGGTCAGGATAGAGAAGGTTTGCTTAGAAGTGACAACCTACTGAAAGGGTAATTCAGTCAAACGCCGTGGTGAGGATCCCAAAGGAAGAAAAGAAATGGGCCTAAAGCATCAGTCAGGAGAAACAGACTTGTGATTCTTAAATGATTTCTTATTTCTTAAAATGATAATCGTTTGGAAAAGACCAAGCTGTGAAAGTGACACGTTTTAGATCAGACGTCATAAAAAAAGAAGAAAAGGGGAAGTATAAGAAAAAAAAGGGAAAAATAAAAAAGACAAAAAAAAGGAGAGAGGTGAAAGCCGACAGCTCATCCTTGATATGGAAGGTGAAACCGGACAAGCAAAAGTTGTCTGTGTATGGAAGACAAAGTGATAAAGTAGAATAAAAATAAAATTTTAAACTTAAGGCAAGATATTGCTATTGATGTGCAATTTAAATGTAAAATGTCCACTGTGCATTTCCAGGAGGAATCTCCCCTCCACAGAGGGGTATGTGTTTGTACGTGGAGTACTGTTTGCGTGTAAAAAGATTTGTTTGTTTGTTTATATAGCACATTTCAACAAAAAGGCCATTCAATGTGCAACTAAAACATTAAGTATTAAGTAGTATACTTAAGACAAAGTAATAAGACAAAGTGCAAAAGAAACATTATAAAATTACATTGAAATACAATTCAAATAGTTATTTAAAAAGTTATAGTGCAAGTCTGCCTTGATTTAAGAGGACAGAGTTGCAGTTTTCAAAAAGCTGAGCTGATTTCTGTGCAGCTGAGTGAACAGCACAGACAGGGAGAGAGAGAGCAGTAATTAAATTTATATATATATATTAAGAATTATACATTGTGTAGTTATGATATAATTGTTAAGTTATACACATTGTAAGTAACTATGAGTAAAGTAGTAAGAAAAGTGTGGAAAACTGCTGGTGTGAAGATGACAAAAGTCCACCCATGGACATAGTAACTTTGAATTTTGAGTAAAAAGGTCTAGTTTTCTGAGGCTGAGGCTTTGGCCCAAGACAGGGGAAAAGAGAAAAGAAACTGGCTGATGTTTGAGTTGAGTCGTTTGTGTGTTCAACAGTTTAAATATAATGCTCTTTCAGTCAGTTTGCTATGTTGCGACTGAATGTTTGTTTTTGCTGATGTGTGTATCTCGAAGCTGAAAGTTGAAATAGCTGGTATAGATGAAGGCCAGACACCCAACTCTGGAGGTGGAGCCATGGGACACACACACACATGCAACAGCGGATGACAGACAGGCAGAGTAGATTTTATCCAGGTTTTAAATAATGCAATTGATTTGACACCTTTTTCTGATTGATTTGTGGTTTTTAATGGAGTTTATGATCTATTATCATTGATTGTGATAGACCATTACCGAACACAATTTTTTACTTAATCAGGCAACCTCATTGAGATGAAGATCTCTTTTCCAAAAAAGAGACCCGACAACAAGAAACATTCATAATACAGGAACCACACAATAAACAAGGAATAAAAACTGTTCCAAGAATCACAAAAATAAATAAATAAATAATGACGCTTTAAAATCTTCAAGGTGAATGTAAGACTCAAGTTTGAGGGCAGTTTGCAGTTCAAAAAATTCATTGCACCTGAAACCTATTCTGCCAATATTATGCATATATGAGGGATATCTAAGGTTAAGTAGTTACTGGATCGTGTACTGTAGTTACTAGATTTAAATGAGAGAAAAGATGTGAGGTAGTTTGGAAGCTTCAACAGTAGAACTTTATAGATGAATAGCATGAGACGACTATTTCTGCTTGACTTTAAGGAAGTCCATCCAACAATGTGATACAGAGAGCAATAATGAGTACGAAATTTGTTATTTGTGAGCATGACACACTGTGATAAACAGAGCTTAACTGCATTTTCATGGACAGACATGAAGGTTGACAGCACAATAGTTAGGCTGGAAGAAGAGAGACATTTTTTAATTCTATACAAGAAGTCTAGTTTGAGTTTTAATTTTTGAAGTCAAATCTTGAATACAAATCTTGAACGATATTTTGCAGTCAAGCCAAATTCTTAAGTATTTGTATGACGCAACAAGAATAATATGGGTGCTATTTAAATGAATTAATTCAGTTTTATGATAAAGTTGTTAAAGTTAAATAATTTCTTTAAAGTTTTCATTTCCCTTTTGATTATTTCCAAAAGTTATTTCATGTTTCCCTAGAGCGAATATATTAATGTCGGATTGACAGAAAGAAGCAGAATACAGGCAGAGTAAACAGATATATACCCCAAGGTTCTTGAACCACCATCGACAAGAGTGGGGAGGGGGTCCAGGGAGGGGCACCAAAAGGCCACTTCCACCCCCTGCAGCACCTCCAGTGCAGATCAGCCCAGGGCAAGGACCGCCATACATGCACACCGGAAGCAAGACACAAGCTGTTCCTTATCCCACAGATCCAGAGGGAGATGAGGAAAAAGGAGAAGGGTGGTATCTTCCCCATGGTGAAGGGTGTTCTCCTTCCCCATGACAGAGACGCCAACAATGTGATCTTCTGAACACAGAATGTACATGGGTTTTGTTTTGTTTTTTTTGTGTTATTGTAATCATTTGCATCATCCATACTGGTCACCCTGATTTATGTTTATTCGTGCTTACTTTAAAAAGATGTCAGAGTGCCTCCGATTTTTTCCCTCTTCAGCCTTTGAGGTTTTTCTCTCGTTGCTGCATGGGAAGCCAGTATGTGAATGGATGATGGAAATTCCCCAGAATTTGAAAAATAGAATGTACACTAGAGACCATACCATATAAGACAGTGGTTTCTCATTCGATTTTGGGGTGTATGCTTTCTGAACCAGCCTCCGGTTTACTTGTATCTTGTTGAATACACTGTAAATCAAATATTGCACTGAACTCTGCCTGGCTAGGTGTCAACTTTTTAAGTTATTTGACCATTTTTGAGACTGAACAGTTTTGTGAAGAATCTGAAGATTTATTGGCCCATCTGAAGAATTTTCATGACACAAAATTGGCGAGCCAGCCAGGAGAGGCACAGTGCCTGGGGACATGGAGCGGAGGCTTCTGATGACCTGAAACAATGGTGGCTACAAATAGAGAGGTAAGCAGAATACCTATTACCAAAATTCTGCAGGAATTGTTGATTCTGGCTTCAGATTGCTTCTGCACAGACCACAGGTAAAAATAGCCTCTCCTCTAAAAAGTCTGATAGAATGGCAGAATTTCAGTGTAATATTTAACTTGCATGCTTTGAATGTACTAACCACTACGCTTTAAAGCTGTTTGAAATAAATTGTGTTGTTTTGTTGTAACAAAAGTGAATTGTGAATAGATAGTTGCAACAAGATTTGGGAAGTGCTAAATTTTGAGGTGGAAGTTGTTAGGAGGCCCAAGGGGACAACAACTCAATAAATAAATAGTTGCAACAAAGTTCTGGCACTAAATTTTGTGGAGAAAGTTGTTAGGTCGCCCTGAGAGGGATGACAACTTAATAAATAATCAGTTGCAACAAAGTTTGGAGAGTGCTAAATTTATGTTGTGTTGAAGCAATAAAAGTGTATTGTCAATATGTAATGGCAACAACGTTCGGGTCTTGCTAAATTTGTGGTGGAAGTCATTAGGGGACAACAACTTAGTAAATAATCAGTTGCAACAACGTTTGGGAACTGTTAAATTTGTGTTGTTAGGGGGGCCAAGGGGATGACAACTCAAATAGTTGCAACAAAGTTCTGGCACTAAATTGTGTGGAGAAAGTTACTTGGGGGCCTAAGAGGACGGTAACTTTGTGAAATACTCTGAGATACCACTGTAATAACGCAAAATCCAGCTGTAGGACTGTGATGTACTTTTACAAGGCAGAATCCAGAGAAATGACATGTGTTGCCAGTGTATGATAATAGTGCACCTAGAGCAGGTGCAAACTTATTTCCCAGCAGTTACAATCTTACAACCAATGTTAGAGCCTCTCTGCCATGACCCAGAAGGAACAGCAACTATTCCACTTAATCCATTTCTTGGGGTGGAAGATGGTTTTGGAATAGTAAATAGACCATTGATTGATCCCACACTAATCATTACTACAGTTCCTAGGAGGTCCTAGGTCAGATAGGAAACAGGCAAGTGGGAAGATATTACTAAAACACTAAGGTTTGAAGGGGGCTCAGAGCACTTGACACTAGAGTTTGATTCTCCAAGAAAATATAAAACTGCTATGACAGCAGGTAAAATACTTGTTCTGATTAGAACCAGAGCCTCAGATGAGGAAGCAGAAATTAGCAGATCAGAACCAAGCTGTGCCAAACAGGGGTGCATGGGAATGGGTGCAGGAATCATGGGACGGTAGAATGCTGACGAAGGGGCAACCACCCCAGCCAAATTAATAATCAAAAGACATCCAGACCAGAAAAAACAGATTTTGAAATGTATGAAAAAATCTTGTGAGGAATCCCTAACAGCTCAAGGAAAGAATGTAAGAGACCTAACTCCAGAAGAATATGTTAAGCTGGTCTGAGGTCAACAAGCAAAAAGACAAAATGAGACAGGAAAAGTTGCAGTTATGAAACTGATGAGAGTAGAAGAGTGACTGACAGTGACTCTGGAAGCAGTAGTGAAAAAACAATGATAAGGAATTTGATGAGAGGTTAGTATATGGTACAATGAAACTAGAGTGCAAGAAAAAAGCTAGAAAGAGACAACAAGAAAATGAGGAAAGGGGCAGAAGAGAGATGGAACTGACAACACAATTGATAAAGAACTAAGAGGAGAAAATACAAGACCTACAAAGGTGATGAAGGGTGATCTGTGGATGAAGGTAACAGACAACTTGTTACAAGACGCACAATTGCAAAGGGCAGAGATGCAGAAGGAATATGAAGAGTGATTGCAAGAAAAAGAAATGGCATAGAGGAGACTGCAAGAGTCACAGATGCGCCACAAAGGAATGAGAAGTGAGCTACCCCAACCTAAAGTAAGAACACATAATATGGAGACTAGGGCACAGAAGCAGGACAGACTGCTGAGGTGCTATAGTGCAGCTGACCGAATGGACCTCCCCAATTAGAAGACTATTGTAACACAGGTGCCAGTAATGGAGGGATTCCAAATGCCTCTGCTGACAAAACAGGGTCAAGACCAGTTTATACAATGGACATTCACGGACATGATGGGACTGGCAGCAAAGTTGCCTGAGCTCACAGCAGGTGCCAACAAGTGGATATAAACTGGCCCTGGGTGACATCAAAGCCCTGCTAAAGCATGTGGCAGGCAAACATGTCACAGGCAGCAGTAATGCCTGGAGTAATTGCAGGAAATCAAACAGACCACATACCGTTTGGACTGTACAGGAATCATGTGTGGGAATAGCTCAGAAAACAATTCCCAGAAAAGATGGATGCATCAAAACTTTCAAAGAAGATGGAGAGAAGAAACGGGGGGTCCACAGAGTGCCAATGAAATAAAAAAATTTCAAGATAATGGTAAAGAAGGCCATGCCACCAGAAGTACAAAAGAAGTTGGAAGACTGATGAAAATGGAATGGGACAATGTTTGTAGTGCGTGAGGTGCACTATGTGGAGCAACATAGAAAAGAAAAAGACAGCTGGAAGAACAAAGCAAACAACTGACCAATAAACCAACCCAGCTGCAACTGGGAGAGCTGTCAGAAAAGAAGAAAAACAAAGGGAAGATCCAAGCTCCAGAAATTCAAGCCCCAGTTGTATCAGCAGCAGAGCCAATCCACAATCAAGCAGCGCCCCCCCAAGTAACAATGCCCAATCACAATCAGCAACAAGCTTACAGTCCACAGCAGGCTGATCAAGCACCTCAGTTCCCTCCTTTTCAAGTGGTGGTGGATATCAGACAACCAGGAGAAATGAACACTGAATAACAAGGACTCTACTCCAGACCACAACCAAAGCAACCACAGGGATATGGAAGACCAGTGCAGAGGGGAGGTTCGGGAACCACCAAGAAGTGGAAGAGCCAGACCACAGTCTGACCACTATGGGAGACCATCGTATGTACCACCTGATCAGCAAAGATGTTTTGGATGTGGCCAGACAGGACACAGGCACAAGGAATGTCCAAATAACTCCTTTATGGGACCTGCTGACAGTAGTGGTGCCCAGAGGAGCCAAGGGGGAGAGGGATGCTGCCAGTCATCTCCAGGCATTCTAAAGAAGATCCTACCATACCAGTTACCATCAATAAATCGCAAAACATTTTTATGATAAACACAGGTGCAACATATTCCTGTATCGTAAAAGTAGGCTCTTACCTCTCCTTCTCGCAGTCATCAATCAAGACCATCAGCTTCTCTGGGAAAAGACAAGTAACACCACTAACAGAGTCTGTACCTATGCAAATTGGAGGAAAGATAGTAGTTGCACCACTTCTGTATTCAACCCAAATCCCAATCAACTTATTCCGAAGAGACAGTTTGTGTTAATTTTTAAAGCCAACATAATGTGCACTCAAGATGGAGTCCATGTCAACTTCCCAGAACAATCAGAAGATGGCCAAGGGATGATGATGGCATTAACCATGACAGATGAAGAAATGATGGCATTAATCATGACAGATGAAGAAACAACAAAGAACCCCCAACCAATGGTTTATTGGATCAAACTGACTCCACAGGATTCAATGCTGAAGCATCAATGGGAGCAGTGGAAACCCTGGGTTCATGCACAACTTCATCAACCAACAATGTCGTCTGTACCACTCAATTGCACACTAAAGTTTGATGCTAGTCAATCAGACAGACTACCAAGAATGTTGGGATGAACTTGTAAATAAAAAACAAGTATTGCTGACTGCAGAAGACATCTACATTGGACCACAAGGTGCAGGAGCAGCAGTAACACTCCCAGAACACATTACTCAATGGTTCCAAGTTGAAAATTCAACTCCACATGCGACCTTATTGATTGAACAAGGCTATGAGTGACATGACCTGGGACCTATGGTAAAGTAAGCATTGCAAGTCCATTGATGGAGACCAACTAAGAACCCTAACATCCACAGGTCAGCTGACAGACAGTTCATCAGGATTTCAAATAAAACAGGCAACCAGGGTATAGCTGAAAGTGTTGTTAGATGACAGGCCAGTGACTCAGATGTTACTTTCATGGAGCACAGATCAACAAGAACTGTTACAACAAATACCAGGCTGCCTCTGTTCAAAACACAAGAAAGATGTATTGCTAGTAAAATCAGCACAAGTTAAAATCACAGTGAGACCAGGTACCAGATTACCATATATACCCCCTCAGAGCAGAGGCAATTGCAGGTATTAAGCCCACACTTGAAGGTTTGTAGAAAGCAGGAGTCTCAATTAAAACCAAAAGCCCATGTAATTCTCCATTTTTTCCAATCAAAAAACCACATTCAGAGGATTACAGACTTGTGCATGACTTGAGAATTGTTAATGCAGTGGTCAGTGCTGAGACAACAATTGTGCCTGACCCCCATACATTGCTGTCAAATGTTCCACCAGGTACACAATGGTATACAGTCATTGATTTATGCCCAGCATACTTCAGTGTTCCATTACACCCAGACTCACAGTACCTGTTTGCTTTCACTTACCAAGGTGAGCAGTATACCTACACTGGAATGCCACAGGGTTATTATGAGAGCCCATCAGTATTCAGTATTCAGTGTTGCTTCAAGATTTGCAACACCTAAACACTGAAAGCACACTGATACAATATGTGAATGACTTGCTAATCTGTAGCTCATCAAAAGAACAGTGTGAAAAAGACTCAATAGCAGTGCTAAAAGTGTTAGCAGAAGGGGGTCACAAAGACAAATTACAATTCTGTCAACTGGATGTAGAATACTTTGGCAGAAGACTAATTGGTGAAGACAGATATATTGCTCCCTCACAAATTGAGGCCATAACCAAGGCGTTCAAACCACAAACAGTGACCCAAAGGCTTTCCTTGGGTATGGCAGGGTACAGCAGACAATGGATCTGTGATTATACACTAAAAACAGCACCACTGTGAGCTATAATCAAAGCGGTGGGACAAAACAGCAAATCAGCCAGACCACTGTGGACAGAAGCTGAAGGTGCTTTTCAGGCCACTTAAGGCTGACTTATAGCATGCACCTGCCCTAGGCACTCCAAATTATACCAAAACTTGACACAGTAGGACAAGGTCGTCCACCTTGCTACCAGCAGTTGGCAGCAGCAGCCTTTGCCTATGAAGCTCAGCTAACATTGTTTGTTGATGGTTCATGTTTTGGGGATGAGACAGGAAATCATGCTGGCTATGGAATTGCCAGGCTGAATGATGATGGAGAAACATTTTCCCAAGTGCAGCTGAAGGGTTGGTCAAGGCTTGATCAACTCTGTTCAGCACAGTTGGCAGAAATTAAGGCTTTAACAGCAGCCTGTAAATTATCAGAAGGAAGAAGAATTAACATCTATACAGATTCTGCTTATGCTTATGGTGTGTATCATGTTTTTGGTAACATTTGGAAGCAAAGAGGTTTTCAGAGAGCTGATGGCACATCCATTACCCATGGAGCTGCAATAGCACATCTGTTTGCAGCTTTGCAATTAGCAGAAGAATTAGCAATAATTAAGAGCCCAGCTCTTCAAAAGTCAAACACACTAGTAGCCAAAGTTAACAACTTTGCAGATGAACTTGCAAAAGAGGCTGCAATGGGCGCCAAACTGGTAGCTTTACTAGCAGAGCTTAAGAATCCAACACCAGAACAACAGCTGTCTATTACAGTACAGGTGATGGCACCTCTAAAAGGTGAGCCACCACCTCCTGAAGCTGACTTAGACTCATTAATCCGGGCACAAGATGCAGCCAGCCATGGAAGATTCAAGCAACATGGTGGTCACCCTATATTACTGCAATGGTTGATAGATTTTTGGCTGATTGTGAACAATGTGCTCAATACAATTACAGAAAGGCATTTTCAAAGCCTATTGCACACAACCCAGTGCCTAATGGGCCATTCAGACACATAATGATGGATTTTGTGGACATGGGTGCAGACAATATTGTGAGCAGCACGAGGTACAGCAGGGAAGTAATACCAAGGTTTGGGGTACCAGACAAGATCAATTCAGATAATGGGGTTCATTTTGTCAACAAAACAATAGAAATCTTGACCAAATGCTTGAGGATTAAGCACAGGTTAGGATGTGTGTATTACCCCCAGTCACAAGGGGCTGTGGAAAGAGTAAATGGCATCTTGAAGACTAAGATAGCTAAGATCTGTGCAGATAGTGATCAAAAGCTCAAGTGGCCAGAGGTTGTGCCACTTACACTAATGTGCATGAGAGGTCACGCTAACCACACAATGCACCTAACCCCACATGAAATGCTCACAGGCCGACCTATGCCCGTTGCATATATTAGAAGACTCTATAAGGGACCTCTGCTTAAGCAGCTTGGAAAAAGAACTGGAAAATTATTGTAAGCACC
This sequence comes from Scomberomorus guttatus, assembly GCA_038419695.1. Taxonomy (NCBI): domain Eukaryota; kingdom Metazoa; phylum Chordata; class Actinopteri; order Scombriformes; family Scombridae; genus Scomberomorus; species Scomberomorus guttatus. The sequence continues at coordinate 17,563,255 of CM076447.1, forward strand.
TAACGGAGATCCACAAAGTCATTTTTCAACAGGTCAAAGGCACCACCGAAGGAAGAACAAGTGAGATCGCTAAAGATCTTGAGGAGGTAAAACCAGGGGACTGGGTACACATCAAAATCCACTGGCTGGTGTCAGCCCAGACGAACACAACCACAAAAGGTGATCTTAGCTATCCCAACCGCAGTCAAGGTTGAAGGTAAGACTGTTTGGCATCATCTTAATCATTGCTGCAGAGCTGAAGAACCAGGAAGATCACTGACAGAGAGCAGAGACAATTTAGGAAGAGGAGCAGCTCCAGTGGGGGAACCCACTGGGGAACAACATGGGGAAGGTGATACCACCCGACAGGGAGAGAGACAATCCCAGAGGCCTGCAGAACAGTCAGGCCCCCAAAGGGCAAGATGATCCCAGAGACTTGCTGCTAGACATACAGGCAGAAGGCCATCAGACCCTGATGAATGACCCTCAGGATTGTAGAAATCAAAAAGACTAGAAGAAGCAGCTAATAGGAGGTCTTATTCTAGTATTAACATTGCTAGGGACAGGAGTAGAGCAGATTAGAGAGGTGAAGATAAAAGAACCAATCAAATTGCAAAGCACACAGGCAATCCAGTCACAAGATATTCAGATAGTAAGCAAAACTGACAAACAGGCAGAAAAATTTTGCATTGGTAGCAGGGGCAGTGATAGCTTCAGAAGGACTCATACCACTAGGAGACACATTGACTTTGACATATGACCAACCAACTGACTTCCAGTCCATACACATCAGGATACCAGGCCAGAATGAAATCCAGGGAACCCAGAGAAATTTGAACAAAAAATGCAGAAAGAAAGGATATGCGCAAATCACAATCAAACTGCGTAAATCTGAACACAACATGGCTCATGACCTCAAAGAAAGCAAGCAAACTAATAGAAATATTCTCAGAACAGAATGGAAAAATGTGGAACAAAAATTTGAACAAAGTTATGGGCAAGACAAGCATAGGACAAAGTAGAATGCATTAACAAACCAAGATGCAGTGATAGATAAGTTAAGAACCTCACAATGGGGAGCAAATATGTTTTATCAATGGATAGAATATTCAGCTAAACAAGTAAGTAACAACATGTGTGTGACATGTTATAATATGAAGAGACTCCCTCAGTTGATGCCAATTCCAGGTGCGTGGAGTGAAGTTGTAATGAGACAGCCAATTGTTTTGCCTTCTGTGTAATGCATATGGCGGGTGGACACCCAGGATAGAGTAATGACAACAGAGATTTGCCCAAGAAAGCAGAACAAGACAAAGGTAGGGGAAGAGTTCTTGTTACCGATGGTAGTATGAGTGACTGATAAAGTAGTGTTTCCATTTTGTGTAGTAAGAGGTTAGGAGTTAGAAGCTGTTGCAGATCGTAACAAGACAACCCAAATAACAAATATGACAGATTCAGAAGGTCTAATTCAATGTCAAAATAAGTCTTGGACACCCAACAACAACACAACAGCATATATCAAGCTATGTAATAGCAGAGTTAGCAAAAGTGTCTACAAGTGGTTGGAAATAGGAAGCATATTATCTACAAGAAAAATGAGAGAAATATAGAGCAGTATAGAATTCCTGATTATTCTAATGTACTATTCCACTGGGAGATGTGTTGTGGTATTGTGAGAAAGATAAGGAGCCTCATGGCATACTAAAGGAACATCAGGCTATACATGAGGGGTGGATATATCTGGTCAGATTACAAGAGCAATACCAATCTGGGGGGCTATAGGTACAGCACACCATACGGCAAGGAATAGTAGATGGGTGAACTATCTGTGGTATAACCAACAAAGGTTTATCAATTACACAGTACAGGCATTAGAGGGAATAAAAGAGCAGTTACATGTTCACTTATGACAATGCAAAAATAGGTTTATCCCAGATACAGTGTTAGCGGAGGAGCAAGGAGTGTGTGAGCGTATTGGAGATGAGTGTTACACTGTTATCTTGATGCACACAGACACAGGTGGAAATCTGACCAAAGCACTGGAGAAATTGAAGAATTTGAGAAATGAGCATGTCCAAAATTCAAATTGAAACACTGGCAATGATTCATGGTGGAATTGGCTGAAATCAATATCATTGAAGGATATTCTAAACAGGATAGGCTTGGCTATAGGAGTCATACTGTTGATGTTTCCTGTGAGTCTAGATGATGATGCAGAGAATATCACTGGCAATGATATTTGTAGAATGGAAGGAGATGGGTAGATTGATAGGATTGACACCACTGATATAGATAGAGACATATGTGTGTGGACATCATTGTTGAGTGGCAAATTATAACAAATAGAATGCATTATGAATGCAGTCAGACTAAAGCGGCCACTAGTACGAAACAAACCGTTAAAAGAAAACAGTACAATAAGAGGCTCCAGCCAATCCTAAACAACTTGCCTTATGGTCCAATATCTTTATACCAATCACAGACAAAACATTGTGTGACTAATGTTACAGTGCAGTCAAAAGGATATCCTTTACTTACTGCGTCATATGAGATTCGCATGTCAGATGTAGAATGCAGGTCATGGAAAACTGAGAGGTACTCTGCCCAGAGGTGTGACCCTAGAGCTCATCACAATCCAGCTTCACTATGAATTTGATCAGTTCAGTTATCAGGCCAACTATGGCTATGGATATTGCCTGCCCCTATGCACTGATGGGAACAAAACAGTAATCACATTGAACATTGACATTATATTGACATATACTGTGAGCCATTGGTGATGAACTATGCATCAGGACAGATAGAGAAGGGGTACAGATACCACTGAAGCACCAGATGCTATCTAACTTTTGTTGTTGTGTCAATAGATATAGGCATGGACAGAGACCAATGGTACACTTATTGTTGGGACAACAAGTCACAGTTGGCAGACATGTGGTCTGTTAACTGGCAGGAATGTCACTGGGACCCACTACCACATCCTCAAATCTCCATCACACCCTGTGATGCAGTTCTTCCTGACATTCCAGGGCTACACCCAGCAACAGCACCCCTGTAAAAAATACAGTCATGATCAGCAGGGCCACTACCCCTGCATGGGGGGCTTCTCTATTCACATACAGGAGTGGCCCAACTACAAGATTGGGCCCCACCAAGGCCCCACCAGCTCACCACAAAGTCAGGGCCCCACCAGTTCATCTCAAATACAGGGTCCCACAACTCCATCCTCAGTCTCTCTTGAAGAGACTGAGGATGATGATGCAATACCATGATGATGCACCTAGTTACCAACACCAGACTGCTGATCAGAGTGGTGTTGGGGAAGACACCAGTGAGGAGAATCACATCTCCAATGAACAGCTCGCATCAATGACTGTAAAAGAGTTCTGCCAATACATGAGGAGAGTCCCTCAGGGACGAATATGGGATGATTGTGATGCATGTGGCTGTATGTACAAATACCAACACTGAACTTCATACAGTATATCTTTTAGCCTAGCAAACTGGGAGATCCGCATTTGCTAATGTGTATTTTGGATATTGCAATAAAACTCAGAAAGACAACTTGCTCTCTGTGAATTCATCTTAAATTTCCACCACAACAGGCATGATTGTCAGGTTGCCGAGCAGGTGGACCCAAATGCAGAGACCAGAAAAGCAGGGCTGAAGCCCTGCTTTATTACTGAGAGTGAGTAGGCAAAAAACAAAGACTGGCTGAGCTGACAGAACTAAATACAAGTCATGACCGAACAGGCTGAAGAGAACTGAGCAAAGGAGTGGAGTGGAGTGGAGTGGAGTGGAGTGGAGTGGAGTGGAGTGGAGTGGAGTGGAGTGGAGTGGAGTGGAGTGGAGTGGAGTGGAGTGGAGTGGAGTGGAGTGGAGTGGAGTGGAGTGGAGTGGAGTGGAGTGGAGTGGAGTGGAGTGGAGTGGAGTGGTTGACAAAGACTGAACTGAAAACTGGACTTAAATACAAACTGGACTAATCAGACAACAGGGAACAGGTGGCAAGACACAAGGGCAGGCTGGGAGTGATTGGCTGGGAAAGATACTGGGAGCAAGGAAGGTCTAACGAGGATAATGCAGGGCAGGTGTGAAGGTAAAGTGTGGAGGGAAAAGCAGAATAGAGACAGACACGCCCACACCACAACAAGCCCTCTCCCACACAGTCCAATCTTCACAAAACCGAAAAAGTCAGAGGGCATCTGGTAGACAATGGCAACAAAGTAATACAAAGACAGACCCACAAGAGTCTCTAGAGTCAGTGACAGAACCATGACAATGATATATAATCCCAAAAGGAATACATAGGTGTGCCATGCAAATTAAACTTTAATTATAATTTCATAATTTTGAAACACTAGTTGGACTCCCTTAGAGTGAAATTGTCAGTTTGTAATACTCAATTCCCAATTTTTCTGTATTGAAGACATGGTTACAGGTATTATGATCTATTGACTTATTCCAGAAGCCTGGGCTAAATAAACCTGTCGATGTTAGTCCTACAGGATGTAGAATTATACATACACATAACTTTACATCAATTTGACAACTACTCAGATAAAATACAAGTGAATAAAGTACAGTGAATACATTTAGATTTTTCTTCACTTGATGGTACAGTATGTAGATCCATAATCTTAAATGAGCAGGCCAGGATTAAATAACCCTGTTAACTTGTTAGCCAGCAGTAAGTTCTGGCATCCCAGGACAGCCCTCCACCTCGTCCTCTAACATTATCAATACAAATTCTAGCCAGCTAGTATTCCTAGCCCAGTTACTCCTACACTTGCTATTATTATTAAAAGCTAGTGGTCAGTGCATGGACAGCATGTCTATTTTTCTTCCACTGACATGGCTGCTGCTGCCTTGTTTATCAAGTAATATTATTTCTGAATGTGTCTTAATAAAAATGGGTACATACAGCCTTATGAAATAGTTAACCCTGTCAGCTTAGAATTTAATTACAATATATTAGGTAATATACAGCATAATGTATTCATAATTATTCAGTCATATTATTACATTTGTCATATTTCTACATGAGACATCATACTGGTGTAAACAGATATTTTCTGAAGATTCCTCCACTATTGCACTACCTTCAGAGGCCAGCATAGGACAGCAGCAGTTCTGCTCAGTACTCCATAGCACAGACAAGACCTTCCCTGCCTCTCCTATGTGGCAAAAAGCAAACAGGGTCTGTGTCTCACAGTATTGTTGCAGTAAGCAGTGTGATGTGGAAACTTGTAGTCTAGTCCACCTTTCAGTGAAGTAGGAGACATCTTGTATCCATTAGTTAAACTTTTAAAATGATCAATATTTGCATATGCATTGATTCTGGATTTTTATTGAGGTTGAAGGAGAAGATGTAATTTTAAGGATTTGAACAAAGTAATTGAACTTTGTGTATGTGTGTGCGGTGTTGGGGAGGAGATCTATACCCTGACTAACAGATACGTCCAAGGTCAGAGAAGTGGGCTTGTGACCAGAAGGTTGCCAGATCCACCCTTGGCCCAGCAGGATAAATGTGCATGGGGAAAGTGAAAGAGCGGCGCTTGCCTGTCCCTCATTACCATGCTTAGTGGTCATGAGATGAGACTGGGGTTTGAATGGGCAGCTTCCATATATGTGTGCAATAAGTGAGTGTCAACAGGGCTTTTCTGAAAAAGAGAGCCTGGCTCACAGCGAAAGAAAAAAAATGACCTCCATCAACAATTGTATCCACACTGGTGAGAATATTATTTTTTCAAGAAATTTAGCATGATTTGGATTGCTATTATTCTGTCTGAAGGCATGGCATACAGTATGGTCTCATGCGTTATTCCCCTTGATTCTCACAACACCATGTTAGACAGCAGTTAAATTACAACACAAGACACAAGATACAACACTATATACATTTGTAGATTTTTATTCTCTATCAGCCATAGACACACTGCAGCCATTTTGTTTTTGTCTTTTTGAATTTTGATACAGTAATACATGCCTTTATAGATATTTATATATGCATTGTATATGTATATAACTGTCATCACAGAAAAGGGATGCTGATTCATCAAATTAAAAGCATAACTGTCACAGTGAACTTCCACTAGTTTGCATTTTACATGTTTCTAAATCACAAAGTAAACAGTGAGAGTGAAATAAATACATTACATGTTGTAGATACATACAGTAGCGATGCTCAGAGCTGTGAATAATGGTATATTGAGCTCTCAACTGGCGTCATTATGCTTGTGTCTGGTGTATCACCATCTTGTATTTATCTTTTGTCCTGCCAAAATGAGACTGTCCCTGTGGCTAAAATATACTGTATACCTCATGTCCTGTGCACAAAAAGCATGGAGGTGTTCCCTCCTGACATTCAGGAGTGCAAATACAGTTTGTGTAAAATAAATGTTTCTTTTCTTTGCGGACATAAACTGGCGCACACTCTTTTACTACACTCATTCACTCACAATCACACACCCAACACCTGGTCCACCACTTTGGGTCAAAAGATAAACTAATGTAGGCTGACATTAAATAAAGCAGAAAAAACCTGATCACCTTACCACAAATGTTATATCAGACAAGTGTCTCTACAACAGCTGTCATGATCTTACTCACCAGTGGCAAATTCTTAAGGACTTCGTAATAAACAGAAGCTTCTCATTGGCATACAAAGATTAAATAGGTTGTCTATATTACCCAGTGAACTAAACTCAAAATCAAAAAATAAACTCTAAAGTAAGACAGACAACAGAGTTAAAAACATTTCAGACAATACCCTCTTCAAAGCAGCTGTCAGTGCAGTGTTCAACTTCATGCATGGACAAACATACGATACCTACAGTAAAACCTCACTCACAGTCACCATCCACACAATAAGAGTCATGATCAACAATTTAAGAGATAAAAGCAAAAAAACAAAAAACAAAACAAAACAAAAAAGACTGTATGAGATAGAATTAAAATATAACACAGAAAGAAATACACACACACAGAAGGGAGAGAGAGGCAGAAGGGCAATCCATATAACTACAAAGCAGTCAAAGCTAGGATCATAATGACAGATGTTGATTAGTCATGCCTGCTCTACTTCACGTGAGTGATTATTAATTCCTAGGCTACAGATGTCAGTAATGTCTAGATTATAGATAATATATAATTCCCAAAGACAGATTACACAGCCTACACAAAACACAGCAGCAGCAGCAGTTATATTCAGTGTCGATACAGTCTGGTTTTCTCTGTGTGACATCTTGACTACCTGAATCAAAAGAGCGGAGAGGCTAGTACAGTGAGTGAGACAGTTTTTCAGTAAAGAATTATCTGAGAAACTCTAGTTGTGAGAGGCAGTGCAGTGTGAAATATTGTCTTTCAGTCCAAGCACCCACTCAGAGAGCAGTATCAGTATTTCACAGGTAAAGTGATCTTTACCTTTAGGAGGTTTGTGAGTTGGTTGATGTGAATAGCATTTCTCTGTTTTCTTGTTGTTTTTTGTTGCTCTACCGCAGCATCAAGACAAAAATATCAAAGACAATTCTGACATGATAATTAAAATTTATCAGGAAAACGACAGAAGGCTTTCTTTGGTCACAAAAAGGCAAAACAACATCAGAACATGACAAGGAAATCATGAATACATAATAACGGCCAGGGAAGAAAACTCCAAATTGTGAAAAAAAGGTCATCTTCCAGGACTTTAATGGGAAGACTGTGGTAGCTTTGAGGTGCCCTGGTGCACACTGGGATTGCATGTGGCTAATGCATAGGATTAGGGGGAATTTTAGCATGGGCAGAGCCAGGGAGTGGGAGAGAGTGTTACACATTCTTCTATTCTTTCGCCTCTTCCTCCTCCTTATCATCATCATTGTCCTCCTTATCTTCTTTGCAGTAGTGGTGAAAGAGCTGGTGGAGATGCTGCTGGAGATCACGTGGTTTTGAGCCTTTTCTGGGGCTGTCCACTCGCTCTAGAAGGACATGTTTTCGCTGCCCAGCTCCCTTCACCACTGTTCGTCTGAGGGTGCAACCTTTACGCATGTGGGCCCTACAGATGGAGGGGGGAGCAGAGACAAACAGAGGAAGACACTATGGTCAGCAACCTCAAAAAACACACACGTGGCTTTGCAGAAATGAAATCAAAGGAACAGATGCAGTACTGCTTACTACAATACTGTATATCATAGAAGTAAAACAAAACACCCACAAAGGATATCATGCTTTGTAAATCCTGCATTCAATTGTGATCACACGCACAACAACTTCATAGTTACTATCTAGCAGCAGAAAAACTTGAGATTATATTATAGAATACTTAAAACACACATTCATTGAAATTGCATATAATCTTAACCACTAATCAGATAACGATGGACAGCAATTTAAAGGAAAAAACAACAAAAAAAGTGTCTTTGTAAGGTGTCGGGCCATCATGAGCCTCCAGAACAGCTCCAACGCTTCTTGGCATAGAAACCGACTGGAGGGACTGAACACCATTCTTCCAAAAGATATTCCCTCGGTCCAAAAAAGTGTTCAATTGGCTGGAGACCTTAATAGTGCACAGGCCATATGATATTCAGAATTTTCATTGACCACTGCCCTCTATTGAAGAATCTGTATTCCCTTTTTTAATCAGGGTGTTCCTTGATTTGTCATCTGTTTGTATTTGTCATAATCAGCTTTTACAATACCAACACTTGTTCTTGATAAAGTACCTCCACTGATGCACATATTGAATTTTACTCCAAACAGACAGAAGTACTTAAGAATATGTGGAATACCGATGGCTATCAAGCACCAACAGTGTGCCTGCTCTTGTTTGTCCTCCCTGAGAGGCTTAAGATGTCATAATATATAGTTATATACAAAACACCCCCAAAATAATCATAGAAATAACAGAATATACTTAATAGAATAAAGCTAGGCTTTACGAAAACACACAAGAACTGAATCACACTCTAATGTTAGAAATGTAAAACTGTGGGATGCAAGCTGCATTAATCATTCCAACTGCATGCATAGACAGCAATGGGCCAACTGTTTTATTCCTCATACTGTCCTTAGAAATAGTACAACAGACATTAGATTTGGAAGATGTTTTCTCCCAAATGACAAAATTACACACAGTTATCTCATCAGATTCGGTTTATGTTATCTCTCTTTGATTAAGAATACAAACATGTTGTAGTATGCTACTTGGTTAATGATAGCAACTGAAACATATGTCAGTTAGTAAAACTAACTTACAGCATTGCTGTTATTCTATAAATTCACACTCCAGGTCTACAAGCAGTCACACAAACACAATCAAGCAAGTGCACTCTGGCACTCACACACACCTCCTGACCACAGTTCCATCTTCTTTGAGAGTTTCTCTCTCTACCACATGAGGGAGCTCTGATCTGGTAAAATCACTTATATAACCTAGTGCCTGGTGGCATGAAAAAGAGAAAACAATATTTACTTAATTTGGAATTATTTAACTACGAAAACCAGAGGTTTGTCATTTGCTCCGTATGTAAATGAATAAATGTTCTACACTGGCAAGTACTGTAGTTGATCTATTGTATGTTGACAGTATTATGCTGCTATCTTTAATTTTTAAATCACATGCAGTGTATCTAGGTTAGGAAATAATGGTGACAAGGTTATTAACAAACCTGTTTGAAGTCCTCTTGGGCTGAGGGGAGGTCAGAAGCCAGAGATGGATCACCCTGGTGTGTCACTGTCCTTTCACCCTCCACCATCGTTGTCCTTTCTTCCTGACTGACCTTATAACCCTCAGCTGTCTCTTGCCTTGATGCTGAGAAACCCTCACATTCAGCAAATGTTACCTAGGTTAAAAGAAAAGGTTATTAGTTTGTATTTGTTTGTCCTTTATAAACTACTACCAATATAAATGTTGATATATCTGGTATTTTCTGTTAAAAATGGCTTTGGAGGCTATGATAATGAACACACACATAATATACAGTGCACACACCTCTGTATGGTCTCCCTCACTCTTCACTACTGTCCGCTTCACCACCTTGGAGTATCCATCTCCCTCTGCCATACTGATGGACCCCTGGGGAGCGCCGTCTAATAAGACCTCTTCATGGTCCGCTCCATCCGCAGAAACACACTTGCGAATAATTTTACGGGTAACCTGAGGAAGGTCATGTGGTCAAAGACCATTAGGTGGAGTGGCATTCATTTTAAGAAAAAGGTAACCGTTGGCATAGTTTGGTGTCTGTCTCTGAATAAAATGGAGCAACAATGCAGCAAAGAGCCTTTTATATTAATGCACAACCACAAATTTGCTTTACAGGCTATTGTCACTTTCAGTTTAAATACTCCCCTCTTAAAAAAAGAACAATCATGCTTTACCTTTTTGACAACGATGTGTCCATTTTCATCTTTGTACTTTTCTTCCGTCACTGACTGAGTGGGGATGTCAGGCATTTCATCAGCCTATAGGGGGAAAAAAGACAAACATAATGAGGAATGTGAACTTGGATCAGTGTAATGTTTAATTCTCCACTTCAAAAATAAAATGCCAACACATGTTAGAGGAAAAAACAGGATACAAAACTTCCATTTTAGGTAGTATTTCAGTAAGAAAATGGGGACTTTGGGATAAAGGGAAACAAACTTGCATTGTCAGGGAAAAAAGGTTATGTTGGTAAATAAACCAACAAAGAAGTGCTACAGCAGCATAAAACATCTCCATGAGGTTCAGCCATCTATGCAAATCAAGTGGCATGTTTCTTGTAAACCTTACATTAATCTTCTAAACACACATATTTCATCCATTTTGATTAGACTAAAGGTTGTTAGACAGTAAACCTTTCAACTTGACAATGAACACCTCGCTGGGTTAAAGTTGCACTCTGAACGTCACACTCTCCATGCTCATTTAAAACGCCATCATGCTGAGTCAGATACCTGAATGACAACTCTCCTTCGCACTATTCTGGTGGTCAGAAATTCATCATCTGAACTTTCTGACATTGATCCAAGCTCTGCGGTGACCTCCTGACCAAGTAGCACAAATCCATCAAGATTTAATGAATGATCATATATGAATACTAATACTGTATGTTTGCAGCAAAGCAAGCAATAAGCAGAGTGATATGGTGCACTTTCCACTGACTGAGTATTTACAATGACTTTTCATATCTTACTTATATTGGAAAGTACAACATGGCAGTCTGTAACTTGGAAAAATGTTTGCAAAACATACCATGCTTGCATTGATTAAAGAATTGATGCACTCATTGCTGATGAACAAAAATGAGTGAGTAATACTGCTGGTTACAGGCAAGTGACATGCTGAGTTAGCACTGGTTAAATCAGAAATGAAAATAAAAAGGAGTTTCAGATCCCATCCATGTGGCCAGAGGGTTAGCAGTCATTCCTCTTTGAAGCAAATATAGTATTTGGTTAAGTTCAGCTCTGTGAAAAGCTTGCAAATTGGGACGGTTTACCAAATCTCGTCTTACCCGTGTCAGAGATTTATTAGTATCATCATATGCTCGCATTTCACAGACAGGAGGCTCACACAAGGTGAATTCTTCATCGGATGATTCTGAATACTGTAATAATTCTTCACTCTCTTCATGAACACTATGAAGAGGCTCATGGACGAAAAAAGCATCCTCATAATCTTCACTTCCAGAGGACACCAGCACTCTTCTATTCACCTTTTCTTGCTCTCCAGCATGGCTGAGATGATCCTGAGGCTGATGTCCACTTGACCTAGATCTTGTCTCTGGTTCATCAGGCTCAGTCTCTGAGAAATCTGATACACCCTGTTTGCAGTCAAAGTAAGGCTCTGGGTCAGAGTATTCAAAGGTTGGGCTGTCTTCACCACTACGTATAACTTCTGCATATTCTGGGGGCATGTGGGTATTGTTGGTAGTGGTAGAAGAGGTCTCTGCATACCCAGATGGGATGTTGTACTCCTTATCAGAAGTTGATGAAGTCATCTCTGCGTTGGGTTTAACTGAAGTAAATTCAGAGGCAAAACCCTCATAGTCTACTGGAGTCAGAGATTCTTCTGACTGTTGCGCACTGGTCCTTGGCCAACCCACATCTGAAGATGTCTCTAAGCTTCCTGAGGAGGGGTATGGCATCAGTTCATCAAAGCTAAAATGTCTTGCAGATGTAACTGTCTCAGGAGTCAAATCATCAGTCTGAATGGCTTCAACAGAAGTTGCCTCCCATAAATGTGTACTTTGATCTTGGATACCCTGTGTTGATGCTTCTTCTGTCAAACCCCTTGAGTCATTAGGTGATGTAGATGATTCATGTTCTTCTTGATTTTGAAGAAAGTCACTTGTATAACCTTCCTCTCCAAGATTAATAAGAGTTTTTCCAGATACTTTGGGGAAAGACAGGGAAGAAAATGTCTCTGTAGCATTTTCATAATATTTGCTGGACTGGAATACGTCTGAAGGAAAACTTGAGTTCAGTGACAGTTCCATTACTTCACTATCTTTTTGGGGAGATTCTGGAATTGAAAAGGATTCAGTTGGGGATACAGGACTATCTTTACCACTAACAAGACTTGATGTTACGCTTGGTAGACTTGAGTTTTTTGTTAAAACAGGAGTAACTGAGACTACTTCAGGTTCGGCTTGAATGGATGTCTGGAAATGTGCAGGCACTGTGATTGCTACATTTGTCTGATTAGTATCTTCTGCAAGCTGTATATTAGATGCCATACTGACTCTGAGGGTATCACTATCCTCTGCAGCACATTGATCGTCACGTGGAAGGTCTTCAAACTCACACATTTCGTCAACTTCAGGGCTTTCATCACTGGATTCTGACAGAGATGGAGCAAGTGTCTCTGGTCCAAAGTTAAGTTTAATCTTTTCCAGATCTGACAGCAGCTGATCAAGCTGCGGCGACCCAGACCCTGGTGGTGTTGGAGTGGACTTTGAGGACATGACAATTTGATCATCTGGACTTTCTTGAGCTGTTTGACAGAGTGAGTCTGGGGCCACTGAGCTTAGTTTAGCTAAGCCTGGATCCTCACTTTGTTTGGGGAATACCAGCTTTTCATCTTCTTCCTGTGGTGAGCTAGTTTGATTGGTCGATGTGATTTCAGATTGTATTTTACTTGGGTCAAAGGTACTTAGAATGAATTCTAATTTTTCAGTGGGCAGTGTGTTTGAATCATGTGGCAAGGATGATGTCTTAGTTGGAAAGAGCTGACTCTGCTCTAAATCATCATTTGTTTGCTTTGTAGATTCTGAAAGATTTGTTTTGGAAGATGCTGCTGATACCTGCAAAAATGATACAATGGAGTGAGAAAAATATAAATAAATATGATTTGTGATTTCTTTTCCTTCCTGTGAAGAAAGGAAGAGTCAAATGAAGCATGCATTTGTCAAGGACAGTGTCTCAAATGCAGAAATTCACTTGCATCTACGTCATTCCTGTAGTATCTAATGTTTATCCAACAAACCACATACAATTTAAAACACATTACATACTTGTAATGACTGATTAATGTGCTGTAAAATGAAGACATTTTTAAAAATATTCTTGCATGTCTAGAGATATTCAGATGAGTATGTCACTGATAACACAATATAACTTTATAATAATAAAAGCAGGGCACAAATGAACTCAGGATTTGGTGTAACATGAAGGACATGCGTCATTTACACAAGCAAATGGTTTATGCCCTGTCATAACTTAAGGGAAGAAAGCACTCCCCATGAAAATGCTAAACCCACCAGTTTACAGTATTTGTCATAGCTATTATGGTTCTACTGTCTGTTCTACTTCAGGTCTGCCCCATATCCCAAAATTTACACAGAGACATACTGCTTCACAACATAATTCAACATTTTGAAAATCATATTTTTATAAAAAATGATTCACAACTACACTAGGTGAAAATATTACAATAAACAGAGTGAGAGGAGGGTAGTAGTGGGAGGACATGGCATGTTGACCTACAGACATCACATTTAATTTTGAAACTAATCAAAATTCTGAATTTGAGGTTTTTGGATATGACTGCAACTCATGTTATACCATGTTAGGAAATATTATGTGCAGCAATGGAGCGGTATGTCTCTGTGATCTGTTTTTATCTTTGTCATAAAAACAATAGGAGCCCGTGCCTTACAAACAAAAATGCAAACCAGCAGCAGTACAGACATTACATGCCTCTAACTGTGGCAAGTACATCAGTTGTTTTAGACTTTTATGGCTGTTAAGATCTACGATCTAAATAGCGCTAGGCAACTAATTGCAACTAGATAGCAAAAAAAAAAAAAGAAAATGTATGTCATCTAGGCAAGATATAATTGATGGCAATTGAATCTCTAGGTTTGAAGCAGTCAAGTCAGGCAGTCTAAAGGTATCACAAAGTCCATTGGTTAGCTTTTTATCTAGCTTATGAGAATATTCCATACCAGGACAAGGTCATGGCACTAAGACAGGGTCACTGTGTGATTTCCATTAGTTGCGGTTCACTGAAAAATCATTCCTTCTGGTCTAATGCAAACATGCCACAGCACTGCAGTGAGGCCATTGTAATTAGTGAAAGCTTGAGGCAAGAGTTCTACATTCATACTTCATGTATTGCCATATTTATTACTTTTGAAAGCAACACTGCATTCTCTGCTGAGCAAGAGCTTGTGCTGTCTTACCGACACTGAGGAGCTTTTGCTCTCGTCCTCTCTCATGGATTTTCTTTCTTTTCTTGCCAAACAAATCTTGGGTGTGTGTCATCTTTAATTTTGATTCAGGGTCTGTCAAGTGGTCTTCGTTTTACTGATTCACTCTTTGCTTGAGTTTGTTCATGGACAGCCTCCTCCAGCCAGACAGCATGATACTACAGATGGCATGTGACTCAACTCAGTGCAAAACTGGCTAATCCTGTGTTCCAGTTGGTGGCATCAACATTTCAGGATGTAAATTTGTTACTGTAAGATCAATTACTGCAGAGTGGTGATAGCGAGGAATCCTTTAATAATTTGGAATCTGTATCATGCTTTCAAAATGACAAGATTTGGTTTGGCTATGTGGCTCTTCCATGCTTCTCAGACCATTTATCAACTGCATCTTGAGAGAAATTAACCTTGTCATAGACATATATTCCTTCACAGACTGGATCACAAATGTAAGCCATTAACCTCCTGCAGACTGGCTTATATACAAGTCTGCTGTCTGTGGTAACAGTCTCATCTGGGAGACTTTGCCAGACTTTGGTTTAAACCATCTAAATTTCCTATCGATTCAAGAATTTGAGGGCTAGGGTCTTAACTAAGATAGCCAGTATTCAGAAAATGACTGCATGTACTTATTCTCTGATGACATGTTGTTGACAGTTGTTGTTGACTCATAAACATGAATCAGTACAGTCTCTTTAGCATTATTGAGTCTAGTAAAACAGATCTATTTTCTGACAAATGCATGTAATAGCAAGGTTGAAAGTCAAAGTGAGGAATTTTTGAGTCAGGAGATAGGCCAGTGAACACATCAAATGATGCAAACGATTCTGGAGAAGATGGTCTCTGGTTATTGATCAAGCAGGTTGAAAACATAGGGTTTCAATCATCTGTATGTAATATTTCAGGTGATGGTAGCCCATACTCTGTAAGTGAAGGAATGTCAATAAATTCTCATTCCATTGCATGCTGGCGAGGACCTATGGGTCTTGTGTCGTCTGTTTCAGACGGTGACATGCCAGTGCCGATTTGACATTCTGGCAAAACAGAACCAGTAATTGGAACAGTTGAGAACAAAGACTTAGCTGCACTTTTGTCATCTGACATGCTATGAAAACTGTAAGATAACTCCAAAAATTGTTGTTCTGCAAAGCTGGTGGCTATTATGTCATACTGTTTTTTGTGGTATACCATAAATGAGTGGTTCCCAGCTTGTGGGTCAAAAAGTAGATTGTGGGTTCATTCTGAATGAATGGTAAGCATTTGGGCCAACTTTATCAAAAACAACAACAAAAAAAAGTTTTACTTTGAAATGTAGAAAATTTTGGGAACAGAGCTTTTATTCTGAAGTACCATTTCTCACATCCTAGTTACTAGTTAGTGCTACAAAACCATGGCTACAATATGCAATTTTACATTACAAGTAACCTATCGATGGTGGCTTTTTGGGTCATGTAACTCTTGCTTTGCACGTCCGTTGACTGTAGCGGTCTTTCCAGAGATGAAGCCTGCTCCACAACAGGTTGAACAAAATTGACAGAACATATTCAGCTTGGTTTCATTTACACTGAACGCAAAAAAAGAAGGAAGAATTTTGCTCTATGCAGTGAAGTAGAGGCCTGGCTTAAAACGTAGCTTGAAAAAAAAATTTTTATTGCCATGTTCTTTGTATTAGGCCTATTTACATATTGTGCTGTAAAAATGTTTTTAGTTGTCATAGTTTAAAAATAGTTTTGAGTAAGACTGAATTAGTTAAATCTGCTTTTGCAACACTTGTAACATCGTTTTTTACATACATATATATATATACACATATATATTTTCATATTATTATTATTATTAGTAGTAGTATTTCTTTATTTTCATACACAGCACTCCATTTTTAATTTCAACAGCTCATGATGCAGAAGACTGTAATTCTAACAGAAAAGACAAATCAACACAAAACAGAAAAAGAAATAAAAGAGAAGAAAACATGTTAAATAACGTTAAATAAGTTAAACCTTTTTCTTTATGCATAATGTAGTTATAATTTTACATCACCCAAAGTCTTTCTTTTTTCAAATGCATTCACCATATTTCATTCTATATTGGTTTCTCCATACGTTGTACTTTGCTTTTCCAGCTTGTTAAATCTAGGGGTGAGGTCTTTTTCAGCCCTTTTGTGATCTGTTGTAATGCTGTGATTCCAGGATTCTAAATAAATAATCGTTATCTTTACTAAATCCTTCTATTTTGTTCAGTTAAAGCCCTAATTGTACTCTCTTGCTGCAATGCTTCTTATTTTGCTGAGATTTAGGCCTCAGTTGTACTTAAGTTATTTTAGTTTTCATTATTTAAAGGGGCATTAGTGGTTAGCACTAGCAACAAAAAGGTTTGAATTGACTGACAGGCAGAATGGAGGGATGGAAATATACTGAATGGGTGTAAAATTGATCAATGTGTGGACTATGATTTGATGTCAGAAAATATGGACCCTGATGCGAGACCATTTGGGAACCACTGCTATAAAACATGCATGACTTTTCAAAATTACATTTAAAAAAATTTTTTACAACAGGAGCATGTTCCCTTATAAACTGGATCATACAAATGTGACATTAAGTGGTTAAGGGAAGGTTTATGTCTTACTGTATATTCCTTGGTATACATTGTGGAGTGTGATGACACTAATTCGGAAGGGATAAGGTTCAGCTCAGTCAGTTTTTTCTGTGATTCATGTATTAGCGCAGAGTCTTTATCGGAGAATGGTATCAAATCAGAGCACAAGCAATTGAGAGAGGATGTATGTTCTTCAGAAGAAGCATCTGTCTGTTTTTCATGTGCAGTACCCCGCACAACATCTGCATATGTGAGTCTTTCACCAGACAGTTGTTCAGATGAAGATATAGTACTGCTATCTTTTTCAACTTTAAACTGTGAATAAAGTGAATCTGGCGAATCTGGTCTGTTATCATCAAAGAACTCCTCCAGACAAAGTCCTAAATAATCAATATCTGACAATGTTGAAAGAGGCGATTGTGCTCTACTTTCAGAGTACTGTAAGTAATAGTCACAATGTTGACCCCTCATCTGGCCAAATATCATGTGAGGACAGAAAGAATGCTGCTCAACTGATGCCACAGATTCTGGGGAGGATGGCCTAAAGTCTACCAGCCAGTCCTGAAGGAGCGAAAAGTAAAAATCGGAAGACACAGATTCCGGGGACAACGCCCTGCTGCTAAAGAACTTATCAAGTTCAAACTCTGATAAAACTGACTGCGGGGATTCTGGTCTGGTCTGATCAAAGAGGGTTTCGAGACACAAATCGGTATCTTCCCAGTCCGAAATGATTGATTCTGGTGTAAACGACATGTACCTTGTCAATTCCACATCGGACCGAATATGGGGCAAACTGAACTGAGGAATAGGTGAGTCTGGAGACAATGCCCTGCTACTAAAGAACTTATCGAGTTCAAAGTCTGATGAGTCTGACTGCGGGGACTCTGGTCTGGTCTGATCAAAAAGGGTTTCGAGATACAAATCAGTACCTTCCCAGTCCGAAATTGTTGATTCTGGTGTAAACGACCTGTATCTTGACAATTCCACGTCGTAAGAAATATGGGAAGATTTGAATTGAGGAATAGGTGAGTCAGGAGGGAGGGACCTATGATCACTTTGAGATGCTGCTGACTCTGCAGACTGCAGTCTTATCTCTGTGACCCAATTCTTTTTGGAGAAGTCACTGCACTCATCTACTGACTGTGACAGGAGACGGGCAGTTTTCAATTCAAGTGATTTCATGCTACACAAAGCGTCTGCTTGTTCTTCATGTTTACAGCCCCGCACAACATCTGCATATGTCAGAAATTTTGCACCAGGGTGTGGTCGGAATGCAAACACAGTAACACTAGATTTTTCAGCTTCGTCCTGTGAAGAAACCGAATCTGGCGAATCTGGTCTGCTGTCATCAAACAACTCCTCCAGACAAAGTCCTAAATACTCAATATCTGACAATGTTGAAAGAGGCGATTGTGCTCTACTTTCAGAGTACTGTAAGTAATAGTCACAATATTGACCCCTCATCTGGCCAAATGTCATGTGAGGACAGAAAGAATGCTGCTCAACTGATGCCACAGATTCTGGGGAGGATGGCCTAAAGTCTACCAGCCAGTCCTGAAGGAGCGAAAAGTCAAAATCGGAAGACACAGATTCCGGGGACAACGCCCTGCTACTAAAGAACTTATCAAGTTCAAACTCTGATAAAACTGACTGCGGGGATTCTGGTCTGGTCTGATCAAAGAGGGTTTCGAGACACAAATCGGTACCCTCCCAGTCCGAAATTGTTGATTCTGGTGTAAACGACCGGTACCTTGACAATTCCACATCGGACCGAATATGGGGCGATCTGAACTGGGGAATAGGTGAGTCCGGAGACAATGCCCTGCTACTAAAGAACTTATCAAATTCAAAGTCTGATGAATCTGATTGCGGGGACTCTGGTCTGGTCTGATCAAAGAGGGTTTCGAGACACAAATCGGTACCTTCCCAGTCCGAAATGATTGATTCTGGTGTAAACGACATGTACCTTGTCAATTCCACATCGGACCGAATATGGGGCAAACTGAACTGAGGAATAGGTGAGTCTGGAGACAATGCCCTGCTACTAAAGAACTTATCGAGTTCAAAGTCTGATGAGTCTGACTGCGGGGACTCTGGTCTGGTCTGATCAAAAAGGGTTTCGAGATACAAATCAGTACCTTCCCAGTCCGAAATTGTTGATTCTGGTGTAAACGACCTGTATCTTGACAATTCAACGTCGTAGGAAAATAGGGAAGATTTGAATTGAGGAATAGGTGAGTCAGGAGGGAGGGACCTATGATCACTTTGAGATGCTGCTGACTCTGCAGACTGCAGTCTTATCTCTGTGACCCAATTCTTTTTGGAGGAGTCACTGCACTCATCTACTGACTGTGACGGGAGACAGGCAGTTTTCAATTCAAATGATTTCATGCTACACAAAGCGTCTGCTTGTTCTTCATGTTTACAGCCCCGCACAACATCTGCATATGTCAGAAATTTTGCACCAGGATGTGGTCGGGATGCAAATATAGCACCACGTTTTTCAGCTTCGTCCTGTGAAGAAACCGAATCTGGCGAATCTGGTCTGTTGTCATCAAACAACTCCTCCAGACAAAGTCCTAAATACTCAGTATTTGACAATGTGGAAAGAGGTGATTGTGGTCTGCTTTCAGAGTACTGTAAGTAATAGTCACAATGTTGACCCCTCATCTGGCCAAATGTCATGTGAGGACAGAAAGAATGCTGCTCAACTGATGCCACAGATTCTGGGGAGGATGGCCTAAAGTCTACCAGCCAGTCCTGAAGGAGCGAAAAGTCAAAGTCGGAAGACACAGATTCCGGGGACAACGCCCTGCTACTAAAGAACTTATCAAGTTCAAACTCTGATAAAACTGACTGCGGGGATTCTGGTCTGGTCTGATCAAAGAGGGTTTCGAGACACAAATCGGTACCCTCCCAGTCCGAAATTGTTGATTCTGGTGTAAACGACCGGTACCTTGACAATTCCACATCGGACCGAATATGGGGCGATCTGAACTGGGGAATAGGTGAGTCCGGAGACAATGCCCTGCTACTAAAGAACTTATCAAAATCAAAGTCTGATGAATCTGATTGCGGGGACTCTGGTCTGGTCTGATCAAAGAGGGTTTCGAGACACAAATCGGTACCTTCCCAGTCCGAAATGATTGATTCTGGTGTAAACGACATGTACCTTGTCAATTCCACATCGGACCGAATATGGGGCAAACTGAACTGAGGAATAGGTGAGTCTGGAGACAATGCCCTGCTACTAAAGAACTTATCGAGTTCAAAGTCTGATGAGTCTGACTGCGGGGACTCTGGTCTGGTCTGATCAAAAAGGGTTTCGAGATACAAATCAGTACCTTCCCAGTCCGAAATTGTTGATTCTGGTGTAAACGACCTGTATCTTGACAATTCCACGTCGTAGGAAATATGGGAAGATTTGAATTGAGGAATAGGTGAGTCAGGAGGGAGGGACCTATGATCACTTTGAGATGCTGCTGACTCTGCAGACTGCAGTCTTATCTCTGTGACCCAATTCTTTTTGGAGGAGTCACTGCACTCATCTACTGACTGTGACGGGAGACAGGCAGTTTTCAATTCAAATGATTTCATGCTACACAAAGCGTCTGCTTGTTCTTCATGTTTACAGCCCCGCACAACATCTGCATATGTCAGAAATTTTGCACCAGGGTGTGGTCGGAATGCAAACACAGTAACACTAGATTTTTCAGCTTCGTCCTGTGAAGAAACCGAATCTGGCGAATCTGGTCTGTTGTCATCAAACAACTCCTCCAGACAAAGTCCTAAATACTCAGTATTTGACAATGTGGAAAGAGGTGATTGTGGTCTGCTTTCAGAGTACTGTAAGTAATAGTCACAATGTTGACCCCTCATCTGGCCAAATGTCATGTGAGGACAGAAAGAATGCTGCTCAACTGATGCCACAGATTCTGGGGAGGATGGCCTAAAGTCTACCAGCCAGTCCTGAAGGAGCGAAAAGTCAAAATCGGAGGACACAGATTCCGGGGACAACGCCCTGCTACTAAAGAACTTATCAAGTTCAAACTCTGATAAAACTGACTGCGGGGATTCTGGTCTGGTCTGATCAAAGAGGGTTTCGAGACACAAATCGGTACCCTCCCAGTCCGAAATTGTTGATTCTGGTGTAAACGACCGGTACCTTGACAATTCCACATCGGACCGAATATGGGGCGTTCTGAACTGGGGAATAGGTGAGTCCGGGGACAACGCCCTGCTACTAAAGAACTTATCAAGTTCAAAGTCTGATGAATCTGATTGCGGGGACTCTGGTCTGGTCTCATCAAAGAGGGTTTCGAGACACAAATCGGTACCCTCCCAGTCCGAAATTGTTGATTCTGGTGTAAACGACCGGTACCTTGACAATTCCACATCGGACCGAATATGGGGCGATCTGAACTGGGGAATAGGTGAGTCCGGAGACAATGCCCTGCTACTAAAGAACTTATCAAATTCAAAGTCTGATGAATCTGATTGCGGGGACTCTGGTCTGGTCTGATCAAAGAGGGTTTCGAGACACAAATCGGTACCTTCCCAGTCCGAAATGATTGATTCTGGTGTAAACGACATGTACCTTGTCAATTCCACATCGGACCGAATATGGGGCAAACTGAACTGAGGAATAGGTGAGTCTGGAGACAATGCCCTGCTACTAAAGAACTTATCGAGTTCAAAGTCTGATGAGTCTGACTGCGGGGACTCTGGTCTGGTCTGATCAAAAAGGGTTTCGAGATACAAATCAGTACCTTCCCAGTCCGAAATTGTTGATTCTGGTGTAAACGACCTGTATCTTGACAATTCCCCGTCGTAGGAAATATGGGAAGATTTGAATTGAGGAATAGGTGAGTCAGGAGGGAGGGACCTATGATCACTTTGAGATGCTGCTGACTCTGCAGACTGCAGTCTTATCTCTGTGACCCAATTCTTTTTGGAGGAGTCACTGCACTCATCTACTGACTGTGACGGGAGACAGGCAGTTTTCAATTCAAATGATTTCATGCTACACAAAGCATCTGCTTGTTCTTCATGTTTACAGCCCCGCACAACATCTGCATATGTCAGAAATTTTGCACCAGGATGTGGTCGGGATGCAAATATAGCACCACGTTTTTCAGCTTCGTCCTGTGAAGAAACCGAATCTGGCGAATCTGGTCTGTTGTCATCAAACAACTCCTCCAGACAAAGTCCTAAATACTCAGTATTTGACAATGTGGAAAGAGGTGATTGTGGTCTGCTTTCAGAGTACTGTAAGTAATAGTCACAATGTTGACCCCTCATCTGGCCAAATGTCATGTGAGGACAGAAAGAATGCTGCTCAACTGATGCCACAGATTCTGGGGAGGATGGCCTAAAGTCTACCAGCCAGTCCTGAAGGAGCGAAAAGTCAAAATCGGAGGACACAGATTCCGGGGACAACGCCCTGCTACTAAAGAACTTATCAAGTTCAAACTCTGATAAAACTGACTGCGGGGATTCTGGTCTGGTCTCATCAAAGAGGGTTTCGAGACACAAATCGGTACCCTCCCAGTCCGAAATTGTTGATTCTGGTGTAAACGACCGGTACCTTGACAATTCCACATCGGACCGAATATGGGGCGATCTGAACTGGGGAATAGGTGAGTCCGGAGACAATGCCCTGCTACTAAAGAACTTATCAAATTCAAAGTCTGATGAATCTGATTGCGGGGACTCTGGTCTGGTCTGATCAAAGAGGGTTTCGAGACACAAATCGGTACCTTCCCAGTCCGAAATGATTGATTCTGGTGTAAACGACATGTACCTTGTCAATTCCACATCGGACCGAATATGGGGCAAACTGAACTGAGGAATAGGTGAGTCTGGAGACAATGCCCTGCTACTAAAGAACTTATCGAGTTCAAAGTCTGATGAGTCTGACTGCGGGGACTCTGGTCCTGTCTGGTCAAAAAGGGTTTCGAGATACAAATCAGTACCTTCCCAGTCCGAAATTGTTGATTCTGGTGTAAACGACCTGTATCTTGACAATTCCACGTCGTAGGAAATATGGGAAGATTTGAATTGAGGAATAGGTGAGTCAGGAGGGAGGGACCTATGATCACTTTGAGATGCTGCTGACTCTGCAGACTGCAGTCTTATCTCTGTGACCCAATTCTTTTTGGAGGAGTCACTGCACTCATCTACTGACTGTGACGGGAGACAGGCAGTTTTCAATTCAAATGATTTCATGCTACACAAAGCATCTGCTTGTTCTTCATGTTTACAGCCCCGCACAACATCTGCATATGTCAGAAATTTTGCACCAGGGTGTGGTCGGAATGCAAACACAGTAACACTAGATTTTTCAGCTTCGTCCTGTGAAGAAACCGAATCTGGCGAATCTGGTCTGTTGTCATCAAACAACTCCTCCAGACAAAGTCCTAAATACTCAGTATTTGACAATGTGGAAAGAGGTGATTGTGGTCTGCTTTCAGAGTACTGTAAGTAATAGTCACAATGTTGACCCCTCATCTGGCCAAATGTCATGTGAGGACAGAAAGAATGCTGCTCAACTGATGCCACAGATTCTGGGGAGGATGGCCTAAAGTCTACCAGCCAGTCCTGAAGGAGCGAAAAGTCAAAATCGGAAGACACAGATTCCGGGGACAACGCCCTGCTACTAAAGAACTTATCAAGTTCAAACTCTGATAAAACTGACTGCGGGGATTCTGGTCTGGTCTGATCAAAAAGGGTTTCGAGACACAAATCGGTACCCTCCCAGTCCGAAATTGTTGATTCTGGTGTAAACGACCGGTACCTTGACAATTCCACATCGGACCGAATATGGGGCGATCTGAACTGGGGAATAGGTGAGTCCGGAGACAATGCCCTGCTACTAAAGAACTTATCAAATTCAAAGTCTGATGAATCTGATTGCGGGGATTCTGGTCTGGTCTGATCAAAGAGGGTTTCGAGACACAAATCGGTACCCTCCCAGTCCGAAATTGTTGATTCTGGTGTAAACGACCGGTACCTTGACAATTCCACATCGGACCGAATATGGGGCGATCTGAACTGGGGAATAGGTGAGTCCGGAGACAATGCCCTGCTACTAAAGAAATTATCAAATTCAAAGTCTGATGAATCTGATTGCGGGGACTCTGGTCTGGTCTGATCAAAGAGGGTTTCGAGACACAAATCGGTACCTTCCCAGTCCGAAATGATTGATTCTGGTGTAAACGACATGTACCTTGTCAATTCCACATCGGAACGAATATGGGGCAAACTGAACTGAGGAATAGGTGAGTCTGGAGACAATGCCCTGCTACTAAAGAACTTATCGAGTTCAAAGTCTGATGAGTCTGACTGCGGGGACTCTGGTCTGGTCTGATCAAAAAGGGTTTCGAGATACAAATCAGTACCTTCCCAGTCCGAAATTGTTGATTCTGGTGTAAACGACCTGTATCTTGACAATTCCACGTCGTAGGAAATATGGGAAGATTTGAATTGAGGAATAGGTGAGTCAGGAGGGAGGGACCTATGATCACTTTGAGATGCTGCTGACTCTGCAGACTGCAGTCTTATCTCTGTGACCCAATTCTTTTTGGAGGAGTCACTGCACTCATCTACTGACTGTGACGGGAGACAGGCAGTTTTCAATTCAAATGATTTCATGCTACACAAAGCATCTGCTTGTTCTTCATGTTTACAGCCCCGCACAACATCTGCATATGTCAGAAATTTTGCACCAGGGTGTGGTCGGAATGCAAACACAGTAACACTAGATTTTTCAGCTTCGTCCTGTGAAGAAACCGAATCTGGCGAATCTGGTCTGTTGTCATCAAACAACTCCTCCAGACAAAGTCCTAAATACTCAGTATTTGACAATGTGGAAAGAGGTGATTGTGGTCTGCTTTCAGAGTACTGTAAGTAATAGTCACAATGTTGACCCCTCATCTGGCCAAATGTCATGTGAGGACAGAAAGAATGCTGCTCAACTGATGCCACAGATTCTGGGGAGGATGGCCTAAAGTCTACCAGCCAGTCCTGAAGGAGCGAAAAGTCAAAATCGGAGGACACAGATTCCGGGGACAACGCCCTGCTACTAAAGAACTTATCAAGTTCAAACTCTGATAAAACTGACTGCGGGGATTCTGGTCTGGTCTGATCAAAGAGGGTTTCGAGACACAAATCGGTACCCTCCCAGTCCGAAATTGTTGATTCTGGTGTAAACGATCGGTACCTTGACAATTCCACATCGGACCGAATATGGGGCGATCTGAACTGGGGAATAGGTGAGTCCGGAGACAATGCCCTGCTACTAAAGAACTTATCAAATTCAAAGTCTGATGAATCTGATTGCGGGGACTCTGGTCTGGTCTGATCAAAGAGGGTTTCGAGACACAAATCGGTACCTTCCCAGTCCGAAATGATTGATTCTGGTGTAAACGACATGTACCTTGTCAATTCCACATCGGACCGAATATGGGGCAAACTGAACTGAGGAATAGGTGAGTCTGGAGACAATGCCCTGCTACTAAAGAACTTATCGAGTTCAAAGTCTGATGAGTCTGACTGCGGGGACTCTGGTCTGGTCTGGTCAAAAAGGGTTTCGAGATACAAATCAGTACCTTCCCAGTCCGAAATTGTTGATTCTGGTGTAAACGACCTGTATCTTGACAATTCCACGTTGTAGGAAATATGGGAAGATTTGAATTGAGGAATAGGTGAGTCAGGAGGGAGGGACCTATGATCACTTTGAGATGCTGCTGACTCTGCAGACTGCAGTCTTATCTCTGTGACCCAATTCTTTTTGGAGGAGTCACTGCACTCATCTACTGACTGTGACGGGAGACAGGCAGTTTTCAATTCAAATGATTTCATGCTACACAAAGCATCTGCTTGTTCTTCATGTTTACAGCCCCGCACAACATCTGCATATGTCAGAAATTTTGCACCAGGGTGTGGTCGGAATGCAAACACAGTAACACTAGATTTTTCAGCTTCGTCCTGTGAAGAAACCGAATCTGGCGAATCTGGTCTGTTGTCATCAAACAACTCCTCCAGACAAAGTCCTAAATACTCAGTATTTGACAATGTGGAAAGAGGTGATTGTGGTCTGCTTTCAGAGTACTGTAAGTAATAGTCACAATGTTGACCCCTCATCTGGCCAAATGTCATGTGAGGACAGAAAGAATGCTGCTCAACTGATGCCACAGATTCTGGGGAGGATGGCCTAAAGTCTACCAGCCAGTCCTGAAGGAGCGAAAAGTCAAAATCGGAAGACACAGATTCCGGGGACAACGCCCTGCTACTAAAGAACTTATCAAGTTCAAACTCTGATAAAACTGACTGCGGGGATTCTGGTCTGGTCTGATCAAAGAGGGTTTCGAGACACAAATCGGTACCCTCCCAGTCCGAAATTGTTGATTCTGGTGTAAACGACCGGTACCTTGACAATTCCACATCGGACCGAATATGGGGCGATCTGAACTGGGGAATAGGTGAGTCCGGAGACAATGCCCTGCTACTAAAGAACTTATCAAATTCAAAGTCTGATGAATCTGATTGCGGGGATTCTGGTCTGGTCTGATCAAAGAGGGTTTCGAGACACAAATCGGTACCCTCCCAGTCCGAAATTGTTGATTCTGGTGTAAACGACCGGTACCTTGACAATTCCACATCGGACCGAATATGGGGCGATCTGAACTGGGGAATAGGTGAGTCCGGAGACAATGCCCTGCTACTAAAGAAATTATCAAATTCAAAGTCTGATGAATCTGATTGCGGGGACTCTGGTCTGGTCTGATCAAAGAGGGTTTCGAGACACAAATCGGTACCTTCCCAGTCCGAAATGATTGATTCTGGTGTAAACGACATGTACCTTGTCAATTCCACATCGGAACGAATATGGGGCAAACTGAACTGAGGAATAGGTGAGTCTGGAGACAATGCCCTGCTACTAAAGAACTTATCGAGTTCAAAGTCTGATGAGTCTGACTGCGGGGACTCTGGTCTGGTCTGATCAAAAAGGGTTTCGAGATACAAATCAGTACCTTCCCAGTCCGAAATTGTTGATTCTGGTGTAAACGACCTGTATCTTGACAATTCCACGTCGTAGGAAATATGGGAAGATTTGAATTGAGGAATAGGTGAGTCAGGAGGGAGGGACCTATGATCACTTTGAGATGCTGCTGACTCTGCAGACTGCAGTCTTATCTCTGTGACCCAATTCTTTTTGGAGGAGTCACTGCACTCATCTACTGACTGTGACGGGAGACAGGCAGTTTTCAATTCAAATGATTTCATGCTACACAAAGCATCTGCTTGTTCTTCATGTTTACAGCCCTGCACAACATCTGCATATGTCAGAAATTTTGCACCAGGATGTGGTCGGGATGCAAATATAGCACCACGTTTTTCAGCTTCGTCCTGTGAAGAAACCGAATCTGGCGAATCTGGTCTGTTGTCATCAAACAACTCCTCCAGACAAAGTCCTAAATACTCAGTATTTGACAATGTGGAAAGAGGTGATTGTGGTCTGCTTTCAGAGTACTGTAAGTAATAGTGACAATGTTGACCCCTCATCTGGCCAAATGTCATGTGAGGACAGAAAGAATGCTGCTCAACTGATGCCACAGATTCTGGGGAGGATGGCCTAAAGTCTACCAGCCAGTCCTGAAGGAGCGAAAAGTCAAAATCGGAAGACACAGATTCCGGGGACAACGCCCTGCTACTAAAGAACTTATCAAGTTCAAACTCTGATAAAACTGACTGCGGGGATTCTGGTCTGGTCTCATCAAAGAGGGTTTCGAGACACAAATCGGTACCCTCCCAGTCCGAAATTGTTGATTCTGGTGTAAACGACCGGTACCTTGACAATTCCACATCGGACCGAATATGGGGCGATCTGAACTGGGGAATAGGTGAGTCCGGAGACAATGCCCTGCTACTAAAGAACTTATCAAATTCAAAGTCTGATGAATCTGATTGCGGGGACTCTGGTCTGGTCTGATCAAAGAGGGTTTCGAGACACAAATCGGTACCTTCCCAGCCCGAAATGATTGATTCTGGTGTAAACGACATGTACCTTGTCAATTCCACATCGGACCGAATATGGGGCAAACTGAACTGAGGAATAGGTGAGTCTGGAGACAATGCCCTGCTACTAAAGAACTTATCGAGTTCAAAGTCTGATGAGTCTGACTGCGGGGACTCTGGTCTGGTCTGATCAAAAAGGGTTTCGAGATACAAATCAGTACCTTCCCAGTCCGAAATTGTTGATTCTGGTGTAAACGACCTG
Organism: Scomberomorus guttatus; assembly: GCA_038419695.1. Taxonomy (NCBI): domain Eukaryota; kingdom Metazoa; phylum Chordata; class Actinopteri; order Scombriformes; family Scombridae; genus Scomberomorus; species Scomberomorus guttatus. The sequence continues at coordinate 17,591,776 of CM076447.1, forward strand.
TATCTTGACAATTCCACGTCGTAGGAAATATGGGAAGATTTGAATTGAGGAATAGGTGAGTCAGGAGGGAGGGACCTATGATCACTTTGAGATGCTGCTGACTCTGCAGACTGCAGTCTTATCTCTGTGACCCAATTCTTTTTGGAGGAGTCACTGCACTCATCTACTGACTGTGACGGGAGACAGGCAGTTTTCAATTCAAATGATTTCATGCTACACAAAGCGTCTGCTTGTTCTTCATGTTTACAGCCCCGCACAACATCTGCATATGTCAGAAATTTTGCACCAGGGTGTGGTCGGAATGCAAACACAGTAACACTAGATTTTTCAGCTTCGTCCTGTGAAGAAACCGAATCTGGCGAATCTGGTCTGTTGTCATCAAACAACTCCTCCAGACAAAGTCCTAAATACTCAGTATTTGACAATGTGGAAAGAGGTGATTGTGGTCTGCTTTCAGAGTACTGTAAGTAATAGTGACAATGTTGACCCCTCATCTGGCCAAATGTCATGTGAGGACAGAAAGAATGCTGCTCAACTGATGCCACAGATTCTGGGGAGGATGGCCTAAAGTCTACCAGCCAGTCCTGAAGGAGCGAAAAGTCAAAATCGGAAGACACAGATTCCGGGGACAACGCCCTGCTACTAAAGAACTTATCAAGTTCAAACTCTGATAAAACTGACTGCGGGGATTCTGGTCTGGTCTCATCAAAGAGGGTTTCGAGACACAAATCGGTACCCTCCCAGTCCGAAATTGTTGATTCTGGTGTAAACGACCGGTACCTTGACAATTCCACATCGGACCGAATATGGGGCGATCTGAACTGGGGAATAGGTGAGTCCGGAGACAATGCCCTGCTACTAAAGAACTTATCAAATTCAAAGTCTGATGAATCTGATTGCGGGGACTCTGGTCTGGTCTGATCAAAGAGGGTTTCGAGACACAAATCGGTACCTTCCCAGTCCGAAATGATTGATTCTGGTGTAAACGACATGTACCTTGTCAATTCCACATCGGACCGAATATGGGGCAAACTGAACTGAGGAATAGGTGAGTCTGGAGACAATGCCCTGCTACTAAAGAACTTATCGAGTTCAAAGTCTGATGAGTCTGACTGCGGGGACTCTGGTCTGGTCTGATCAAAAAGGGTTTCGAGATACAAATCAGTACCTTCCCAGTCCGAAATTGTTGATTCTGGTGTAAACGACCTGTATCTTGACAATTCCACGTCGTAGGAAATATGGGAAGATTTGAATTGAGGAATAGGTGAGTCAGGAGGGAGGGACCTATGATCACTTTGAGATGCTGCTGACTCTGCAGACTGCAGTCTTATCTCTGTGACCCAATTCTTTTTGGAGGAGTCACTGCACTCATCTACTGACTGTGACGGGAGACAGGCAGTTTTCAATTCAAATGATTTCATGCTACACAAAGCGTCTGCTTGTTCTTCATGTTTACAGCCCCGCACAACATCTGCATATGTCAGAAATTTTGCACCAGGGTGTGGTCGGAATGCAAACACAGTAACACTAGATTTTTCAGCTTCGTCCTGTGAAGAAACCGAATCTGGCGAATCTGGTCTGTTGTCATCAAACAACTCCTCCAGACAAAGTCCTAAATACTCAGTATTTGACAATGTGGAAAGAGGTGATTGTGGTCTGCTTTCAGAGTACTGTAAGTAATAGTCACAATGTTGACCCCTCATCTGGCCAAATGTCATGTGAGGACAGAAAGAATGCTGCTCAACTGATGCCACAGATTCTGGGGAGGATGGCCTAAAGTCTACCAGCCAGTCCTGAAGGAGCGAAAAGTCAAAATCGGAAGACACAGATTCCGGGGACAACGCCCTGCTACTAAAGAACTTATCAAGTTCAAACTCTGATAAAACTGACTGCGGGGATTCTGGTCTGGTCTGATCAAAGAGGGTTTCGAGACACAAATCGGTACCCTCCCAGTCCGAAATTGTTGATTCTGGTGTAAACGACCGGTACCTTGACAATTCCACATCGGACCGAATATGGGGCGATCTGAACTGGGGAATAGGTGAGTCCGGAGACAATGCCCTGCTACTAAAGAACTTATCAAAATCAAAGTCTGATGAATCTGATTGCGGGGACTCTGGTCTGGTCTGATCAAAGAGGGTTTCGAGACACAAATCGGTACCTTCCCAGTCCGAAATGATTGATTCTGGTGTAAACGACATGTACCTTGTCAATTCCACATCGGACCGAATATGGGGCAAACTGAACTGAGGAATAGGTGAGTCTGGAGACAATGCCCTGCTACTAAAGAACTTATCGAGTTCAAAGTCTGATGAGTCTGACTGCGGGGACTCTGGTCTGGTCTGATCAAAAAGGGTTTCGAGATACAAATCAGTACCTTCCCAGTCCGAAATTGTTGATTCTGGTGTAAACGACCTGTATCTTGACAATTCCACGTCGTAGGAAATATGGGAAGATTTGAATTGAGGAATAGGTGAGTCAGGAGGGAGGGACCTATGATCACTTTGAGATGCTGCTGACTCTGCAGACTGCAGTCTTATCTCTGTGACCCAATTCTTTTTGGAGGAGTCACTGCACTCATCTACTGACTGTGACGGGAGACAGGCAGTTTTCAATTCAAATGATTTCATGCTACACAAAGCGTCTGCTTGTTCTTCATGTTTACAGCCCCGCACAACATCTGCATATGTCAGAAATTTTGCACCAGGGTGTGGTCGGAATGCAAACACAGTAACACTAGATTTTTCAGCTTCGTCCTGTGAAGAAACCGAATCTGGCGAATCTGGTCTGTTGTCATCAAACAACTCCTCCAGACAAAGTCCTAAATACTCAGTATTTGACAATGTGGAAAGAGGTGATTGTGGTCTGCTTTCAGAGTACTGTAAGTAATAGTGACAATGTTGACCCCTCATCTGGCCAAATGTCATGTGAGGACAGAAAGAATGCTGCTCAACTGATGCCACAGATTCTGGGGAGGATGGCCTAAAGTCTACCAGCCAGTCCTGAAGGAGCGAAAAGTCAAAATCGGAAGACACAGATTCCGGGGACAACGCCCTGCTACTAAACAACTTATCAAGTTCAAACTCTGATAAAACTGACTGCGGGGATTCTGGTCTGGTCTCATCAAAGAGGGTTTCGAGACACAAATCGGTACCCTCCCAGTCCGAAATTGTTGATTCTGGTGTAAACGACTGGTACCTTGACAATTCCACATCGGACCGAATATGGGGCGATCTGAACTGGGGAATAGGTGAGTCCGGAGACAATGCCCTGCTACTAAAGAACTTATCAAATTCAAAGTCTGATGAATCTGATTGCGGGGACTCTGGTCTGGTCTGATCAAAGAGGGTTTCGAGACACAAATCGGTACCTTCCCAGTCCGAAATGATTGATTCTGGTGTAAACGACATGTACCTTGTCAATTCCACATCGGACCGAATATGGGGCAAACTGAACTGAGGAATAGGTGAGTCTGGAGACAATGCCCTGCTACTAAAGAACTTATCGAGTTCAAAGTCTGATGAGTCTGACTGCGGGGACTCTGGTCTGGTCTGATCAAAAAGGGTTTCGAGATACAAATCAGTACCTTCCCAGTCCGAAATTGTTGATTCTGGTGTAAACGACCTGTATCTTGACAATTCCACGTCGTAGGAAATATGGGAAGATTTGAATTGAGGAATAGGTGAGTCAGGAGGGAGGGACCTATGATCACTTTGAGATGCTGCTGACTCTGCAGACTGCAGTCTTATCTCTGTGACCCAATTCTTTTTGGAGGAGTCACTGCACTCATCTACTGACTGTGACGGGAGACAGGCAGTTTTCAATTCAAATGATTTCATGCTACACAAAGCGTCTGCTTGTTCTTCATGTTTACAGCCCCGCACAACATCTGCATATGTCAGAAATTTTGCACCAGGGTGTGGTCGGAATGCAAACACAGTAACACTAGATTTTTCAGCTTCGTCCTGTGAAGAAACCGAATCTGGCGAATCTGGTCTGTTGTCATCAAACAACTCCTCCAGACAAAGTCCTAAATACTCAGTATTTGACAATGTGGAAAGAGGTGATTGTGGTCTGCTTTCAGAGTACTGTAAGTAATAGTCACAATGTTGACCCCTCATCTGGCCAAATGTCATGTGAGGACAGAAAGAATGCTGCTCAACTGATGCCACAGATTCTGGGGAGGATGGCCTAAAGTCTACCAGCCAGTCCTGAAGGAGCGAAAAGTCAAAATCGGAAGACACAGATTCCGGGGACAACGCCCTGCTACTAAAGAACTTATCAAGTTCAAACTCTGATAAAACTGACTGCGGGGATTCTGGTCTGGTCTGATCAAAGAGGGTTTCGAGACACAAATCGGTACCCTCCCAGTCCGAAATTGTTGATTCTGGTGTAAACGACCGGTACCTTGACAATTCCACATCGGACCGAATATGGGGCGATCTGAACTGGGGAATAGGTGAGTCCGGAGACAATGCCCTGCTACTAAAGAACTTATCAAATTCAAAGTCTGATGAATCTGATTGCGGGGACTCTGGTCTGGTCTGATCAAAGAGGGTTTCGAGACACAAATCGGTACCTTCCCAGTCCGAAATGATTGATTCTGGTGTAAACGACATGTACCTTGTCAATTCCACATCGGACCGAATATGGGGCAAACTGAACTGAGGAATAGGTGAGTCTGGAGACAATGCCCTGCTACTAAAGAACTTATCGAGTTCAAAGTCTGATGAGTCTGACTGCGGGGACTCTGGTCTGGTCTGATCAAAAAGGGTTTCGAGATACAAATCAGTACCTTCCCAGTCCGAAATTGTTGATTCTGGTGTAAACGACCTGTATCTTGACAATTCCACGTCGTAGGAAATATGGGAAGATTTGAATTGAGGAATAGGTGAGTCAGGAGGGAGGGACCTATGATCACTTTGAGATGCTGCTGACTCTGCAGACTGCAGTCTTATCTCTGTGACCCAATTCTTTTTGGAGGAGTCACTGCACTCATCTACTGACTGTGACGGGAGACAGGCAGTTTTCAATTCAAATGATTTCATGCTACACAAAGCGTCTGCTTGTTCTTCATGTTTACAGCCCCGCACAACATCTGCATATGTCAGAAATTTTGCACCAGGGTGTGGTCGGAATGCAAACACAGTAACACTAGATTTTTCAGCTTCGTCCTGTGAAGAAACCGAATCTGGCGAATCTGGTCTGTTGTCATCAAACAACTCCTCCAGACAAAGTCCTAAATACTCAGTATTTGACAATGTGGAAAGAGGTGATTGTGGTCTGCTTTCAGAGTACTGTAAGTAATAGTGACAATGTTGACCCCTCATCTGGCCAAATGTCATGTGAGGACAGAAAGAATGCTGCTCAACTGATGCCACAGATTCTGGGGAGGATGGCCTAAAGTCTACCAGCCAGTCCTGAAGGAGCGAAAAGTCAAAATCGGAAGACACAGATTCCGGGGACAACGCCCTGCTACTAAAGAACTTATCAAGTTCAAACTCTGATAAAACTGACTGCGGGGATTCTGGTCTGGTCTGATCAAAGAGGGTTTCGAGACACAAATCGGTACCCTCCCAGTCCGAAATTGTTGATTCTGGTGTAAACGACCGGTACCTTGACAATTCCACATCGGACCGAATATGGGGCGATCTGAACTGGGGAATAGGTGAGTCCGGAGACAATGCCCTGCTACTAAAGAACTTATCAAATTCAAAGTCTGATGAATCTGATTGCGGGGACTCTGGTCTGGTCTGATCAAAGAGGGTTTCGAGACACAAATCGGTACCTTCCCAGTCCGAAATGATTGATTCTGGTGTAAACGACATGTACCTTGTCAATTCCACATCGGACCGAATATGGGGCAAACTGAACTGAGGAATAGGTGAGTCTGGAGACAATGCCCTGCTACTAAAGAACTTATCGAGTTCAAAGTCTGATGAGTCTGACTGCGGGGACTCTGGTCTGGTCTGATCAAAAAGGGTTTCGAGATACAAATCAGTACCTTCCCAGTCCGAAATTGTTGATTCTGGTGTAAACGACCTGTATCTTGACAATTCCACGTCGTAGGAAATATGGGAAGATTTGAATTGAGGAATAGGTGAGTCAGGAGGGAGGGACCTATGATCACTTTGAGATGCTGCTGACTCTGCAGACTGCAGTCTTATCTCTGTGACCCAATTCTTTTTGGAGGAGTCACTGCACTCATCTACTGACTGTGACGGGAGACAGGCAGTTTTCAATTCAAATGATTTCATGCTACACAAAGCGTCTGCTTGTTCTTCATGTTTACAGCCCCGCACAACATCTGCATATGTCAGAAATTTTGCACCAGGGTGTGGTCGGAATGCAAACACAGTAACACTAGATTTTTCAGCTTCGTCCTGTGAAGAAACCGAATCTGGCGAATCTGGTCTGTTGTCATCAAACAACTCCTCCAGACAAAGTCCTAAATACTCAGTATTTGACAATGTGGAAAGAGGTGATTGTGGTCTGCTTTCAGAGTACTGTAAGTAATAGTGACAATGTTGACCCCTCATCTGGCCAAATGTCATGTGAGGACAGAAAGAATGCTGCTCAACTGATGCCACAGATTCTGGGGAGGATGGCCTAAAGTCTACCAGCCAGTCCTGAAGGAGCGAAAAGTCAAAATCGGAAGACACAGATTCCGGGGACAACGCCCTGCTACTAAACAACTTATCAAGTTCAAACTCTGATAAAACTGACTGCGGGGATTCTGGTCTGGTCTCATCAAAGAGGGTTTCGAGACACAAATCGGTACCCTCCCAGTCCGAAATTGTTGATTCTGGTGTAAACGACTGGTACCTTGACAATTCCACATCGGACCGAATATGGGGCGATCTGAACTGGGGAATAGGTGAGTCCGGAGACAATGCCCTGCTACTAAAGAACTTATCAAATTCAAAGTCTGATGAATCTGATTGCGGGGACTCTGGTCTGGTCTGATCAAAGAGGGTTTCGAGACACAAATCGGTACCTTCCCAGTCCGAAATGATTGATTCTGGTGTAAACGACATGTACCTTGTCAATTCCACATCGGACCGAATATGGGGCAAACTGAACTGAGGAATAGGTGAGTCTGGAGACAATGCCCTGCTACTAAAGAACTTATCGAGTTCAAAGTCTGATGAGTCTGACTGCGGGGACTCTGGTCTGGTCTGATCAAAAAGGGTTTTGAGATACAAATCAGTACCTTCCCAGTCCGAAATTGTTGATTCTGGTGTAAACGACCTGTATCTTGACAATTCCACGTCGTAGGAAATATGGGAAGATTTGAATTGAGGAATAGGTGAGTCAGGAGGGAGGGACCTATGATCACTTTGAGATGCTGCTGACTCTGCAGACTGCAGTCTTATCTCTGTGACCCAATTCTTTTTGGAGGAGTCACTGCACTCATCTACTGACTGTGACGGGAGACAGGCAGTTTTCAATTCAAATGATTTCATGCTACACAAAGCGTCTGCTTGTTCTTCATGTTTACAGCCCCGCACAACATCTGCATATGTCAGAAATTTTGCACCAGGGTGTGGTCGGAATGCAAACACAGTAACACTAGATTTTTCAGCTTCGTCCTGTGAAGAAACCGAATCTGGCGAATCTGGTCTGTTGTCATCAAACAACTCCTCCAGACAAAGTCCTAAATACTCAGTATTTGACAATGTGGAAAGAGGTGATTGTGGTCTGCTTTCAGAGTACTGTAAGTAATAGTCACAATGTTGACCCCTCATCTGGCCAAATGTCATGTGAGGACAGAAAGAATGCTGCTCAACTGATGCCACAGATTCTGGGGAGGATGGCCTAAAGTCTACCAGCCAGTCCTGAAGGAGCGAAAAGTCAAAATCGGAAGACACAGATTCCGGGGACAACGCCCTGCTACTAAAGAACTTATCAAGTTCAAACTCTGATAAAACTGACTGCGGGGATTCTGGTCTGGTCTGATCAAAGAGGGTTTCGAGACACAAATCGGTACCCTCCCAGTCCGAAATTGTTGATTCTGGTGTAAACGACCGGTACCTTGACAATTCCACATCGGACCGAATATGGGGCGATCTGAACTGGGGAATAGGTGAGTCCGGAGACAATGCCCTGCTACTAAAGAACTTATCAAATTCAAAGTCTGATGAATCTGATTGCGGGGACTCTGGTCTGGTCTGATCAAAGAGGGTTTCGAGACACAAATCGGTACCTTCCCAGTCCGAAATGATTGATTCTGGTGTAAACGACATGTACCTTGTCAATTCCACATCGGACCGAATATGGGGCAAACTGAACTGAGGAATAGGTGAGTCTGGAGACAATGCCCTGCTACTAAAGAACTTATCGAGTTCAAAGTCTGATGAGTCTGACTGCGGGGACTCTGGTCTGGTCTGATCAAAAAGGGTTTCGAGATACAAATCAGTACCTTCCCAGTCCGAAATTGTTGATTCTGGTGTAAACGACCTGTATCTTGACAATTCCACGTCGTAGGAAATATGGGAAGATTTGAATTGAGGAATAGGTGAGTCAGGAGGGAGGGACCTATGATCACTTTGAGATGCTGCTGACTCTGCAGACTGCAGTCTTATCTCTGTGACCCAATTCTTTTTGGAGGAGTCACTGCACTCATCTACTGACTGTGACGGGAGACAGGCAGTTTTCAATTCAAATGATTTCATGCTACACAAAGCATCTGCTTGTTCTTCATGTTTACAGCCCCGCACAACATCTGCATATGTCAGAAATTTTGCACCAGGGTGTGGTCGGAATGCAAACACAGTAACACTAGATTTTTCAGCTTCGTCCTGTGAAGAAACCGAATCTGGCGAATCTGGTCTGTTGTCATCAAACAACTCCTCCAGACAAAGTCCTAAATACTCAGTATTTGACAATGTGGAAAGAGGTGATTGTGGTCTGCTTTCAGAGTACTGTAAGTAATAGTGACAATGTTGACCCCTCATCTGGCCAAATGTCATGTGAGGACAGAAAGAATGCTGCTCAACTGATGCCACAGATTCTGGGGAGGATGGCCTAAAGTCTACCAGCCAGTCCTGAAGGAGCGAAAAGTCAAAATCGGAGGACACAGATTCCGGGGACAACGCCCTGCTACTAAAGAACTTATCAAGTTCAAACTCTGATAAAACTGACTGCGGGGATTCTGGTCTGGTCTGATCAAAGAGGGTTTCGAGACACAAATCGGTACCCTCCCAGTCCGAAATTGTTGATTCTGGTGTAAACGACCGGTACCTTGACAATTCCACATCGGACCGAATATGGGGCGTTCTGAACTGGGGAATAGGTGAGTCCGGGGACAACGCCCTGCTACTAAAGAACTTATCAAGTTCAAAGTCTGATGAATCTGATTGCGGGGACTCTGGTCTGGTCTCATCAAAGAGGGTTTCGAGACACAAATCGGTACCCTCCCAGTCCGAAATTGTTGATTCTGGTGTAAACGACCGGTACCTTGACAATTCCACATCGGACCGAATATGGGGCGATCTGAACTGGGGAATAGGTGAGTCCGGAGACAATGCCCTGCTACTAAAGAACTTATCAAATTCAAAGTCTGATGAATCTGATTGCGGGGACTCTGGTCTGGTCTGATCAAAGAGGGTTTCGAGACACAAATCGGTACCTTCCCAGTCCGAAATGATTGATTCTGGTGTAAACGACATGTACCTTGTCAATTCCACATCGGACTGAATATGGGGCAAACTGAACTGAGGAATAGGTGAGTCTGGAGACAATGCCCTGCTACTAAAGAACTTATCGAGTTCAAAGTCTGATGAGTCTGACTGCGGGGACTCTGGTCTGGTCTGATCAAAAAGGGTTTCGAGATACAAATCAGTACCTTCCCAGTCCGAAATTGTTGATTGTGGTGTAAACGACCTGTATCTTGACAATTCCACGTCGTAGGAAATATGGGAAGATTTGAATTGAGGAATAGGTGAGTCAGGAGGGAGGGACCTATGATCACTTTGAGATGCTGCTGACTCTGCAGACTGCAGTCTTATCTCTGTGACCCAATTCTTTTTGGAGGAGTCACTGCACTCATCTACTGACTGTGACGGGAGACAGGCAGTTTTCAATTCAAATGATTTCATGCTACACAAAGCGTCTGCTTGTTCTTCATGTTTACAGCCCCGCAAAACATCTGCATATGTCAGAAATTTTGCACCAGGGTGTGGTCGGAATGCAAACACAGTAACACTAGATTTTTCAGCTTCGTCCTGTGAAGAAACCGAATCTGGCGAATCTGGTCTGTTGTCATCAAACAACTCCTCCAGACAAAGTCCTAAATACTCAGTATTTGACAATGTGGAAAGAGGTGATTGTGGTCTGCTTTCAGAGTACTGTAAGTAATAGTCACAATGTTGACCCCTCATCTGGCCAAATGTCATGTGAGGACAGAAAGAATGCTGCTCAACTGATGCCACAGATTCTGGGGAGGATGGCCTAAAGTCTACCAGCCAGTCCTGAAGGAGCGAAAAGTCAAAATCGGAAGACACAGATTCCGGGGACAACGCCCTGCTACTAAAGAACTTATCAAGTTCAAACTCTGATAAAACTGACTGCGGGGATTCTGGTCTGGTCTGATCAAAGAGGGTTTCGAGACACAAATCGGTACCCTCCCAGTCCGAAATTGTTGATTCTGGTGTAAACGACCGGTACCTTGACAATTCCACATCGGACCGAATATGGGGCGATCTGAACTGGGGAATAGGTGAGTCCGGAGACAATGCCCTGCTACTAAAGAACTTATCAAATTCAAAGTCTGATGAATCTGATTGCGGGGACTCTGGTCTGGTCTGATCAAAGAGGGTTTCGAGACACAAATCGGTACCTTCCCAGTCCGAAATGATTGATTCTGGTGTAAACGACATGTACCTTGTCAATTCCACATCGGACCGAATATGGGGCAAACTGAACTGAGGAATAGGTGAGTCTGGAGACAATGCCCTGCTACTAAAGAACTTATCAAATTCAAAGTCTGATGAATCTGATTGCGGGGACTCTGGTCTGGTCTGATCAAAGAGGGTTTCGAGACACAAATCGGTACCTTCCCAGTCCGAAATGATTGATTCTGGTGTAAACGACATGTACCTTGTCAATTCCACATCGGACCGAATATGGGGCAAACTGAACTGAGGAATAGGTGAGTCTGGAGACAATGCCCTGCTACTAAAGAACTTATCGAGTTCAAAGTCTGATGAGTCTGACTGCGGGGACTCTGGTCTGGTCTGATCAAAAAGGGTTTCGAGATACAAATCAGTACCTTCCCAGTCCGAAATTGTTGATTCTGGTGTAAACGACCTGTATCTTGACAATTCCACGTCGTAGGAAATATGGGAAGATTTGAATTGAGGAATAGGTGAGTCAGGAGGGAGGGACCTATGATCACTTTGAGATGCTGCTGACTCTGCAGACTGCAGTCTTATCTCTGTGACCCAATTCTTTTTGGAGGAGTCACTGCACTCATCTACTGACTGTGACGGGAGACAGGCAGTTTTCAATTCAAATGATTTCATGCTACACAAAGCGTCTGCTTGTTCTTCATGTTTACAGCCCCGCACAACATCTGCATATGTCAGAAATTTTGCACCAGGGTGTGGTCGGAATGCAAACACAGTAACACTAGATTTTTCAGCTTCGTCCTGTGAAGAAACCGAATCTGGCGAATCTGGTCTGTTGTCATCAAACAACTCCTCCAGACAAAGTCCTAAATACTCAGTATTTGACAATGTGGAAAGAGGTGATTGTGGTCTGCTTTCAGAGTACTGTAAGTAATAGTGACAATGTTGACCCCTCATCTGGCCAAATGTCATGTGAGGACAGAAAGAATGCTGCTCAACTGATGCCACAGATTCTGGGGAGGATGGCCTAAAGTCTACCAGCCAGTCCTGAAGGAGCGAAAAGTCAAAATCGGAAGACACAGATTCCGGGGACAACGCCCTGCTACTAAAGAACTTATCAAGTTCAAACTCTGATAAAACTGACTGCGGGGATTCTGGTCTGGTCTCATCAAAGAGGGTTTCGAGACACAAATCGGTACCCTCCCAGTCCGAAATTGTTGATTCTGGTGTAAACGACCGGTACCTTGACAATTCCACATCGGACCGAATATGGGGCGATCTGAACTGGGGAATAGGTGAGTCCGGAGACAATGCCCTGCTACTAAAGAAATTATCAAATTCAAAGTCTGATGAATCTGATTGCGGGGACTCTGGTCTGGTCTGATCAAAGAGGGTTTCGAGACACAAATCGGTACCTTCCCAGTCCGAAATGATTGATTCTGGTGTAAACGACATGTACCTTGTCAATTCCACATCGGAACGAATATGGGGCAAACTGAACTGAGGAATAGGTGAGTCTGGAGACAATGCCCTGCTACTAAAGAACTTATCGAGTTCAAAGTCTGATGAGTCTGACTGCGGGGACTCTGGTCTGGTCTGATCAAAAAGGGTTTCGAGATACAAATCAGTACCTTCCCAGTCCGAAATTGTTGATTCTGGTGTAAACGACCTGTATCTTGACAATTCCACGTCGTAGGAAATATGGGAAGATTTGAATTGAGGAATAGGTGAGTCAGGAGGGAGGGACCTATGATCACTTTGAGATGCTGCTGACTCTGCAGACTGCAGTCTTATCTCTGTGACCCAATTCTTTTTGGAGGAGTCACTGCACTCATCTACTGACTGTGACGGGAGACAGGCAGTTTTCAATTCAAATGATTTCATGCTACACAAAGCATCTGCTTGTTCTTCATGTTTACAGCCCCGCACAACATCTGCATATGTCAGAAATTTTGCACCAGGGTGTGGTCGGAATGCAAACACAGTAACACTAGATTTTTCAGCTTCGTCCTGTGAAGAAACCGAATCTGGCGAATCTGGTCTGTTGTCATCAAACAACTCCTCCAGACAAAGTCCTAAATACTCAGTATTTGACAATGTGGAAAGAGGTGATTGTGGTCTGCTTTCAGAGTACTGTAAGTAATAGTGACAATGTTGACCCCTCATCTGGCCAAATGTCATGTGAGGACAGAAAGAATGCTGCTCAACTGATGCCACAGATTCTGGGGAGGATGGCCTAAAGTCTACCAGCCAGTCCTGAAGGAGCGAAAAGTCAAAATCGGAGGACACAGATTCCGGGGACAACGCCCTGCTACTAAAGAACTTATCAAGTTCAAACTCTGATAAAACTGACTGCGGGGATTCTGGTCTGGTCTGATCAAAGAGGGTTTCGAGACACAAATCGGTACCCTCCCAGTCCGAAATTGTTGATTCTGGTGTAAACGACCGGTACCTTGACAATTCCACATCGGACCGAATATGGGGCGTTCTGAACTGGGGAATAGGTGAGTCCGGGGACAACGCCCTGCTACTAAAGAACTTATCAAGTTCAAAGTCTGATGAATCTGATTGCGGGGACTCTGGTCTGGTCTCATCAAAGAGGGTTTCGAGACACAAATCGGTACCCTCCCAGTCCGAAATTGTTGATTCTGGTGTAAACGACCGGTACCTTGACAATTCCACATCGGACCGAATATGGGGCGATCTGAACTGGGGAATAGGTGAGTCCGGAGACAATGCCCTGCTACTAAAGAACTTATCAAATTCAAAGTCTGATGAATCTGATTGCGGGGACTCTGGTCTGGTCTGATCAAAGAGGGTTTCGAGACACAAATCGGTACCTTCCCAGTCCGAAATGATTGATTCTGGTGTAAACGACATGTACCTTGTCAATTCCACATCGGACTGAATATGGGGCAAACTGAACTGAGGAATAGGTGAGTCTGGAGACAATGCCCTGCTACTAAAGAACTTATCGAGTTCAAAGTCTGATGAGTCTGACTGCGGGGACTCTGGTCTGGTCTGATCAAAAAGGGTTTCGAGATACAAATCAGTACCTTCCCAGTCCGAAATTGTTGATTGTGGTGTAAACGACCTGTATCTTGACAATTCCACGTCGTAGGAAATATGGGAAGATTTGAATTGAGGAATAGGTGAGTCAGGAGGGAGGGACCTATGATCACTTTGAGATGCTGCTGACTCTGCAGACTGCAGTCTTATCTCTGTGACCCAATTCTTTTTGGAGGAGTCACTGCACTCATCTACTGACTGTGACGGGAGACAGGCAGTTTTCAATTCAAATGATTTCATGCTACACAAAGCGTCTGCTTGTTCTTCATGTTTACAGCCCCGCAAAACATCTGCATATGTCAGAAATTTTGCACCAGGGTGTGGTCGGAATGCAAACACAGTAACACTAGATTTTTCAGCTTCGTCCTGTGAAGAAACCGAATCTGGCGAATCTGGTCTGTTGTCATCAAACAACTCCTCCAGACAAAGTCCTAAATACTCAGTATTTGACAATGTGGAAAGAGGTGATTGTGGTCTGCTTTCAGAGTACTGTAAGTAATAGTCACAATGTTGACCCCTCATCTGGCCAAATGTCATGTGAGGACAGAAAGAATGCTGCTCAACTGATGCCACAGATTCTGGGGAGGATGGCCTAAAGTCTACCAGCCAGTCCTGAAGGAGCGAAAAGTCAAAATCGGAAGACACAGATTCCGGGGACAACGCCCTGCTACTAAAGAACTTATCAAGTTCAAACTCTGATAAAACTGACTGCGGGGATTCTGGTCTGGTCTGATCAAAGAGGGTTTCGAGACACAAATCGGTACCCTCCCAGTCCGAAATTGTTGATTCTGGTGTAAACGACCGGTACCTTGACAATTCCACATCGGACCGAATATGGGGCGATCTGAACTGGGGAATAGGTGAGTCCGGAGACAATGCCCTGCTACTAAAGAACTTATCAAATTCAAAGTCTGATGAATCTGATTGCGGGGACTCTGGTCTGGTCTGATCAAAGAGGGTTTCGAGACACAAATCGGTACCTTCCCAGTCCGAAATGATTGATTCTGGTGTAAACGACATGTACCTTGTCAATTCCACATCGGACCGAATATGGGGCAAACTGAACTGAGGAATAGGTGAGTCTGGAGACAATGCCCTGCTACTAAAGAACTTATCAAATTCAAAGTCTGATGAATCTGATTGCGGGGACTCTGGTCTGGTCTGATCAAAGAGGGTTTCGAGACACAAATCGGTACCTTCCCAGTCCGAAATGATTGATTCTGGTGTAAACGACATGTACCTTGTCAATTCCACATCGGACCGAATATGGGGCAAACTGAACTGAGGAATAGGTGAGTCTGGAGACAATGCCCTGCTACTAAAGAACTTATCGAGTTCAAAGTCTGATGAGTCTGACTGCGGGGACTCTGGTCTGGTCTGATCAAAAAGGGTTTCGAGATACAAATCAGTACCTTCCCAGTCCGAAATTGTTGATTCTGGTGTAAACGACCTGTATCTTGACAATTCCACGTCGTAGGAAATATGGGAAGATTTGAATTGAGGAATAGGTGAGTCAGGAGGGAGGGACCTATGATCACTTTGAGATGCTGCTGACTCTGCAGACTGCAGTCTTATCTCTGTGACCCAATTCTTTTTGGAGGAGTCACTGCACTCATCTACTGACTGTGACGGGAGACAGGCAGTTTTCAATTCAAATGATTTCATGCTACACAAAGCGTCTGCTTGTTCTTCATGTTTACAGCCCCGCACAACATCTGCATATGTCAGAAATTTTGCACCAGGGTGTGGTCGGAATGCAAACACAGTAACACTAGATTTTTCAGCTTCGTCCTGTGAAGAAACCGAATCTGGCGAATCTGGTCTGTTGTCATCAAACAACTCCTCCAGACAAAGTCCTAAATACTCAGTATTTGACAATGTGGAAAGAGGTGATTGTGGTCTGCTTTCAGAGTACTGTAAGTAATAGTGACAATGTTGACCCCTCATCTGGCCAAATGTCATGTGAGGACAGAAAGAATGCTGCTCAACTGATGCCACAGATTCTGGGGAGGATGGCCTAAAGTCTACCAGCCAGTCCTGAAGGAGCGAAAAGTCAAAATCGGAAGACACAGATTCCGGGGACAACGCCCTGCTACTAAAGAACTTATCAAGTTCAAACTCTGATAAAACTGACTGCGGGGATTCTGGTCTGGTCTCATCAAAGAGGGTTTCGAGACACAAATCGGTACCCTCCCAGTCCGAAATTGTTGATTCTGGTGTAAACGACCGGTACCTTGACAATTCCACATCGGACCGAATATGGGGCGATCTGAACTGGGGAATAGGTGAGTCCGGAGACAATGCCCTGCTACTAAAGAACTTATCAAATTCAAAGTCTGATGAATCTGATTGCGGGGACTCTGGTCTGGTCTGATCAAAGAGGGTTTCGAGACACAAATCGGTACCTTCCCAGTCCGAAATGATTGATTCTGGTGTAAACGACATGTACCTTGTCAATTCCACATCGGACCGAATATGGGGCAAACTGAACTGAGGAATAGGTGAGTCTGGAGACAATGCCCTGCTACTAAAGAACTTATCAAATTCAAAGTCTGATGAATCTGATTGCGGGGACTCTGGTCTGGTCTGATCAAAGAGGGTTTCGAGACACAAATCGGTACCTTCCCAGTCCGAAATGATTGATTCTGGTGTAAACGACATGTACCTTGTCAATTCCACATCGGACTGAATATGGGGCAAACTGAACTGAGGAATAGGTGAGTCTGGAGACAATGCCCTGCTACTAAAGAACTTATCGAGTTCAAAGTCTGATGAGTCTGACTGCGGGGACTCTGGTCTGGTCTGATCAAAAAGGGTTTCGAGATACAAATCAGTACCTTCCCAGTCCGAAATTGTTGATTCTGGTGTAAACGACCTGTATCTTGACAATTCCACGTCGTAGGAAATATGGGAAGATTTGAATTGAGGAATAGGTGAGTCAGGAGGGAGGGACCTATGATCACTTTGAGATGCTGCTGACTCTGCAGACTGCAGTCTTATCTCTGTGACCCAATTCTTTTTGGAGGAGTCACTGCACTCATCTACTGACTGTGACGGGAGACAGGCAGTTTTCAATTCAAATGATTTCATGCTACACAAAGCGTCTGCTTGTTCTTCATGTTTACAGCCCCGCACAACATCTGCATATGTCAGAAATTTTGCACCAGGGTGTGGTCGGAATGCAAACACAGTAACACTAGATTTTTCAGCTTCGTCCTGTGAAGAAACCGAATCTGGCGAATCTGGTCTGTTGTCATCAAACAACTCCTCCAGACAAAGTCCTAAATACTCAGTATTTGACAATGTGGAAAGAGGTGATTGTGGTCTGCTTTCAGAGTACTGTAAGTAATAGTCACAATGTTGACCCCTCATCTGGCCAAATGTCATGTGAGGACAGAAAGAATGCTGCTCAACTGATGCCACAGATTCTGGGGAGGATGGCCTAAAGTCTACCAGCCAGTCCTGAAGGAGCGAAAAGTCAAAATCGGAAGACACAGATTCCGGGGACAACGCCCTGCTACTAAAGAACTTATCAAGTTCAAACTCTGATAAAACTGACTGCGGGGATTCTGGTCTGGTCTGATCAAAGAGGGTTTCGAGACACAAATCGGTACCCTCCCAGTCCGAAATTGTTGATTCTGGTGTAAACGACCGGTACCTTGACAATTCCACATCGGACCGAATATGGGGCGATCTGAACTGGGGAATAGGTGAGTCCGGAGACAATGCCCTGCTACTAAAGAACTTATCAAATTCAAAGTCTGATGAATCTGATTGCGGGGACTCTGGTCTGGTCTGATCAAAGAGGGTTTCGAGACACAAATCGGTACCTTCCCAGTCCGAAATGATTGATTCTGGTGTAAACGACATGTACCTTGTCAATTCCACATCGGACCGAATATGGGGCAAACTGAACTGAGGAATAGGTGAGTCTGGAGACAATGCCCTGCTACTAAAGAACTTATCGAGTTCAAAGTCTGATGAGTCTGACTGCGGGGACTCTGGTCTGGTCTGGGCAAAAAGGGTTTCGAGATACAAATCAGTACCTTCCCAGTCCGAAATTGTTGATTCTGGTGTAAACGACCTGTATCTTGACAATTCCACGTCGTAGGAAATATGGGAAGATTTGAATTGAGGAATAGGTGAGTCAGGAGGGAGGGACCTATGATCACTTTGAGATGCTGCTGACTCTGCAGACTGCAGTCTTATCTCTGTGACCCAATTCTTTTTGGAGGAGTCACTGCACTCATCTACTGACTGTGACGGGAGACAGGCAGTTTTCAAATCAAATGATTTCATGCTACACAAAGCGTCTGCTTGTTCTTCATGTTTACAGCCCCGCACAACATCTGCATATGTCAGAAATTTTGCACCAGGGTGTGGTCGGAATGCAAACACAGTAACACTAGATTTTTCAGCTTCGTCCTGTGAAGAAACCGAATCTGGCGAATCTGGTCTGTTGTCATCAAACAACTCCTCCAGACAAAGTCCTAAATACTCAGTATTTGACAATGTGGAAAGAGGTGATTGTGGTCTGCTTTCAGAGTACTGTAAGTAATAGTGACAATGTTGACCCCTCATCTGGCCAAATGTCATGTGAGGACAGAAAGAATGCTGCTCAACTGATGCCACAGATTCTGGGGAGGATGGCCTAAAGTCTACCAGCCAGTCCTGAAGGAGCGAAAAGTCAAAATCGGAAGACACAGATTCCGGGGACAACGCCCTGCTACTAAAGAACTTATCAAGTTCAAACTCTGATAAAACTGACTGCGGGGATTCTGGTCTGGTCTCATCAAAGAGGGTTTCGAGACACAAATCGGTACCCTCCCAGTCCGAAATTGTTGATTCTGGTGTAAACGACCGGTACCTTGACAATTCCACATCGGACCGAATATGGGGCGATCTGAACTGGGGAATAGGTGAGTCCGGAGACAATGCCCTGCTACTAAAGAACTTATCAAATTCAAAGTCTGATGAATCTGATTGCGGGGACTCTGGTCTGGTCTGATCAAAGAGGGTTTCGAGACACAAATCGGTACCTTCCCAGTCCGAAATGATTGATTCTGGTGTAAACGACATGTACCTTGTCAATTCCACATCGGACCGAATATGGGGCAAACTGAACTGAGGAATAGGTGAGTCTGGAGACAATGCCCTGCTACTAAAGAACTTATCGAGTTCAAAGTCTGATGAGTCTGACTGCGGGGACTCTGGTCTGGTCTGATCAAAAAGGGTTTCGAGATACAAATCAGTACCTTCCCAGTCCGAAATTGTTGATTGTGGTGTAAACGACCTGTATCTTGACAATTCCACGTCGTAGGAAATATGGGAAGATTTGAATTGAGGAATAGGTGAGTCAGGAGGGAGGGACCTATGATCACTTTGAGATGCTGCTGACTCTGCAGACTGCAGTCTTATCTCTGTGACCCAATTCTTTTTGGAGGAGTCACTGCACTCATCTACTGACTGTGACGGGAGACAGGCAGTTTTCAATTCAAATGATTTCATGCTACACAAAGCGTCTGCTTGTTCTTCATGTTTACAGCCCCGCACAACATCTGCATATGTCAGAAATTTTGCACCAGGGTGTGGTCGGAATGCAAACACAGTAACACTAGATTTTTCAGCTTCGTCCTGTGAAGAAACTGAATCTGGCGAATCTGGTCTGTTGTCATCAAACAACTCCTCCAGACAAAGTCCTAAATACTCAGTATTTGACAATGTGGAAAGAGGTGATTGTGGTCTGCTTTCAGAGTACTGTAAGTAATAGTCACAATGTTGACCCCTCATCTGGCCAAATGTCATGTGAGGACAGAAAGAATGCTGCTCAACTGATGCCACAGATTCTGGGGAGGATGGCCTAAAGTCTACCAGCCAGTCCTGAAGGAGCGAAAAGTCAAAATCGGAAGACACAGATTCCGGGGACAACGCCCTGCTACTAAAGAACTTATCAAGTTCAAACTCTGATAAAACTGACTGCGGGGATTCTGGTCTGGTCTGATCAAAGAGGGTTTCGAGACACAAATCGGTACCCTCCCAGTCCGAAATTGTTGATTCTGGTGTAAACGACCGGTACCTTGACAATTCCACATCGGACCGAATATGGGGCGATCTGAACTGGGGAATAGGTGAGTCCGGAGACAATGCCCTGCTACTAAAGAACTTATCAAATTCAAAGTCTGATGAATCTGATTGCGGGGACTCTGGTCTGGTCTGATCAAAGAGGGTTTCGAGACACAAATCGGTACCTTCCCAGTCCGAAATGATTGATTCTGGTGTAAACGACATGTACCTTGTCAATTCCACATCGGACCGAATATGGGGCAAACTGAACTGAGGAATAGGTGAGTCTGGAGACAATGCCCTGCTACTAAAGAACTTATCAAATTCAAAGTCTGATGAATCTGATTGCGGGGACTCTGGTCTGGTCTGATCAAAGAGGGTTTCGAGACACAAATCGGTACCTTCCCAGTCCGAAATGATTGATTCTGGTGTAAACGACATGTACCTTGTCAATTCCACATCGGACCGAATATGGGGCAAACTGAACTGAGGAATAGGTGAGTCTGGAGACAATGCCCTGCTACTAAAGAACTTATCGAGTTCAAAGTCTGATGAGTCTGACTGCGGGGACTCTGGTCTGGTCTGATCAAAAAGGGTTTCGAGATACAAATCAGTACCTTCCCAGTCCGAAATTGTTGATTCTGGTGTAAACGACCTGTATCTTGACAATTCCACGTCGTAGGAAATATGGGAAGATTTGAATTGAGGAATAGGTGAGTCAGGAGGGAGGGACCTATGATCACTTTGAGATGCTGCTGACTCTGCAGACTGCAGTCTTATCTCTGTGACCCAATTCTTTTTGGAGGAGTCACTGCACTCATCTACTGACTGTGACGGGAGACAGGCAGTTTTCAATTCAAATGATTTCATGCTACACAAAGCGTCTGCTTGTTCTTCATGTTTACAGCCCCGCACAACATCTGCATATGTCAGAAATTTTGCACCAGGGTGTGGTCGGAATGCAAACACAGTAACACTAGATTTTTCAGCTTCGTCCTGTGAAGAAACCGAATCTGGCGAATCTGGTCTGTTGTCATCAAACAACTCCTCCAGACAAAGTCCTAAATACTCAGTATTTGACAATGTGGAAAGAGGTGATTGTGGTCTGCTTTCAGAGTACTGTAAGTAATAGTGACAATGTTGACCCCTCATCTGGCCAAATGTCATGTGAGGACAGAAAGAATGCTGCTCAACTGATGCCACAGATTCTGGGGAGGATGGCCTAAAGTCTACCAGCCAGTCCTGAAGGAGCGAAAAGTCAAAATCGGAAGACACAGATTCCGGGGACAACGCCCTGCTACTAAAGAACTTATCAAGTTCAAACTCTGATAAAACTGACTGCGGGGATTCTGGTCTGGTCTCATCAAAGAGGGTTTCGAGACACAAATCGGTACCCTCCCAGTCCGAAATTGTTGATTCTGGTGTAAACGACCGGTACCTTGACAATTCCACATCGGACCGAATATGGGGCGATCTGAACTGGGGAATAGGTGAGTCCGGAGACAATGCCCTGCTACTAAAGAACTTATCAAATTCAAAGTCTGATGAATCTGATTGCGGGGACTCTGGTCTGGTCTGATCAAAGAGGGTTTCGAGACACAAATCGGTACCTTCCCAGTCCGAAATGATTGATTCTGGTGTAAACGACATGTACCTTGTCAATTCCACATCGGACCGAATATGGGGCAAACTGAACTGAGGAATAGGTGAGTCTGGAGACAATGCCCTGCTACTAAAGAACTTATCAAATTCAAAGTCTGATGAATCTGATTGCGGGGACTCTGGTCTGGTCTGATCAAAGAGGGTTTCGAGACACAAATCGGTACCTTCCCAGTCCGAAATGATTGATTCTGGTGTAAACGACATGTACCTTGTCAATTCCACATCGGACCGAATATGGGGCAAACTGAACTGAGGAATAGGTGAGTCTGGAGACAATGCCCTGCTACTAAAGAACTTATCGAGTTCAAAGTCTGATGAGTCTGACTGCGGGGACTCTGGTCTGGTCTGATCAAAAAGGGTTTCGAGATACAAATCAGTACCTTCCCAGTCCGAAATTGTTGATTCTGGTGTAAACGACCTGTATCTTGACAATTCCACGTCGTAGGAAATATGGGAAGATTTGAATTGAGGAATAGGTGAGTCAGGAGGGAGGGACCTATGATCACTTTGAGATGCTGCTGACTCTGCAGACTGCAGTCTTATCTCTGTGACCCAATTCTTTTTGGAGGAGTCACTGCACTCATCTACTGACTGTGACGGGAGACAGGCAGTTTTCAATTCAAATGATTTCATGCTACACAAAGCGTCTGCTTGTTCTTCATGTTTACAGCCCCGCACAACATCTGCATATGTCAGAAATTTTGCACCAGGGTGTGGTCGGAATGCAAACACAGTAACACTAGATTTTTCAGCTTCGTCCTGTGAAGAAACCGAATCTGGCGAATCTGGTCTGTTGTCATCAAACAACTCCTCCAGACAAAGTCCTAAATACTCAGTATTTGACAATGTGGAAAGAGGTGATTGTGGTCTGCTTTCAGAGTACTGTAAGTAATAGTCACAATGTTGACCCCTCATCTGGCCAAATGTCATGTGAGGACAGAAAGAATGCTGCTCAACTGATGCCACAGATTCTGGGGAGGATGGCCTAAAGTCTACCAGCCAGTCCTGAAGGAGCGAAAAGTCAAAATCGGAAGACACAGATTCCGGGGACAACGCCCTGCTACTAAAGAACTTATCAAGTTCAAACTCTGATAAAACTGACTGCGGGGATTCTGGTCTGGTCTCATCAAAGAGGGTTTCGAGACACAAATCGGTACCCTCCCAGTCCGAAATTGTTGATTCTGGTGTAAACGACCGGTACCTTGACAATTCCACATCGGACCGAATATGGGGCGATCTGAACTGGGGAATAGGTGAGTCCGGAGACAATGCCCTGCTACTAAAGAACTTATCAAATTCAAAGTCTGATGAATCTGATTGCGGGGACTCTGGTCTGGTCTGATCAAAGAGGGTTTCGAGACACAAATCGGTACCTTCCCAGTCCGAAATGATTGATTCTGGTGTAAACGACATGTACCTTGTCAATTCCACATCGGACCGAATATGGGGCAAACTGAACTGAGGAATAGGTGAGTCTGGAGACAATGCCCTGCTACTAAAGAACTTATCGAGTTCAAAGTCTGATGAGTCTGACTGCGGGGACTCTGGTCTGGTCTGATCAAAAAGGGTTTCGAGATACAAATCAGTACCTTCCCAGTCCGAAATTGTTGATTCTGGTGTAAACGACCTGTATCTTGACAATTCCACGTCGTAAGAAATATGGGAAGATTTGAATTGAGGAATAGGTGAGTCAGGAGGGAGGGACCTATGATCACTTTGAGATGCTGCTGACTCTGCAGACTGCAGTCTTATCTCTGTGACCCAATTCTTTTTGGAGGAGTCACTGCACTCATCTACTGACTGTGACGGGAGACAGGCAGTTTTCAATTCAAATGATTTCATGCTACACAAAGCGTCTGCTTGTTCTTCATGTTTACAGCCCCGCACAACATCTGCATATGTCAGAAATTTTGCACCAGGATGTGGTCGGGATGCAAATATAGCACCACGTTTTTCAGCTTCGTCCTGTGAAGAAACCGAATCTGGCGAATCTGGTCTGTTGTCATCAAACAACTCCTCCAGACAAAGTCCTAAATACTCAGTATTTGACAATGTGGAAAGAGGTGATTGTGGTCTGCTTTCAGAGTAATGTAAGTAATAGTCACAATGTTGAGCCTTTATCTGGCCAAATGTCGTGTGAGGACAGAAAGAATGCTGCTCAACTGATGCCACAGATTCTGGGGAGGATGGTCTAAAGTCTACCAACCAGTCCTGGAGTCCCGAATTCAATGAACCCCCTGTGTTTGCCATTGGAGCTATTTTATCGTGAAAGTCTAAAATGTATGTTTGCCTTTCTACTAAGTTAAAGACCACTGGTTTGGGTGACTGGAGATGTGAGAACCTGTGACAAGTTTCATCAGATGGTTTGTTGCATGTTTCATCTGAACAGGACTTTGTTTTGGATGAGTCTTTCACCTGATATAAATTTATGGACTCCATCTTATTTCTTTCTAAGGCATTTTGTCCAATGTTTGTTGAAACATTATCTGATTGATGCGGTGATGGTAAGTAGTTAGAAGACTTTGATTCCAACTTTGAAAACCAGTAATCAATAAAAGATTGATTACTTTCTTTTTCTGGCTCTGTGGCTTCAGATGATAGCGGACAAAACTGAAAAGATTTCTCTGTTTTTACTGAACCATTTAAATTTTCAATATTAATACTTTTAACATCTGTATGTGAAAGACATTTTGCAGATGAAACAGGATTTGTAAACAATGGTCCCCTTTCTTCAGTTTTTACATGCAATGAAACTGAATCAGTTGTGTTTAGGCTGTTTTCATCACACCATTCATCAAGAAGAGATAAAGGAGTATTCATAGAATCTTGCAAATCAGATTTTATAGGCTTGTAGTTTGAAACTGACAAATCTGGAGGGAAACAATCATTTGATGTGACAGACTCCTGAGGTAGTGGAGGATTGTGATCTGAAGCTACTAATTTTGGTGTCAAAGACCTACCCTGACCCACTTTTTCACTGCAGACTGTAATGTCAGGAGCTGACATCACTAGGGGTGATGGTGGATTTATCCCTGAATACAGTAAAAAATAATTACAATATTGACTCATAAGTTGGGCACGGGTTTGCTCAGAGAGCAAGAGTTCAAGAAATGAGAAACTACACTGAGAAGACTGAGATTCTGGTGAGGATGCTCTGCAGTCCATATCTGACATTCCATGTCCAGGTGAAAATTCCCTCCTACTGAGAGAGAAATCTTCAAGCAAAAACCTATTACAATGAATATCTGATGTCACAGGTGATAACGCTCTTAGCTCTCCCTGTATCAGTACACCTTCAGGTATAGGTGGACAATATTTAGGCACTTGAGAGTCAGGGGACAGTGGCCTGCACTTATTCCTAGACTCAAAGGACTCAGAACCGAGGTTGTGTGAAACTGTGAAATCTTTCGAACCAAGTAGTGGTTCACATTCATATATATGTGATTCATAGGGGTGTACTTTATTTTCATTGATGTTCATTTCTGGTGAACTACATGCATCAGACCTTGGAGAGAGTGCCCGCTTGTTATCCAATATACTGGCAAAGTCTGCAGGTAAGCCCTTTCTTTTGCCCTGAGGAGAGTCAGGTGACATTGCCCTATAATCACTAACTGACATGACAGATTCAGGGGATGACAGTCTAGGTATGGGGTCATTTAATATCCATGCCTCTGCAGGTAAGAGACCCTTTTCATAAACAGGTGAAAATGAGCCACACTGCTTCTCGGATGCCAAAGAATCAGGGGTCAAAGGTTCGTACTCTATAAAAGTGGAAGGTAATGTTACATTTTGCTCAGGTGACTGTGGTACATATATAGGCAGATAAAGGCTGGATGAGCCAGCCGTAGGTTCAGAAATGTGGGGTTCCATTGCCTTTTCTATGACATAATCACTGTCTGGACTAACAGAAGAGTAATTATAGTGGCTATCAGTTGAGTCACAGGCCATGTGAGCAAGGCCACTGGTTCTCAGACTATGAGGCAAAATGGTCTTTTTAACCTTCATTTGAATGTTTTTACTATGTTCCACCATGCTGTACTTAGCTGTTGCAATAATGGGTTCAATTGACTGGACATCATCCTCATCATCATCAATGAAGGACATGTTTTTCCGACACCCATTACTGTATGATTGGGATATTGTTTTATCTTCTTTGCTTGACTTGAAGGGTTTGAAGCTCAAGTCCACACCTGGAACCTGCGGGATCTTGTCATGACCATGCAGTACTTCGACTGTGACCTCATCAATACACTTCTGTGAGACCCTGCTTTTTTGATCTACATCTGTGTCATCCTCAGTCATGGCCAGAGTTGCTTGGTGGTCCTCTGGTGGCAACACTAACAGGTTAGGGTCAGAGATTCTTCTGACAACTGTGTTTTTATTGCCAAGCTGTGGCGTATAGCTGAACTTGTCACAAAGCTCACTGAAGTCAGTCTCAGCTTGGTCTGACTCTGATAGGCTCAGACTAAAGTCTCTGATAGATATAGATGATGGTAACTTCTGAATTTCAGGTGATTGGCCTTGCTCATCTTCATAACCACGCTGCTTCAGTGGTAAGGTTTGGCTGCATTCATCTTTGACTTGGCACTGAGTGCCACCTTGGAAAGCCCTCAAGAAATGAACTTCAATACTGCGGCAACCTTGTTGGTCTTTCACTTTGTCCTGGGAGTCATAAACCTGAGTTGCTTGGCTCCCCATTGCTGCTTCTTTTGAAGTGGGATGCATACTTACTTGCTCATCCAAGTTGTCATAACTTGTAGGTTCTTGTGTAATTACATCCTCCGAGGTCCACAGATTAGGGTTCAATTCACTGTAAGACAAGAAGCAGACTAGGTCAGAAAATATGACGTAATGAATGTGATATGTCAAAGATAATTAAAAAAAACTAACACACCCACCAACAATGGATGCAGGGTAAACACCCGCACCCATTGTTTTCCGCACACTGGCAGGGCCAAGATTTGGCAATATTGCTATTTTGCAAGGTTGAGATGTGTCAACAAACCAGAAAAGCAGCAGTTTTGACTACTTCTGTCTTTATGGCATGTCTGGTGTGTGCTATGGGTGTCAAATGAAGTGCGTGAAATGACATGACAGTACGTGACACTGCCAATGTGTGTTGCAGATTCAGGAATCATTTGAAATGAATAATTTACTGTGGGATCTCAAGCTCCTCCAACAGGTCACCATGCATGCTCTCTGAATGGGTGTGTCCAATAGGCTCTGCCCAGGAAGGAATATCCAGTAGGGAAGCAACTGAGAGGTCCTCTTCAGAAACAGCTGGGGGCGGTCTGCGGTCTGACTCCACCCTTCTTACGACTCTGGGGCTGTCTGTATCCTCTTGCACTGAAGATAGGGCTACTGACACTGAAAACACACAAACGTGACAAATTAGGGTGCAAGTGAACACAAATAGCAAACTGGTTGCTGAATTGAGTGTTTAGAGGTGTGACTACCTTCACTGTGATCCAGTGTCTTCTCTATCTCTGCATAAGTTCTAGATGTCTGCTCTTGAACTGACTTGTTCATCTGGGTTTCAATAAGATGGACAATGTCCATGCGGTTGATCTTGGTCAGTCTCTTAATCAAACAGTCCTCTGTGGAGAGATTTATCAATCATTGATAGACTTTAGAAAAGCATTCACACAACACACAACAAATAAAAAATGTAAATGTAAGATTACATTGAATCTATGAATATAGGTCTGCTAAATACACAATTCATTTGATTCAAAAAGCTAATAGTGCATCCAGTATCTTCAAACAAATTATCAGTGTTTACAGGATCAGAAGTATTGCAGTGACAAATGCTAATAAAATGTCAATTAAAATCTGTCAGACCAAAACACCATGTACCTGTGGCATGTTTGCCTTCCCGCTCAACCCAACGCTGCAGCAAGGCATGGCTCTGCTCTTGAAGTGAATTGGGATTCTGTGTTCTCACTAACTGGATGTCATCCTCACTGAATTCCAGTTCCCTTGCCAGCTCTGGGGTGATGGATAACAAAGCATGGGATGAAAAAATAAGAAACTGTGACCCATATTTTGTGTTTTGCTGCTAGAACATGATTACTTCCATATAAACTTTATAGATATTCCCCCTGTTCAAGTTTCAATTCAAACACACTACATATTAACTCTCCCTAAACTGTACTGAGTGAAATATTTTGAAATTTAGATTGACAAAAGGGAATTATAACATTATTTGACAGCTTACCAGTCCAGCTGAAGCCAAGAAGGTCTGCAATGATAGCTAATGTCTCCTCTTTCCTGTCGGCATCATCCTGCCAATCCACTAAAAAATACCGCCAGAGCCAAACATTCAAATTTCACATTATGGTCAACAGTTCAATGTGTAAAATTCCATTAACTACATAACACAGAGTATTTTTTCCACATTGCAGGTACCAGTCATGTAAAATATATTTGGTAAATGTAGATTTGTTGAGGACTCTATGTTATAGGCTGTAATACTCTGAAATTAAATGTGGATCTGTGATGTTGACATGGATGATAACATAAATGTTGGATTCGTCACTCTAAAGAGGAGCTGACTTGTTTACAGATGAATATTTGGTCACAATTAGCACACAATTTTTTTATCTGTGTAAGCAATGACATTGATGTGCTGATTAAGCGATGTGCATGCTAATGTTAGTAAAGCTATATTAGTATTACATATACCAATACCAATACAATAGTGGGAGTTAATTATTTAAGCTACTACTTCTTTAACCAACATGGCCATTCAATCTTGAGATTGCACATACACAAACAGATGGAAAAGTAACTCACCAACATGGAAAACACCACAACAGACACATACACACACACACACACACAGTACAGACAAGAAAACAATGCAAGATGGGACAAGACAAATCACAACACATGAAAACAACACAAAATGACTAATGGTGGCATTATGTTCTTAGGAAGAGAAAAAAGGGCCTTGCTGTCGAGGAGAAGAGATAGGAAAGCAAAAGCCCATGTAGGTCTGGCCATACCTGGCATACATTCTGGAGTTTGGTCATCGATGATTCTCTGCATCTGAGTTTCCACCGTGTCATCCCAGGCAGGCCTGGATTCAAATACATTCTCTGTACCAGAAGATGGTTGCACACTCATCAAAGGATTGCCATCAGAATCGGAACTGTGTGAGGCTGGGATGTCGTATGTGAAGATAACAGAATCTGGACTCCTGTGACTAGCACTGCTCATATCATCAGTATCCAAAGAAGAACTAACAGATGTTTCTGTAGTCTTAGAGAATTTGATTTCTTTCATTTGGGTGGAGGTGGAGGATTTTGTATGAGCTAGAAGTTTCTGTTTCATCAAGACAGGAAGTTTGGAGGGGGAAAGGTTGGATTTATTAGTGGGTTGAGTACTTTCAGAATAACTCCTGCTGACTTTATTAGGGGTTTTACTTGTGTCACCATCAGCCTCAGATCTAGTCCTGCGTTCCAAGGTTGAGTCTTTTTCTACTTTTCTTTGAAACAGATCAAGCTCAGATATTTGCGAGTCTTTCATGGTTATTTCCGGTTTGAAATGGCTAGCCTCTTTAGTTGCGCTGCTTGGACTGATTGCCAAAGGTGGAGGTGAATCCTGATAGTAGGGCGTTGGGATGCCAGCCTGTGCAGCTGAAATGGACATCTCTATGACTGAGCACTGGTCTTCATCTCTCTCTTCTTCCTCATCATCATCATCAGGAGAGGAGTCTGAGGAATCACCACTCTGTTTTGAGTGCACTGAACTGGCAACTGTGATTGTGTCTGACTGAAGGTCAGCTATGGTAGAGTCTAGATAGCCTAGACCAAGGCTTTCAAGGCCTCCAACTTCACCTTGAATATTGGTTAGTCTCTCCAAAGCAGTGGGAGAACCAATCTGGACCTCTATGGAGCTGCCAAGATCATCTTTAGAAAGTGGCTGCTCATTCTCTGACTTGTCACTTGAGGGTTTGATGGGAGTTCTGGGTTTGGGAGTAGGAATTTTGTCACTGGCACTCTGAGTAAAAGATGATGTTGGGATCTCTTGGAGGGTTGTATCTGCAATTGAATCACTATTCTCTAAAGTTGGAAACTTTGTTTGATCTTCACTAGTCTCCTCTGGCATAACTTCATCAACTTGATGTTCCCCTAAATGAAAAAATGCATATCCTTCCCGTTCTTCATCAAAGCTTCTTCTTGTCATATCAATGGCGCCTCCTCTGGTCATTTCAAATAGCTTCCCCTCTTGAAAATGAAATGGATCAGAGGTTTTCTCATCACCTGGTGTTGGAACAGGCGTTTTATCAGGTGTTTTTCTGTCTTCTGCAAGAGAAAGATTAATCTGTTCCTCAGGCTTAACATTGAAGGATACATCATTCTCATCCTCCCATCCTGGGATAATATACTCTAGTTCTTTAGTACATGCTGTAGCCTGAGGTTCACTGGCAGAACTTGAACTATTTGTCATTGATGGTTTAACTTTATCATCCTCTGGATGGTGCTCATCTGTAACACAGCTGGAAAAATGTGTGTCATTGACTGAGGAACAAAAAAAGTCACCCTCTATAGTGTCTTTATCGTTCTGTATTTCAACTTCTCTTTCCTCTAAGAGTTGCAGAGACTCCTCATTTTCTGCATAAGGTTCCTCTCTGTGACTTGCAGTTGAACACAATGAACTGTCAACTATTTGAGTAGATATTAGTTGTGACTGCATTTCTACCCTCTCCTTAATGCTTGAACTAATATCTGTTGCCCCACTAAGTGTGTGAGTGCTTTCTGTCACATGTTTTTCAGAATTTTTCTCTAGTGTATCTTGTGAGGAAAACTGTACAGCTGGGGCAAATGTTAGATCTACCTCATCATCTTGGTGATCACCTGTCTTTGAGAGTGTAGTGGTATCTGAGGATGTGTCTCTCTTCATTTTAGCCTCCTGTTCCATCTCCTCAAATGTTTTGATCTTCGCAGCCATTTTAAACATCTCCTCTTCTGGGGTGAATTGTTTACTGGCGGTATCATCCTCACTATCATCTTTGTCAAGAGAGTCTAGAGAGTCTTGCCTTATGAGCTTGTGAAGATTTTCACTGTCACATATTTTGGGGTCAGAGCACATGTTGCCATCAGTTCCTGTCTTTTCTGAGTAGGAATATTTGTCTTTCGTACTCTCACTTTCCATTTGGAAGATTGCATTGCTTTCATGCTCATCATGCTCATTTTCATCCCTGTAAATATTTTTGTCATAAGCAAAACATGCTTGGAGCTGGGAGGCATAGTCCTCATACACAGCTGTCTTGGCTGGCATCTTAAATTCTGTGTCCTTTGATTGAGTTGGACTTCCCTCAAGAGAGTCTGGACAAGGGGATTCTCTGGTAGGGCTTGGCTCAATTGAATCAGGGGATTTCTTTGAAGATCTATCCTCCATGAGAGGACTTGCCTCTAGTGAGTCTTGGTGACAAGGCTGTTTAGCTGGGTCATCAAAAACCACACTGTTTAAATTCCCCAAATCAGCCGGTCGTTGTGGTGTGCTAGAACTATACGGTAGTTGCAAGATATCATGTGTTTTGAGAATTGCATTAACAGTAACACTGACATCTTTATGATCATGATCATAGTCATCCATTGTTCCATATGACTTTTTAATCTCCACTGTCCCTTCAGTAAAGTCATTAAAATGTGACGCTGCACTTGGTGAAGTTTTAGTCACACCCTCCTCAGATGAGAAACTCTTGGAACCTTCATTTTCAGGGGAACATGTCTGCCACCCACTTTCTAAAGGTCCTTTTTCATTGATGTCTTCAGTGTTTAAAATTGTATCCTCCGGTAACATCATCTTATGTTCAGGAGAGAATGTAAGAGTTTTTCTTTTAGTGTCTTTTGTCAGGATAAATTGTTTGTAGTTCTCATGGACTACCTCCTCTTCAGGGTGGCATTGTATCACCACTGGCTTTTCCTTTAAATATTCATTTAAGTCACTATTGAGCAGTGACAACATGCCTGACATATCCCGCTCAGTTGTAGACTGTTGTTCCTGTGCCTTTTGCTCGATGGAGACTTCTTGGAATGACATCTCCAAAACAGAACCTGATGACAATGCTGTGACTCCAATTACATCAGTCTGCATGTGTTCATTTACCTCTCCACTTATCTCATCCTCCAAATGATTACTTGTCAGTATAACTTGATGGTAGCTCTCATGGACTACATCCTCTTCTGGGTGGCATTGTATTGCCTCTGGCTTTTCCTTGAGATATTGATCTAAGTCACTACTGAGAAGTGATAACATGCCTGACATATTCTTCTCAGTTGTAGACTGGTGGTGTGTCTTTCTATCGATGCAAACTTCTTGGAATGGTGTCTCCAATACAGAACTTGGTGTCAGTTCTTTGACTTCAACCACATCAGTCTGCATCTGTTCAAATGTCTCTCCACCTATCTTGTCCTCCACATCGGTACAAGCTACTATTTGTGTTTTTTCACATATTGTAATTGTTTGTTCCTCACTAGAGGACTTTTGGATTTTGGTGAGAATAACTTGTTCAAATTTCTCCTGGATAATGTCCTCTTCTGGAGTCTGATTCATCACTGACCTGTCCATGAGGTAATGGTCCATATCACTGTTCAGCAGTGATAGCATGCCTGACACATCCCTTACTTTTGTTGAAGGATGATATGAAGTTGTTTTCTCTACCCACTCTTCCTTCATTGGGAGCTCTTCAGTCAAGGTTGCTTGGGTTTCCTTTAATTCACGTGACACCGCTTCACCTCCCTTCATGACCTTATGTTTCACTCTAGCACAATCTATTTCTTGTGCTGTGTCATCCACTATTGGTTCTTTATTTTCACGATTGAAATTTTCTTCATTTTTGTCTCTTGTTACAATAATTTGTTCTAATTTCTCCTGCACATTATCCTCTTCCACTGGTCGAATAGCCATAGACCTAGCTTCTAGAGACTCATCCAAGCCCTGATTAATGACTAACATCCCTGATGTATCTTTTACATCTTTGGATGCTTTAGCTTCTTCATATTCACTCTCTGCTTCTTCAGCTCCCATTGTAAATGAATTCTTTTCGCTTTTTGCATGATCTATTTCTTGTGTTGTGCCACCCACTGTTGCTCCTTTATTTTCACCAGTGACAAATCTGAGTATTTCTTTATCTTTTTCCTTTGTTAAAATAATTTGTTCAAATTTCTCCTGAACAATACCCTCTTGTGGTGGCTGACTTTCCTCAGGCCTAGCTTTGAGATACTGATCCAAGTCAGTGTTCATTAAGGACAACATCCCTGACATATCTTTTAGTGCTGTGGATGCCTGGCTAGAAGTTTTCCTCTCAATGTAGACTTCTTGAAGTTGTGGCTCCTCAGTTTTGACCTCTGTTTCTTCATTGTCAGTTTGTGTTAAGAATAGTTTGTAATTTTCTTTTCTTGCATCGAGAAATGTTTCTTCTTGTGAAGGAGTGATGTACATTTCTTCTCTTTGAGTCGAGGAAGTAAACTTTTCATTGTTCATTTGATGAGTCATTGTGAGTCCTTCATAATTCTCGCTCTCCCCTGAGCTAGAATGAGGGGTTCTAATTTCTTGTGTTGTGCCACCCACTATCGCTCCTTTATTTTCATCAGTGACAAATGTGAGAATTTCTTTATCTTTTTCCTTTGTTAAAATAATTTCCTCACATTTCTCCTGAACAATACCCTCTTGTGGTGGCTGACTTACCACAGGCCTAGCTTTGAGATACTGATCCAAGTCAGTGTTCATTAAGGACAACATCCCTGACATATCTTTTACTGCTGTGAATGCCTGGCTAGAAGTTTTCCTCTCAATGTAGACTTCTTGAAGTTGTGGCTCCTCAGTTTTGACCTCTGTTTCTTCATTGTCAGTTTGTGTTAAGAATAGTTTGTAATTTTCTTTTCTTGCATCGAGAAATGTTTCTTCTTGTGAAGGAGTGATGTACATTTCTTCTCTTTGAGTCGAGGAAGTAAACTTTTCATTGTTCATTTGATGAGTCATTGTGAGTCCTTCATAATTCTCGCTCTCCCCTGAGCTAGAATGAGGGGTCCTAATTTCTTGTGTTGTGCCACCCACTATCGCTCCTTTATTTTCATCAGTGACAAATGTAAGAATTTCTTTATCTTTTTCCTTTGTTAAAATAATTTCCTCACATTTCTCCTGAACAATACCCTCTTGTGGTGGCTGACTTACCACAGGCCTAGCTTTTAGATACTGATCCAAGTCAGTGTTCATTAAGGACAACATCCCTGACATATCTTTTACTGCTGTGAATGCCTGGCTAGAAGTTTTCCTCTCAATGTAGACTTCTTGAAGTTGTGGCTTCTCAGTTTTGACCTCTGTTTCTTCATTGTCAGTTTGTGTTGAGAATAGTTTGTAATTTTCTTTTCTTGCATCGAGAAATGTTTCTTCTTGTGAAGGAGTGATGTACATTTCTTCTCGTTGAGTTGAGGAAGCAAACTTTTCATTGTTCATTTGATGAGTCATTGTGAGTCCTTCATAATTCTCGCTCTCCCCTGAGCTAGAATGAGGGGTCCTAATTTCTTGTGTTGTGCCACCCACTATCGCTCCTTTATTTTCATCAGTGACAAATGTGAGAATTTCTTTATCTTTTTCCTTTGTTAAAATAATTTCCTCACATTTCTCCTGAACAATACCCTC
The DNA here is from genome assembly GCA_038419695.1 of Scomberomorus guttatus. Classification (NCBI taxonomy): domain Eukaryota; kingdom Metazoa; phylum Chordata; class Actinopteri; order Scombriformes; family Scombridae; genus Scomberomorus; species Scomberomorus guttatus. The sequence continues at coordinate 17,626,071 of CM076447.1, forward strand.
TTGTGGTGGCTGACTTACCTTAGGACTAGCTTTGAGATACTGATCCAAGTCAGTGTTCATTAAGGACAACATCCCTGACATATCTTTTACTGCTGTGAATGCCTGGCTAGAAGTTTTCCTCTCAATGTAGACTTCTTGAAGTTGTGGCTCCTCAGTTTTGACCTCTGTTTCTTCATTGTCAGTTTGTGTTGAGAATAGTTTGTAATTTTCTTTTCTTGCATCGAGAAATGTTTCTTCTTGTGAAGGAGTGATGTACATTTCTTCTCGTTGAGTTGAGGAAGCAAACTTTTCATTGTTCATTTGATGAGTCATTGTGAGTCCTTCATAATTCTCGCTCTCCCCTGAGCTAGAATGAGGGGTCCTAATTTCTTGTGTTGTGCCACCCACTATCGCTCCTTTATTTTCATCAGTGACAAATGTGAGAATTTCTTTATCTTTTTCCTTTGTTAAAATAATTTCCTCACATTTCTCCTGAACAATACTCTCTTGTGGTGGCTGACTTGCCTCAGGACTAGCTTTGAGATACTGATCCAAGTCAGTGTTCATTAAGGACAACATCCCTGACATATCTTTTACTGCTGTGAATGCCTGGCTAGAAGTTTTCCTCTCAATGTAGACTTCTTGAAGTTGTGGCTCCTCAGTTTTCACCTCTGTTTCTTCATTGTCAGTTTGTGTTGAGAATAGTTTGTAATTTTCTTTTCTTGCATCGAGAAATGTTTCTTCTTGTGAAGGAGTGATGTACATTTCTTCTCTTTGAGTCGAGGAAGTAAACTTTTCATTGTTCATTTGATGAGTCATTGTGAGTCCTTCATAATTCTCGCTCTCCCCTGAGCTAGAATGAGGGGTCCTAATTTCTTGTGTTGTGCCACCCACTATCGCTCCTTTATTTTCATCAGTGACAAATGTGAGAATTTCTTTATCTTTTTCCTTTGTTAAAATAATTTCCTCACATTTCTCCTGAACAATACTCTCTTGTGGTGGCTGACTTACCCCAGGACTAGCTTTGAGATACTGATCCAAGTCAGTGTTCATTAAGGACAACATCCCTGACATATCTTTTACTGCTGTGGATGCTTGGCTAGATGTTTTCCTCTCAATGTGGACCTCTTGAAGTTGTGGCTCCTCAATTTTGACCTCTGTTACTTCCTTGTCAGTTGTAAAGAAGAGTTTGTTTCCATGATCAATTGTTGTATTTTCTTTTCTTGCATCGTGAAATGTCTCTTCCTTTGAGGGAATGACGTACATTTCTTCTTTTTGACTCAAGGAAGTAAGCATTTCATTGTTCATTTGATGGGTCACTGCAAGTCCTTCATAATTCTCACTCTCCCCTGAGCTGGAACGAGGAGTCCTAACGTCGACACGAGTGTCTGAGGATTCAGCCATACCTTCATGCTTGGGACTCTCGGGACTTTGATCATCATCTTTCATTTGATTCTCAATAAGAGAATTATCTTCCCTTAAATAACTTATCATACAGGGACTGGAGATGGATTCTGGATTTGTATCAGAATCATCAGCCAAGGTCGCCTCCTCATGTGCCTCCAGCTGATAGTTCACATCTGCTTCTACTGATGTCTGCTTGAACATCTGGTACTCAGGACTTTCTTCCAGCTCAGCCTTTATGTCAGCACTGAAGTCCTCAGAAGGTCTGCGATCAGGACTGATCTGTAGGTCTTCAGATAAACTCCTACCAGTGTTTATGACTGGTTCTTCTAACTGCGTCCTGCCTAGGCTCTTCCCTGACAACTCCTCTCCCTGAAGGCTAACCCTTCCATCATCACATTGAATTGTATTAGCAGTTTTTACTGTCTCTCCAAAATAAGCAATATCTGAAATTAGCTGTGATTCCTCAGAGTCATCTCTCTTTAAGCTTACTGTTTGAGCCTCTAAATCTAAATTCCCACAAGTGTTGACATCGCTCTGTGGATGGCAAATTGGGAGATTCTGTACTTGGGTTTGTAATTTTGTTTCCTGTGCGGGCTTCTGGTCAGTTCTCTGTATCTCTTTATGACCTGCTTCACTTTTTGAAGGGTCCTGTCCAGTCTGGAATGCTTTCATCAGCTCCTTAACAGACACCGTCTCCTTATCTGACAAGTCTAGCGCTTCTCTGTCTGGGCTAATGCTTCCATCATCATGTTGAATTGTAGCAGCAAATTTTACTGTCTTTCCAACATGAGCACTATCTGAAATTAACTGTGATTCCTCAGAGTTATATCCAATGACGTTTACTGGTTGATCCCCTAAATCTGTTTTGTCACATTTCTTGACATCACTCTGATGATGGAAAATTGTGAGGCTCTGAGCCTGGGTTTGTGGTTTTGGCTCCTGCGTAGGACTTTGTACAATCCTCTGTATCTTTTCGGAATCTGCTGATTTGGATAGCGATGTTGAAATACAAGAAGCCACAGCTTTGTGTTCAAAAGATCCTGGTTCACTTTTTGAGGGATCCTGTCCAGGCTGAAATGCTTTCATCAGCTCCTTAACAGACAATGTCTCCTTATCTGGCAACTCCAGCACCTCTCTGTCTGGGCTAACGATTCCATCATCACGATGAATTGTAGCAACAAATTCTACTGTCTTTCCAACATAAGCACTATCTGAAATTAACTGTGATTCCTCAGAGTTACCTCCAATGAATCTTACTGGTTGATCCCCTAAATCTGTTTTGTCACATTTCTTGACATCACTCTGTGGATGGAAAATTGTGAGGTTCTGAGTCTGAGTTTGTGGTTTTGGCTCCTGCAGAAGAGTCTGTTCAGTCCTCTGTATCTCTTCGGAATCTGCTGATTCAGATATCAAAGTTGAAATACAAGAAGAAGCCACTGCTTTGTGCTCAAAAAGCCCATATCTATTTTTTGAAGGGTCTTGACCAGTCTGGAATGCTTTCATCAGCTCCTTAACAGACATTGTCTCCTCTAATCTTTCTGTCTGAGCTCTGGGGGAATTAGGGGACTTGGGAACTCTGGGAAGTTCTGGCATGTCTGCCTCCATCTTCTTTGTGGCAGCAGTTGATTTTGCCTGAGGAATTAGTACCTGAGTATTTTGCACCTCTTCCTCTTCGACTTTGTTCTGTAAAGCTTTAACTCTGTCCTTTATAGATCCTATAGGTGTCTCAACCACGAGAGGAGAAGCTGGAGGATCCATAACTGGGGTGGGCACAAGGCCACTCTCCTTAAGAACAACATCACCATCTAAAGACTCCTCAGAGCTCATCCTTTCCAGCTCTCCCTCAGAGCTGCTGCATCCAGAACGCTCTCTGTCTCTAAGTTTCTTCCTAATAGGTTTCTTAATATCTGGAGGACGGCGTTTGCCATCACGCTTTACAATAACCTGTTCAAATCTATCTTGGATAAGGTCTTCCTGAGAACCACTCATCACAACAGGTCTCTGTTCCATGTATTGGTCCATGTCTATGCTCAGGTGTGAGATCATGTCTGTCATGTCTCTGACTTCTGGGACAGGTCTACTTAAAGTCTTCCTCTCAATGCAAATCTCCTGTATGACTGGTTCTTCAATAAGGAGATCTGTCATTTCAACAGCTTGTGCCTCATGGTGTGAACCCCATGTTTCTTTTTTAGCACCATGTTTTTGTACTTCCTGTTTACTCTTGTTTATCCTATCTCTTTGAATCTCTCCAACCTTTTCCAGCCTCTCTTTAACTCTCTTTTGCCTCTGTTCCACATTGGCAAAAGTCTCTTTTTCTTCGAACCCTCTAGCTCCAGCTATCTCTTCACTAATTAAGTAATCCATTTGCTCTGCAGTCAAAATAACAGACATTTTGATGTCCGACATGTCTGAGAGAAGGTCTGGGCTTGCGAGGGTTGCGGGGTCAAGTGGTTGGTTAGTTTTCAGGGAGAATGTCTCCGTTGATTCAGATTCATCATCTTCAATTAAAAAGTTTCACAACCAAAAAGGGTAAAGAACATAAGGGACAAATGAAGTGGGGAAGAGAGACATCAGAAAACTGTGATCAAGACAATGCCATTAAAAATCCATCTTCAGTTCAGGGAGTAAGGAGAAGACTGACAGGGCAGAGGATAAGGGAGTCTTGAAAGGAAGACCAAAAGGAAGATAGCAAAGTGATCCAGAAGAGTTTGGAGGGGAGCAGAGCAGCAGTAGCATAAGCAAAGCCAGGAGGAGAAACAAAACAGGTATGGACAAGAATAATATTAATCTAATCTTTTTTGACAGCAATATTCAGAAATAAAACAAAAAAAAGAAACTAAAGGGAACAGAAAGAAACTACACAGAGAACAGAGAAAACTACTTATGGAACAAAAGGACAGGAAGGAAGGAAAACAGACAAACAAAACCTCTCAAGATTGTTGCTGACATGGACAGTCATGTCTACCTACAAAATAAAGCTTTAAAGCATAGTAAAACATAATAAACTTTGAATACATATAAAAATGAATAGGGTTTTAGTAAGAGGAAGTGTGAGATAAGTAATTAATGGAAAAATAAACAGGTCATTGTTATTGAATTTTGTGTCTGTTTTAAAATTTTATAATTATTATTTGTAGGCAATGTCAAGTACTAAAGTGGGAAAATACATATTGTAGAATACATTTTCTAAATCAATAAAAATGAGCAAATTTTATTTTAGATGTGTGCGGTTTTATGTGGTATCAAATATTATTACAGGTTTAAATTAGTAAATGGTATTATATTATATATAACGATTACTCTGTTTTGTGATCTTATAGAGCTCACATACAGAAAATGAGAAGTAGTGACTTAAAACAACAATTATGTTAATCTGAATATGGATTTAATTAATAGTGCAACTCAATGAATGAATGAAAGCAACTTAGGAAGGTTGGTAAGTGAAAAAGAAATATGTACTAAAGATAGCATTGGCAAAAATGATACCAAATGAATAATGAGAATTACTCTACACATTTTAACAAAGAACAAACAACATGATGTTGTTTGTCAATTATTTCTGTACAGAACAAATAAAGCTTTCAGCATGCTACTGGTAAAACTGGTCAAAATGAATACTTTTTATATATTATTACAACAAAATATAATTATTCCCAAGGTAAGATGAACTCTAACACAAATATCAAAGCAATTTTGAGTGGATTTGAATTAAAAGTATCATTTTGACCTTTATTTATGACTCATAATAAAAGAAAACAAAGGGTCATAGCCATTACAGACATGGTAAATTAAAATGTTCAGGGAAGGAGAAAGTCAGTGGGGTTTGAAGAGAAAAGGAATGCGAAGTACATCAGCCATAGCATAGCTGCCAGTAACAAACATGTAACTATACATAGTAAGAGAGAAGGGTTAATCCAAATGGAAAGTTAACATATATCAAACAATGCATCTCTTGGCACATACAGATATGATTAGTAATTTTATGTTAATCAAGTGATGTTGCTCCAATTTATAGGAAGTTGTACTGTGAAAATAATTATATAATGTATAATTATATAATTATAATATACTGGTGCCCTCAGTACCAACCCTGACCATCAAAAATATATTGTAAAATTTCTCACATGCATGAATCTACATCAGACATTCAAGCCATTTTATCTATTTCTGAAAAGTTTGTTACATACAAAATGCTAGATATGTAAAAACATGAATTATATAAAACAATAGAGTTCATCTTACATTTCTTGTCACTCTTCTCACTCTGCAAAAGAGAATGTCAGAAAGGTACAGTTAGCTACAACTTTACAACAATTATTCTTTCCCTGTTGTAGTACTATATCAAGCAAACTTTATTTACCTCATCATCTGCATCTTGGTCTGAATCAGACTCCTATGAAGAGGAATAGGAAAAAAAGAAGGAGAGGGATGATACAGTAATTGCAACTAAAAATGAATTACAATTAAAATGCAAACCGAATTATATTCACACTGACCTTTGAGTATGTTGGGAGGGTTATGTTAAGGTTGCATATAGCATTGTGGTTAAGACTTCGGTATGTGCGTGGTTCCTTGGTGAAGGACAAGCGACCACATGGCTCCTGTGCTGTGTCTCTAATCTGTTCATCAGTAAAACAACAATTCAGTCCATTTATTACATGTTTTTAGATGTCTGAATCTCTGAGTGAATAGGTAGAAATTTTAGAACTTTTAATCCAATGTGTAGGCATACTTTGATGAATAGGGCTAGTCTGTTCTCTTTGAAAGCAAAGAAGCTGAACACATGATGCTGTCCACTCTTGGTAAGAGGCACCAGGTTTCCAAAGCAGTCAGCAAATATAGGTTTTCCCTCCAGCACCTGTGTGAGGACATGACAGCTGCTTTCAAGATTCAAACAAACCATTAACTTCACCAACTTCTCCCCTTAACTTCCATTCACTTGTCATTACATTTTCTCTATTGTCTGCTTCTATCCTTCTTTATACCTCTGGATTTTGGCTACAGGCTGATTCAGCATTGCTCCGCTAATTTTCCCCTCAAGCCCTTTAGCTAACCCCCCACCACCCTCCTCACAGTGCACACACTGCACCTCAACATCTCGGCTACGGGCGACTTCAGTGAAGTTCTCTTGCTGCTCCAAGGTCTTATCCATTTTGTCATCAGTCATGCAGAAACAGCGCAGCCGGGCCTCAATGGGGTCCAAGGTCTTGGCAAAAATGACAAACTTGGCCATGTATGGGACACAGATGATCTCTCTGTACAGCTGAGATGCAAAACTAACAGACTCCTGAATTTGTCTGCAGTCGATCAGCCAGAACCTAAGAATATGACTTAGTCAGAAACTGATTGATATTACCAAGTAGATACACAGTGCGCTAGGTACTCATTGATTAATGTTAAATCACTTAAATGCAGGACAGGAGGATGTCTTAACAAAATGTTAAACTTCTAAGTGAAATACAGTACATTTGAATCCACATTTAAAAACTTCAAAAGGATTTACCTTGCTGACACATTTGTGGTAAAGGAAACACATTGGTTAACAAAGGTAAGAGGTGTGGAGCCGGTGATGTCCTCCCATTGGGCAGGAGTGGTTCCACCTGAAATATAGACCCATGATTTGTTACCCAATCTGTCAAACTGTTCCTATATGTTTTTGTATGTATAGAACAGAAAAATCATGACATGACTTCTCTAGACATGTTACATTATATGAGGTAACATTATAGGTATTTATTTTGACTATTTGGCATATCACCACAGGGGCCATGATATGTTAACGTGTTTTTAATTATGATCTTCACCATACTTACCTGTAATACTGCAAAGCAAACGTAAGGTGGGGGTCTCCCCACTAAACACTGTGGTCTGCCCATCACTGTTGGAGCTCTTGGGAATAGGGATTGTCATGGTGATCGGTTTGTGGAACTTCCTCCTTCTTGGTTCCAATGTGACAATTGGGCTGAATGTGGCTTTGTTACCAAGAATCCTTTTCACCACCTCGACATCAATGGGCTGAGCCTAAGACAAGGTACAAAACAACATATCAACATGATAACCTTATTGATTACCATAACATTGAAGATTCCATATGATACAGATCTGACCGATTAATGCATTTATGTACCTGTAGCCCAACTCTGATCTTCTTGGTGAGGGCTCCCTCAGGGAAGACAGCCTGTACTTGGGGCACAAGGGTGCTACTGAGGACCCCACCTTCTGGACCAATCAAATGACTGTCCTGCTTTATCCGTGACACCACAGCAAAATACTGTGGGAAGTCTCGGGTGATGATGCGGCATATTCTTTTCTTCTCTAGCTCCTCAGGGGAATCAAGTTCTGTGAAGGTCAGAGATATTCAGTATAAATAACCTATATTAGCAGTTAATTGTGTGGAGTGTGGAGAATGGAGTTTTACTCATTACTTCCACTACTTCCTTCTTCCACTATTATCCCAGCAGATGATCTAAAGGGTAATCCATTTTTATGTCCATCATGTGCTTCTGTTTTATCAAATGTAACAATCCATACCGACTTTGAGACACAAATGTGACCCTGTGCATGCATTGCTTAATTATTGAAGAATAATCTTCTCAGACAGCCAGAAATTCAGTTATTCAATAAGTAAAAGTAATGCTGTTATATTTCTGTATACTCCTCATAGAGCCAACTTGACTTGGTATGATCATATTGTGGCCTAAAGTTTCTGTGTGTTAAGCTCTTGTCTTTTGTTGCATCAAAAATGCAGTGTTGTGAGATATTAACCCCTATCAACAAACCTTTTTGTGCATCACAGTCCAATTTCACTTACTTTCATCCATGCCATTAAGTATCTGATTTAGTTCCTCTTCAGTGAAGTCACAGTGGTGCTCCCTCCAGCTTTCTCCTGTTTCACTCCTCAAGATCACTAACTCTCTCTCTGTGCCCCTCAGAGCAGCAAAATGAGGGATCTCCACAATCACAGGCCTAAAAGGGATGACAATGTAACATCAAATACAAATTGAACAGATTAATCAGTACAGTTTGTAGTAACAGTATGTCAGAGCTGATTTTATCAGAGATATTTAAATGTATGGATTTATGCATCACATTATAAAAAAAGAAAACAGGAGACAAACACAAAAGACAACAACACAAGATTCAGATTTGAGGTAATATAATACCAGGTGCATGTCATGCTTAGTAAAATAAAAAATATTCACAAAAAAGTCATTTGAAAACATAAACTCAGATCACACAGAAATTCCATTCCACATCAAGAAGGAGCAGAATCAAACTAGTTTGGGGATTGGTACTATAAGATTGGCAAAAGCATGGGGATAACTCAACAACATAAGACAAGTCAGTTCACTTTAATAGTACCAAACAAAATACAACGTAAATGAAATAGGTAAACAAAGTAACAAAATAAAGAAAAAACAAAAAAGTATACATATATACATATATATATGATCTCAGGTGGACATGGTGGGAAAATATGGGTAAGCATGTGACCAGGCTTCCAGGGTGGCAGGGTGTCCCCCACTCATGGTCCTACCCGAGGAACTTGGTTCCTGGAGGACCCAGCTGCAGGATGCGACTGACCAGGCTCTCACCCTCATTCAGAGGGGGTGGAGCTGTGGGAAGGTGGAGCTTACTGATCCATATGCAGCACAGAGGGGGAGTTAAGAAGAAAGTATGAACACACCACACAACAGTGTAAACACACACACACACACACACACACACACACACACACACACACAAGCAGACACAAATACACACAAGCAAACACAAACACACACACACACACACACACACACACACGCACACGCACACGCACACGCACACACTTACCCGAGGAACTGGGCTCCAGTGGGTCCCACTTCTATGATGCGACCAGCTAGCCCCTCACCCTCTACCATAGGGGGCATAGAGGCCAGACGGTGTCTCTTCACCAGCCTGCACGTCACCCTCGTAGGTGCAGAACACTTCCTTGGTGGTACAATGATTCGCAGACCGTTGTGACGGCAACCACGCATGGCCCCTCCCCTGGCATCTACCATGAAGCTGACCAAAAAGCTGACAGAAAAGGCCCGGGCAATAGATATAATAAATTGGTTGGTAATAAATGCAGTATTTCTGGTAGAAATGTTCAGTCAGTTGACTATGAACCGCCATGCACACAAAGCAACTGACATTACAGTAAGACGGACCGATTTCTGTGACACCATTCGGTACTGATATAGCAACAAGCATATGTCAACAGATAATTTTTAATTCAAGCCTGTTCTCTTTCAATGTTTTCAATCCTTTTCAGTTTCATTCCACTGAAAAGTTTATTTGCAAGCCAGGCAGGCAAAGAGGAAGGCATTTAACACGATTCTTTCTGGAGGATCTTATGTGTCAAGAAGCATATAAGTATGAATAATGACTAAAATATTTGATATCTTCAGGCAAGCAAGTGCTTACAGTAACACTCAACTTTTCTGTATTTGAAATGTCAACACATGTTAACTTTAAGATGTCCATAATCAAAACCGCAATATTGGAGCTTGAAAGCGAACCATAGAGTGCATCCTGCTGTTTCACTCAAAAAACACACTCAGATTGCTCCACTGATCGAGTTAACACGGATCGGCCACTTTGCTAATGACCTTTTGCAGATGTACCATGCCTATTGAGATTTTCCACATTTTTTTTCATGCTGTCGTACCTTCTCCACAGAAAATATACAGGAAGTAATTAAAGGAAAGCTGTTATTCAGGCTCTTTGTAATGAAGATCTACTCAGAAAGTGGATCAGTTCTACTAACTTAAATGCCCGTGAAGTGTGAACTGTATAGTTTTATTATGTAGGAATTAATAGAATAAATATTTGATAGGTTTATGTATTAGCAGATCTGCACTCTTAAAGGACTCAAATCTGCATCTAGAATAAAGACAAATTGATTGGGACATCTGGAGTTAACATACATACTAAAAAATGAATCCTGGAAATGGAAAATCATGCATTCTGAAATCATGCAGATAGTTAGGTGGGATCATTGACTGGGAATGTGATTTAATAGCAGATGAGAGAAAAAGAAAGGGCAATGAGGAGAGAAGAAAGAGAGACGAGCCAAAATAAAGAGTATCACCTGCTGTTGTCATGGTCTAGGCACGGAGAGGAACGGCTAGAAGCAGAGTACAATGACACACACAATCACAAAACACAAAAGACAAGAGTGTGCACAAAGAGGCAACAAGAGAATAAACAAAAAGAGAAAGAGAGAATAAAGAACAAGTAAAAGTGAGAAAAAGCAGACCGGGGAAATAAAAGAAAGGAGGAGAAAAGACAGACGTGAAGGAGTGAAAAAAAAATCTGAGGAAAAGTAAAATTGGTTTGGAGGTGACTCATACACTACTGATAATGAACAAAAGCATGTGAAAGATGGAGTTTCCATTTCAAGAATTAGCCCATATCCTTAGCGTCACTTACAAGAGGAAAGAGTGTGAATGTGTGTGTGAATTTGTGTGTGAGTGTGTGTTTGTACCCAGAGTGTAGCAGACTGGACGATAGCACCACGTTATCAAGGTGCTCAGCACCCCAGCTCAGACGGAACGAGTCCTTTTCATTCTCTCTAGACAGTGCTGACACCTAAAGATGCAACAATCATCAGCGGCCCGGATGGAGATGCAACAACCCTTCAGAAAATATTCTCTAATATTCTAAACTACCTTTTTTGGTTATTTTGGATTAGCTAATCCAAAAAAAACACAACCAATCAATTTGAGTAGAACTCAGTGCACTGTTTATATAATTTGTACTCACCTGATGGCTTGTAATCATGTCTTCGATGAGAACTCCTTCTCTCTGATGGAAACTTTGGTGAATGGGAGTGTGCTGGGGCCTGTTAAAAGAGTAAGTTGAATTTTCTGAGTTTCTCTGTCTCTTTGTATGTTTCCATGTGCATCATATCAGGGGTATGAGTGATGTGTAATCCTCTTTGTGCTGCTACTTATTAAGCTACATGTAAAAGGAGACTTTTTGTTAAGTGTGTGTATGTGTGTGCTCTTTATGACCTGTCCAGGTTGTGGCTCATGTAACTGAAGCTGTCCAGGTAGTGGCCCGGCAGAGAGTCATCTCCCAGCTCTCTGAGATCCTCTGCTCTCAGGTACTCTCCTCCATCACCAGTCATAGTGTCCTCACCTTATAAACAGACATGTGATGTTTGAGATATCATACAAAAAATATATATTTTCTCATGAGAAACTTAAGTTGCCATATGTCCGCCTGGCCCGGAAGATCTTTCATATTGTATTTATTTAAATGTGTCCATGTAATTTTCTTGTTTGTAGAAATCATGGAAAATTAGTGCAATCTTCTATTTGAAATGACACTATAATCACTGTAATTGCCATAATCCACAGACCCATACCTTCCAAACCCTTCATGCAGTTAGTCTTCATCAGTGAATTGACACATTTCACTCAGGTTTGATTTTACCCGATAAACAACAAGGTTAGATCAATGCAGTTGTGCTTGTCTGCACAGACTCCCTGAACGCAGACACCCTGGGTTTGAAGAAGTGGAGAGTAAAAGGCTGAAGAGAAAATTAGCTGATTGATTTAGCAAAAATATGCATTGCTTTGCACACTACCATTAAAATACAGATTAGTAGCAAGAGCACACATATAGTCCACACCAAGCTGGCAGAACAGGACACTTTGCAGTACCTTCCAGCTCCACAGACATCTCAGAGAATGGCTCGTCTTCAAGCCTCAGAGCTATGAAACATAAAGCTTTAAGAACTACGCCCATAGCTACATCACCCGCAATAGCAAACAAGAACTAACATTTTTCCAGTCCACTGTGGGTTATCTGAACAGAGGAGCCTAAATATCTGCCTGTAAAATAATGAGCTTCAAATGAACCAGTAAAACAGTAAGCTCTTTCTCTCTTGCTTCCTCTGTTTAAAGTAACTCACCTTCTTCATCAGACACATCAAGCATCTCAGTCATGGTCTCTGGGACATTGAGCTTGTGTTTCTCTGTGACCATCTGACGTGACACCCATTCGCAGTCATGGAAAAATACAAAGAGAATAGTGAAATGTTAGTTAGGTTTTCCTGGAAATACACGGCAAAACTATATTATACTCTTAAGTCTAATGGTATCAAATATGGAGCTTACCGTTGTGGTAGTGATGACCTCCTCACTGACAACTTTCAGTGTGTCCACCACAGAGATGTAACCCAGACGCTTGGCAATTGACAGAGCAGTGTTCCCATTCTAACAGAAAGAAGGACATAGCATTTGTGATTTGATTCCATGTTCTCATTTACTTTTTCACAAAACATTTCAGATTTAAGAAAGTAGAGTAAATGCATTTTTTCTTTCTTACCACTGTAGTAGCATTGGGCTTGGCTCCATGTTGCAGCAAAACATTTATGATGTGTGTGTTCCCTTGTTGTGCTGCCTGGTGAAGCGGTGTGTATCCATTCTATACAGCAAAACAAGGAGATGAGATTTCGTATAGTCACTGCAAGAACTAAAATAAAAGTGACTTTTAACTATATTATCTCATGTCATTGAGCTTTTAGTTTAAATTAATCCGAGTTTGTACACTTGACATTTGAATTCTACCTTGGTTTTGGCGTTGATGCTGGCACCTTGCTGTAACAGGAAGTTCACCATCTTGGCATTTCCGTAGTGACAGGCCACTATCAGAGGTGTATACCCAAGCTGATGTGTAGAGAGGATAAGGAAATGATACAGAAAAAAAAGCAGTTATTTTCTATTACTGCCTGATTTGTTTTACTTGTTTGCTGTAATATAATAATTTATCAGCGGGGGGATACGTTTAAAATAAGATTATCTTTCAAAACATGATGATTAATCCAAGTAAACTCTACTTTGACGTGTGACCACTGAGTTCATTAGCAACCAACTGTCATAGATACAAAGCCTCCTGAATGTTGATGTACAACGTAAACACTGCAATGCATCCCAAACGCCAGTAGGTGGCAGATTTGATCAATATGTGTCTGTGTATGTGTGTTACTTGTGTGAGTAACAGATTGGAACTGTGAGATTCTTCACATTTAAAAAGGCTGGTAAACTGTACTACTGTAGTAAATAAATGCACAAAACATTCCTGGTAATTAACCTGTGTGCAGTATCCCATAATACTGTGTGGTGTGGTCCATGAAATCCTGTGACTAGTGACTAATTTGTGTGTGTATGTGTTTGTACCTTAGTTTGCTGGTCCAAGTTGGCGTCATGTTTGGCCAGTACTTCTGCTGCATTGACCCTGTCCTCCTGTGCTGTGAGGTGCAGAGGAGTCAGTCCACTCTGTAACACACAAAGCAAATAGTCATTAGTGTTGTATGTCTGTGTGTGCAATTACTGAGGTTAAATGCTTGATTTGTTTGATTTATCAAATCATATACATTCGTCAAATCATATACCATACACATATGTGTATGGTATATGAATGGTTGTAATGCAGTATATAAGGATATAGGATTCTATGCTTCCTCTTCTATGAGAATGTGAGAAGTAAAGTAGTACCTGCACCCTTAGTTACAATGTAGCGTCTAAACTACAGAGTCAATACAAGTGTCTGACAGAGTTTGTATCAATCAGTATATACCTGCAATTGGTTTAATATGTGAACAAAAATCCAAGTATCAAAATACGTCTGTGTTTGTGTGTGACCTTGGTTGCTGTGTTGACGTGAGCTCCTTTGCCCAGCAGCAGGCTGGCCATCTCAGCATGTCCTTCCTGGGCTGCCAGGTGTAGAGGGCTGACTCCCTGCTTGGTCAGAACGTTTGTCTCTGCTCCATACTGTAGCAGTGATAACGCAATGTTCGTCTGGTTCTTTTTGGCTGCAATGTGGAGAGGAGTGTAGCCATTCTGGACAGGATGGAAGGTGAAGAGTTAAATGCTGTGATAACATCACTCTTTGGGGGTAAAAATTCTCATGTTAAATTTTAAACAATTTTCAGTATTATCTCTTAAAATCAAAGCATCACTCTCAAGCTCTTAGTACGCCTTCACTACAGGAATGTAAAACTCTCAACAAGATCACAATAAGGTTGAAGAAATTTGCAGTAAGCTGAGTAAGAGTTCACCTAAAAAGCAGTGCTGCAGTGCTTTATCACAAAATAACCACTATAGCAGAATGCATCTCAGTTATGCATTATTACAGTGTAAGAGTGTCTGAGAATGCTTTTCAAGTATTTTTCTTCTTCAAAATCCTTTGTCTAACCTTTGCTGTAGCATGAGGCGATGCCCCTTTATCCAGCAGCAGGAGAGCCACCTCTTGGTTGTCATAGTGAGCTGCCACATGTAGCGGAGTTAGGCCATTCTGTAAGAGCAAGCAGTTCATAACAGGGTTGCTATTTCTGATTTGGATGACTGTATCTTGGGTTGTGTTTTGTACTGAATTTATTTTCGTAAACAGTTCTATTCTGCTTTATAAAATTTCAGAGACAAAAATGATTTCTGGTCAGGGTCTCAAACGTTTATTGCACTGTGTATCTCACCGAAATTAATAACCAAACCCTGAAATAAGCTCAATCCTTGTCTCCGAAAACTGGCTCTATCATGTTACACTGAAATAACTTTAATCAGAATTTCTGATCCTCGGCTTACCTTGCCAGCATCATCAGGGAGAGCTTTGCGTTGAAGGAGGAGTGTTGCTACATCGAGGCTTCCATACTTAGCTGCTACATGTAATGGAGTGAATCCTTTCTGTGGAGGGGAAACAGAATCCAAGTTTATTTCAAACCAACGTACAAGTCCGCACTGTTTTTTGTGTTTAGCTGGAAGCCTATAAAAGAATCTGTCTCATCCTCTGCTCACCTTGGTGGCCAGTGAGTGTGAGGCTCCGGCCTCCAGCAGCACTCTAGCAGTCTCTACCTGGCCCTCCCTTGCTGAAATGTGAAGGGGAGTGTAGCCGTTGGTGGTGGCAGCATCCGGATGGGCCATATGCTGTAGCAGCAGCTGGACAATGTCTGTTTTCCCTAAACGAGATGCAATGTGGAGGGGAGTCTGGTCCTCCTGTGGAAATGTTGTACATGTTTGAGCAGGGAAAACAGGAGAGCAAAAAAATAGCAGGGAGTTAGAAAAATAGACATATCGAGGCAGGCAATATGACCCCATTAAGTATGTGTTTGCAATCTAGTGGATGAAATATGCTTATCTATGATAAACAGAAGGAAAGAGTCGTGAACTCTGATGATGCAATGATGCTGACTCACCCTGGCCATGGCATCCACCAACGCTCCATTCCTCAGCAAACAGCGAACCACTTCCATCTGACCTGCTCGTGCTGCCATGTGGAGAGCTGACTCACCACGCTGATAAGCAAAGACAGAAAATGTATAAGCATTATGTCACTGCTGAATGAAACACTTGTGGTCTGTAGGAATAGCTGCTAGGTGGCCACACTGAGAAAACTGATATGAACACTGAGATGAACACATTACTTGTCAAAGTACTACTCACAATGTTACGGACATCAGGTGAGGCTCCATTCTGCAGTAGAAGTAGGACAATGTTGAGGTGGCCCATGAAGGCAGCTACATGGATGGGAGTCAGACCAGACTAGAATGAGAGAGAGAGAGAGAGAGAGAGAGAGAGAGAGAGAGAGAGATGCAAGGACGATCATTATAAAATGCAAAGTTACAACAAAGACAATACATTTAAAAGAAGCACAGAAAAGTTCACTATATTTACAGATGCTATCCTGAGATATTTCCACAGGTGTCTCACCTCAGTAATGGCCTGGATGGATGCTCCATATTTTACTAACAGTTCCATCACCTTCACCCTGTTCTTCTTACAAGCAATGTGTAGAGGAGTGAAACCATTCTGGTAGAGAGAACGAGAGAGAAATATACTCTATATAACACACACTCACACACAATATACTCTATATACTCTATGTATGATATACAGCTGTGGGATGGAGTTGACTTTTATTTTATTATTGACACTTTATCTTAAAGGTAACCTGACTCTTCTCAGAGGCATTTTATGTAAGAATGGAGAAATACATTGTATATTGGTACATAATTACTAGATTTACAAGACCATTACTGGTGTCACATGCCCCGGGGTCTTACAGAAGACAATGTTGCTGTTTTTGTATGCTGCCAACTCATCTTTTATTCTTCCATTTGGTCATTTTGATAGCTCTTGTGGGATTTTTCAATAATAATAATAATAAATTATTATTTTCCTAATAAAAAATATAAACAAATAAGAGAGCACTCATTCACAAACCCTATTAACTTCTGAAAATATGTATGTGTTTGTTTTTACTTCTATACATGTATGTGTGGGTTAATACTTTGGTGCTTGTGCAGTTGGTATTTTCTGTACGTACCAGTGCTCTAGCATTGGGATTAGCCTTCTTGTCCAGCAGTAGCTTGGTGACTCTGTAGTGGCCACAGTGAGCTGCGACGTGCAGCGCTGTGAGGTAGTCCAGTGTGACATCATCAACGGGCGCCATTTTCTGTAGCAGGAATTTCACGCACTCAACGTGGTCTCCCTGGGCTGACATGTGCAGTGGGGACAGTCCATTCTGTGGGGGGACAAAAATGACGATACAAAGATGGATGAAAAAGTGACAAAAAAGCAGTACAGCGAAGAAAGCAACACATCCTCATTAAAAAAATGACAGTATAGGTCTAAAGTTCAAGCTCGCAAAAACAACCTATAGTTACATTTACACCATCTAGTGGCTGTAGTAACCGTTAAAAATCACTGTTAAAAAATAATTATGTTTTATGGTTTGACAACGCTGTGGTTAAGGTCTGGTTAGGTTTAGGCACAAAAACCACTTGGTTAGGGTGAGGGAAAGATCATGGTTTGGGTTAAAATGATCACTTGAAACATGGTTTATACTTAAAGTTAACTTCCTTAAAGTTAAGCAACCTTTGTCTTCAACAGTAAACACCACAATGTTACAGTTTTTTAAAAAATGTCCCGACTCGTAGCTTGAAATAGGAAGCAAACAGTGGTCTCACATGTATTTAATGATAGGAATAAATCTGGTGTATAGTACAGGCAGAGGTGTATAATACCTTGGTTCTGGCTAAGATGGGGGCTCCTCTCTCCAGCAGCAGCTCTACTGCTGGGTCATGTCCACTCCTGGCGGCACAGTGCAGGGGGGTCAGTCCATCCTGGGGGACAATACACAGACACAAATATTTGCAAGTGTGGACATAAATCCAGTTTGTCTGGTTTAACAAAGTAATTGAAAAGTAGTTTCTATACCCTATTGTTGTTATTGTGCAGACTCACCCTGGTTTTAGCATCTATCTGAGCTCCTCGGTCCAACAGCAGGGCCACCATGTTGGTGTTGCCTCTTTTGGAGGCCACATGGAGAGGTGTTATCCCATTCTGACAGGGCAGATGAGGAAACAGAGTTAACTACCATTAATTCTGTACAATTCATGAGACAAAATAATAATTTGGATGAGGACCTTGTCCTTTCTGAGACTGGCTTGTTGGCCTTATGAGAACACCATATTAAATTAATTCATCTCATCAACACAGTAGTCTGGGGAACCCACACCAAATGGACAGCCCTAGAATCAGTTTTAGAAATACTGTATTTAAAGAAACCAGCCTCAGAAAGGCAATGTAGCTGAAAACATGTAAGAAATATAACCTTTGACAGACTATAGGGAAATGCAGTTTTTAGAGGCTTAGATGATTTCTAGATCATTTGAAATACATTTCTTTGCAAGCCTCTAAGTGAAAACACACATCAGACTGCGGTACAGAGAGTGTCTTGATGTGCTAAGAGAAGTGGAAATGGGGCGCTACCCTGGCTGTGAAGTCCACAGCAGCTCCTCTGTTCAGCAACAGGGTGGAGACATTCACGTTACCATAGTGAGCCGCGATGTGCAGAGGGGTGAACCCACTCTGTTTGAGACAGACAAGGAGAGAGGAGGGAAGGAAAGAATGAGAGGGAAAGAAAAAGAGATCAAATGACAAAAAGAGGAAGGAGCAGAACAATTGTGGAAACAGCAGGTGAGAAAGAGGGAGAACAGTTGCAAAGGAAGAGCAAAGTGAGATAGAAGAGAAGAGAAGAAAGAGATAGAAAGAAAGAAAGAAAGAAAGAAAGAAAGAAAGAAAGAAAGAAAGAAAGAAAGAAAGAAAGAAAGAAAGAAAGAAAGAAAGAAAGAAAGAAAGAAAGATCAGATTTTTCAGTAGCAGATACAGGAAAGAAACCTGATTCTACTGAAGCAGCATTACCATGAGGCAGCATGCTGAACAACAGAAACCGGACACATCGTTGTAAGAAGAAGCATAAAAAATGAGCATACCCCAAAATAGCACATGCAATACATAATGCATGCAAAAACTCTGTAATTCTACCATGCTAGCTGAAAAATATCAAATTGTGAAAAAAATCAAAGCAGTTACTAAAAAAACATAACATACATAGAACATAAACAACATTAAAAACCAAAACTGAAATACACAAAGCAACTATTCACTATGTGTATCTGCTGACGGACAAATGGACATTTATATATAAGCTATACAGTATATATAAATATCTACAGTACACAGTTGTAGATGGGTTCACTCCTTACCTTCCCATTCTGATAGACATGGTGCAATTTAATTAAAAAACAGAGTTAACTTAAAGATTGACAACGTGTTTCAGAGAGAAAAAACAATATCAATGTGCTTAGATGTACACATGCTGCAAGTCATGTAGGGAAAGAGAACAATAAATAATAAGAAGTGGAAATTGACGGCTACTGCAATGGAGTGCTGCCAGTGTTTCAGTTAAATATAAAATAACTTTAAACTTTAAAGAATGATTCATTAATTTAAAAGAAATGTATAACAGATAATTGATACAGTAGTTAAAATGCAATAAACTAACATTCTCTGGGATACATTACATTAATATAACACAATGTGTTTAACTGTCAGCCATGCAGGAGTGTATAGTACAGCATTGTCAGCTGCATGCATTCATATTAATGGTAAATATTTCTGACATGCAGGATTCCATGAAGTCCCCACTAAATAAGGGAAAGATCAGGACAAAAAAGCTGAAAGAGATGGTCAGAAGTGACAAAAAAAAGAGTTAAATAAAGTGGTGATGAGACTGTATACCTCTGTGGTTCTATTGACCATCATCTGGTTAGGACGCATAGAGAGAGAAAGGGGGAATAGGGTGTTGGGTTGTTAGGGAAAGGACTTTTCACAACACATAATACACAGGGTAAGTTTACAAGGTCACACACATAGAAAACAAAAAGCAAAGACAAGGCAGCAAACAACAAAACACTCAAAGAAAGGCCCTGTCATCTATATTATTATATTTCTAAATGGATGGATCCCAAAATCGATAAAATCAATATAACTGTCAACATGAAAAATTATCCATTCAGTCAGGTACATTATCAAACACTTCTTCTCTTTTTGTCTTCCTGCTGCCTCTTGTTGAAAACTGTCATCTTCCCACATGTTTCCCTCAATTCCTCCTTCCCTCTTTCATTTCATAATTACAGCCTCCCCTCCACTCCCACCTGACACTCCACCCCTCCCGTCCCTCCCTCAATTTCTCCCTCACCTTAGATTGGACATCGGCATTGTGGTCGTTCTGGAGCAGCAGCGCGGCAGACTTGGTATCGTCCTTGCGGGCTGCAATGTGCAGGGCTGGGAGGCGCACTTTGCCCTTGGTGTCGTGCTCCAACAGCAGGGAGACCACCGAGTTGTGGCCCTGCTGGAGAGAGATTGCCAGTGGAGTGAAGCCATCCTGGAGGAGCAGAGGAGAGGAAAACAAGAAAAGCAAGGGTGAAAGTGTGAAACTAATTCAGAGAAAAAGAGATCAAGATGTAAATGTTAAATCAGAATCTATGTTTATAAATCATACAATTCAACTCATGCACAGGTACTTTTACACACAAACGTACCTCTGTTGCAATGCTTTGGTTCCCTTCATTTTCCAAAAGGTATCGCACCACCTCCAAGTGATTCTCTTGGGCTGCCATGTAAAGTGGAGTGAAGCCATTCTGTAGAGACAACACATGCATAAAGAGTTACTAAATGCCATATACTTACACACGTTTCTAGTTTAATACATAATCTAATAGCTAGTGATCACTGAAAGACTTCTCACCTGTGACTGAGCGTTGACATTTGCTCCTCTCTTCACCAGTAGTCGGACTACTTCTCTTTGCCCAGCCAATGAGGCAATATGGAGGGCAGTATTTCCTTTCTGCAGAATTTTAAAAAAGGGTTAAAGCCACCAGCTAAATATGTATGTGTGTATCCTGTGTGGGTATAAACACATTAAAAATCTGAGTTTGTTGAAAGAGATGCAAGTATAAAAGGTGTGTCGGACACAGAAAACTCTGATAAGAACATTTCCTCAAAGAAAACCAAACACACAAATGTTTAGATTTTGTATCTCTTTTTTTTATTTTTTATTTATTGACTGGTTAATACCAAAGGCCAAATTCATGTCAATCCAAGGACATGGGTGGCAGGGTGACAGATTCCTTGCTGGCTGTTTAGTAATACTAGCTGTTAGGACTGCATGACATGAGACATTCATAGAGTCACATAGCGAGCAGCTTGCCAAGCAGCTTTCCTGACACTCTAATTCCTGTCATGATGCAATCAGGAATCCAATGTGACCTGTTTCAAAACCAAAGTCTTGGAGTAACTCATGTAAAGGGTTGTCATGATTGCTATGTAAATTTTAAAGAAAGATAGCCATCCAACGGAAAGAATCCAAAAACACATTTGAGATATTCCTGTTGGAAACATCAGGAATATCTTCATCCACCAACAGTTTTTATAGAAGTTGGTTATTGTGAATATACAAAGTTGCAGAATTAAACTCTTTCCACGTGACTTTCTCCCTCTTAAATCACCCTCATGTCCATCACGACCCTTGTGAATCAAGTTTCATAGTTTAAGTGAGAGTGAGATTCCACACAGCGATTAACACAGTACTGTACATCTGATACCACTATAAATTCATGTTCATCCGCTCTCCCTCCAGATGCCTCATCTGCCTCATTCTCTTCTTGTATCTTCTACACCCTAATGTTGCGCTGAGATCAAAGCTGGGATGCTCCAGTCAAGACAGTTTTATTTTCATAGCACAAAATCACAAATTTGTGATTTATAATCCTCTATTCTTAGACCCACAGTGTGGATAAAGTAAAAAGGATAAGATAACCAATCTTGTGTAGCTACAATAGTTATGCAGAGTGCAGTAAAATTCTAATATACGATGTTCATATCTGGAAATTGGTAAAAGCATGATGACAAAGCAGATTTGTGTGTACCTTGGTGGAAGAGTCAACAGGTGCTCCTCTCTCCAACAGTTCCTCCACTAAATCCTTGTGTCCCTCCTTAGCTGCCAGATGTAGTGCATTCAGACCATTCTGGAAAGGAAAAAACAAAACAAAATATCAGTGTAAAATTTTGAGAAAATAATGTAGCAGAGAGACGACTGAGTGGCATTGAATTATGTTACAGATGTCAAGCTCGAGACCTCAAGGCTCAGGCATTATATATACCTGCATTACATCACAAGTGGTGGAATATACAGGGAGTGGACACAGAACATCAACAACTACAGAATCAATTGCATTGCAATTCAATATCCTTGCAATACTCTATGTGAAGCTTATAATGTACAGCTAAATTGTTGTTGAAACTATGCCAGTACATGATGAGGCAGTAAATTGAGGTGTCGTATTACACTGTACAGCATTTTTTATTGTCAGCATAATGAAGGCCAGTGATCAATATCGCAACATAAAAACAATGTCACGTGCAGCAGGAATATTTCCTCAAACAATATTAGGATAAGAAAAAATATTTGAAAATGTTCTTAAGGGTAAAATATGCACTTAAGACTTTAAAATTAACACACATCACATGTTAATAAAATATATTCTTTCAGAGGGATGATTTACAGTTCTAAAAGGATGTGTATTTCTACAAATGTTCAGCATTCAGGAACTCAAACATAAAAAAACATGGCTGATTTTCCCCTCAGGCAGGCTTGGTGTGAGCATTACATCAAAGGCAACTGATCCATCAATCAGAGCTACAGGTGAGCAGCACCACAGGAGGAGGAGAGTCGAGTAAATGTTTCACTATATGAAACAGGCGATCGCAACTCAATGATGTATTTATACAACACACTCATGCACACACATAATTCCTCTGAGACAGACGTATATAAACACACAAGAAAATGATTCACCTCATCCTCCTCTTCCTCCATTGTGCAGCGTGTCCCTCTGAAATCCGCAAACTAGAAGAGTACTTCAAATTGTGACCTTGTTTCTATCCCTCAGATTCCCCGTTCCTTTTTTCAAACCAAATATCAATCTCTCTCTGCCTTCTCTCCTTTCAGTGCATCCTTCTTTGCTCGTTTCTATCTTTTGCCTTCTTAAATTGTGCTCCGAGCTGGATTTGGGAGTGATGAAGCTCCAGCTATCAACAATGGTCCTTCACTTCCTTCCACAACCCTGCTGGTTTAGATCCAAAGTTGTGGGTCTGTCTGTCTTCTTCTTGTGTGCAGGCTCTATCAGATGGGTTACAGAGATGAACTGTGCCTCCTGGCTCTGGAGACTCCCCTGGTACTGATGTAAAGAGGAGCCGTTATGTTGCTAGCACTTCTATCATTGCCTCCTTCCTTTCCTCGCGCACGTACAATACGCGCGCGCGCACACACACACACACACACACACACACACACACGCTGAGTTGCCAAATGCCAAACAGCCAAAGGGGTGTCATGTTTCTGCACAGTCATAGAGGGTATGTAGGACACACACAAACATGGATACTCATATTTAGAAGCTACTGAAAATGTCAACCTTTCAAAAAGAAAAAAAGAGGACGTTCCTCAGAGGCCAAAGTATGTAAGTGAGTGTCTAGCCGAATGAGCGACTGTCAAAGATATGCGATATGACTTTAAAAGGGTACAAATGAGAGCCACCCTCCTGTTCTGTCCATGTCCTAATATGTAATACTTAAAAAGGTATGACTTTATGTAAGTTCCTAATGAGCTCACAGTGGAGAATTCTGTACTTGTATTTTCCTTTTATTTGAAAGCCATTAGCCTCCTACTAGAAAGCTAACTTAGCAAAGAAGGCTGTTTGATAGGGTCCTGCTACAGACAGCAAATCATCTAAAGAACTATTTCTTCTTATCTCTTCTTACACCTGCGTTACACCTGAAGTTTGAAAACACGGGAAAGTCAACTCACTATTTAAACCTTTCAGCTTGAACACAGTAACCGTTTTTAAAAAATGTAATAAATTAATTGTTTAGCCTATAAAATGTCTTAAAATTGCTTAATGTAATGATATAAAGCTGCAACTATTATTTTCATTACTGATTAATTTGTAGATTCTTTTTTTCATTTACAAAAAACGCACCAGATTCTCACATCTGAGAATCTGGACAAACAAATCGTTGACATTTTCGCTTGGAAAAAGTCTACAAAATGTTGTTTTTTTTTTTTTTTCGTGGATCAGCTGACAAATTAATGACTCATTGTTTCATCATCACTATAGTCATCACGGGTTATGGGTGTGGTTAAACTGAGCTGGAGATGCTTGTCATACTCATCTTTGTATGAAATGTTCATGTTCATGTCTGATTGCACTGCCAATGCTTCTAATGCCATCACTTCAATAAATTATAAAATCACATTACCTAGTCAGTCAGTCAGTGACATTTTTTACTGCTGTGCCATCGGGCGAGGTGAAACAACATCCAAATGTGAGACTAGATGCTCTTTGCTGCAGTTTGAACAGGCAGAAAGTCACAGCTTTCAGCTTTACGCATCCATTCCAAAATGGCGGCCGCACTGACACAGCAAAAATGATGCAATCTTATTAGAGCGTTTCAATCACATTTCAACCATTGTGTATTCCAGGAGAGACAAGCAAAACTGAAACACAACAGACACACACATTCACTCATTCACTCCCTCACTCATTCATTCACTCATTCACTCACACAAACTGATCTAAATCTCCTTTTCCTCTGAGCTGTAAGTGAAAGCTTATTTAGCTAATGGACATGCAGCCCAACACAGTGATCCCTGGCAGTTTGTACTGTAGGAGCGACGTGACATGACTGAGCTCCGTCCAGCAGAGATTAATATTCGTGCCACTGTGACCACTGACCTTTGTTATAATCACACATGGTAATTTTATTTGATGTCGTTTTATAGGCCTGAGTGTCAAATTGGATGAATGCTGGAGGAAAAAGAGGAAATAATGTAAAATGCATGCAGATTAAAGAGTAATATCACTCACCAAGGATTAACATTCGGGTAGATTAGAGGGGAAGTCTGGCCTTTAATTGTGAGGACATAAAAACTAAACAGCTCACAAACACACACACATGCACGCACACACAAATGACACACTCATATGTAACAAACTCTCTCACACACGCAATATGTAATTCAGCTGGTTCAAAGTGACTTTAGTCATCTCTCCTTCCCTCATTCCCCCAAAAATGAACAGAACTTACATTATATCTTTACTTTTATATGTTGTGTGTCTATGTGTGTCTATGTTCACAAAGTCACACTGCTAAAGCCTGCTAAAAACTGAGAGCTAAATTAAGCCAAGAAGGTATTTTGTTTGTCTCATTCATAAAATCTATTAAGAAGGATAGTTGGACTCCGGATTTGGCAGGCAGGGAGAGTATCTCTGTCTCCCTCTCTAACTAACTTGGACAGCGTTTTGCCCTTGGTGTCAAACTCTGGCCCTCGCCACCCTGCTGCTGCTTTCTAGGATCTGGCTATACGGTTATTAATGAACACACCGCCAAGGGCAAAGCTCAAAATTCCTGTGCAACGTGTCAGCGTCTCCCGCTGACTTGTGGATGCACAGTTTGACTTAAGTTAAGCAACCACAGATGATATTTTAATTTTAGGATACATTTCCTGAATCCACTTAATATTGTAAACATTATACTGTAACACAGTTTGTTAAATTGTATGGATGTTAGTCCTGCATAATAGTGTTTATCCAAGTGATAAAACTGTACTGATACTTGCTGATTAACACAAATCCAATATGTACTTGCAGATTAGATTGGAACATATGCCCTTCCTTAATTTTAAAGTCACTGCAGATCAATGGATTGTTACTTCCAATTAACTAGATTGCACTTTTTAGTTATATAATTTCATGTCTGTTGATGCTCTTATCAGCAGGGCTCTGACTCAGCTGACTGCATTGCTAACAGCAATATTACCGATAATGCCTCTGTAATTGTGTGGAGTGCTTTTCCACGGACATGATTCTGATCCACTCATTGCCTTGAGAGCAATTTTGCTGCTAATTATGAGTAACACAATACTTCATCCAGGCATCATATCTCAGCAGATGTTAATTATCACTGTCAGGATAGTCATACTGTGTGTAGTGTTTGCTTGGAAAGGTCATCTTGGAAGAAGTCACTCCTCAGCTGCCATCAACACAAGCAAACGCATCAGGTTAACATGCAGCAAACCCTCCTCAGTGGTCTAGTAGTAGACAGTAATAGTCCGGATTTATTCGATGCTAGAAGTACACAAGTTCAATGCCAGTATTTACAATCACACTCCTTCACCAGAAAGTGACAGTGGTGCTGTGTTATTTAGATTGACCACACCCTACATGTCCTTCAACAGGAAGCTTCCAAACAGGAGGTGGATACATGGGGTCTTACCATAAACCTGTTGCCATCATAGCACAGCAGTCTGAACACTAATGATTATTTCCATTTTGGAATTATCTGTTGATTATTAATTGATTAATTGTTTGGTCTATAAAATGCCAGAAAATTGTGAAAAATCAAAATAGTTGCTAAATAATTTTCTGTCAGTCAACTAATCAATTAATCAACTACTCGTTGCAGCTCTAAAGTTAGCAGATTATTGTTAACCATATATCACAGTCTGAGGACAGCTAAACCAACTGTCAAACCACATACCTAGAGGTGGAGTCAACGTAATGCACTCATATGGGACTGTGTGCATGTATGTGTGCAACCATGGTTATGCATTTAAGCATCTGTGTATGATGTGTATGCACACATGCACAGTCCGAAATACAGACATCACACATAACTGTAATGTAAACAGAAACAACACTGACAGGAAAAATGTTCAGGAATATACGTGTGTCTACATATTTTGAATCATTTAATTAGCTACATCAGTGTGCCTGTGTGTCAGTTCTCTAATACAAATTAAAATGAGCTACAGCTAACCACTAAAGGTCAATGTCATATGAAGAACTGAGAGATATTTATTTCATGTGATTTCCTAAAAGAATCCCATCTACTGTTTTATAGTATACTGGCTTCTCACCTTTTCCCTCTAGACACAGTCACACACACACAAAGTGAGCATCACTGGGATATAAATGAAAATGTCACACATTTTTGGTCACCTGACAAGGGCTCAAATGTAATCATCTGACCCCTGACAGATACTATGAAGGGCAGGGCTCTCCTGTTGCAAGGAGAGATCCATATGTGTGTGTGTATATGTCTGTGTGTGTGTGTGTGTGTGTGTGTGCAGTATCACAGCTCTGAATAGTCAGGCTTCCCTCTGGATAAACAAAATAAAACCCATGGTGCCCATGACAACATATAGTAGAGCTATGGGTGGGCAGCTGCCACTCCCCCTCTGCCAACCAATTACACCCCAGCAGTAAACTGCTTTCGATTTACAAAAGGACAAAAAACAATGTGACAGTAGAAAATACGGGGAGCGAATGATATGCACGTTCACACACACACACACACACACACACACACACACACACACACACAAACACACACACAAACACAGTCACGTAGCCACTTTTCCCCCTCCTCCTTTAAGCTACCTTGTGACTACTGTAAATCATATCGATATACACAGGGTGGGCTCTAGGGGTAAGTTATTTTGCACCCTCCCCACTCTTTGCTCCTCAGTGGAATGTGTGTGAGGGTGGGTGTGAGGGGTAGGAACAGCTGTCAGAGGAACATAGATCCTTCAAATACAATTGAGATTGGAAGGAAGAATGGGTGTGTGGTAGGGGGAAGTGGGAGGGGAGTAATTGTAGATCAGAGGGTGATTATGATGTTGGAAAGCGGGGGCTGGCAGATTAAGGTGTGTGCTGACTGAACTCATTTGTATGATGCCACCATGACACAGCAGAGTGAAGGTTAGATTCAGCAGATTTGACAGGCAGACTTTGACCTACTGCTGTGACAGTAGGATGTATTGTATGTGCTGTATGTTGGCTGGAATGTGGACAATAATTTGACTATTTAACAGCAGATTTAAGAAAAAATATCACTGGTTTGCCAATTTTGGGCCAGATGTGGTCATCATGCAGAACACAGTAAAAATGTGAGACACTTACAAACAAAGAACTCCTACTCCTACTATTTTTATTTCAGATAAGAATAAAACTAGTTTTTGTTGAATAAAACAGCTTTCCTTGACTAAAAGGCAAAAATTAGACTAAAGCTTATAACAATAACACAGAAACACACTAAATAAAAAATAATTGCAACTCCATGAGGTCATAACAAACAAAGCTGGACTGTAAGACACGCAGCAGTCATATTCAGTTTCCAAAGGTAGCGCAAGAATAACAATGCACATCACACACAACAGCACAAATGGAAATGTCATTAGGCGCCGGATGCTACAGGAGAAGTAATGTCTGTTGAGGCTGGTAAGCACTTTCCTTACCTGGTTAGAGGTGCTTATGTCGACTCCATTTTTCAGGAACTCGAGGACTTTATCAATGTTCCCCGCTCTGGCAGCCCGCAGGAAACTGGTGTTGCTGTCCGACTACAGAGATAAAGACAGATTGAAGCCAATATTAGAGACAGTAAGACATGCTTTTTTTGTTTGTTTAGTTTTTTTCTGATGAAGATGGTGTATTTTTAATTTAAGTATAAATTTAACAGTTTGGGTTACATATTAAGGTTAGAATGTATTTATTATGCAGCTATAAGCAATAGCTTTTTTTAACAAACACATACAACAACTAACAATATTAAAAGTTTGGTTTTAATCACATACCTTTTTTACAGTCTAGTCTTTAATTTTATTTTAGTGTTTTTGTCTTAGTTATATTCACCTACACATCCAAATTTAAAAAAATCTAATTATTAAAAAAAAACTGGGTGTAGCATGTTACTGCTGTGCATCATGGGGGTTTATTTGATATGGTTGATATGGCTTATATAGAGGGTTCAGAGAGTTTTATGGGAACTAGACTATCTGCTCGTATCAACAGCTTGTCAGAGTAGGCCAGTCTAAATTTAAACACCAGACATTCAGGCTGCACAAACAGCTGCCAAACACACACAGACACACACAAACACACTTTTAAGATAGCAAAGAAATGTAGCTCTGTGTTTTGCTGAATTTATTATTATTGATTTTTATACAGTCACACTAAAGTCCTCCAAAAATGTTTAGTTCTTAGACTTAGTTCTTTCTGAGGATGTAAGAGAAGAACAACACTATCAACAGGACCTCTTCCTTTGACCTGGATTCAATATCAACTGTAAACACTCCTCAAGACAACCTGAGTCCTCCTTGCCATTTTACTGCAACATAACTCACAACTGTAAGTATAAATATCGAAATATAAATAGACAGAATAAGAGTTTAGAGGCCAACTGATATTTGGTGGTATTTTGGAGGCCAATACCTATACTGACATTTGAGGGTCTGATAACTATTTAATGACTGAATATTCCTTCATTCCTTCAAACATTTTTGTCAATGATCCCTAAATTTTAAAAATTAAAGAGTTGTGATGAGGATATACAGTATATTAAGATTTTCACAGCTGAACAAGAAACTTTACTTTCAAAGCTGACACTAACAGTAAAGTAAGATCACAGTAAATTTTGAAGTTCACTGAAAATGAAATTACTCTAAATAATCACAATAAATAAAAAACATTTATCTGGCACTGATACCGATTCTGTAATAAGTCAATATCACCGAATAATAATACTTTGAGTCTGCTGATACATTTAGTGCTGAAACAAATGATAATTGGTGATTATTTTTTGGATTACAGGATAATTCATTTAGTCTACGAAAATGTCAGAAAACAGAGAAAAATTCCCATAACCCTGAGGTGATGTCATCAAATTACTTGTTTTGTCTGAGCAACACGCAAAAACGGAAAAGATATTTAATATCAAATAACACAAAAAAAAGCAACAAATCCTCACAATTGACAAACCAATTAATTAATCAATTAATTGACGAATCCTTTCACATCCAGAAATATTAGTCAGGCTGTTATGAGTTTTTGTGCCAAATGTGATCTCTCCTTGCAGACATCTAATATTTGACCCGAAATGTAATAAACATTTATACAGATATTACTTCCCAGAATGTATGGAGCTTTTATTGTACCAATTGAATGCCACACTACTTTTCCAAAACACTACTGGATGTTTTGATTTGACGATTGAGTGCTGACAAGGTTTTAACCTCTTTTTAGTGGGGTTAAGACAGTAACGTGCCACTGGGTGTCAACTCGTGAGGTCAGCAGAATCAAACTCCCCATTACATGTCTGGGATCTGGCCACACCCCTGTGTAGGATCAAGGGTCAAACCCCTGACATGAGATGTCACCACACACACACACACACACACACACACACACACACACACACACACACACACACACACACACACACACACACACACACACACACACACACACACACACACACACACACACACACACACAAATACACCAGCAACAAGTTGAATACAACATACTTTTTGAAGCTTGTAGCATAAGTAACAGAAAATATAACAGCAGGACCTTGTCTCTCTCGCTGCCTCTTACCAATGAATCAACAAGTTCAGATCCAGAGTCAGCAGCCCTGTAGTAGTCAGTGTGTTGGTTTAAATCGTTGTCACTCCCAGTGGTCTTTAAAGCTTTATCTGATCCACAGGCCTTACATGATGCTGCGTTGCCCATGGTTAAGATCCAAATCAGTTAAGAATTTCCCCTCTATACCTGAAAACTGTGGCCTTAAGTGTCTTCACTCACTTATATTGTATTGCGCTATATTGTATGGCGTGCCAAAGTCCAATCCTTGTAGTTTCTCACTTTGCTTCCTTCGGTAAAAGCCTCTCAAGTCCACTTTCTTGATGTCTGTCTGCATCAATAAATCCTACGATCCATTAAATCTGTCCACATCTTCTGTTCAAACTTGATGAACAAGCCACATCTCATGCACTTACTTTACTATTACCATCACTCTATCCCCTCTCTGTGCCCTTTCATCCCCTGCCCAGCTAAAACTCCTCAGCCTCGGATACCTCTGGCTCTGTCTTAGTCTGTGAGCTGACTCTAGCCAAGGCCCAGTCCTGCCTACTCTTCCTCTTCCTCTCCTTTCTCTCTGTAGGATAACAACTGCAGCCATAAACTCTTTAACCCTTTCTGTCTCTCCTGCCTTGGCTATTTTTACCTTTCCTGACCCTCTTCTTCAACCAACCCCTTGCTGTGCATGCCCAGAGTGGGATGCATGACAGCTGGGTTTGAGTCCGACAGGAGACCACATGGCCTGCAGTGCTCTCCAGGAACGCTAAGGGTCATAATGTAGAGCGTGGAAGTTGAGCCTGAACAAGGTACGGTACTCAGGTTAAGTTTCAGTAACTTACAGTCTTACACATATGGACACAGTTCAGCAAACTTTGATGTTTTACCTGTGTGCTTGGGATCTCTTCTGAGCACATGCTTTTACAGCCATGATTGCAAAATAATCCATATACTGGATCATACTTTGGATAATGTGTTTATATGGCTCTTCAGATTCTGATCACAAATGTACATCAAAACAGGCTTGCAAACAGACATAGCCAACAATATTATACAGGATACAGTCAGTAGTCTGTCATCATCCTTTCACAACTGTCATATCTATGTTTCAAATTATTTAGAATATGAGTGGAAATTGTTAAGACATTACAGACATTACAAATTAAATAGACTCAGGGCAGCAACTAATGATTATTTTCATTCTCGATTAACCGATTAGTCGCTTAGTCCATGAAATGTTAAAAAAATAGTGAAAAAATTGCATTCAAAATTTCTTAGAGGCCATGGAGATGTCTTTTTTTTTTTTTTTTTACCAAAATACATAATTAGATTGCCGAAATTTAAGAACATTTCACTTGGCAGTCAACAGCGTCTGTCTGCTACTCTGTGTGTCTCGTTCATCTCTCTGCTAACAAAGCTGCACAAACAAAGATCAGATTGATAGAGAACCAGCTGTAATCTGCGTATCTGTACAGGATTTGTGTAGATTGAGCTGCAGTCAGTCATGTACTGTAATATAGGGTACTGGATTATACACTGTACTCTGTCCAAGTCTATGCCATCACTGGAAGAAAATCAAAACTCTAATCAGTATCATAAAAATCCCATTAGCAGCTTGGCTTGTGTGTACATTAGGCCACTTATTGTGGTTTTTCACCTCTGTGCTGGCCTGTATAAAAAGAACAAGTATACACACAGGCTACTGCCTTGATGAGAACAAATGTCAAACAGTTTTGATCCCAATAAAGTAACCTGAGGTGTGTGGCAGTATCTCTCCAAGACTTACTACTATCTATCTACTCACATTCCTTTAGAATATATGATTGACATCCCTTTGTTGTATTTGTGTTTACATTATGGACATGGAAAATTTTGATTGGCTGGCAGATGATACATCAGGACACCTAAACAGTTTGACCACCATTCTAAATCAGTGCTTAAGGTAGAAAGTATCGCTCAAAACAAAATGTATACTGACAATAAGTCAGCTTTAAAAATACTTTACTATTAGCTTATGCTCTTTTTTTAGAAGAGTGATAATGCACTGTGTTCCAATATAAGAAAATACTTGATGAAAGAAATTTCTTTCTTTCATTCTTTCTCCATGACGCTGTTGTACATTATTCAGTGACCAACATATTCTATTATTCCAAATATTACCAGAAGGTTGCTCCATACAATGCCCGATACCCCCGGGATGTGACCTCCCTCTGAACATGAGCCTTTCACACATCTGTCATCTACTACACCACCATCCATCTCCCTCGCACTACATGACAAACCATCTGAGTGGACAGCAGCCACAGCAGCCACAGCACATTGCACGGTCAACCACATCTGTGCTACCCCCATAACCCTCACTCACACACAATGTCCTAACATCCAGGCGTAGAGAATATTCTTAAGAGGAAATATCAGGTGGTGAATCAGTCTTTGTACAATATGTTCATGAAATCTTAATGGCAATGAGCAAGATACCTGACACAAAGTTGTAGACATTAGGTCAGTTCATATGGACAGAGGATTATGTGTGTTTTACCAGCCGCTTTCGCTCAGCTCTCTCACGCTGCCGTCTCCTCCTCTCCCTGGCTTTCTGTAGCGCCCTGTACTCTGGATGTTGTTCAAGCTCACGAGCTTTCTTCAGGTGGGCAGCAGCATGAGCCATGACTTCACCTTCCTAGCTCTATTGGTCTCCAAAAATTGTTTTACTAGGTGCAAAGGTGTTTGAAAAAGGTGTTTCAATCACATCCTTGCCTGACATACACTAAGTACGTACAGTATGCACTTAACCTTTGCAGATGCCAAAAAAGTGTTTTGAAAGTAATTAACTCTCATGTGCTAGATACAAACACTGCGCTAAGTCACTTGAAAAAAAAATAATTTTCCAAGTTTCTGGTACTTTTGTAAATGATAAAAATAAATCCACCGCAACTTAGAAACACCACAAAATAAGAAAAGAAAAAAATCAGTAAAAGTGTGGTGGCTCCAAAAATCTTCAAACTGACACAAACAAATGTTGACTGTTTTTCTCCTTCTACTCTTCTATTTCCTTCTCTTCAGTCCTCTTTCTCTTCTTTAAAGAAATATCAGCAGGTAAAACAGCCTTTGCCTCTCCAAATCAAGCCAGGAGACAGCTACTGGATTTTCACATTTTCACACAAAACACACACACAGGTCCACACATCCATATCTGCAAATTGAAAATGAAACACAAACATGAGAGAGGGATATAACGACTGAAAAGGGTTGGTGAAGGGTAAGACCCATCCATTCACTCATTACTTATCCCCACACACACACTCAAACACACACACGGGAAATGACCCTGTCCAGATGTACATGAAAAACTCTACTCAATGTGAACAGATGTGGCAACAGAATGTGTTTGTGTGTGTGTGTGTGTGTGCATGTGTGTGACTGTTAATGTGTGTATGTGAGCTACAGTCACAGGAAAGTGTTTAGTGTGTAAGGGGTTTAGCGAGGCAGCACGCCAACAGCCAACCTACTGCTACAGCTGCAGCTACTCTCTCTACTGCTGTGTCGAAATAATACACTGTCCTAACGGAGAGAGGGACACATGAGGGGAAGAAAAGGTTAATGGGCGAGGAGGGGAGATGGGGTGGATTGGAAGGGGGAAGCAGGAGAAAACATGGAAAAAAAGGTGAATGTTACATTATCCGATGCTGGCGTCCTCTCAGTGAGTCACAACCCAGGGACACTGACATAAAATGACTAATACTTTACACTGCACCAACTTTAATGACGGTGACAGGAGTAAAATGCAGAACTGAAATTGAATTTTCATTCACTGTATCATTAATGTGCACAGATTCAACTACAATAGATAAACTAGCTAGTTAACAATGTCATGCAACTGTTTGGGTTTGTCTAGGATCGAACATATATCTTTTTTTACATTGCTTTCCATCTTCCTCTGCTCACTGCTCAGATTAAGTAGTTTATCTTCTAAAAATCCCTCATAGTGTCTTGATGATATTAGAGGATTTGTGCAATTACATGACCGCACAAGCAGGGACTACAAAGACATAGATGGCCTTCTTGTGTCTCATAGTTAACCCCTGATTGTAAGCTCCCCATCTGGTGATCAAAAGAACAGATCTTAGGTCACAACGAGTGTGCCGACATTTGACAGTAATCTCAACATGAATATTAACAAGAAGAACGGCCAACAGAACGGAAGAGGAAGAAAAGCAAGGTGACCTTTGGTACAGACTGTCCTTCTGTGAGACAGCAGAGAAGATGGGACACACCACTCAGTCCAGAGGGGGACTAGTGAGTAGCAGGCAGACAACAGTGGCTAACAATCACCTGCAAGTTACAGGCTACTCCCTGCACGGGGGGTGGGGAGTGGGTCGGTCTGAATCTCAACCGCACTGCACCCTCAGTGCTGGTGGCAGATGGAATATGATTTGACAGCTCATGTGCGTGCGTGTGTGTTTGTGTGTGTGCGTGTTCCCAAGTTACTTAAGCCTGCCCGCCCAGACGCCAGTGTGTCGGTCCCTTCACCCTTCACCAAGCTTGTTTCTTTTGCGTTGCTTCCTTTTGTTTTAACACTGACAACATGCACTTCGTATCAGCCACTGCATTCATGCACTCTCATACACCACTGATCCTGACTTTCACACCCCATTGTGGTTACTATTGTTATTTACTTTAATAAAATTCAGTTTGTTACTACTAAGTATGGCGTGCATCTCCCTCTTTTGTTGTGGCAAGCCAGTCATAACAGCTGGGGGCTTGTCTGTTTTGAATAAAGCCAGGAAGTTTTTGGGGCTTTTTCTATTCTTTTTCTCTAAGTGAATTAGTCTTTGTTAGTTTCTATTGAGTAAATTTAGTCTAGTCGAGCGCTTTGTTTGCACAATAGCACGTGTCATTCAGGTTTGATTGGCTGTGCGGGAAAGCCTTTGATGGGGGAACTGGGCTCTCATGAGAAAGTAACATCACATGTGAGGGATTCCCTCTTGTGACTGTTAGATAGGAAGCCTTATTTGGTAAGGTTGTTGTGCTCTGGGAAATGTACTTTGAGGCCTTGAGTTTGGGCACGTTTGCAACGCATTTTTCTTGGTGTTTGTGGTTGAAGGGAATTGTTTTTCGTCCTGCAACTGTTGTCTTTGGACTGTGGATATTTGCTGAGGCATAGGAACGTAAGTGTTGATCCACCTGTGTGTGCTTTATCTGTATGAGTGGTTCCCCTTGTAGGTTAAGCAACGTCTCCCCTTTGGGTTTTATCGGGGGGGTTGGTAGTGTTGGGGTATGGCGGTTAGAGCTTCCTTTTCCCCTTTTCCCTAAATTTGCTTGGAATCGGGTGTAGCAGTTATCGGGTGCCCATCTTGCTTGTTTGTCAGTGTCTGCGTCCCCTCATGCTGTGGCAGGGCAAGGGGGGGTCTTGACGAAACTGTACTTTATGGCCGGCTTAAAAATTTGGAGTCTGCAGAATTTGGAGGTTTCCAAGCGCAATCAACTAGCTGATTTGATTAAAGGATATCAATGTTTGTTTGGCGATACACCTACTCGCACACATTTGATTGAGGACGATATAGATGTTGTAGATTCTAAACCTATTAAGCAGAGGTTTTTTGTGTTCACCCAGAGAAACATAGATATCTTGATGCAGAGGTCAAGTATATGCTTGATAATGGTATTGCAGAGCCATCTTGTTCTAGCTGGGTGTCTAGCTGCCTACTTGTGCCAAAGTCCGATAACATTCCCAGATTTTGTTCAGACTTCCGTTAGTCAATAATGTCACAAAACCGGACTCTTTTCCACTTCCCTGTATGGAAGACTGTATTAACCAAGTGGGGTCGGCTAAATTTGTCAGCAAGTTTGACCTGCTGAAAGGCTACTGGCAGGTTCCGTTGTCTGAGAGAGCACGAGAGATTGCATTCATTACACCCACGGAGTTGTATTCTTATAGTGTGATGCACTTTGGTTTGCGGAATGCGCCAGCAACTTTTCAACGCCTGATAAACAGGGTTGTTGGAGATCTAGAAGGTTGCTCGGTGTATCTGTATGATGAGCTCATCCACTCTGATGATTGGGATTTTCATCTTGACCGCATTTAGAAGTTGCTTGGCTCATGCACAGTTGACTGTTAACCTCGCAAAGTGTGAGTTTACGAAGGCCACAGTTTGTTTTTGTAGGACTTTTTCCACAGTAATTGCACCACTCACTGACTTGTTGAAAGCTAAGGCCAAATATGTGTGGTCCTCAGAGTGCCAGAAGCCTTTTGAGAGTGTTAAAGCCCTTATTTGTAATGCTCCTCTTTTGGCTGCTCCAGTGGGAAAAAAACTTTCAAACTTGAGGTAGATGCAAGTTATATGGGCGCAGGGACAGTGTTGTTATAGCCTGATGATTTAGGAGTGGACAAGGAAGTTTGTTTCTTTTCAAGAAAATTTAATAAACATCAGCTGAACTATTCAGTAATTGAAAAGGAAACATAAGCTTTGCTTTTGGCTTTGCAACATTTCAGTGTGTAGCTCTATGCCTGTGTTGGTCTTCACAGATCGGAACCCTTTATCCTTTCTAATTTCTCTTCAGTGTCCTAACCAGAGGCTGATTCACTGGGCTCTGATGCTCAAGTCCTATAGCCCTGGACATTCGCCACATCAATGGATGGGACAATGTGGTGACGGATGCATTGTCTTAGTCTCCCTGTGAATAATGTCCTTTAGTGTGTATTTATTTGGTCTCTGTTTTGTTCCATTTTCCTGTAGGCTCTCTCTCGTTCCTGTAGGCTCTCTCTCGTTCCTGTAGGCTCTCTCTCTTTCCTGTAGGCTCTCTCTCGTTCCTGTAGGCTCTCTCTTTAAATCAGCTTCCAGGATTCAGTTGCTGAGGATGGAGGGGGGGATTAAAAGGTTATTATTATTATTATTATCATCATTATTGAACATAAGTGGTGAGGTGTTTTTTTAAATGATTTTTTTGCATTATATACTTTGATATTTTATATTGTTTTTACTTTGTTGCTTCATTTAAATATATATTAGTTATATTGGAGAGACAGGGTGGATCAGTTGTTTGGGGGCCAGGATTCCCTCTGTGACCCTGACTTTATGGAGGGGGGGGGCGTGACAGCCCCAGAGCTTGTGGCCTTGGTCCTGTGTATTGTGTGTGCTGTGGGTGCTTTGTGTGTCTTGCAGGTCCTTGGCTGGGTGGAGCCAAGGTGCCATTGAGCTAACTGGGAACACCTGGCCAGTGTTCCCAAGCTACTTAAGCCTGCCTGCCAAGACGCCAGTGTGTCGGTCCCTTCACCCTACAACAAGCTCGGGCTGACAGCTGACAGTTAGTAGTTGACTCCAACAAAGAGACACAGACAGCTCCGATGTCGATTCAATGATGAGTTGTTTACTGCTTACAAGCACTTCGGGATCTGGGGGATACAAACCTGGTCTCTAAAACTATTCAGTATAAAACAAAATCATAATCAAAGAAAACTTACAATACTAATGGATGATTTCTGTAGCCAAGCTCAATAACCTTTAAATGACAAATTATAGTGTGTCTGTGTCTAATATTAAATATGAAATATAAAAATAACAGCATATGAAGATAACACAAATATGTACACCTTACAACTATCAAAAAAAGGTAAAATTACTGACAAAACTCTATTATATATTACAAGATTTTGCTATTAGACATATTAACCATTTAAAGCTCAAATTATGTATTTAATTAAATTGTATGTATTTAATGTAACATACAAGAGGCACATGTTACACATGCACTCTCATACACCACTGATCCTGGCTTCCACATCCCATTGCAGTTGTTATTGTTATTTACTTTAATAAACTTATGTTTGCTACTGCTAAGTTTGGTGTGTATCTCCCTCACAAGCCGGTCATAACAAGCTAATGCCAGGAAATTTCAGCACCAGGGCCAGGGACACGATCTCACACCTCTATTTCTGTTCACACATGTTGCTTGTTTTCACAGGCTCAGTCAACAACAGCAACATCAGCAACATCTCTTTTACTACTAATCATGAATGAGACAGATCTGCTGAATCATTCCACACTGTAATGCTGTCTAAAATGTTGCATTCAGCCTGAGCACTTCATTCACTTCCATGATAACTCTGCTGTTGAGGGAATACACATTTCTGTGAATGTGATCTGCTCCTCTAGCACTCTCTACTGGTGAAACAGAGAATAAGACATTTTTGTAAAGGAAACAGCAAAGGATCTTGAGTTTCCACATAAAATCTTCAGATCTACTTATTTATTTTCCAGTGTTTATATAATCAATGTTTAAAATATATGCATAATGTTTAACTTAGTATTCATCTAACCATCACTTTGCTTTTTAAGGCTAACTCATTCATCAAAACAGCCTTAAAACAGCTTTCCAACAGCACTTTTAAAGGTGTGTTAAAAGTGGGACTGCACTAAAAAGTGAATATTGAATATTGGAATGACTTGTGCCTCAGTTTTTGCTATTTCCATGAGTCCATGCCACACCCTGGTGCCCCAAACTTTTAGTACTTGACCTTAGGAGTGCAACTAATGATTATTTTCATTATTGATTAATCTGATGATTATTTTCTCAATTAATCGCATGGTCTATAAAACCAGAAACCAGTGAAAAATGTCCATTACAGTTTCCTAAAGCCCAAGGTGATGTCCTCAAATTGCTTAAATCCAAAAGTATTGAATTTACTATCTAGGCTAATAAAAGTAGTAACCATTAGATCCCTTCATAATGCTCTTATAATGTAAGTGACGGGGGCCAAAATCCACAAGCCTCCTTCTGTGCAAAATGTATTTAAAAGTTTATCTGAAGCTAATATGAAGCTTCAGCTGTCCAAATTAGTAAAATGAAGTAGATATCTTTCAATATGTACCTATCATTTAAATGACTTATTTTGTCCAACCAACAGACCACAACCCAAATAGATTAAGTTTACTACCATATATGACAAACAAAGCAGCAAATTCTCACATTGGATAGGCTAGAACCAGAGAATATTTGACATTTTTGCTTGAAAAATGACTGAAAAGATTATTAGATAAACTAAAATGGCTGATGATTAATCTTCTGGCAATCAACTAATTGTTTAAGCTCTACTTGTCATTACTTTACATTTTTGACGTGGACTTTTCTTTGTGTTTTATATCTGGCTTCATTTGAATGGTTTAATTATGTGAATATGTCCTGAAAAACAAAAGTAAAACACAAAGAACCCCCCCCCCCCCCCCCATAACATACAGCAAATCTAAACTTCTAACAGTGACAACTCCTGTACTGCCCGACTTCTCATGTTTCAGATTTAACAGACAAAATCTTTAAGCGTATCAATCAGCATGTTAGCTGATCCTGAAACAGTGTTCTTACAGTAATATTGTTGTGTGTGTGTGCACATCGTGTTTTTATTAATACTATTAACTTTTCAGTGTCTATGCATCAGCAAAGGCTGATCAATTACTTTTATTGATCCCTTCCATCACTCATGTAAAATAATGAGGATTACCAGAATACATACAGTGTGAGTGTGTGTGTGTTCATTTAAGAGTCAGATTACACTGATGGGGGGCACCAAAGAGGGCTGATGTGAGCTCCTGTTTCTATTGGTTTAGTGGATCTCCTACATGGGGAGGGATTAATGGTCTGCTTTCCAGTTTATAGATCAAAGGCTTTTATATGGCCCATTAGGACTCTATGATAGACAGACATGGGAGACGCAGAGACCATGTTGCACGTGCCTGTTCACGTGTTTCAAATAGTGAGAGTTTGTGTGTACAGGTTTGATTGTGTACATATTCTTTGTTATGTGTGCGCACGTGCGCACACACACACACACACACACACATAAATTTACATGTATAAATATGAAAAAAAAAATCACAAGACAAGTTTTCAAAACACTACTTGTGCTAAACTCGATTACCAAGCTACAGCAATGTAACTTTGACAACAAATACATAAATGTTCCCTATGATGAATTGCCTATAAGCAACTTGCAAGTCTCTGCAAGTTTATTTTTATATCACACTGATAGGACCTAAAAAGAACTCCTGGCTGCCTGGAAAGTAGAAATGGTGTGCTTTAGAAAATGCTGGGTTTTAT
Source organism: Scomberomorus guttatus (assembly GCA_038419695.1). Taxonomy (NCBI): domain Eukaryota; kingdom Metazoa; phylum Chordata; class Actinopteri; order Scombriformes; family Scombridae; genus Scomberomorus; species Scomberomorus guttatus. The sequence goes on from CM076447.1 coordinate 17,666,398, forward strand.
TGTACATCCTAAGAAGAAAATGGGATAAACTGAAATGTTCCTTTAATGTTTCTCCCTGCTCCTGGGGGGGTGATATCTTATTATTGGTGTTAACGTTTTGTTTTTGTTGCTGTTTCTGTGGTTGTTTCGGATGTTGCTGCTGCTGTTGACGTTGTTTATGATTTGTCTGACTGCTAATGGAGCTACAGTGCTGACTAGTGGAGGTCTGCCAGCGATGAGTGTCCGGCAGCATATAATGCATCTGAGATTTTAATGGAGGGAGGATGTTTTTGTTTTGAAACAACTCATTTAGACTTCTAGATACCCATACATTTTTCATTACAACAAATTTCAAACCCCACCCTACTGCTCCTCACCGGGAAATGCTAGTTTTCATTAGTGCTTACATTTGTTTGGTTTGAGTGATGCCTTATGTTAACCTGCTAAGTGTGCAAGTGTGTGAGAGGGCTTAATTTATTCATACCTGACTAACGACGACTATGCTAGAGGCAGATACAGATTTAAGGCTTTCCAACTTTCATATATTTCCCATCATCAACAATCCCAACATCTCTGCTGAAACACAAAGTCAATAAATTTCTTTCAATAGAAAGTTCAGGTAGTTAATTTAACTTCCTCTACTGTGGGCTGAATTACAATTACAGAGATGTTTAAAGGAGGGTTAAAACAATAGTTTCCATTAAGTCACAGCGCCTGGAACTAAATAGGAACAAAGTACATATACTCGCTGTAAAACCCCAAGATTAACATTTCAGTTTGTGCGCGGAATAAAAAAATGAGATAAGGTGTTATTTTTTAGCTTTAGAGGTGCTGGTAGGACTATTTTTGAGCTTTGGCTAGAACCAGACAAGATGTTTCCTTTATGTTAATCATCTACTGGCTCCAGCTCTATATTTAACAGAAAGAGTGGTATTGATCTTCTCATCTAACTCTCAGCAAAAAAGTGAATAAACACCTTTTTTTATTGTTGAACTGTTCCTTTAAAGAGAAGTACAATTTCTTTTGTTGTGTTTTGTGCCTATCAGTCTTTTGCCACTTGTAACCAATTTACCTCCGTTTACGTTATTGCATTATTATATAAAGAGAACACATCAAGGAACCTGACAGAACATTTTTGCACAATCTATGCTCAAGACAACAGCAGGAGGTCTGTAGTGCCCACAGTGAAGCTCAGAATATGCACACAGACACACTTGCTCACCCTTTCCCTTCAGGATATTGATTCTAAACTGCAGCTGAACCCCGCACTGCATGACTGTAACATGAGAAAATCAACACTGCCTGATTCTGCAAGATGTTTCTCACTGTGTGTTGTCACTGAAAATTCTAAAAGGTAAAACAAAAATATGAAACGTTGTGTGTATGTTCTCTGTTGAGGATGTCCTTAATGAAAGTGGTGAGTGTGTGAGTCTACTTAGTCTAAACAGAAAGACTGGAATGAGACATGTGACAAACCTGCTTCATAAATCTACCAACAAGCTCTACACACAACATAAGCAATACATAAGAACAAAAGCTTTCATTTCTTTTCAACAGATTTGACACCTGATAAGTAGATGGTGCTCTACATGGACTAGTGTAAATATTGGTAATGACAAAACCGCTAGTCTATAAATGATGTCTACTTTGCTTGTATTTGCATAACAGAGTGAACAAAATTCAGAGTAGACACAGTAATGGATTGGCTCACAGATATGATTTAAATGTCAAGTCATTTTGCGGCCTCTTTTTACTGCTTAAGAAAGGTCAAAGCCATGTAGTCCATAGTGCAGTCTCTCTCTGTCTGTTTCTCACAAAACCAAATCACACAGAGTCAAATTTAATACCAAGTGGACAAGACAGGCTGCTAAGAATCCAGACCAGACCACACCCAAATACAATGAGTAATGACACAGACGGGGCTGGGTGGGCGGCTGAAATGAGAAGAGAGGGAATAGAAAATCTGCCTGAATCTTGATACAGGCAGATGATACGCCCCAAGAGAAAGACAAACGGAGGGAGAGAAAGTCATGAAGACCACACCCTGTTTTAAATGAAGCATGTCTACACATCGATGCATGTACACCCACAAATGAAAACACCTGATTTGAGACTTGACTGATTTACCAGTAAAATGCTCCATTCATTCTTCAGTGTTACACAGTAAACAACCCTCTCCACTTCCACAGACAGACAAGCAGCAGCCCTGCAGACACAGCGTCACATTAACTGATTGCTTGCAGCTTTTGCTTTTTGCTACATTAGGCCACACAGCCTCCAACATCCTTTTTCAGAGCAAAGTAAGAAGAGTCTAAAATAATCTAAATGGCCAGAGATGCAGTGTAAGCAACTGATTATGTGCATTAATTCATTATTCACTTCCCACAACAGGATGTCAGGTTTATGAAGTGTTATATCTAAAAGCTATCAGTAAAAAGCAAAGCCTGCAACCATAACTAAGATCCACCACTGATACAGGAGGGGTGGTATTATACACACTCCCTTGAAAATGGCCGTCATACTAATTTACGGCTTTCCCTTTTTTCTCTTTGAAGTGCTACCCAAGTCCCTCGGGTAGGCATGACGTCAGTTTGCAATTCCTATTAATGAGATGAGAGAGCAGCGGTGCTGAGCCCACTAGAAAATAAACTGGCATATTCTAGTGAGACTACCATCCCACAGCAGATGCTGTAATTGATAAGGAATATCAGTATTCCTGCTATCAAGTTATTGTATTACTAAGTGAGAAATGTAAGAACAACCAAAAGACCTCCAAATTGACCCCAAATTGAGTTTACATTACATTGTGTCTGGATATGAGACAAAACTGAATCAACTAAGAAAATCAGACACTGCAAACATAGAAGCAAAGCCCTCAAATGTTGCATGCATTTGCCATGCACAGAAAAACACAGTGTTCGCTTTACTTCTCTGACCAAATTGTTCATGTGCTAAATTCGGTAAAAAGAATGTATTTCCATCTGACGGCTGATCTCATCCAGCATCAGACGACGAAGGGTACTGAGGCATAAACTGATTTCACCTCCAAGTTGAATGTATAATGAATAATGAAGCGTGTGACCTAAAATTTACTGCAGCACGCAGTCCTACCAGGACTGCTGAGTGATGCTGTCAGACACAGAGAGAATGGGAAAGAATAATAATCTAACACTGTGAGAGAGAGAAAATTACTCAGACAGAATAAAACAGATGTGAGTACAAGTATAACGTTTAATTGGCAGTCATATTTTTAGTAGTTCTGTTTTGGGCTACAACCAAACATGATGAGTTTGAGTTGGTGCACAGAAAGACCTGAGTGGTATATAATAAAAGTAACACAAATCCCAAATGTAGATATAATGTGGGTTTAAACAGGCATGATGATGATTTAACAACTGCAGCCTTTGGATTCAGCAGCTGCAGGAGTTATAAGTTGTGTCGAAGCATCAGCAAGTGAAAAAAGCAGTCTGGTGTTTTGCTGGCATATATGCGTGTGTTTGTGCACATATATGTGTGTGTGTGTCTGTCTACGTGCAGCGCTATGAGCCGTGCTATTCTCAACAACACAGCGAAAAGCTTTGATGTGTTTTCCTGTGAGAAATCCTTCACTTACTCAACTCAAACATGATGAGAGAGGCAGCAGAGAGAGAGGGGGACAGGAGGAAGGTTAAGGAGATGAAGAGAGTGAAGAGGAGGAGGAGAGAGAGAGCACATTTACATTAGAGTATTTGAGCCGAGCTTCTGAGAAGTCCATTGATCACCAACCACACCCTCCTCTGTCTCTCTTTTTGTTTCTCTCTAACGGGAAACACAGTCATAAGGCCATAATGAATAATTAACATCTAAATGCTTCCCACTGCCCCCTGTCCAAAAACACCTGACCTCTTTGGAGCATGACTGGCATCCTTTCTTGCAGCTGGGACCAGTTAATAAACTGTATGGTCAAATTATTAGCCCATCTTTACAACATTATGCTCTCCTCAAAGCACAGTTTTCACTTTTTGTCTTTTGTATGTACTCTTTTGATGAACAGCTTTCAGCCCGAACAAGAAAAGCATGATGATGACGATGGTAAACTATGACTCATCAAGTCATCCTATCTCTGCCCTTCAAACATTCATCAGAGGAAGATAGGCCAGTAAGATGGTGTCGGATATAACTGTGACACCCCAACTAGTTATGAGGTACCATGATGGCCAAGAAGGCCAATCCAGAATACGGAGTGTCAGGATGCCATTTGTACCCAAATATAGACAAGCTGATACTCCATATGGATTCTGGATCCAGGACAGGAATACCATTGCTTTCCTCACAACCCTATCACCGTTACACAGTATGGACACTCATACACAGAACCCATAGATAACATCATATGACTGTTGCTTGCATCTTGCATCAGAGCTGGCTGACAAAGTGGCTCCTTGGTATTTGGAAGGCTGAGTGTCATGCCTTATACGGCCACTCTTTGAGGTGAATTTACCTAAGTGAAATATTTCTGGGTCAATTCTTCAGGTCAGCGCTGCAGTGGACATAGTTCAGAACCACAGAGAGGAGATAACACTTGTGCTAAACCGTAAGTCAAGTCGCAATGCTCTCCACCTGCCTGTAAAAACAATTGTTACTCTAGTCCTTTACAGTATCCCCTCTGCAGTCCGAATTCTCAATTCCTCATGGGGGTGTTTTGTTAAATACGTTTTATGCTTGTATGGCCTCATTACTTTGTGTATCTTCTTAGATTGTGTCCTTTTAGACTGTTGTTCAGTATTTGTTATTTATGAATGTATTTTTTTCACAATACCACATATAGTTTTTTTTTAATAACCTTTCATTGTTTTTAGCTTTGTGATTAACATTGTGTGTGTATAATCTCACTATGGACTGTGGAAAGTCATAATAGGCATTAACAGATTCATCAGTAAAATAAAGACATGATAAATAAATAGTAATTAATAGCAGCCCTTGCTAACTTTATATCTGATGGTAGCACGGCAGCGTCTGATCCAAAGCTTAAAGTATATCAAAAACAAAGGTTGCACGCTAACAACAAATGTCACTCAGTGGGTTTGGTTTTGACAAAAATACTTTTTAACACTTTATGGCATAGCATAATCAACTGACAATCAAGTGTTAGTCATCATGTTGATGGTACATAGAGAGTGGGACAGTGTCACTGACAGACACATCTTGCTGAATCATACCTACGGAAACTACAACACACAACAATGCAGTAGCAAGCACAGCAAATGATGATTCACTCTTAATGGCATCTGTTCTAATGCTGGTAGCTGTCAGTAGAGGCACTGGAGTGGTTGACTTGTGGTCATTCACGGATCTGTGTGTAAGCACTTAAAACCAGGCAACCACTCTAACTGCTCAAGTAAATACAGCTATATAATTCTGTATGTGTGTGTATGTACACTCTGTATGACTACACCCACAGACACCCAATTTGCCAAACATCCCTATTTGGATTCATGCGGTGGAAGAAAGCTGTGGCCGTGTTTGTGTGTATGTGTGTGTACACACGTGCACACGTTTTTATCACCTCATTGGGACATTTTCCAGTATAAATACCGACCTTGTCGGGACCAGCAGCCCTCATAGGGACCAAAGCCCGGTCCTAATGAGGCAAAATGTCATTTCTGAGGTCTGGTCAAGGTTAGGAATAAGGTGTGAATTGAGGTTGAGTAAAAAAATTTAGGTTAGGGTTTGGGTTAGGCTGTCCACAATGAATGGAAGTCAATGCAATGTCCTAACAAGGATAGCTGTGCAAACTTGTGTGTGTGTGTGTGGCTGTAGCTGTTCGGAAGTAATGTAATGAAGGCCATGGCTCCATTAGGACTACTTTTCTGCAGAATCCCATCATACCACTCCCAGTGGAGAAAGAGAGACAGACAGATAGGCAGGCTGACACAGAGAGGCAGAAGACACACAGATTGAGGGGCGAAAGAGAGAGAGATGAAAATGTCAAAGGCTGCAGTGAAATCTGACCTCTTGGCACATCAGGACCTCAGTGTGGGGGGCCGGTGAGGAGGAGTGTGGGGCAGATCAAAAAGGGAGGGGGGAAGGGGGTGTTTTGGAGGGAAATGAGAGATGAATAGGAGTGACAGCCAAAGACAAGGAGACATTTTGGGGAAAGCATGACACAAGGCAGTGAGAGAAAAGAAAGTGGAGAGGGAATGTGGTGCAGCTATATGGAGCTATAAAATGAAGGGAAATATGGGATTATACAGTAAATTTGCTTGAAAAGGGATCTTCCTACCTAGTGCTGAGTAAGAAATAGGTCATGTCATCTAGTCCTAAACACAAGAATTCTCTAGATATAAGACCAAAACATGCCAAACACAGATATTTCTATTTAGAGGTAAAACAGATTCATCATCAGTCTCCAAAGACCTCTGTGTCTTAATCCTGCAGAAGATACAGAGGTCTTTTTTAAAGCTTATATCTAATGGTGATTTTTTTCCACAGCTGAAGCCCAGACATTTCACTTATCATCAGACTGCAGTAGTCACGAAATCTAGTCTTGAATTGATCTCTGCAGACTGAGCTCTAAGTATCCGCTATTCAACCACAGGAAAGTGGACTGGCACAGGCAGAGGGGAGACAAATTATGACGCAGTCTCCATATTGTTCAGATAGAAGAGAAAGCAGACTGCGGGAAGCAATCGCTCAACACCAGCTCAGAGCAGCATGGCATGTCAGTGCCCAGTGACACAGGTTCAGTGAGCACAGAGACATGGACACACAGCCACTTGGCTAGGAAAAAGCTATTTTTCTCCAGGACAATCACACGAGAGACAGGCAGTATTTTTAGATCTGCAAGTAAGAGCCTCACATCACAGTGTCCTTTTGTCATTTTCTCTTTTTGTCTCACAATGTAGCTAGATCTGTTTTTACTGTGCTGAGGACTATCTCTATGCTGAGATATCATTAGATATATTCCACTTATGGTTTTCTTACCTATCTATTCATATGCAACATCTCTTCTCTTTTTCTCTGTCACAGAGACAAATAGCTAAAAGTTTGTGTGCAGAGATTTTGAGGTATCCAATGCTGCAACTTCTGTGGCAACCTTAAAAAAAGGGAGTTGTAGGGAATTTTGTTTGTGGTGGTCAAAGCCTGGAAAATGCCGTTTGATGCTGTCAGGTTCTGCAAATAAAACCAAACCTATGACTGTAGGGCTGTATACCACTACACACTCAGAAGATGACCAGAATTGTACCTTTTGGAGTACACTTCATACACTTTTTCTTCCCCTACCATTTGTGCCTTCAAAAGCACAATTTTGTATGACTGTACTCTCCTTTTATTCAAAATGTTTTATGTTTACGAGGAATCAAATGTGACATAAATGGGAGGTGATGAACCCAGAGACTTCTCACCTAACTCTGTGGCTCTATGCAGCTTTCGGGCTTTTAGTCCATTGCTGTGGTTTTACAGCACACACATTTACTTCAGTCTCACTGATAAACTGATAAAACCACTGTAAGGTACAGTCCCAGCATCAAACAGCAGACAGACAAAATAGCAGATAACTGGTGAAAAATATAGACCCAGGTTTTTAACCAAAACAGAGTGAATACTGGACTTACATACAGCAGCACTTTCTCATTCAATTGAATAGGAAGGTGTGTCCAAACTTTTGACTGGTACGTTATTGGCAGGGGGCCAAAAATATGACTGCAATGAATGAATGCAAATGCTGCTTTGTCTCTGCAAGATTTGAAAAAAGCCAAATGTTTGCTAACATGTTAGCCAAAAAAAGGCCCTATACGCCCTACGATCCACATACACAGGTGTTTTCACTTTTGCCTGATTAGACCTCCTGCTAAAATACTACTCTGGGCCTGATGAGGGTGTAAACAAAAGGAAAAAGTACAGACAGTAGAAGCCACCAGCGCCACAACAAGGACATGATCATTAATCAACACTGCCACTTGTGTTCGATCAGTGGGGCCAAGTTGGAGGCACTGCTGCTGGGGACCCAATAAGGATCTCTGCAGAAGTGAAGGATTATTCCCCTGCACCACCCAGGTGTCTCAGATACTATGCTATATCCTACAGGGGACCCATACTAAGTTGTTTACAGGTCTTGGGGAGCATATGTGAAAAAAAGCCTTTTGAGAACTCAGAGTGAGCTGTGACAAATTTCTGAAAAATTACCTTTAGTGACGCAACTAGTATAACACACCCCAATCTCCGACCCAACTGTTGGCAGTCGAGTTGTATTGTGCGTAATGTAGGCGCCAGGGTTTGACAAGGAAGAAGAATTAATGGGAAAAGCATGGCTCTGCTGCATTGATTTTGATACTTGAACTCCCCATTGTAAGTCCGACAATGTTATAAAGTGCAATGCTAAATGGGTGGGGTGCTCCTTTAACCAATTTGTGCATTCACATATAAAAAACTGCTTTGTCAATGTTGAATCAAAATGTGCCTGTTATGTTACATCTGTGAAAAATGTACTTTTGAGGACGAAAATTTACTTCTCTTGAGAGTTTAGGGGCACATGGAAAATATTGTTTTCTGTGATTTGGGTGGATTGACCTTGTAACAGATGCCAGCACACATCCCATTTTAGTCGTTTAAGCAGTTGCCATGGATAGTGAATAAAGCAAAAGTAAGAGATAAAAAGGATGACTTCAAGTAAAAGTACAACTATGCTTCTATGTCAAAAGCTGCTGAAGATCAGATGATAGGATCACAAATTAGGAAAGGTGCTTGTCCAAGTTCATCTGATGTAATACACTGTGAAGTACTTATGAGATAAGCTCTTATGAGGTAATGTCTGCATGTACATAGATACCGATCTCTCTAAAAGGTACAGTAAAAAAATTAAGGTAACAGTTGTGCTCAGATTACTTTAATGTTACTTTTTTTTTTTAGCAGTTTAGCCTCCAAAGAAGTATTTAGACGTCAATGAAATAAGAAACCTTTTACAGGTAATTTAAGGTGAAATCTCCTTTGTACTTTCATTTTAAGATGTTAATGTTACAGTTAATGACTGGTTACTAATCTGCTCATTTCCTTTCTGTGTGTAAGACACACCAATGAACAGACATAACTATTTGGTTTCCCAGTGCATAATGTGCTCACTTAATCATCAACACACAAACACACCTGTTTGAGCAGTGCCGCTTTCATATTTCAAGGCTGGTTATACAAAAAACTCTTGAATGCATCATATACAATGCATAGTATATGAGCTCGGTGGCCCCACCCAAAAAGGATAAAGTGTGTGTCTGTGTGTGTAGCACTACAGTCCATTACGGAAATCACATTAGCCTGAGAGAGTGCACTGAGACAGGAAACAACCACCATCTACAATCTACTGACTCACTTTCACCAAATACACAAACAGAGGAGAGGAGAGGAGAGGAGAGGAGAGGAGAGGAGAGGAGAGGAGAGGAAGAAGCATATCTTTCCAGTCCAGACAAGGACAGAAAGACTTACAAGCAAAACCAGCCCAGCCCAACAGTGGCCTGAGAGAGCACTTAGTGGACACACACACACTTTACCCAGCAATGCATTATGGTGAAACAGAACCAAAAGCAACTACACCAGTGTGTGCAAATATACTGTATGTCACACACAAAGCGCTATGAAACTACAAATATGTGGCAAAGACCACCTATAAAAAAAATCTAAAGAGCTCAAGTACTCAGAACTAGATAAACTATTTGCAATAGGTCATGTTTTGGGTAGAAGGGCAAATGGGACAACTCCTCAGAAGTCAGAATCAGGGATGCTCAGCCTCTGGTGGTCAATCTAAACAGTAAACCTATAGATGTACATCAGAAGCTGCAAACATGCCTCACTGCAGCCTGCAACAGTAACCAGTGGAGTCCATGCAGGCCTGGTGGTGTTTATTTTGACGGCCATAACAACCACTGGTACAATTGGCCTATTTGGGTGTTATCACACTCCCCCGAAGCACATCAGTCTGTTATCAGAACAGATCTTCTCTGCAGGGAAGCTTTGTTTACTGCCTACTCGAACTCATTTTTATGCAACATCTGTGTGTATCTAGCAGATCACCAGCGCCGATGTGCTGAAGCACGGCAACGCCTTTGACTGCTCTCCCTGAGCGCGCAGCATCAGCAGCGGCTGCTCTTTACACGGCTGACTGGGCCACTCAATGCAGAGCGCAGGCTGCGGACAGACACCCACCTGCCGTATACGGTTCTGGTGCAGCGGCGGTGGTCCACCCTCGGGGGACGTGTTGCTCGAAGAGGCCATTTTCAAGTCACGGTCGGAGCCGCCGCCCCTGGAGAGACTTCCTTCGGGGCTACTTGACATTCTGTCTCTGGCTGGCTGCGACGCTGTCAGTGAGGGTCCTTTTGCCGGTGCAAGGTGGATTTCTGTGCGGGCCTCAGAATCCACACGGCTCGGCGGGGCCCGGGATCATTCTGCGGAGTCAGAGGGAGTCTGTGTTCAAACGTGACAAAACCGATAAAACTGTAATTCTTCCGGGCTGTCAAAGCAAAAGGAGCGCTCCCTGCGTTCAGAGATGCTCCCGGTGCGCTGCTGTAGCCTGCGTGTGTTTGTGTGTGAAAATGTGCGCGCGCCTCAGATGCGCTTCCACGAAACTCCGCAGGATCACTGCTGCCTTCACGGACAGTAGGAAACTCCGTAAACGCACCTCGATTGTGATGACCAACCTGCAATACTAGATATTTATGACACCCCAGTCTTTGAAATACGACCTGGAGGGAGGAGAAGCAATAGTAAACATGACGTACGCTATGTTGCGATTGGCTGATAAGCTAACGTGATTAATTAGAATAATGACATGCCTAGTTTTCACTATTCATCCGCGTTTATTCACGTTATTTCCCAACATACTACATCACTAGAGATTATACACTGCTACAACAGCTTTACTCGTTTTTTGCCACAACTGAACTCATATAGTGCTGCTCCACCTGGCTTAAAAAACAGATCTATATTTATGATATAATATAATATGATATAATATTTTGTCACCAGATTATTCCCAAGGGCACTGAATGCACCGACAAACAGTAGTGCGCTCCTGTTTTGCTTCTGTTGTCCCCACCCATATATCAATTTCCCCACCCCTCAGAGCTTCTGCAGCAGGAGTAGTTTTAGAAGGAGAAGTTAACAGTGTGTGCTGTTTCATATGATTAAAAGAGTTATGGAGAAAGGGGGTAGGACCATGTAAGTGTACACTTGTTCCTACTCCTTTTCGGACATGTAATATTTATTTATGAGACTTTGCTGTATGTTTACTGTTCATTTTATGTTATTCTTGTTTTGTTTTTTGTTACATGTTCAAAATAAACATACAATGATGACTGTAAGATTGCTTATACACATATATGAAATCATTGAAGCACGGGGCACATTGGGTTGGGCTTTAGTAATGTAATCTCCTGCTCAGTATTCTTACGCCCCCACATTGGCCTGGGTCTCTTCTCGGAGCTACAAATTTAATGGACGTTGACAGGGAAAAATCAATAACAATGTCTTTGAGACATTTAAAAAGCAGGCAGGGCTTGAATATACAGCTGAGTAGAGAAGGAGGAGAGAGAAAACTTGTTAAACAGACAAAGACTTGTCATCATTCATATAGTCTTCACTGTAAGGTTGACAGTGAGATCATGTTTAAAGTCAATTTATCTTTTCTTTAAATGGCATGAACGATGGAAATATGGGAATTAGCTTGGACATTTAAAGCATGTTTACACTTTCCTCCTATGGTCTGTGTAAGGAACCCTGTGTGACCAAATCAATATTAAGCAAAAATACTAGCAAAAATGTAGAATAGAAAACAGAAACAGAAAACATTCACTTTGGACACTGTATATCATCTCAGTCTTTAGTTATTATCCCACTCGTCCAGAGAAATTTGCAGAAGGTAGACAAACATGAATGGTTAGCACAGGAATATTAGATGCACTTTATCTTACCAGTGTTTTGCTAGTCATCCACAGAAACTTCCCAAGCAAGGCTGGATCACCAACTCGACAAAGCCCTGGGGTCACTGTGTGTCAGTTGCATTTTGTAATTTGATTACTTTCAAATTTGTATCACATTAGTACAATATCATTTGAGTCTGGCGTAATCTAGTGGCCTTGTCTTGCAGAGGATCCCTACGTCAAGTTGTCACACCTGATTTATTTTAGTTTATATTGTGCCATTGTGCCTTCTTCCTTAATAAAGTTGTTTCATCAACTCACAGAATACCTGGAGCCAGGCAGTATTCAGCATATAAGAACTGTTTGGTTTTGGGTGTCCGTGCAAACTATAATCAAGTTACCAGTGTGCACACTGCACTTGCTGGGAACTGAAAGACAATAGGGGTCCAACAACAACTTTTTCCCTTTGCCTCCAAACAGGTTTATCCGGCCATGTTTTGTTGTTTTCTGTATGCTTCAATTTTCCTTTTTCATACAGCATGACCCTAGAAAGAATTCAGTACCATATTACAAGTAACCAGGTCAAAGGAAAGACAGAGTCCATTACAGCTCTAGAAACTAAAGCCACAGGCCTAATGCTGTTCTTTGTAAAGCTTTTACTCGATCAATGTAAATTACTGCTTAAGACTGCAGATTTTTTTTGGGGGGGGGGCATAATGACTCAGTATGGTAGGGATGTCTTTCGCTAACACTGGTCTCAGGATGCTCATTTTTTAATACTGTATGCAACACTGCCCTCTGTTTCAACTGCATGGTATCACACTCAAACCACAATACTGTCCTACAAGCCATGTTTTATAAGATTACATATTATGCCAGTCTCTCAACTAATTGCGAAACACATTCTCCCTTAATGATCTAAATTTAAAAATGAATCTATTGTACATTTAACACAATGACTGTTGCATAATGCAAATTTAAACTCATTAGATTATGAATTCCCAGAGATAATCTTGGACACAATAATTTAAAAAAAGACAGATGTTAAAAATATAAAAATATTTTATTAGACATCTACATGTACCTTATACAAACAAGAAATAACTGAACTGGTTCCAATCAATGACAGCAGCACCAAAAACCACCAAGAAACATTAACAATGACAAACGACAGAAGACAATGACACATGGTGGGAAAAGCTTATAAGAGCTAGAACTCAAGTGTACTTCTGAACCTTTTTAATGTGCAGAGAGTTGGTCCAGGTTGTCATGGCTGCGGCTGCAGAGGTGGGCCTCCAGAACCTCTCCAAACAAATTCCTTTTCAGCAAGTTGTAGGCCATGGGTAAAAGTTGCTTGATGACCTTGTGGAAGTACTGGGGGAGACAGGAGACCAAAGATTAATAAAGTATTTCCTCCCACTACAATTGTTGAGGCCTTTGTATGGCCAAAAGCAGCAGTTCCCAACCATGACATCTCAAACAATACATTGAGGTAGCACTGTGTAGAAATGAAGATAAGAACAATCTGAGATGATAATAATAATAATGAGTTTATATATTTAAGAGAATGGTCAGGAAGCAGACAGACTGTGGATGTAATAAAATTAACCATTTTGAGACTCACATGGGATCCGAAGCAGAAGAGGTCTATTCCTAGCTCATAACCCATGCCATAGTCACATTCATCATTGGCAAACTGAACAAATGTGATCATCTCCTGGAGAGGTCCAAAGGCTTTGACGCGCTCTTCATCATTCCGTGCTTCAGCGATGGCCTTGCAGATCTTCTTAAGACCAGCTGGATACAGAGGAGGGAGAAAAGCAAGTCATTTCCTCATTGGGTAAATAGATTAATCAGAAGGAAGGAGACAAATGAGAAAAATAGCAAAGATACCTTCAAGAATATCAAGTTTTATATGCTCACCATCTGTTTCTGGCAGTTCTCTGTATCCCACATCGTTCTTGTCTACAGGCACAACAATGCCAGCACCGTGGAATGTCTTGGTGACCACCTATGGCGTTACAAGAGGTCTCTCATTACCTATTGTCAACTTGAACCAACATTTCTGTCCAAAACATATTTCTTTAAAATCAGTGTTTTCTTCAGATGACCACTTTAAAATTAAACACTCAAATTAGACTACATTTTGCATATATATATATATATAGTATGCAATAATGGGACATAATAAGTGAGAGGGAAATACAGGAGGGATAGAGGGGGTGGGATTGGTGTTGTAGCCACCAGTGCGTACAAAATAGTGATAGGTTTATTCACTGCCACAATACCAAAGATGTTCCTTGACATATACATAAATACAACTAAACTAGTGGTGTAACGGAACATAGTTGATCCGTGATCCACACAGATTGCTCCCAACGGTTTGGCATGTATGTGAACCGCGGATTAATTGTAGAATTGAATATCTCATTGGAGACAAAGTAAACAAACTGCTGTAGCTACAAGTCATAGACAGACAGTGTGTTGCTAACAGGGATTTTGAAGAGGAACGTGTTAGCGGTGCACTTTTCCCCGGGGAATGGTTGTTTGGTGGCTCGTTCAACAAGGTGAGGTGCAGGACAAGACATGAAACTGAACTGTGAGTTTTACGATCTGTTGCACCCCTACTGTAAACAGTATTGAATTATATTGGTTCATTTGCAGTGGAATGTAGCCTGGCAGTCCTGGGCATAGCAGCTGCATATAAGTTAGAAATTAGGAGAGTGATGAGTGAGGTTCTCAAATAGGGCTGTGTTTAAAAAAGCTCAGATCTTGATGAGCCTCAGTTTAATCAAAAAACATGGTGGGAGCTGCTCCACTGAAAGCACCGCCAAGCCTGGCTGCATTTCGGATTTAAAAACTATGAAGACAGAGAAGAGCTGAACTCACCGATTGTATAGGCTGTAGACTTGCACTAAATTGTGTTGACTGCTGTAGTGTGTTGATCATGTTGAATAAAAATTAATTAATTAATGTAACTGTTTTGGGGTCAATTCTTAATATGGATCCTTGTATAATTTATAGCATTAGTTCTCCGAAAAAATCTTTCATATTCAAGCTAAATTGGTATTGTAACTGAAATATCCCTAACCAAATCGATATTGAATCGAAATCGAATTGGGGAAATCAGTATCGATACCCAGCCCTATCCTAAAACTATGTAGATAATTACATTTTTATTACATTGTGCAAGCTACCTTCTTGTCCCTCTGCTTCATGCCTTTGGTCTTCTGCTCTAGAGATAAACTCAGAGTCTCTGCCCTGTCTCTCAGCTTTGCCTCCAAGCTTTCGAAAGCTTTTCCCCCTGCTTTCAGGCTGCCTCTCTCTTTCCTCTTCCTCAGCAGAAACAGGCTGTTGAAGAGCGGACAAAGGATAAACAATGAGACAGAAAAAAGTCTTGAATCAAGACCTCCTCCACTTCCATACATGAAGACAAAGGAACATACACAGTAAGGCAAATGATCATAATATGAACAATATGCATTTTATCCAGATTTTCCACTATCAGCACCCCTTTGTGTTAATCTCATCGCTATCTCACATCGCTTTCAAGTCTGAATAAGCGCCTGAGTGACTTTTTTTCAGTGATTATTTTTCATTATTTAACACTTGAGTGACTCACAACAACAATCTTACTAGGCTGAATCTAGTAACATCTGTAAAACTTTAAACATGGCACTAGTCTGAACTGAATGCCATCAGAGTAATGATAAGATAAAACATGCACAGAAAGAGATAAAAATGTGTGTCTTGTATTTCCTTCTAAGATCACTATAATACATTTATTATCTCAATCTTCATCTCTTATGCACAAAGAAAATAAAATCTCTTTAATAAACTGTAGTAGTTTACATATACAGTGAAAGAGCCAATTATACAGAATATAACACTGAAAGAGACAATTTTAAGTTGTTGAGGGAATTCTTCTCATATCAGATCAGTCTATAAAACCTATTTTTGCCCTCACAGTGCAACTGCTGCAAAAGAGGTTAACAAAACCCTCATACAAAAATAATCAGACCAGCACTCTAAGCACAGCACAATAAATGAATATCCAGCAAAAAGCTTTACATATTGCATGTGAGCTAATATGAATGAAACGATAGTCACAACTTAACATCCTGTTCAATGCTTGTGTACTGTCAGATATTATAGAACAGGCAGCAGATACAAAGTCCATGTCTGAAACAGGCTTTAAGTTTTAACATAGTAATCATATTTTAGTATGTACTTGATGACAGACTCCACTTGCTACTACTGCTGGAAAATGAATAGTCCAGTGGCATATTAGGTTCTGCCTTCTGCCCTGTGTATTCAACTAGCTGTAATTTAATCATGTACTATGAAATTTTAACATAATTACCAATGCCAGATGGATAACATGCCTCCTATTGTTCACTTGACACCTAGAGAGTTGATCATATTGTATGGCAGACATTCAACCATCTTTCTGATTCACTTTTTCAATCAGGCAACTGAAACTGATTGGGAGTATAAAGAATGTGGTAGACGTGTGGATCGGTACTCACTGGACAGCAGCAAACACGTTGTCCCCCATCTGCGTTATAGTGCAACCCTTCTTGGCTTCGTTTTCCCCAACAAATGAGGGGAGGGAGTCTGGGGTATCTCTGATGGAGTTGAGAAACATAAAATTTAGTAAAAATAAAGCACAACCACACACGCTGGTGTAGTCGTTATTGTTTCTATGTTATAAGTTCCTAGACTGTGTTTTCTCACTGTAGCCGGTACAATAAGCCTTAAAAAAATGTGTGTGTTCTATACCTGTAGTAGCCAATGTGATGCCGGCTGTCCTCACTCCCCTGAAGTATGGTCTGAAACTCTGGTGGGTCATAAAAATACCTCCAGTGAAGATGGAAATTTGGCTGGGGATTCTTGGAGTTTTTGTGAGCTCCAGCCAGAATGTCAAACGGACCGACCAGCCGCAAACCCAGTGTGTCTTTCAGCGCATCTATAAAAGATTTAGATTCGTAAGCAAAATGTTGATACAGAAATCAATTGAGATACAGACACCAAATTATGATAGTCCTTATGTTTTGTGTCAACATTTAGAAGTATTTAGAAATATATACAACATTTTAAACACACTATATATTGTATATACACTGCTTTTTAGTCATGCTAGCAGTGGGGATCTAAGGATGGTGACTTTGGTGAGCCTTGACTTTTTTGTTTATAGTGAAATGTCTGGACAACTATGGGTTAGATTGCAATGATATTTCATACAGACATTCATGGTCTCCAGAGGATGAATTGTTAGAACATTGATCTCCTGACATTTCATCTAGCACAGTCATTGGTCAAAATTGTTGTTTGTCCAATACTTTCGACCAAAACTGCAAAACTAACATGTCCAGCAGCCTCAGCTGTACTTTATGATTAGTGCTAATTAGTAAATGTTAGCATGCTGACACACTGAACTAAAATGGTAAACATACCTTAAACAACATACTAGCAATATTAATGTGAGCATGTTAGTATGCTGATGTGAGTATGTAGCTGAAGGCACCACTGTGCTTCAGTACAGCCTCTCAGAGTCGCTGGAATGGTTGTAGACTCTTAGGACTTATTCTTGTTATGAATTTGTGGAAATACTTGAAAAGGAAAAGATAAGTAAGGTAAAATATAAAGAACCTCATTCTTCCAATAGCTGCCTTTGCCCTTTTGCCTTAATAAGACTTCACAAAATACACGGCACCCTGTTAAAAAATTGAGCAGAATAATAACTGTAATAAGAATAAATAACAAAGAATAAGAACATCCAACACATGTTTCCAAGAAGAGGAAGATCCTTGTAGGATCAACATGTTCTGTGAATTAAAGAAAAGCTTTGGATGGTGTGCGGTGTTCTTAGCTTTGTCCCTTATGGCTGGTTTCCAGTGCACTTGCTTTTTATGCCAAATGGGCAGAGGAATGCTAATTTTGAAAATCCACTATAAAAGGTCACCTTCGGCTAAGTCTGCACAAGTTTGAATTTGCATGCGAGTGGTGTTGAAAACATTTGTCATTTAAGTGATTAGTCTACTGCCAGAAATAGAACAAATGGCTATTTAAGTAATACCAGACATGTTCTGGTTCCTGCATCGTTAATGTCAAGCTTTCCTCCTTTTCTGTTTCACCTCTCTAAATTTGATACATTTGGATTGTCTGACTGCTGATCACACAAAATAGGAAAGTTTATATTAGAGCTGCAATGATTAGTCTAGAGCCACAACAATTAATCGATTAGTCGCCAACTATGTTGATATTCGAATAATCATTTTGAGTCATTTTTTGAGAAAAAAAAAAAAAGTTTTCTACGACAGTAAACTCAATATCTTTGGGTTGTGGACAAAACAAGACGTTTGAGGACGTTATCTTGGGCTCTGGGAATAGTGATCAACATTTTTCACCATTTTCTGCCATTTTATGGACCAAAAAACTAATCAATTAAGCGAGAAAATAATTGACAGATTAATCAATACTGAAAATAATCGTTAGTTGCGGTTCTAGATTAGTCAATTAATTGATTAGGTTGCTAACTATTAAATTAATTGCCAACTATTTATATTATCGATTAATCATTGAGTCATTTTTTAAGAAGAAAATGTACAAATTCTGATTCCAGCCTCTCATTTTCTGGTTTCTTTAGTTTTCTATGACAGTAAAGTGAATATTGTTTGGTTGTGGACTGTTGTGGACAAAACAAAACATTTGAGGATGTCACCTTAAGCTCTGGGAAACTGAATAATCAACATTTTTCAACATTTTCTGACATTATGGACCAAACAACTAACCGATTTATCGAGAAAATAATCAGCAGATTAATCGATAATGACAATAATCGTTAGTTGCAGCTCTAGTTTAGATCTCAGTTTAGGATGTGTACATTTCTGATATGGAATTGTTAGAATTTTTGACACCTTTTTGGCTGTTTGTAGATGTCTTACTCTTATGCTATATTAAATAGTAATGCTGGCTGAGACTTGGTGAAGTTTATAAACTCTAAAACTGGAAGAGTAACCCCAGACTATGGCACTGCTTCTCCATGCATAACAGAAACTACTCATGCAAAACTGACACATATAAAGACAACATCTGACAAAGACACTTGTGTATAGTCTGGTTTAAAGCGGCTTTGCTAAGCAGCACTGAATCGAGTGGCTCTTTCCCATTTTTCTGCAGACAGAAGAATTGATTAAATGTCAAATGCACCGTCTGTCCCATCAGCACTATTGTAACAAGATGTTGCTGTTAGGGTAAAGAGCATACCTTGGGGGTTGTCAGGACAAAGCTCCTTGCAGAAATCCCAGAAATGGTACATATCTTCTGGCATCTGAAGCTTGTACAGCTGCAGCATTTCATCACGTTGCTTTGAATCCACCGCTGACAGTGGCATGGCTTTGGGATCATCTGTACGAGGTTTCTTCACCTCCCCATTGCCTGTACCCGACTCCTGAAAAAATGTATTGTGATAGAAACAACTGTTATGCACTCGCTTAAAAGCTAAAACTAATTTATGCGACTAAAACAGCCCCGCAATATATTGAACTGTACTGTAATATACTGAAAGGTGTTTCTGATATGTTCTCCACCCCATTTCTGTCAATGAGGGAAGATCAAATATTCAGTTCAACAACATAAACTGCAGCCTCCACAAAACAGCTTCAACAAACATTATAAGCTTCCACAAGGTAGGATTTATTGCAGCAGGGCTGTTGTATTACACTGCATTGGTTTTAGCTATAGTAAACTGACCAGTACAGATGTGTTCAGGGTAAATGAACCGAGAATGACTCCCAGGAGGAGTCTCTCTTACACAAGAATCTAAATCTTTGTCAACAGTCGTGTGAAACACTTGCTAGCTAATGTTAGCACTGAGAACCCAAGACAGGCACCCATTTCATTGCACAAGACTTAACACAGAAAAGAGCAAGATGTGACGCAGTGCTTGCTGATATCAACATAAAAAGTCAAAATTAATCATTATGGTAATTTGTATGTATGAGCGTTGCTGACCAAGCGGCTCTGCGGGAACAGTCAGCGATGCTGCTGCCATGTTGTCCATCAGCGGGCCAAACACTTCACCCGCAGCGTTTAACGGGAGTTGCTTTGTCGCCATTAAAACAACACGCAACGCAGCTCGTTGCCTACTAAAATCATTTCTTAAATGAACTTGTCTCCAAGTGAATAGAGGTGGTCAAAGCGGTGTAAAATTACCTGAATGGGTTTGGGTTTTCTTTTTGCGCGCCCTGTCATCTTCTTCCTCTTGTCTCGCCGTCGGACTCTTCTTCTGCAGGTCTGAATCAGCAGCCCTGTTGAAGCGCAACTCCGCCCTCTAAAGGCCAGAATACTAACTGCAGATCCCCAAACCAACGTAGGTATCACAGCCAGCCACTGAAGCAGCTGAGGTTCAAGGCCTTGCTTAAGGGCACCTCAGTGGTGGTAAACTTTCCCCACTGAGATTTATCCTGCCGGTCCAGGAATTGAACCAACAACCTTCCTGTTACAAGTTTGCTTCTCTAACCTTTAGGCCACCACTGCCAAATATATTTTTATTATTATGCATGGGGAAGCAGCCTAACCAACAAAAGGACTAAAAACTGTATGCTAAGAATTTCAGAATACACAGTAGGTGATGTAAATCCATAAATGTATAAGGCTGTGTAAACAACACTGGTCCTACAGGATGATACAAGTGCAAACATCTTTTTAGACTCACATGGTACAGTATAATGTGCATGGTTATGCTGAACAGCCACTGATAGCACTGATGTCTGCTAGGCCAAACAGCTCTACAGATAAGGTTTGCAAAAACAGTACTGTAGGGCATTATATGACAATGTCCTGAAAATATATACTGTAATATGTGTGGTAAACAACAGTTCTTCCCTTGACTTTTTAGTTTTAGAATTTGGACATGGTCAAATTTCTTATCCACAATTTTGCAGATTTTCTGGCTAACCCTGCAGTTTTAACCACTGACAATGAACATATTCATGGCATTCGCACAGTGTCAGAAACCTCCCACACAGAGCTGTTGGCCTGTGGCAATGCTTCATAGCTCAGCCTCTGACTACTAACTGCATTATTTATATAAAAGAAACACATCTGTAGAGCTCAATGTAAATCTGTCAGAGTGCATCAAAGGTTGGACAAAAAATCAGTAACGTAAAACAGTTACATCAATGTCCTTATTGCAAACTTTTATATATGGATACACATTCACATTTTCAAATCTGCATACAAATTTGCAAATCTCAGTGTGCATCTAGATATGCATTCATAAGCACAAAGAAAAATGTAGATACATGGATATGAACAAATTAATTTTCCAGGCTTCAGTCCTTAATAAAAGTAAGGAAATAGATCAATATATTTATGATTTGCTGTTATGAGACTTGATATTGCTGACAGGGTTAACACTGGACATGCTACAGGTTATACATAAATGCAGTATTGCTTTTATTATTCACAATTATTGCATGTCCCATTAACACATTTGGTAGTCAAAGTTCAAATGTATGAACGCTAGGTCCAGATTTTGTCAAGACATGTCCAAGAGAGGATGCTGTGGGCAGGTCAAATTCCTTTTTGTTTTCAAAGCTAGGTGTTAATCATCTGTCCAGTTCTCTATTCCTCTGTCTGAGTAGCTTGCTCATTGTTGTTTTGTTTCCATGGCTACACTAGAATGATTTTCACTGGTTTCTTTCTCCGCTTCCTCAGCAAGATGCAGCCAGTTTTCTCTGTTCTTCTTACAGCCATTCAGCAGCGGAAAGCAGGTGTCAAACAGTCTTGATACAGCCTGAGGGAGACAGAGAAAGAGAGTGGGATGATTAGAGTGATGGAAAAGTGAAAATCAGAGCTGAGTACAAGCAAATAAGATAGCAATAACACCAATATTGTGGGTTTTTTTGTTTTCCTTACCAACATGCATAGAGACACATACATGTACCATATGCACATCCACACACATACGAGACCAGCAGCAATAACGCACCTTGTAGAGTGGATAGCAGATGTCATCAATGTATTCAACTTGCATGTATGGCAATCGTGTGCTGTTTTCTCTGTTCATGATGTCCTTGTGAAAAGAGAGTTTAAACTTTTTATAAGAATGGGACTGTTTCATAGGAGACTAGATCACTTTTCTAACATTTGCAAAAATATAGTTGAATTAGCTCTAAACAATTGTGATCCTATCAATCAGATACAGACGAGTGACAAATTAAAGGAAAAACCAGAATAAATGAGTGGAGAAACATAACAAATGCAGATGCTTCCAAACAGGTACACTGCATGGTACAATTAAGCAATTAACATTAACATCCAATCACACTCTGTGGAATGTATAAAAATGCTATTCTGGCCCTTTTGCACACCTATGGGAGATTTTAGACTGACATGTTAGACAGCGCTCTCCACCACCATCATCAAAACACCAAATGAGGGAATATCTTTTGGAAGAATGGTGTTCATCCCTCCAGCAGAGTTCAGAGACTGGAATAGATGCCAAGGCGCACTGAAGCTGTCCTGGCAGCACATGTTGGCCCAACACCTTACTAAGACACTTTAATTTGTCACTCGTCTGTATATCTGTATATATATATAGTACTTCTTTGAACCTAACAATGCAAAACATGGTAAATAACGTTTAGATTCAAGTTCCTTTGCTTAAATAGTCTTTATCAGTGAAGTCTGAGGACTTTACTGTAAGAGCAAAGTGTCAGATCTATCAAAAAAATGTTGGAGAAGAAGAAAATAAACAAAATAAAACAGCATATTGTAAATTGAAAAAACACAACAGGCTCATGAAATGCTTTTGACCTAGCCTAAATGTATTTGTGGGTTCTCAAAGTGAAGCCTGACAGACAATGGTGGCCCATGAAAACACATTTTGCAGTCTGGCATCATGATGTCAAGGCAAAACTTACAATAGGCTTGATTTTGAACTCCTTTTTTTCTTTGTCCCCTTGTGCAAAGAACTCCATGGCAACCAGGTTGGCGATCTGTTTTGGAGGAAGGGAAAGGTATGATGTACTCATAATGACTGAGCAATACAGTGTGAAGTGTTTGTTCAATGACAACTTGTGTGTGAGGCCTACCCTTTTCTGTTCAGGCCAAGGCTTTGTGATAGCGGAGAGGTCACTGGCAGTCATCAACATTGACCTGAGGGGTGAATAAATATCTTAAAGGACTGCACCATGTCCCACCACATTACAGACATCAGTATCATATCTTCCTGATTCTAAATTATTTCATTCTCACCTCAGCAGATCTCTTTGTTTCTCACTCTTCCAGCTCACTTTGCTTTTCTTACTGAGAGAAAAGAATTCTTTTCTTCTCCTAGAAAAAAACAAAACAAAACCCAGGCACAAAAATGTGTCTAAGGGTATCAGATTTAAAACAAGACTTACACAATGCTTGACTTCTACAGCAAGTTTGACATTTATGTTTTAACATACTCCATGTAGACAGCCAAGTCCGTGGCAAGGATTGCCCTTTTGATCATGTGTAGTACAGTTTTGTGGTCCTCCATAGAGAGGCCGCTGAGAATCTGACTCCCCTGGGAGAGGACGAGAGAGACAGAGTGAGAGAGTGTTAAGACGATGCAAAGACCCTGTAAATACCAGATACATGCAGACACATTCAGGCAGAGAGACAAGCTGTGTCTACATAAAGCTGAACTGACGACTGTAAAACACAAAGAAAGACAGCTACAGTATACAGAGGGTAAGGATTCAACCCATGGAGAAAGAAATACAGCAAAAAATCCAAAAGTGTGATGATAGCAGGTGTCATATATGTGCATACTGACACTTGTATACTGTATATACACAGCTTATAGATTGATTGAAATATGGGAGATAGGTGAGAATTAATGAAAAGATGAATGAATGAAGGCTTACAGTGTTGTTGAGGATGAACAGGCACAAGTTGTAGTGGTGGTTCTCAAGAGAAGAGTGGCCATACAGCTGAGCTAAAGGCTGCTGACTCCTGAGAGAGAGAGAGAGAGAGAGAGAGAAATTACATTTGCTGAAAGAACAACCACCATAATACAGAATAAATACAAATTACATAGAAATAAATGTAGCCATCCATTAAATGACTTAATTGAGTAGTTAAGATAGAGACTGGACTAAACAAGTAATGTTTACCTTTCTATGTACGAGTTACTGACACCTCTGTGGTCGAGATCATGATTCAGAGTGGCTATCATCAATGCAAAGATCTCTAGACGGGAGAAAATACCCTGTAATACACAGAGAGAGAAATGAACAGAGAGGGGGAGACAGAAAAGTTTTTATTTTTCTACATTTCTGCACATTTTCACATTGAACTTTATCACACCAGGAAAGAATACACACTTAACTCCATAGTAAAATCAAAGGGGAGAATGAAGTGCAAGTGTTGTGTATTTTTATGTGGTGATTTGGATTGTAAAATAATAAAAACAAAACACACAGAGATTCATACTGTTCTTTAGTAATTAAAGTAAGGAAAAGTTAATTGACATTGCAGCTTTCAAGAATGAGCGTCCGCACAAAATTTGCCACTAAAAAAAGAAAAACTGAAATGCACAGCACAGAATATGAAGATAATTTAGTAAATTGTTGTTGGAGAAGGTTTAAATACTGCTGGACGCACAGGAATGCTGTATTTTGAACTGGCTGCAGTTTCTCCAGCATTGACTTGTTTACATGTGGGCATGTAAAAAAGAGAACCGCAAACTCCAGCTTATTTTAAGTATAGGGTTTGTTGTTGAAATGTTTCTAAGGAATGCATATTCACGTGCTGCTGAAGGTCCATGTGCTTGCCAGGGTTGAGTTTGAATATCCTTGAACATATTGGATGATAAACAGTTTGCAGCCAAATAATGCAAAGAGTTGGCCAAGCTCATGACTAATGGGCTATGTAACCACTAACACTTGAGGACTTTATGTCCACGAGCACCTGCACATCAAACAAATGTCAGAAACAAGTATAATGGTAGCTTACTGCAATTCCATCAACTACTGCAACCCACAAAAAGATCCACTGGGGAAACATGATGAAAAATCAAACATGATGAACACCATTTTACAGCACTATAATGCACACTCACAATTAGTCATGAAAATACAGAGAGTGGCTGAAAAAAGTGAGCAACAGAGGTCACTTAAGCAGAGATTTAGCCTGGTGTGTGATCCCCATGGAAAGCAGTTAAGAGGTTTTGAAAAGGTCTCCAATTAATCCTCTTTCAAATAATTAGGACTGTTCTGTACCGGAGAAACCCTGCAGTCCTTGAATGACTGCTCCACAAACTTTAGTATAGTTCAACTTCACACGAATCTCCAATTTCTTTGTGTTAGCCTCATTTTCAGTTTGCTAATAAGCTCATAAAAGTTTGTTGTATCACTTAATCCAAGCTCTTTCTTTCATGAATGTTATGTAAATAAAAATTGAAAATCATCATGCAAAGGTTTAGGATCCAAAATATTTCCAGGGGATGTTCTGAAACATTCTAGTTTGGCACCCTCAAAAGAGTTATCTTTGGATATGGTGTTTTGGTACCAATGAATATTATACATGCACTCGAGAACAAAAAAAACCCAAACACTTGCATGCACCAACCTGGAGTTCTTCTGTGGCCATGAGCATAGCAAACATGCTTTGAGCAGTACTCAGTGCATGGTTCCAGTTGTGATAAGGCACGTTGTTTCTGTAACCACGTCTCACAGTGAGGACCCACTGGCAGAGACTCTGCAGGAGAGTGAGATCAGAAGAGTGATCAGTTCTTTAGGGATCTTATCATCAAAACAACGCCCCCATTTTCCCCAATAAGTAAAATAAAAAAATAAAAAATAAAAATTTACACACATATATATATATATATATATATATATATATATATATATATATGTATTAGCTCTGCTGTGAGCACTCCCTTTTCCATATTTAGGTGACATTATTGTTAAACAGTTGTGCTACTCTTCTCTTCTGGAATGACTGCCCTGAAGCCTGGTCATTAGAAGGTCAGTAACCTTGTAATCAATCTTGAAATCCTGCACCAGATTGAGGTCCAGGAACATACGAACGGTTGCCTGTGCGGTGAGGTCCTCTGGTAGGCCAAAATCAGAGAACTGGAAATCTAGAATATGCAGTGACTCGGCAGAAGGAATGGTGACCTCCTAAAAAAACAGACAACCACAAAAAAACATTGAAACAGAACATCCAATCACCCACAAGCACAAGTACAACGGCAAACACACCATTCTACCTCTTGCCCACACAGTATACGTGCAGGGAAGACATCTAGGTTTAACATGGGTGACGACCTTTGCCACCCACAGGCAGTGATAGCAGCTGATCAAAAGCCTTAAGTCAGTAAAGCTTTAGTTGTGTGTTAGCATTAAAGCCAATTAGTCTGACCTGCCGAAATAAACCAGGAGTCATTCTGGGACTCCTGACAGGATGACAAAAAATCTGAAGTGTTTATTATAGAGGAAATGAAAAAACGGTGATTGTGGAGCATGCAGAGGGAGGATAAAAGAAAATGAAGAAAATGATTGGTTTTTAAATGTTTGTCCTCTTTCTTGTAAAGACAACTAATTATTCACATGTATGATATTACACTGAAGAGGTGAAAAGCTGTGACAAAAGAGAACACAGGAAAAATGATCATAGAGAGAGTAGTCATCTCTACTAACGAAAGTTAGGAGTCACCTGCAATGCCTGGATTTCCTCTTCTGCTGCAGTGATGTGGTAGGCAAGAACCTGCAGGGGGAAGAGTGAAGAGACACACCCACAGCATTTAAAACTTTTGCAAATTTCTGAGTAGGTTCATCTGACTCCAAGCTAAAGATCTGAGTGGTATACCAAAAGTGTAATGGTTCACCGACCTCTTGTGTGACTTCTATACTGGCTCTCCGCTCCTCTGTGATCTGGACAGCCTGCACATACTGCAGAGCCAGGCCGCAGTACACGGCCAGGTCCTCCAGCAGGCGCTCATCATATCTGTTAAAAGCCTCCATCTCATCTGAGTCTCTGCTCAATTTGTTCATCAACTGGCACACAGCTAAAAGACAATAAAGAAACAGTTGAACAGTTTGAGAAAGATGTTTTAAGATGAGTCCGATCTTTAGGAGGTACAGAATGGACTTTGATAGAAGAACCAGGACCGGTTGGTGGTGGATATATCAAAGATAACTGTGTCTGCCTGCATCTCTTCTGTGTATCCAGCTCGTGATCTAGTAGTTTTCAAGGGTTAAATTAAATCCTTATCTATAGTCACACTACTAGCCAATAGCTGATCAGCATCATCAATAACAACATCAAGTATGTTTATTGTGCACAATATGAATGACTGTAGTGTAGAGTTTATATTCATTTGTTATGTAAAATTATGTGTACAACTGAGATTGGTGGAGAATAATTGTCATTCAAGAGCGTGACTTACCAATAACATTTTCAGACCTCTCATTCCTGACAGGGCAGCAGATCAGGCTCTTAATTGATCCCTCAGAACTCTCTGACATATTAAGTGTTTCCATAGCAGCCAGAGTTTGAAGGGCATATGATGGGTCTATATCACTGATGTCCTGCTCCCTGAAAAATGATATGGACGTTTATTACAATATGTCTAGTGTCAGATAAATAAAGTACCATTTGGTTGAAACATATTTTATTAAACAACTACTATTCAAAAAACTATTATTTGCAAAAGTCTGTTGACATAGCTTCAATCAAGCAATAATCATTCATGTGTTTTATCAGTCTAGCATCGAGCAGTCAGAACCTTCTGTAAATCTGGCAGGTTGATCCGAGCTCCTCACACTCCAAGTGGATTACTTGGGAAAAAGAAATCTGAAATAAAACCACCGGAACAACAAAAAATACATTACATTAAGAAAAATGTGATGCATCCTGTTACAAACAAGACAACAAAAACAGGCAACTCAACAGGATAGCACACCTTGTCTTCCTTATTAGGGATGAAGATGGTGCAGTACTGAGCATGTGTGAAGGGCATGATGGTGGCAGCCATCTTACTCAGCAGAAGTTCAAAGGAGTGTTGTTCCTTTGATAATACTTGTGCCATCTTTATCAAAGCCTGACACACACACAGATAAAATTCTGTTAACATCGACAGCTTAATAGATCCATCAGTGTACCAACACCGTATAGACAAAATGAATACAGTACAGTATACCCAAACAGGTTCTTAGGATATAACCACACTTCACAGTGCAAAAGCCTAACACGCACACATGAATATACAGCCTGATACTGAGAGAGTGACAGCAAGTCTCATAATGTTCTCTGGTGGTGTTACCTGACTGCGTTTGGCCTCCTGTCTTGAGCTTTCATACAGCTGGATGTTGTCCAGGACCATCCCCAATACATCCATATGATTGGACAGCACCTAGCAAAACAGAGCCAAAAGTCAAATTCATTGCTAGCAGGCAGCTATTAGTCATTTGTTATTAAAAAAAGCTTTATTCATTTTCATTTTAAAAAAGCATGAGGTTGGCTTCAAAACAAGACGCATACTGTACATTCCATGTGTATTTATGTTTGTAAATAGGCTACAACAACTAAATAATCTGGGTATACGCTCTGCCAGTAGACAGGAGCTCTAACATTTGATGCACAATAATAATTATTCAAATATGACAGATTCAAATCTCGTGACCCCTCACCTTTTCATCCATGTTGGTAAAAACAGAAACTGATCCATTGCTGCTACTTCTCTTGTTGATCATTACCACTACGCCTACCACCTGTCCACAAAAAAAACACTTATTAGTATTATAACATCTGCTGCAGCTGACTCCAAACTGTGTTCATATGTTTACACTGGTTAAGTCAGAAATACACCTCTTGAAATAAATGTTACCTCTCCTCCATGGTTCTTGATGGGCACACACAGAACAGTCCTGATCTTTGATGATTGGTTGTCTTCAGAGTCAAACCTGGGGTCCTGAGGAGGTAAACAGGTTACTTGACATTGCGCATAAAATGTGTCAATAAGATATTTATATTCAACATTTATTCATGAGCTATTTGCTGAATATTCTTCATGTCTGTTTCTACTTTGCTCACTGGATGGTGTGTAATACATTATTGTGTGTAATTTGGAAGCAACAGACAATAACATTTACTAAATCTCCACTCTGGCCAGGAATACACACATTTCTCTGTAACCTTGATGTCACACAGGTTATAAGGAACCACCCGCAGCTACGCTGGCTGGGGATTACCGGGTGCCTGACTGCAAAAGGTTGGCACTGATTCTTAATCACTTTGGTGGTGAGGAAAAAGAAGTGGTGGTGTGGGCACTACCTATAATCTCTTTAGTGAGCTGAGCTTCCCTCTTTATGTGAGTGTGTGTATATGAGCAGGTGTGTGCAAAGACAGGACACACTGTAGCGTAGTACAGAGCAGCACCGTTTCTATAATCAATCAGAGGTTAATCGGTGGAAGAACTCTCTTTTAAAAGGATTAAAAGCAGGTGCGTCATCTGGTATCCCTTACACACCCCCACCCTCCATGAAATAGCCATGTCATCATCTAAAAACAGCATGTTAGGAAATGGGTGACTCTGTTACTGAACAGCCTTCATTCCTCATTTAAAATATCCCCACCTGCTCCCTAAATTGAACTTTGTAGAAACTTGATTGCTGTGTATTGAGCAGAGCTTACTACAAATTGCATTGCCATGACAGCTACAACTAAGGTGTCAGATTACCTCAGATACATCTCTCAGGTTCATTGGTGACCCTGTAGCCAGTACACATCCCATGATGCCCTTCACCAGCTCCATATGTGCATGGCTACAGAGGCCTTCACTCAAGCCCCCCAATGCTGTTGGGTCAATCACTTCCTCCAAAGTGCGCCTTCCTCTACAGTCTTTCTTTACCAGGGAGAGGGAGCCGCCCTCAGCTGCCAGCAGCTCCCCAGCATGCAGGACAGCCCCCTGGCAGAGCTCTGCCACAGAAGCCATCCAGCTGAGGCCTCCTCTCAGGAGCTCTATCATCCATGGACATCCCTCACCATAGCCACAGGCGGCAGTCTTTGTAGCAGTGGGATCCAGAAGCTGAGGAGAGTGGTGTATGTCGGCAGAGCATGGACAAATTGGAGAAAGGGGACGAAAGGGAGAAAAAGAGCAGCGGGAAGAGCGAGGAGAGCAGGAGGTGTGACTGCCCAGTGCATCTGGACTGAAGCGATCCATCCCCTCAGGGGCACTAAGATTAGAGGTGAAGGGTCTGAGCTTGTCCGTTATGGATGAGATGTTCAGGTGTGAGCTGGTCAATGGAGAGGAAGCTCTGCGATGATGAGTCTTCATGAGCAGGTCAGACTGGTCAGAGCTGCTCCTTGGAAGCCTGGGCAGCAGTGGAGACATCTCTGCCTGTGGACCACTGACCCTTAAATCAGAGTCAAGAGAGATTACACGATTGATTTGCTGTGAAAACACAATCTTGGCTTATGGTCATTCACATTACCATAGGCTATACTATTAAGTGCACTCTCAAAGTGTCATGAGTGAATTTTCACATTTAGGGAATTTAGGGAACATTTAGTTTCGGCTGTCATTTAAAAACAGAAGTACAGTTAAATATCTTACGCTGAAGCTCTGCGTAAAAAGTACGCCCTGGTAAAATCGGAGTGGTCATCCAGCCATGCCACTTGCTCGCTTTGCATGCCGTCTCCAAACCTCCAGCGACGCGTCTTGGAGCGGGGGCTCCACAGCGGGGAGAAGAACCAAC
This sequence comes from Scomberomorus guttatus, assembly GCA_038419695.1. NCBI lineage: Eukaryota > Metazoa > Chordata > Actinopteri > Scombriformes > Scombridae > Scomberomorus > Scomberomorus guttatus. The sequence continues at coordinate 17,697,008 of CM076447.1, forward strand.
CTATGCCCTGCACCATCGGCGGCTCAGTCACCGTTTCCCTGCGGAAGGACTCCTCTGTCCCTGTGGCGGCAGATGCCCCAGGAATTGCACTGCCAGGCTCCATTGACTCCAGCGCTTCGGAGTGGAGGCAGGGCATCCCCTCGCTCACGTAAAGCGAGAAAAGCTCAGCTAAACTCAGTTTTTGTGCCTGATGAGATACGTAGGAGAAACACCTGCCATGTTGAGAGGCAGAGTAACTCGACGTCCGAGAGAGAAGAGAGATGTCTACCGGGAAGCCCGTGAAAAGACTGAACCAGGTAATCCGTTACAGAATTAATGGATCGAGTCCAACCTCGGACTTGCTTCATTACATAAGTCCCCACAGCCACACTAATTTTGCCACTAAGCTACCTGAAGAAAGTTTGAGTTCAGTTATCATATTAATTAGCAGTGGTGGAAAAAGTTTTCAGATCCTTTACTTAAATAAAAGTGCCAATATAGCAATGTAAAAATTACAAGTAAAAGTCTGGGATGAAAAAAAGTAAAAGTACACAAGTATTAGCAGCAAAATGTACTTAAAGTATTGTAGTAAAAGTAGTGGTTTGGTCCCTCCGACTGATATATTATTATATATGATATCATTAGATTATTAATACTGAAGCATCAGTGTGTAAGCAGCATGTTACTGTTGTAGCTGCTGGAGGTGGAGCTAGTTTCAACTACTTTATATACAGTTAGCTAGTTTAGTCCAGTGGTAACTTTTGTAAGAAGTCAAAAGCCAAAAAGGTTGGAAACCACTGGTTTCATCTTTAACAATGTGTTGTATTTTAAAAGCTTGTTATATTATCAATGGTGTAAAATATTCATCAGAAAAGTAACTAAAGCTGTCAATAAGTCAAATGTCAATAAATGTAGTGGAGTAGAAAGTACAATATTTCCCTCTGAAATGTAGTGGAGTGGAAGTATAAAGTAGCATCACATGGAAATACTCAAGTAAAGTACAAGTACCTCAAAATTGTACTTGTAAATGTACTTAGTTACTTTCCACCACTGTTATTTAGGTAATACTGACCATATCATCAGTAATTTCTGCTGTGGTAATACACTCAAATATTTCAGTGGGCTGCCTTTTCAGTCACATACCATGAATAATCTGCATGAAAAGAATTTAAAGAATTTACAGGATTATACTTGAGTAAAACTAAACATTCTCTTTTTTTTTCATTCTCATTCAAGGAAGCCAATACACGTTGCTTTAAAACTGTTTTTCATCACTTTTCATTGTATCAGTATTTCTGGGTTACTTCAACCTTATGTAGTCTAAATATTCATGCATACAAATATGACATGGTGGTAGTGAAGGTAACCTGAAAATAGTACATATAGGCTAATACAGAACCTTTAGAAAGAGATGTCAAGTTTTATTACATTTTGAAGAGAGGTCCAGTAGATAGTATAGATATTGTACATACTACAACATGATGACAGACATGTAATCAGTGTAAGAAAGAGTTAGGAACAGAGGTCACAAAGGGTTCATGGTCAGAGCAATATTTTTTGTTGAGACAATGCTCAACAGTGCTGTAAAAAGGAAAAGGCTTATCAAACTGTCTGGAGACAGATATTTAATATAACACTGTTGTATCTGCAGAGGAATCCCTGCAGCTGTAACCACAAAGCAATCAGCAATAAAACATTGCTCTATAATAATGGTTACAAAAAGCCACAATTTTATTCTGAATTTCAAGAGTGTCAAACTACACACCACTCAGTGTTTAACTGCTCCCTCTGGTGGTCTCTTACTCCTCATCACCTGCAGTGGGTGGATCCACCAGTGACAGCTGTGCTGTGATTGGCTGCTCCAGGAGGAGGCTGCCATGACACAGTGGATGCTGCACAGAATCAGTTCCACAGCATCAGCAGGCAGTGGACCTCCATCCTCCTCGTTATCCCTCTCTCTTTCTCTTTTTTCTCCTTCTTTGCCTCTCCTCCTCTCACCGCCACCCTTGCTCTCTCTTCTCTCTCCCTTCTCCTCTCCCTCCAAAAGACACGCAGGCCTGCTTGAGCACACTGCAGCAGAGGACGTACACACACCAGCAGGAATAGCAGAAGCAGCAGCAGCAGCAGGCGGACTGGTAGGTGTGCTGAGGCCTGTCTCCCTCCCTCCTGCAGCACAGGCACACAAGACATTGCGTTCTCCTCTGCTCTCCGTCAAGGACTATCTGAGAAATGTGTGTGTATGTGTGTGTGTGTGTGTGTGTGTGTGTGTGTGTATATATGTCTGTGTGTGTGTCTGTGCAGGGATCTGGAAAGTAGGCAGAGAGGGCTACCACACCCTGGGAGCATTACAGGGCAACACGGTGAATTTTGCCGTGGATATTTTCATACTCACATCCTGTTAATACTGTATTTGTTTCTGTGTGAATAGAAACAAGGATTTATATTCTGTGTCTCTCTGCTGGAGCTGTTTATTGTTTTTCCTAGCTCTGGAATTTGCTTCAGCATTGATTAGGCCTAAGTGTGTCTTTGCTTATGAGTTACGAATGTTTAAGAAAGGTCATTCCTTTGGATAGCTTTGGATAGCTTTGGTATGCTGTGTTTATGTAAGTCAGCCTGCCTAATGATAACCCTAATCCTTCCTTTCCAAAACTATCTTCATCACCAGCTTTTCATCCACTTCTCCCTGCCTCCACATCTTCTACCTTACCACTTTCCTCTTTTGCATCCTCTTTTCCTCTTCCTCTATCCTGAAACATCTCTTTCTCCTCCCTCTCCATATCCGTCTCCATCTACTCTCCACGCCTCCTTTTCCCCCTGGCCTGCTGGTTTCCCAGGATGCCTTGTTCCAGGCCGCTCCGCTAGGCCCTAGCAGCATGGGCGGAGCCTGGGTGGGGAGAGAGAACACGGATTGGACCCTTCCCCTCAGGACGGGCACGCTGGCGGATCACCCTCCCTCAGCTTCAGATGGGCGAGGACGCTGAGAGCCCCAAAATCAACCACACCTTCCTGCGAGACTACGTCACTGAAGGTAGAACAGACGGTGTGTCATCTCGGTCTCTGTGGTGTCAGATAACATGCTGTTATGATGACAAATACCAGATTTATTTCAGCTTCATGGGTCCATTATCTCTGAACTGCTGGATATTAAATTTTAGATATGCTTTGTGTGGCCAAATCAAGTCTTACTCTCCCAAGGCAGATAAATATTTGATTTGTGGTTTGGAGTCCAAGAGCTGGGTCCAGAAATTATATTTGTTGGTTATCATCTTCAATCTTCTACAATTATGAGTTATTCTAGTTTTAATAAACATCACACTTTGTATTGATCCAGTGCTTTTTGTCATTCCATATTTTTTTATTTTCTGTCAGTTCTCTCCCTCTCATTCTAATCATTATTCTGCTTAATCACCCCCCATTTTCCTCTCGTCCTAGCTGATGTCATCTCTACGGTGGAGTTTAACCAGACAGGGGACCTGCTGGCCACTGGGGATAAAGGTGGCCGAGTGGTCATCTTCCAGAGAGAGACTGAGGTCAGTTAAATATGTAAAAATTGTAATAATCACTCCATCTGGGCCCTACCTGTGTTTTTCTTTGTACTGAATGCAGATTGTCTGTGATATATCTTTACACATACTGTAAAAGTGTTCATTCAGAGCTGTGTTTTCTTCAATATTTTCCCTGGACAGTCTAAAGGGGAGTCAGAGGAGACGGGGGAGACCGGGGACTCTGGGGAGTACAATGTCTACAGCACGTTCCAGAGCCACGAACCAGACTTTGACTACCTGAAGAGTCTGGAGATTGAAGAGAAAATCAACAAGATCAGATGGCTGCCACAGCAGAATGCTGCACATTTCCTCCTCTCCACCAATGGTGAGTAAACCAAAAAACATATTAATGTCCAGCTGATGATCAACCAGATTTCTAGTTCCCAGTTAGGAGAGCTGTGTACAGTGTCTGTCATAAGATATCAACTGTGAATAGGCATACATTTTGATTGGTATTTAAAATGACATGACTGACTGTGATGTGAATTACAAACTTAGTACAACCCACCTCCAATTTCCAGCATTATGCCAGCCTGGTTTAATCTGTCATTACCAAGGTGACATAAAATAACCAGTCATTGGCGTCACACTTGTGGGTACAATAGTGACACGACCCTGCACATGTGAGAACCACAGAATTTTAATCTGTGCTTTAATTATATTCCTGTCATGAGACCTAATTGCTCTGAAATTATATATTGAAGAAATGATCTTCCTTACAGTAAAATTTCCAACCGAAGAAAGATCCCCATCTGGGTTGCCTTAAAACTGTCCATGTGAAGAAGAAATCTTTATCAGTCCTCTTCTCCACTGACTGTTTATCTCCGTCGCCATTATTGTCAGCTTTCTCTGACCTTAATCAACTTCCTTTGATGTGAAAATCCTACTGCCTGTCACAGATAAGACCATTAAACTGTGGAAGGTGAGTGAGAGAGACAAGAGACCAGAGGGATACAACCTGAAAGATGAGGAGGGACGGCTCAAGGACATCTCTACCATCACCTCTCTGCAGGTACACATACACACACGAGCTCACACAAACTTGCACACATGCACACCTTTATTTTGGTCAATCAAATATGTATCAGGTTGACGTTCGATTTGCAAACCCAGTGTCTGACTTTTGTGCCTTTGCTCTTGCCCTTATATGACCCCTGACTCCTTTGATTATGTCCTTCTTGTCTTTCTTGCTGTCACCTATTGCTCTGTTTCTTACCCGTGCTCTCTTTCCATCTGTCTTCTATCTAAGGTGCCGGTGCTGAAACCCACAGATCTGATGGTAGAGGTCCGTCCCAGACGAGTGTTCGCTAATGGGCATACCTACCATGTCAACTCCATCTCAGTCAACAGCGACGGGGAGACCTACCTGTCCGCTGATGACCTCCGCATCAATATGTGGCACCTGGGCATCACGGACCGCAGCTTCAGTATCCTTCCCAACAGGGATTTGCTTTCTTTGTCCCGCACTGATTTCATTTTTAATTCCACTGCTGCTCATAAACAACATTCTCTGCTTTCTGTAACTCTATAGCTCTCCTTTGATTTTTGTGTGTAACTTAATCTCTCTCCGGAGAGGCTTCTCGGATTTCACAGGATATGAAAATCCCTGAACTGCACTAACTACAAGTAGATCATTGGGCTTATCTTTTTCACTGTTATGAAAGTATTTGTGTGTGTGCCATCACAAGTAACTCTGCAGTAGCAATGCGAAAATTATACATGGATAATCTTTAAAGAAAATGTAATTTCAGCAACAAGAACGAAGCACAATAAAAGAAGAATGCAGGTGACATACAGAGGAAACCTTGAGAGCATGTCATTGAGCCATTTCCTACAGATAATTAAAGTTAATATTAATAAGTCATATTTGGGGGACCATTTTACTTTCAATCATTTATCACTTTATCATACTGCTTTAAGTGCTATACCTTTTGGCTGGACATGTTTTATACAGAATCTCATGCTAAATGAATCTATGTTTTAAAGTATAACAAAGTATAAGCAACTAAATCCTATGTATATTAGTGTGTATGACTTTAACACGCCAAATAATACTGTTGTTGTGCACCACATGTACAGTAACACAAGTTTGGACACACCTTCCCATTCCCTTGAATGAGAAAGCGTGTCCAAGCTTTAGACTGGTACTGTACATGCTCTGATGCTCACTGAAGCACTATATTTTACATGCATATGGCATGCTTCTATAAGGAAACACGCACCTTTAAAATCCATAGTGCATAGTTTGTATTTGCTAGTTTTACCATTCATTGCCACAGACTGAGTGGCTGAATGGTACCACGACTACAACTGTGAACAGCAAATCCTTACATCTAAAGGCTTGGCAGACTTGGAATATACCTATCACACGCACAATAACACCTCTTGAAATATACATACAGCAGAAACATGCTATGAATTCCTACTCATCTGAATTCATTCTTGATCTATATTTAATGTAAACGGCACAGGACTATGTTTGGATATATGTTCGGATTAGAGTGCTGTGTGCTACCTCAGAGTGTGTGCCTGTAGCGTGTTGGATGGGGTGCTTTTGGTGATTTCCCATTCAAATGGAAGCTGACCTAGAAAATCAGAGAGGCATCTATGGAAGAAGAGTTTAAATAATTCACTCAGCAGTACACTTTCTACTGAACCACACAGGACTACCGCAAATAGAACAGAGAGAGGAGCACAGTGTGCATGCATGGGGTTGGCTGGGGTGCATTTTTGGGTAGTGAGTTCAGGTGTGAGCATGAAGGATTTAAACCTTGATCTAAAACTGAGAATAAACTAAAAAGGATGTTGGATGGCCTCATTACTCTGCCGTGCATATATTCGAACATATTTCATAACATGTTTGTAGTCATCAAGTCATGATTCATACTCAGTGCATATATTCTCTGTTTGTCACCTCTCAAGAATGTGGTGCCGTCTCTGTATGATGTGAGTATGATGAGTATGATCCCTGACCGACCTTTTTCTCAGACATTGTGGACATAAAGCCAGCCAACATGGAGGATCTGACGGAGGTGATAACAGCGGCAGAGTTCCACCCTCAGCACTGCCACGTGTTTGTGTACAGCAGCAGCAAGGGCACCCTGCGTCTCTGTGACATGAGAGCCTCCGCGCTCTGTGACAAACACACCAAATGTGAGAAAATGTGGAGATTAGAGAGCTTATTTGCATTGATACAATTTAGCAACAGAATTGATTGTGATTTTTATTATTATTCTATTCGTAAATGGTCACTTAAATATGCAGAACTCCCCCTGTCTTTGTCCAGCGTTTGAGGAACCTGAGGATCCTGGGAGCCGGTCCTTTTTCTCAGAGATCATTTCCTCTGTGTCAGATGTCAAGTTCAGCCACAGTGGACGCTACCTGCTGACTAGAGACTACCTCACCGCCAAGGTGTGGGACCTGAACATGGACAAGGGCCCCGTGGAAACATACCAGGTAAGGTAGTAAATAGGTTTCTGATAAGGAACCAGTGTTTGGTACATTCTGTATTACCTGATTAAATGTAAACCTACCACGTTCTCTGATGTCTGTTTAGCCTGTAGTGTCTGCCTCGTTTTAAATCCTGTCTTTATTGGCTATCTGTACAAATATTACAGTATATGAAGTTTAGTGCAGAAAAGTAGTAGATTGTTTGATCAACAGAAAATTAATTAACAATTTCACTAACTGAATAGCAGTTATTAATCTGCTATTTGTTAATTAATGTATTAACATTTGCTGGTTCCTGCTTCTCAAATGTGAGGATTGTGCTGCTTTTTTCCGATTTATATCATCATAATTTAAATATTTTGGGGTTTTGGACTGCTAGTTCGATAAAACAAGCAGTCTGAAGATGGCATCTTGGGCTCTGGGAAATTGTGATGGGTATTTTCTACTAGACGAAATGATTAATTGAAAATAAATAATTGAAAATTATCATTCTTTGTTGTGTGTTGCCTGAAGTTTGGTGTAAAATGCAAAAATGCTTTGTATTCCATACATATGGAGACCAGAGAAAAACTCTGATCTAACTAATTGTAAATCTACCCCAGAAACTAAGGTTGACTGTCTGCATCATCTTCAGGTCCATGAATACCTGAGGAGCAAGCTGTGTTCCCTTTATGAAAATGACTGCATCTTTGACAAGTTTGAGTGTGTTTGGAACAGCTCAGACAGGTGAGTGTCAATGGAGGAGTGATGAAAAGTATAGACTTAGTACATTTAAGTACATTTGAGAGCCAAGTACGGGGAATGCGGCTCTGTGTTTCTGCTTACAGTGATTCCCTTAATTCTCTGCCTCCGCCATTACCTGACATTTAAATCAATTCCAGAGACAAGCTTTGCTGACATCAAATCAATCACTGTCTTTGTGCTTTCAATTTCCTTTTCCATCTACATCTATATCTCTCCCCTCCCCTCCTCTCCTTTCCTCCTCTCTTCTCTCCTCAGCGTGATCATGACAGGGGCATACAACAGCTTCTTCCGGATGTTTGACAGGGAGACGGGGCGAGGCGTAACCCTGGAGGCGTGGCGAGAGAGCAGCAAGCCTCGGGCAGTGCTGCGGACCCGCCGTGTGTACACCGGTGGCAAACGTCGCCGTGGAGATGTGGGCGTTGATAGCTTGGACTTCACCAAGAAAATCCTGCACATGGCTTGGCACCCGTCTGAGAATATCATCGCCATAGCAGCCACTAACAACCTGTACATCTTCCAGGATCGTGTAAACCCTGAGACGCAGGCACAGTGACAGGGATGGGACAAACACACTGCTTTTATTAAACTGTCACAAATACACAAACGATGACTCAAATATATTTGGATGTCTTAAAGGAGGCGTGGGGAGTGGACAGTCTTTATGGGAAGATTAAATCAAAGCCAAGCTGCTTCACAACATACTGAGATGAAACATCTGTTTGTGTTGATAAAAGATTGGATTAATGATACAATGACAACACTATTAATTTATTTGATCCCCATGGAAGGCGTATAATCATTTTTTTCAACACTGAACTGATGTCTCCACCCATCAGGACATGTTTTTGGTCCCACCACTCCCACTTTTTGAAGATATTTGTGTAACTGCTTCACTGTAGGGGCAGTAAAAGAGGTGCAGGGACACCTCTCCATCTGTAATGACTCAATGCTTTTGACCACACAATGTTGCACTCCTCACTAATGTGCTCTGGTACCTTTTGACACAAAATGGAAGACGTGTGTTGTGTAGCAACAGGGAATGATGATGCTACAAAACCTAAAAGGTCTTGTGATGGTTGCACCGTGCAGTCTATCGCCAGTTGCCCAGTGACTTTACAAGATCTAAATCAAAGCATTTTTTTCACAATTGTGGAATATTAGGAGTGGTGTTACTGTACAGTTCTTCACAGCATCATCCTGAATCTTTTTTTTTTTCTCTGACAACATCAGCTGAACCTCTCTCCTTCAGAGCAGTGCTCTTGGAGATTGCACGCATAAATGACCCATAATCTTAGCCCTATTCACTTTGCAATAATAGCACTAACAAAAACACAGTGCAGCAGTATTTCTGCTTCAAAACACGAGCTCTTCTACAGGTAACATACACTCTTTTTACTGTAAGCTGTAAATAGTCTATGTTGTTTTTTTAAGGCGGTACCAGTTTTGTTTCTAGAGAGCTAAAAGGGTAAAAGAGACATTTTGTCTAGTATACTTCAAATGAATCTGAAATCTCATTTATAGAAAGAACGCACTATTCCAGGACTTGATGTAGGAGCTTTTGCTTGCAGGTATTGCTGGCCATAGTGAGGGAGGGAGTTGTGCATAAACCAATACTTAATGTTTTGTTGTGTCTATTAGGCTTGTATTGGGTTTTTGACAGCAGTTTCGAGGCATTTCCTTGTCTGAAGTCTCCATAAATTATTGTAAAAGTGTGAGACAGCTTGTACATTTTGGGCTCTCTCACACATGCTCTTATTGAGGCTGATCGGTGGTTAAATCTGATATCAGCAAACGTTTGATTTGTGTTAAGTGTTATACTGATTTAAAATGAGCAGTGTTCGTTTCATAACGCATAAGCACATTTTAAAGAAGTATCTTACAATCAAAAAACAATTAAATCTAAGCACATTGTGCATAAATGAGGCCCCCTGAATCAAAGTTTTGATGACAAAGGTTGTGTCCAGTGTGTTTGAAGGTCAAAAGCTATCATCAGTGCAATAGCTCATTAGGTACATTACTGAAATGTCTTTAATGTTGAAACCATAATGTCATGTGACTATATCATATCACAGGTTCTTAATGTCATTATACTGTATACCTCACAGTGCCACATGCCACTCTGGGGTGTGACACTGAAAGCCAGATGTACAGCAGTAAGGTGATGTCTGGATTATGTGACTTGGTCAAGTTTTGATTGTTTACAGTGAAGTGCTTTGTTTTCAAGTGACCTTGGCCCTGATGGGATTATTATAAGTGGTCTGGATGTGTAGCAGGTGGAGTAACAGAATCAGGGCAGAGGTGGAAAGTATCAAGACCCTTTGGGCTTTCAAATCTGAAAAGTACAGTTCACTCACTGTGGAAACCTTTAATCCCTAGAAAAGACATTTGTTATCATCTCTGTTTCACTTGTCTGCTCTCTCCTCACTTTTCACCTCTTTTGGTTTGAAAATCATTGTTCACAGACATTTATGTTACAGCCTGTGAGCTAAGAGGGTTCTCTTATGGGCACCCCTAAAATGTTTCTGTCTTCACTGTCCGCTAGTGTTGTTGAATGCAGACAGTCTTGCACTGATTGGTTTGACAAAGTGTACAACACAGTAAAATCCATGACAAAGAGAAGCCGCAAGAAAATGGTTTACATAGCGAGGGGCCACCTAAAACAAGACTCAGTTATCCAATGGTGAGTTGTATTTTAGAGCAAGTCAGTTGTAATCGCATCATAACCATCACCACCACCACATACAACCAGTGAGAGGATTTGTGTTCAGGAGCACAGCAGCAGCAGCATGTTGCCATTACTCAATGCTACTAGCGTGTATATCTATCATAGTTTAAAAAAAGACAAATCTAACAATACAAAAAACAACTCAAATGAGGTGAATGAAAGGAATGTGCATTAATAAAATAATATGAAATCTGACAAAATGTTGTGTTGGACCCTTTTTATGTCTGTTTGTCTCGATCACTCACCACTAAAATCCTTTCAAAACATGGATCTGAATAAAACAACCAAAAAAGGGTTTTGTTCAAAAGACAAACACTTTAATAGTCAGTGCATGCTCCCATAAACTCCATCACTACATAAAGAAGGCACTCAAATTCAGTGTACAGGCTCGACATCAGTGATTGGCATTCACCAGTAACCAGAGGTTACATAATCATAGTGCTCACTTGTGAGGCTTTTCATGCACTGCAAGTGTTATATGCAGATCAGTCGTTCTAGAGCAGTTCAATTAAAAATTAAAAATTGTGACTTACTTTGTCATCATAAATGTGACAGCATTACCTTGACATTGGAGCAATGTAAAGGCACACTGTGCTGTAATGCAAAACAAATAGTTTCAAATATTTCCATAATTGGCACTCTATGTCTACGGAATGAACACTGTCAAATGTTTTTGTTGTCAAAATCTAGGAATAAATGTGATCGTAGTTTTGTTTTATGTCATTTTTCTCAACAGATCACTCAACCTAGGCTGCGATGTAAATTATATTAAAAAAAACACATGCACACATTTATAAATCATCCCCCCAGGTTACTTAATGCGTTACTGAACGGCCAGACACCATAAATAGTATGACCTATCATCAGCTATGACATCTTTGATATGGTATTTTGGTCTGTGTGTGAGTGTGTAATAAAAACTGATAGCGAGACTACAGCCGCATTCTCTGAGAGGTTTATGAGCCTACCATCAACAGCCTTATTGAGACCAAAAAATTAGTTCAAAGGCTATTTTCGGTTTCTAAATGATTGACTTTTTTTGTGAATTGAACCATTAGGCACAGGAAAATCTGATCACTAACTGAAAAAAAAAGATTAAGACTAGAACATGTTAAGACCACAAGGCAAGAAAAAATGAGTTAACAGATCCAGAATATATAGTCTGCCACACTACCTATAAATAAATGTAAATGTACATATTGTAAAAATGTACTCATGTAAACACACACAAAGGCTCACACATACATGCTAACATGTGCGCAACTGTACAATTAATACAAAAGCAGCAACGACATTTCCCTAAGGTAAAGTTCACTCTGATAATATTTTATTGTTAATGGATGAACAGTATCTCTGTAGTTATTCAGAAGTGGTCAGCACCCAATATTACCTTCCCTGCATGAAGGATGATTTTTTTAGGCGAGTCAAAGTTTGTGTCTAACCATTCTTGAACTACTTTAGAGGTGCATAAGCTGAAACAATAAAATCTTAGTATCACTTCAAGTGTAAACTCGTGCATTAACAAGAAGTACTATCCAAAATATGAAATCATTTTCTAGATAATATCAGTATAAAATAAGAGATAAGCTGTAGATTCATTTTGGATCAAAGTGTAAACATTACTTTAGTAACATGATAGTCAAGAAAAATACAAATACAATTACTTCAGCTTTACAGTAACCTTTATGCAAAGGCGTAGGTTTTGTTTTAACTTTTAACATTTTTTGTTGGACTACTTTACTGAAAGTGCATTTGCTGACTTGCCTGAAATTGTACTTGTATCATGATTTTTTTCTGATTTTTACATTTTATTTTTTGATAGACTACTTAACTATGAATTTGAGACCAAAATTAATATTTAAAAATAATATATAGACTGTCACAAGAAATGTAACAATAAAATAAATGTATAGAAACCTGTGAGTATAATATGTGCTGCTCTGTAAGGTTTTTAAACCTCACCTGAGATTTGTATTATTTTTCATTCATCTCCTGAACTTATGGCTAGATCTTTCACTATGACATCAGAGCTCACCTGAGAGGCTGCAGCTCTCCTGTCTGTGTGCCTCTGTGCTACTCAGGCTGCTGCTAACAGGATTTTCATAATGAAATGATGCCTGACAGTCACAAACAGTTCCGTTGCACAAGCTATGGCTAATTCAACTTATAAATAATGTTCATGTCTTAATGACACATATGCAATATAACTCTGCCCTTGATCCACTCATGGAAAAGGGGAGAGATGGCATTAAATAGTAACTATTTTACCCACTAATTTCAAAGGTTAATGTTCGGATTAATTACAGAACATTATTATTAACGAAGCTCAACTGTTACTGACACTTAGGTTCTTCTTTAAAAAGGACCTGATTCATTTGCTTTTGGGAGGAATTTTCACCAACAGTAGGCTAATAAAGTTGTAAAGTTTATTAGCTAACCACACCTAAAATGAACTGAATCTCAAATGTTCTTAGTTTTGTCCAGTAAAGTTGTTTTCAATTCTGTGACATTTGGAACGTTTAAACTATAAATACTAACCGCTTCAGATTCTCCACCTCACCGACTCCACTACTGCTGCTGCCGGCTGCTGCTAGTCAGCAGTGTGTACAGCTTGAAGTTGAGGGTTGACAGATCATCAGGTTGAGTATCCCCCATTTCACTCTTTATCATAATACTGCACTTTTTCGCAGAAAAAACACAAACCTGGAAACTCAGAGATCAAAGATCTGACTGTTAACATTATGTGGAGTTAAAGCAGCTAGATTGTATGAGATCGGTAAAAATATTGGTAGGGACAATTCAGCAACACCTTGATATTGGTAGTTAGGGACATGTCCCTACCATCCATATCCAAATCTACACCCATGCCTTTATGAACTTTGTCAGTTGTGCATGTTGTCTCCGTTAAGTGTCTGTCTACGTGTCTTGCTGATGTCTTTGTGCTCAGGCAGTGATTTTTGCAGACAGGAAGGGAGAAAAGAAAAAATCAAATGCAAACTTCAGGGCTTTCATTGTGGTGCGCCTCCAGTCTCTCTCTATCTTCACCTGCCTGCCTCCAGTAAACGGTGAAGCAACACAATCCAGACAGTGGATAGCCTTCAACTCGAAGGCCGGAGCTCTGGCTCCCAGACGGCCCTCCAGCTCGGTGCTGAAGTCCACTATATTACCAGGGTTCAGGTTAAGCAGGACCTGCCGGAACTCATGACTGGCCATTAGGACTACATCACTGGCTGGGTCCTCTGCCTCTACATTTCCATCCTTGACCATCCCGATTGTCACCTCAAAGCGGAAGCTGTCGAAGCGCTTGACATGGCAGGTGTGTTTGGCCAGAGCCTTCATCTGACACAACTCTTCCTCTTCTTGCATTTGCAGCAGTACGGGCAGTGAGACTGTAGCTGATGCAGAGCTGGCTGCCAAATTGGCAGCTGTTAGGTTTGCGACTGTAGCATTCTTTGGCTCACATTTAGGATACGTCTCTCCATACAGGCAGCGCAGCCAGTCTCCCATAAACACTGGCAGCATGTTGATGACTGACTGCGCCCCATTCTCTGTCTCAGCCACACGGACATGCTTGAAGCGACCAACCCATGTGACTCTGTGTCCCTGCAGGTGGCTACAGAAGATCTGTGTCTGGGCCGTGCCTTTAGTTTTCCAGGCAGGGGGCCCGCACACCTCGCTGTACCGGTTCCAAGTCAGGGTGGAGTTATAGACCTTCTGTCCTTCTGCATGATACACATAAATAGAAAAGAACACAATCACCATGGAGATACAGAGTAAGATGAGCTTGACTGGTCCGCGACGCGTCAGTGAGCGGAAGACATCCAGGATAGACATGCTAAACCGTGTCCAGAGCCGCAGGGTGACGGGGATCGCACATACGACCAGGGTTACAATCATCTTGGTCAGCTCCAGTTCAAGGAACCACTTGCAGAGCTGGAAGAAGAGCATGGCAGCAAGGCCCAACACCAAAACAGGCAGAGCGAACAGGAAGAGGAAGTAGGCCACACAGGTGCGGATCAGACCCACAGCAGAGGAATTCTGAAGGAGCACCACCGAGAACTCACACCACATGAAACACACAAGGTATGGCACCAGGAAGCAGTAAGTCCCCCTGAAACCGCGCATCCTGGCCATGCTAAAGGTGGAGAAAGAAAGGAAGAAAGGGAACAAAAAAAAAAAATTTAGAGGTCATAAACTTCAATTAATCTTAATTCTCAAATGTGTTGAAATGGATTTAAAAACAATGACACAAAACAGTGGTTTTTAATTCGTGGGAATCAATGCCCCAAACGCCCCTGCTCACCTGAAGAACAGATAGAACAGGTAGATATACAGCAGGCAGGGGAGGCTGAGCTTCAGTTCCACTGACTCCCCTAGTGGCAGTGTGCTGAAGGTGCGTCCCAGAAAACAAAGCACCTTCATGTTTCCAGGCAGGAAATGGCTCAGGCTACACAGAGATGATGCTACCTGGGTTGAAAAAGAAGTACATACCTGAATATTCTTTGGTAAACTTTGGGAACTATTTTATTTTATTTTTTATTAATAGCTGATATTTTTTATTATGTTTGTGATTGTTATAATTAGTGTTTCTGTGTGTATGATGATTGTTTTGTGACTGTGATGTGAATAAACCTTATTTTTCTTTTTGTGATCCTGTGTATATGTAACCTGCTCCCAGGTCTCTCTTGCAAAAGAGATCCTGATCTCAATGAGATTTCCTGAATAAATAAAGCTTAACATTAACAACATATTTTAATGTCAAATAATATCGTCATTATAAGGGAGAAAAAAATGCTATTACAGTTCATGTATATGTTAACTTCTTGTCAATTTGCATTTGGCTTTTATTTGTTATTCTCTTATGATAATAATAAAAAATAGAGATAAGTATATTTACAAAAAGTCCCACACCAACATCTTGGATGTTGAGGACTCACACAAGTACTTCTGCAATGCATGCCTATTTATAACAAATGTTTGTGCAACTTGATATTTATGCAGCACGCATTAATTAAATTTGTAATTATTAGGTTACAGCTTGATCTTCTCAACACGTGTTGTGTCCCCTCTGACCTCTATGACCATTGCTTTGCGTGCATACGTCGCAGCGGTGGAGCTGAGGCTCAGGTAGCTGATAGCAGTAAAGAAGATGGCCACTGTGGAGAGTTCAGAACAGGGGATCCAGCCCTTGTCAGCTACAGGGAAGGAGAAAATGACGAAGAAGACAGAGACAATAAAATAGAGGTACGGCTCAAGGTTATTCCAGCCAAAGTTGGTCTCCGCCTGCTCCACATCTAGGCCAGGTTCGAAACGTGTCAGCAGAGATGTCAGGGCTCTAAAGTTCTCCCAAGACTGGAAAAAAAGGGGAAGGAAGAGTCAAAGGAAGAACGGCATTGCTGGGAGATTAGAATAAAATGTATAAAAAGCATTTCAACCACCAAACCAAGTATATAGTTTGGAATAGTTTATGGAGTGAGTGACAGAAAAATGTTTATCAAATCTTGGTAAAATGAAAGTAAAAAACAAGGGCAGAAAACAAGCAATCTTGAAAGGAGAGAGGGACAAGGAGCAACAACCCAAAAAGGTAGCAAGTACAAAAGCACACTCACCTTGTTGCTCTGAAAAACACGCAGAGTGCAAATAATCATGGAGATGAAGGAGAGGTAGAAGACAAGGAGAGGGATGACAAAGGCAAACAAATCAACTGTCAGGTTGCTGATGATGAAGAAAAAAATGAGCGCGTTGACGTGATGCGTAGGGATGATTGTGCTCAGCCACTGGACACCGGCCCGCGATGCCCAGTCGACCAGGTGCTCCTTCATCTCAATGATGGTACGCAACGGGTACTGCAGCATCTGAGGTGAAGAGGGACAGATATGAAGAGGGACTGGAGACATTAGCATTTAGTGCGGCAACAATTAGTCAATTCAGATGAGCTGATTGTCAGAAAAATAATTGCTATTTTTATAATATTTGGTGGTTCTAGTGTCTCAAATGTGAAGATTTTCGGACAGTTAATTAAACATTTTAGATTGCTATTCAGACAAAACAAGCAAGGCCTCTGAGATATTGTGAATGTCATCATTTCACTAGTTTTTAACATTTCATTGACTAAATAATTAATTGACTAATCAAGAAAATAATTGACAGATTAATCGATAATGAAAATATTCATTAGTTGCAGCCCTATTAAAATACAAAGGCTAAAAGAGAGACTTAAGTGTTGAAATGATTGAACGAGATTAAAAATGTTGACAACAAATTACACACACTAGATTCGATGAATACGTTAAAACACAATGAAATGTGGCACAAGACAAATTAAGATACCATCAAGCGTGATTTCATGATCATGGCTGTTTTTATGGCCCTAGTCTGCCTCCTGTGCAGCATCATCCCACTTTGGCCAAAACACCAAGCACTTTTTGACTTCTTTCCTCCTGAAGGGACCAGCTCATCCTTGTGCTTCAAAACACACACACACCCATACGCAGTATCTTGAATTATTTTCATTAAGAATATACATGGTTGTGTTATAATGATGACAAATTTGTATTTATTTTTTAATTTTTTATTCTAGTTGGGTCTTTTACCTTTTCACCGCTGTCACGAGCAAGTGCGGGGGTTTCAGTCTTGGCTGTGACCTGGGTACCACTTTGAGGTGCAGAGGAGACAATACCCTGTGCATAGTTTTTAGTCATCTCAACAAAGTCATCCAGGTCCACCAACTGTCTGGCTGAGAAGACACAATGCAGGCGATTATAATAGAGGATACACTATATTTTCTGTGTGTGTCTCTCTCTGGATACTTACACTCTTTGCTGACCATGCTCTCCAACATTTTCTGTGCCTGGTTTGAGGTTGGGCCAGGAATCCTGCTTGCAGTGCCACCTGTTGGTGGGGAATGAACACAGCACCAGTGAGTTACAAACGACACCGTGAATGCCCGCATGTAATGTGATATTCTTCAGCATGACAGCTGCAAATGCTGAAATCACAAAGGTGGATATATGATATATTTCACAGCAATGGCAACTATCACATGACAACATGCTACAGCATTCTGGGCAGTCTGTCATACATCAGGCAGGATTGTTGTCACAATGCAATGATACTTGATATAGTATTAATAGTGTTTTTATCCACATGTCTGTGATTGTGTGGTTGTATCCTACCCTGCACTGCGTTGACCTGGCTGACATTTTCTAGCATCTCAGCCATAGCCACCTTCTTCTTCCTCTCTGGATTGAGCTTCCAGTACATCATCATGGCTGCTTTACGCACCGTCTGCTCAAACTTACTCTCTGTCGATAACTTCCGCACATCTGGCTCATTCTCTGGAGTGATTCCTAGCAGAGGAATGGCAGACAAAAAAAGTGTAGGGCACTTCAAACATAAATACACGCAAACATGGAGATGCTCGTGCACATATAGGTGTTCTTTGACATTAACCTTTGTTCTGGACCCAACAGCGCTGTAGTGCTCTTGCTGCGCCTTTTCTTCCCTGTTTCGCCGCTTTAATTAACCAATTCACAGCCAGACGATTATTTTCCTCTGTGTCCTTCTCTTCAGCAAGAATCAAGTAGTGCTGACCCAGCTGAAAGACAGAAGAAAGGAGAGGAGATTAATTCAGCTTGTGTGGCCTTGGTCTAACTTAGTACAACCAGACATAAAGTTCAGTGGAATGTACTGTATTGTATGCATGTATTTAGAATATAACAAACTACTTTGCGAAATAATAGTAAATTATATATACAAAAAAGATTCACATTATTACATGAACTCAGATAATTACTTAATCGTCCATTTACTTTATTACTTCATAAAAGATATTTGACATTTTCCCAGGTTTTGAGATACCCACTGCTCAGATTTCTGCTTCCACCTCAATAAAATCTGGTATTATTTGTGATAATTACTCATGTAAATTCAAAAGCAATTTGTTTTTTTTTCCAGAAGTGTCCTCCTTACTTTGGATAATCCACAAAATACACAGGTTTTATAGGGACTATTTCTTTGGTAAAAAAATAATTCCAATGCAAACACAGTGAGGCGTATGGAACCCACTAACAACAGATGACTATAAAACGTATAATTCCTTGTTCCTGTAGCAATCAGTGTCTCTGTCACAGTTAACTGCAGTTCTTTGCAGAGGTAGCAGAGGCCCCAGGAGCATATCAAGTGACTGTTTTCTAATCTTAACTGTCATTTCATAACTTCCTTCTCTCTCAGTTACTATCAAATGCATTTGGAGGGGGAATGAGATGATGAGATCTTAAACTGAAGCTCCTCTGCATTAGTATACTCCTGTCTGTGCTTATGTTAAATACAATAAGAACTCTCATAAACCTTACACAGGTTATTTAGGTGCTTTGCATGTCCAAATACTTGACATATAGCAAGTTAAAGCCACATAACCAGCCTCTAAGGAATTTACCCTTTCAGAGTCGATGGGTCTTGAGTGCAAAGTCTGGTCTCATCTTCCACCTCTAGCCCCCCTTCTACTTCTGCTAACCCTTTCTTACATTTGTATGTGTTGGTAGAGAACAAGGAGTAAAGAGAATCTGAATGCAATACACTGTAATAGTGTTTGTAATGTTTTGGGTAACACTTTATTATACAGCCCATGGTTTATAGTGCAATTCCGTTGGTTTGTTTCGTTGCTATTGGTATCTAAATGTATGTACACTGGAAGAAAACAACTTTGAACAAGGGAGTAAGAATTGGGCATTTTGGAGAAATGGAGAAACAAATTACACTTTAAGAATCTCTGTAAATATTGGGTATCTACAAAGTACAGTACTAGTAAACACAGCTGAAGCTTGGGAAATTGTTATTCTGTGTAACCTAAAGTATGTATATGATATACTGTAACATACGTATCTCACAGTTATGATTTGCTACCTTTGGGAAAATCTCTTGAAATGGTGTGAATGATTATCGAAGAGCATATAAAATATTCGGTTACATTCCAAAAATGACGACAGGGTTACTCACCAGTCGTTGGATACAGCAATATAGTTTTGGGATAGGAAGCTCAAAGAAAAAGGGTACAAATCTTGGAATAATGAGGGACTTGAGGGTCAATCATTTATGTGCTTATAGTGGACTTTAAGGTTAAGTATAGTATTTCTCCATTCCTCCATTCCTCCAAAATGCCCAGTTGTTACTCCCTTGTGCCCACTTGTTTTCTTCTACTGTACTTGCATTTACCTAAATAAAATAAGTATTTTATTGGCCCCTGATTCATACAACGCAATTCCACTGTAAATTGCAGGCTTATTATGAAGCAGTAAGCATATTTTATACGTGTGATAGTATCTTGTGTATCACATTGAAAGCCCGGGATCATCTTCCAATTGGACAAAAATAGACACACACTCACAACCAGATGGAGTGAACCAGCAGGATGGAAAACAATGCCAAGATTCAGTCTGTGTGCATGTGCTTTCACTCACACAGGTTTGAGCTCTGGCATCACCAGCTTTGGCCTTCTCCTCCATCTGCTGGAAGGTTAAATCTTCTTCTGGTTCTTCATCTGGAGGAGAGGAGAGGAGAGGAGATGCCTTAAATGTACATATATCAATCTCAATCAATCAAAAACTACTCTCTGAAAAAATTGATTACATAACACCTTTGCCGCTAAACATGTATAGCCGTATAACTTTATAGTTATACATAGTTATATACATTGTGACTCAGTGCTTGTTTTTACACAAAATGTGTTCACAGCCAGCGATGAACAAATCCCACCTGACATATGTCTGGTAACATGAGCATAACATGAAGTCAGAGGTGGAGTATATGCATTTTAAAACTGTCTGTACATCTATATGTCTATGCAGATATCGGGTGACAAGACCCCAGAGCTCCATCATCATCATGCTGAGCGCTTATGTGACACTAATAAATGTCAATTGCATAAAGTTTCATTACAGTTGCTGTCTCCCCAGTGCCTTTTATGCAAAGGGGTTCAACATCTTCACCTGACAGTGAGCTGCAGCTCTGAAATATGACAATAAAATATCACAAAGTTTAAATCGGTAATTAATGATATTAGTTTCCTTCAAAAATGTATATACAAATAATTCTAAACAATCTATTCATATTTTTCTGACAAAAGGTTGCTACATCCCAGCAGAACTTTGTTTTAACTTTTGAACTAAACATACTGTGCTTAGTTCAAAAGCTCAGTACCCTTTTTCTTTGAGCTTCCTACCCCTCAAAGAACAAATAATAATGAAACATTCAGATTCTCTTTACTCCTTGTTCTCTACCAACACATACAAATGTAAGAAAGGGTTAGCAGAAGTAGAAGTTAGCTTTTGAACTAAACACAGTATGTTTAGTTCAAAAGCTATGTCTTGCAAGCAAAGCATACCCAGGTATGTGCTGCATGCATGGAAATAGGAAAGAAAAACAGGATTAAAATGAGAAAACAAAGTTATCCAAAAGTAGTTCTCCATTCTGGCCAAGAAAGATGTTTAGCCGAGGGATAGGTTACTCTGCTCCACATGGAAAGACGTTCCAAAACATGGCACAAGGCTTATCACCTCAACACAGCGATGGGTCTGTGGTCTGTGACTTCATCTCTCAGGGCCATTAAAACCCATATGTCATTTAGTTCTAAACTCAAAATTAAGGCATTCTTACCATCGTCTTCGTCAATGGCATCCTTCTCCTCTGCTTTTCTGAGTCTTTCCTGTATTATCACCCGCTTGGCCATGGAGGCAAAGGTGCGTTTCATGGGAGCGGTGGAAGAAGTGGAGCGAGCTGTAGTGGAAGCAGCGGCGGGGGAAGCTGGAGGGGAATCTGTGGGAGTGTTACAGGCTAAGCTGGCTGCAGAAGTGAGCTTGGAGACTTGAGGAGTAACAAATGGTGTTTTGTTTTCAGCAGGAGATGGGGGTTTAGAGGATACAGCTGCAGATGCCGGTTTAGAGGACACAGCGGGAGATAAAGGTTTTGAGCCATCTAAAGAAGGAGGGGAATCCATCGGTTTAGAGATGATGTGAGCGGATGATGGGGAGGAATACACTTCTGTGGTGTTTTTTGTGGAGGATGGAGATTTGGCAGGCTGAGAGGGAGCAGCAGAGTGGTTATTGAAGACGTGCGAAGGAGGAGTCTGTACGGGGTAGGGAAGAGAGGGCCCATCTGAGACAGGGCATGACCCCTGGGTGTTGACAGCCATCGGTGTTGATGGGAAATCCTTCTCCATCTGTCCTGGAATAAAAAAAGTATGAGACTAATATAACATGTATCTAAGGACAACCATAAACTGCAGCAAAATATTCAAGGTAATTTCTAATAGTCTCAGAATAGCAACAGGCAGAGGACTCTGTGAACTCCCTGTCAGAGAAATTTACACCTAAAACATGATACCTCCCCTTTGAAAGGAGAAAGAATTCTGACATGGAAACATCAGTGAAACCCTGTTTTACTCAATGTGAGTCAACATCTAAAACAATAAATAAGATACTAGTACACAGTACCAGTCAAACGTTACACTTTCTCATTCAAATGAATGGGAAGGCGTGTCCAAACTTTTGACTGGTACTGTACGTTGCAATAACATACAATTAAACTGAACAAAGTGGCAAATAAACGCAGGAACATGCAGAGCTAAAATGTATAATTTGACAGGAAAATATAAACCCGTTTTTACGTTGGGACAGCTGTAATTATTCATAGCCTCGTATTTGAACATTGAGTTTTTCCTTCGTCCTGCAAATGCGAACACTGACACAGCGCGACTACAGGAAACTCTGAAACTCATGTCAAGTCAATTCTCAACGCTAAACCTGCGCCAAAGCAGCACTCAGTCAAACAACATAAAGGAACCTTACTTGGTAACTAAACGAGCAGATTTCTTCACGATATTAAAGTGAATTGACCTCCTGAATTTAAAAGTTGTGACTGCGTTGCCTGTTGGGGTCCATTCCTCTCCACACAGCTCTGCGAAACCAGAGACGCACACTGACTGTGGTCACGCTCTCGTGTCTCTGGTCCGTAAACAACACGACAACTTTATCGCCCGCCCTCTTAAAATAGACTCTCCCCTAATAGGGAATGCTAAATGTCCATCAGACGGTCAATTTATCTGATTGGCCATTAGCTAATTCATGTTGTATGTGATAAGTTAACAATTAATATATTAATTAGTTAATTAATGAAGGTTAATTCACACTTCATACATTAGGCTAATTGATGCCACCAAATTAGCTGAACTCCAGTTATAGTAAAGGGCCTTTTATACCCATGCATTTAATCAGATTCTATGAAGCTGCTTTTTTCTTTTATCAAACTGGTAAAGTCACATGCAAACATCCATGTTGCTGCATGACCAAATGGCCTTCATGCCACGTTTACAAGGTTGTATCATGCTTTAATCTTATACCCACAGTAACTGTGGGTATAAAAATCAATGAATGAAGTAACTGTGAATTAACATTCATTAACTAACTATTAAATGTAAACTAATGCATAAAGCCATATTGACTTGATCATTTGTTAATGATGAGCAACAGGAATTCATGATGCATCCTGCAGTCATTCATGCATGAAATCATCATGACTCATGCGTTAGTTAAACATAAAAGGTGGATGTCATCTACAGCATCAATGAAAAGTTGAAACAAATGTCTAAACGTGGCATGAAGTACATTTAAACGACGGTAAGCTCTATGTGCTTGTTGCATTGTTCGCCTGGGAGCTGTCCACCTGCGCGAGTTCTGAAAACACAGCTCCCAGCTCCACTCTCGCCCTTTCCCAGTAATCCTCCTGGGCCACGAGAAGGGCAGTCTGCTGCTGCCTGGGACAAGATTTGACCTCTCACTGTCGGCTCATATCAGCAAATATCTAATGAGCATACAGGTCACTGCCCAGCACACGGCCCAGTGGAGATAAAAGCTCCTGCTGCGGGCTGGAGACTTACCTGGGCCGCAGTTCTTATTCAATGCCCACAATAAGGCGAGAGACCAGCCCCCATGACACCAGTCAGTCAAGTCTGATTGGCACAGCAGACCATTTACCAGTCTGTCTATCCTTCCAGATGTGGGTTAAAAGATGACACATGCTGGTTTAATCCGCTGATGGTGTGACCTGCTCAGCACGCACAGCACCCCTACTTTAAAAGGAGAGAGAGAGAGGAGATGGTAGAGAGACAAAGACAAAGAGAGGGGCAAAAATCCAGACGAGCTCTCATTTTATTTGTGGGTGTGTTTGAACGTGTGGTAACAAACTAGGTTCTTGTGGAGCTTAACTGGTTCACACTAACATACCACTCCTATCAAAACTGGAGCACTGCATCATTTCTTTGTGTGTTCGTGTGTTGTGTGTTTATGTGTGTGTGTGTTTGAATGAAGAGGCAGCCCGGAGAGAGCTGCTTTTCACAGTTCACAGCATCGAATAAGAGCGCGGGAGAGGCGGGACTGTCGGTGACCTGGTTAGACGTAAAACAAGCGAGGCTGCTGTCTCCATCGCTTCAGGTTAAGGGAAGCCTCGGTCTCTGGTGGAAGCCACAATGTCGGACTGCAGAAGGCAGTGGAACCGGGAGGATGAGCTACCAGTCTACCTGGCAGGGCCGATCACCACCGGGCCAAACCAGCGGAAAACATACGGGATGTTCAGCTCCGTGGAGGGGGCGTTTGAAAGCAAGACCATAGATTTCGATAACTACGCGGTAGGGAGGAAAGGGAGCCGCACCCCGAGGAGCGGGAGCCGGGAGAGGGTTTTGGACACAGGTGACCCCACCGGCAAGACGCCCAGCGAGGCCCGGGAGGGGTCACTGACCAACTCGCCCGGGGAGAGAGACGACGGACGCCCAGGTGTTGAGGTCAGATATTCATCGGGAAAGGACAGCCCAAATGGGCAGGTAAGAGTGACGGTTCTTGGCTTTCTCTCCCTCTCTCTCTGTATGGCTTTTTGGTTGAAATCAGGATGTGCCTGTTTATAAAACAGGCTTCCCAATATAGCTACATGTGTCAATTTAAGTTAAATATTAAGTGCAATGACGAAAAATGCCAAGACAACAGCTGCCTGAGAACTGCTGACCTACTTAGAGAAATAAATAACCATTATTATTTATTTCTTTTTAAAAACCAAAAATATTGTGTTTTGTCCTCATTTTGGAAAAGCGTCTATTTCTCCCCCTCTGGAGTTGTTATTCCGAGACAAATGCCTCAGTTTGCATATATGATGGATTTATGTGCGCATTGCAGTTTGGCCATTTTGGTCTACGACTACGTAGTTCTAAGACTCTCCAAAATTATGCAAATGCAAAAAACACGTCGAGCTCATTTTAGTCTGTGGTGCTGAACTGGACAGCGACAGACATCATCCCTCCCTGTATTGTTATTGTGTTCTCACGTGAGCTGTTTATATGTGTGCGCGTGTATGAAGGGGGTGTGAGGGCGCTCGTGTCTACACAATCTCTCTCGGTGCCGTGAACGCCACTGGGCAGAGTCTCCCGCACTCGCGCACGCACACACGCACAGAATAGTCACCTGTCCTTCTCTGTGCGCGCTCCACGCATCCTGACGCAACCGTACGGCGGCGGATTCATCGCTGTCTACCTCACACACGCATACGGAAACAATAACCAACACACATCGGGGGAGACAAAGCGGCACAAGAGTGCAGCGAAGGGCGCCGGAGTCACCTCAACCCGCTTCAGAGTTGACTGCCCGGGGGTAGAGTGACGGAGAGAGCATGTCTGGGACCAGTTACCAGGGGAAGAACAGCATCCCCCATATGACGGTAAGAGACCCGGCCTGTTCAGCGTTGATCGGCGAAGCTCTCCGCTTGTCTACAAATCCCTGCTGCCAATGCCGGCCGGCAGATGGGATTAAATTCTTAGTGAGGTGGCAAAGAGCAGAAGGCCCCTCTACTGTTTCTCCTATATGCAATGGCACACCCATGACACAGAGGTGGCAATTCTCTATGTCTGTGTCAATTCGAGCGCGTATCCTCGCCGGTGGGTTGGACAGTGTTGTGTAATCTCCCCGCCTGTCAAGGAGATTAAGGAGATGTTGACGTGACGATCGAACCAGGAATCGCACAGGAAACAATGTCTGGTATAAAACAGCAGACGTGCGAGACTGGGTTTGTGCAAAGGTGCATCCTTTTTTAGCTATAAAGCATGCATTCTGCAGAAAGCCTTCCTTTATCATTCAATGGTAGGCTATTATTAAGTGCAAAATGAAGCCAATTGCAACACACAATCATTATAACTAAGCATTAAATTTCATGGTGTAGACAGAAAATAACACATTTGACTGGAATTATTTTTAGATAGATGCTGAGCATTCAGCAGGGCTGTCAACTGCCTTCATCTACAACCATGGATGATCACAGGTTACCATGGAGACATAACATCTTCCTCATGCTGTTGCCAGGCATCCTCCATGGTGATAGAGGGTGCGGATACTAGAGCCTAGGAGAAAAAATGTGCTTGTTTTATTGCTGTGCTTCTAAATATTCAGTATTTGATTGTACTGACAATCTAATCCAATATACAATTGATGCATTTAAGAGAGGAAGACTTATAACATTAACTTTAGTTTTGAGAGACCCTACCCATGCAAAGCACTTGTCCACCCTCATCCATTGCACTGTCATAATATTGCTATAAGGTCATCTATTACATAAGTGATTGTGCAATATATCAAAATGTTAGGACTGAATTCAGCCCGCCTCCCGTTCTCTCTCCTCCTCTCTCTGTGCCTCTCCCCTACAGAGTGAAAGGCTGTTGATTAAAGGGGGGCGTGTGGTCAATGATGACCAGTCTCTTTATGCAGATGTCTACATCGAAGATGGCCTCATCAAGTGCGTATACAAGATGCTTGCTATGTCAAAGAGTTGCAGAGGCATAAAAATATAGATTTCAGTATTCAGAATATTTTGCAGCCGATAATGATTTCACTTCTATATTCCCTTTATTCTCTTTCCCAACTCTGCATCCTTCACAAACCCCTTTCATCCACCCCCCTGTATTTTCCTGCACTACATCCTTCCCTGTCATCTCTGCACCTCATCATCCGTGCTTTTCGATTCCCTTCCATCCACCACTTTGTCTCCACGTGTATTTTATCCTCGGTAGGCAGGTGGGGGAGAATCTGGTTGTTCCAGGGGGGGTCACAGTGATCGAGGCTAATGGCCGCATGGTGATACCAGGGGGGATAGATGTCAACACCTGTCTGATGAAGCCTTTTCTGGGCACACAGCCTGTTGATGATTTCCTCCAGGGCACCAAGGCTGCACTTGCTGGGGGCACAACCATGATCAGTGAGTGTAGATGCATGTAGCATATATGCACTACAATACTGTAACCACATATGCATTCAAGTCGCACTCTTTCCATCTTAAACCTTCTCACTTCTCAGTCGACCATGTGACCCCCCAGCCTGGGGACAGTCTGCTAGAGGCGTTTGAGCGCTGGCAGGAAGCTGCAGATAAGAAGGCATCTTGTGACTACTCCCTGCACGTTGACATCCCTGAGTGGAATGAGACTGTTAAAGATGAGTTGGAGCTGCTGGTGCAAGAGAAAGGTACACCAATCTTTAGTTATTACATTATACCTTAGAGCTTTGGTGATTGCTGTAATTCTTGTTTCAGTGTCTTGTTTATCCCTATTTTGGACCCAATGTGCAAAAACAAGAGGGACATATTTAGAAACAATTTAGCCTAGTGCTGAATCCTCTTATAGTAGAAATCCATTGTTCTCATTGCGCTGCTGTCATGGTGGCAGAGTATAAAATTTGCTTGTAATCTGT
This sequence comes from Scomberomorus guttatus, assembly GCA_038419695.1. Classification (NCBI taxonomy): domain Eukaryota; kingdom Metazoa; phylum Chordata; class Actinopteri; order Scombriformes; family Scombridae; genus Scomberomorus; species Scomberomorus guttatus. The sequence continues at coordinate 17,724,220 of CM076447.1, forward strand.
TTAAAGTAAAAAATCACTTTTCTTTTGGGGCAGCTACAAAACAGTTCAGAGGCTGAGCCAAGGCAGCTGCTTGTGAGTTGAAAGTGGTAATTCTTGGCGCGGATGCCTCACATAAACAAGCTCTGCATGCTTTCTGTGTTAGACGACATTGTAGGTCAGTTTTTGTATTTTGCAACTTTATCACCTTCCTGCCATGAATAACTGAAGTTACTCATTTCTACTGTTGTCAGGTATCAATTCCTTCCAAGTCTACATGGCTTATAAGGATTTGTACCAGATGACAGACTCTCAGGTATTTCTCATCATCACTATTTGCACTAATCACTAATACTGCACTAATGTCCTCATACAGTATGTGTCATTCTGCTCTTTTCATCCCACTTTTAAACTCTTATTTTGTCATCTCTCCCTCAGCTATATGAGGCTTTCTCCTTCATGAAGAAGCTGGGTGCTGTGGTGTTAGTTCATGCTGAAAATGGAGACCTGATTGCTCAGGTAAGTGCAACCTAACCCCCTCTATTTTTGTCTCGTAGTGGCAACCAGCCTTTTACCTCTTGCACTATCACAACCTGTGAGCTAGTGTCTGTGAGCTGGCCACAGCTATTTATTGTGGTGACATAATTGAGAATATAAACTATGGTTGAACTAAATCACCACCCGTCTTTTCCCTTTATAGTTCCCTGCAATCTCCACTGCAGTTAAGAGATATTCTGGTTACATAACTCCCCAGCTCTCAGGGAGAGAAAGGATTAATGCTGCTGCAGCTGCAGCTGCTGAGGATAGGAAAGGACAGGTTTTTCCTAGGCTGGTCACCATTGCTGTTGACTGTTATTACACTAATGATGATGATGTAATGGTGATTAAGATGGTGCGGGTAAAGGTGCTGATAATGCTGACAGCAGTGATGAAAAGTGGTAGTGGTGGTCGTGGAGATAATGGTCCTGATTAAGGGGACAATTATGGTGAAAACCATGATGTATGTGAAGATAAATGAGAGTAATGAATGATAATGGGAGCCCTGTTGAATGATAATAATAGCCTTGTTAACTGTAATGGAAATAGGGAGATAGGTGCGGAAAAACCAGATCCAAATCCCCTTGAGAACAAACAGTTAAACAAAACAGAAAAAAGAGGAAAGGGGTGGGGGTGCAGTTTTCATTGTGCTCCTAACAGTGCTGTCAGAAGCAAGCAATTGAAGCCAGCAAGAGCTGCCCACAGTGCACTGGCATTTAGGATTACAATGCACACTTTATTTTCTTTGATAGTGTGACAGACCATGAGATTTTCATTTTACAGCCATGAGATGCCAGCAAAGGCACTAAAACATGAGTCTCATGGATAAAACATGACTTGACAAGTATGTAATGCTGACAGTGATATTGCAATTATTTTCATTTGTATTTCAGGAACAGAGAAAAATCCTCGGGATGGGAATTACTGGACCTGAAGGCCATCCCCTGAGTCGCCCTGAAGAGGTGATATCATTTTCATTATCCATTTATCCATCCATCCATTGTTGTATAGGTTTTAACTTCCTTTTACTTATTTTCAATGCAGCTGGAGGCTGAGGCGGTGTTCCGTGCCATCACCCTTGGTAACCGTGTCAACTGTCCTGTCTACATCACCAAGGTGATGAGTAAGAGTGCAGCCGACACTATTACCCAGGCCCGGAGGAAAGGTCTGCCTCTCTTTCTTGTCACCCCATTTCTAACTCATGCTCATCAGGTTCTCATAAATATTTCTGTGTGTGCATGATTATATTTTACTGACTCTTCCACTTTTCACAGCTTTTCACAGTCTGAACTGAAATGTCCTACTATCTTCATGTCCAGGTTCTGTGGTTTTTGGGGAGCCAATTACAGCCAGCTTGGCCACTGATGGTTCTCACTATTGGAGCAAGAACTGGGCCAAAGCAGCGGCTTATGTGACCTCTCCACCTTTGAGTCCTGACCCCACGACCCCAGACCATCTCAACACACTTCTGTCCTGGTATGATTTTTCCTCTTCACCTTTTCAGCAGTGGATGGATATGATGCCCAATGAGTAAATATACTAAAGTCATCTTTAAATGCAAGGTTCCAGTGTTTTATAGGGCGTGGTTGATGATGCTCGGAGAAGCCTTACAAAATATGTAGCCCACATTTTCATGTTCATGCAGAGTGAAGACAGATGAAAATCTCTTTAGCAATGACCTCTGCACAATGTGATACATTGTGCAGAGGTCATAGCTCAGTTGGATGACACCAAAGAAGACACCTGCAAGGATCTAATCCTCATTGTTTAGACCCTTAGATATTAGTTTGGTATTCTTGCCACAAACAACCGCTTATATACTGTAATGCACAATGTCAAACTAGCTTTAGTAGAAAAAGTAAAACAGATGGAGAGAAGATGAATGTGTATGTATAAAGGGAAGAGGGGCAGGGAGAAACTGAGAGAGACTAGATAACTGATAAAGGACTGCAAACTCATTTGGAAGTCACTTTAATCATATATAAGTTACATACATTATTAATAGTAAGTTAAATTGTTATTCATGAGTATCATAGTGCCAGAAGCAATAGATAAAGTGGACCAGATCAGCCCCACCTTAGCTCTCACCTCAAACATACAGAATGCACACAACTTCCTGCAGTACATTTTTGACTGTCCCCGATTCCATAAATAGCACAGGAACTAGAATCCTTCTTCATCTGTTGCCTTGGCTACCAAGTACCTCCCTCCTCCTCCTCCACCTCCTCCTCCTCCTCACTCCTCTCTGCTCCTCCACCCTTCATCTGCAACTTCAGCTTCTCAAGGCGGGTCTGTGCTGTCACGCCAGTGGTGTGATACTGCCGTTGTCTGTGAGCTTCTGCTGAAGCGACAGGGTGTATTTTTAGGTTCTTTTTCAGAGACACGAACAAAAGAACACTTTTTTCCTTACATTTCAGTGATGTCCATTATTTCCATAATAAGCACTGTCATGGCATTGGGGCAATGATCCCACAGCCTACTATCATGGTGTAATCACTGTAATTAACAAATGAATGAAGGGTCTTAGATGAGAATTTATGATAGAGATCCCTCCTTATCAGTCAAATTCAGCCTCTTGTATGTAATGAGGTAAAGTGAGCGTGTGCTGATGGCTTTTTGATAATGCAGTCTTTATGTGATATAGTTAAGGCTTCAGGGACTGGTACTACAGCTGCGTTGCATCATTCTGACTGGTTCAGCTGGCTGGCGTGTCTGCCCCAGGCCCTCTACATGACTTGTATTTTAACACACATGCTCAATGAGGACACCTGGTGGCTAATAGTAGGAATATCTTTCCTGTCCTGTGTTGACCATTATTTCTACAGGAGGGTGTGAATACTGTTTTTAACAGATTTTTGCAGCCAAATATCCTTTAATTAATCATCTGATCACAAAGATTAAGCTGCCTGTATGAAATAGTTTACGACAACAATCTGTAAGGATTATATAACATTTATCAGGTTAATCACTGGTGTTGAAAGTATGCTGATGTTTTTGTATTATGGTTTAATACAGTGGGGACCTACAGGTGGTGGGCAGCGCTCACTGTGCATACAGCATTTCTCAGAAAGCAATTGGGAAAGATGACTTCACCCTGATCCCAGAGGGAACCAACGGAGTGGAGGAGAGAATGGGTTTCGTCTGGGACAAGGCTGTGGTGAGCACTAAGAATATGTGCGTGTGTCCTGTGTGTAGCTGTGAGTGTACTCTATACTCTCTTCATGTTAGCATTATGATTTTGTCTACCACTCTAAACATCCACTTCTCTGTTTCTCAGGCCATGGGGAAGATGGATGAGAACCAGTTTGTTGCAGTCACATCTACCAACGCTGCAAAAATCTTTAACCTATACCCACGTAAGGGCCGGATAGCAGTGGGCTCCGATGCTGACATTGTCATCTGGGACCCTGACAACATCAAAACCATCACTTCCAAACTCCAGCAGTCGGTGAGGACAAAGGAAAATAGGGCTGGGGGGAAGATGGAACAGGAAATGTTAACGAGAGCAGAAAGACTAACAAACAAATACATAAACTAATCTTCAAATACTGCATCTGTTGCTGAAGGAGCAGAAGTACATGAAAGACAGGAGGGCAGGAGAAAAGCTGCAGGAGGAGGGTTTCATATGCAGAGTGTGAAATAGGATAAAAACCAAGTGAAAGATCACAGGAGGTGAAGAGAAATCTGAAATGTACCTTTAAGTTGGAGTGATATTCAGTCAAGCCTGGCGTTATTGTGCGCAGTATGATGCAATACTGCAGGGGTGTGGTGGAATCAGAATAATACATGACATGCACATACAAAACCAATGCTTACTAATATTATGCAGCATATTAAATAAAAGCTGAAATGCTATTTGACAAGAGAATATGAGATTTATCTTTAAAGGAGTAGTTTACCCAAAATACAAAAAATATACATTTTCTCATTTACGTAGTATGTAGCCATACAGATATTTTGGGATTTCTTTTTGCTTAGGTTTGAGATTTACTCTGGTCTGACATCTCTACTACCACCCTAAAACAATGTTTTTGTTTTTGTTTTTTTGCATTGCAAAAAAGAAATTGAATCCATTTAAAATTGCACTGAAAAAGAATACATTTCTTCAAAAGAACGTAGCTCCAGTGAAAAAAGTTTACTAAGAAGACAGCAGGTTATCCAGACAGTGTTGTGTTAATCCTTTGAGCACCATGAATGAAACTCCATTTACCCCCCTTTGTATTGGGGTTGCAGCAGAAATCTCAGAGACAGATATCTAAAAACTTGGACAAATAAAACCAAAACTATCTGCATGGCATGATGCCAGTAGAGATAAGTGAGAAAATATGTAGGTTTTCTTTTGCTATTTAAATATCCCTTAAATTTAAACACAAAAAAATGATGCATATAGATTCAGGAGAATGGCCTCAGAGCTGAAAATTTGCTTTGATCAATGTGAGACAATACAGAGAAGATATTAGACAGTGGTTAATGTATTCGGTCTGCTCTGCCACTCTCAAAGACCCTAATCCAGACTGGTGCCGGCTTTAGGTCATAATCCCCCTTCACCCTTCACCCATTCTGTGCTACCCATCCCCCTGTATTCACACTGTCACTCCTTTCTATATGCCCTGAGCCTCTCACTTATTCATCCCCCATTTCCTCAACTGCTGCATTTTCCTGCATCTATTCTGATACAATGCTTGCTGAAATAGCACAGTGGGCTCAGACAGTATAGGGTATCACTTTTCTAAATTGTGGGGGAAGATGTGAGAGCTCTCTTTTGTCCTCCTGCTTGACTCCCTCTTTTTGATCCCTCCCCACACAGGCTTCAGAATACAACATCTTTGAGGGCCTGGAGTGCCGTGGGGGACCAGCACTGGTGTTGAGTCAAGGTCGGGTGGTATATGAGGAAGGAAAGCTGCAGGCACAGCAGGGTACCGGTCGATTTATTCCCCGCAAGCCCTTCCCAGACTATGCTTACCAGCGCATAAAGTTCAGGAACCAGGTACAGTACACGGATGGTTTTAAAAACATTTATAAAGCTATAATAGAAAAGTGACATTTAAAAATATCTGCCCTTGAAAGATCCAGTGTTAATTCATCAATTATTGCACTGATGCTTTTTTCAACTGTCTCTCTCTCTATATATATTTTACAGCAAATCATAATTTCTACAGTGGCAGATTCCAGCAAAACAAATGAGCCTGTATTATGGTGACTAGTGGGTTACAAACCATTTTGTTGTTTGAGAATGACAAAAAAGTTTGCTTGTGTATTTCTGTGTGTTTTATATTCAGGTTAAGGGCAAGCAGGGTGTTATTCGTGGGATGTATGATGGCCCTGTGTATGATGTCATTCCTACCCCCAAATATATCACACCTGCGCCATCGGCCAAAACATCACCCACCTCTCACCAGCCACCACCAATACGCAATCTTCACCAGTCCAACTTCAGCCTATCAGGTAGCGGATAATATATAAGTTTTAAAATCCATTGATTCCTTTGAAGCTTTTAGTATGTTATGTGAAACATAAATAACCAGATGCGTTACATGTATATTGGAAAAGTTAGATTTCTGGTATTTGAAGTAATTTTTACATAATTTTGTCTTTGTTTCACAGGGGCACAGATTGATGACAATGTCCCTCGTCGGTCTGGCCACCGTATTGTAGCACCCCCTGGTGGTCGCTCTAACATCACCAGCCTTGGTTGAACACTTGACACTTGTGCACAAAGTGTGGTTGTTGTGGGGTTTCACCTCTTGAGTGTGTGTGAGTGTATGTGTATGCCTGAGAGTGTGAGCACACTGGCATGGATGAATACCTTTGTATTTTTTGGTACAATGGTGACACGCTCTTTATAGACCATTACGATTTTATCAGTTTGCCTTGAGTCCATGCTCACTGAGAAGAAGCACATTTATACTTAAATGTATAAGAAGAGTGTGATTTACAATCAAAACAAGTCAAACCCACAGACTCATGATCGGGGCACTCACACACACACACATGCACACACACAGATCTGGTGTTGGACCCCCTCCAAGCACCCAAATATGACCCCAGTGTTATGTCATGATGTTACCTCCTTCTCCATGAGCATGATTTCCTCCTTACTCTTCCTCACATCCCACGTGTTACTGTATGGGTCTGCTCAGACATGGTGCTCCTCTCCACCCATCTGGTGGACAGCTGTAGAAATAACAGATTCCTCCTGCATCTGGTATTCAACATCTTTGCAATATTTGTTTCAGTGTGGCTCAAGTGGATCAGTTATACATATTGCATGGACATGTCTTTAGGTGTTACACTATTTGTGGTTTATTGTTACAATGGAGGAACACTAAAATTGTATTCCAGGCACATTAGTATTCAACGGCACAAACATATTCTTATATAAATGTTTGCTTTGAAAACATAATGGCATTCACTGTGGATAGAGCCATCTGTTACCAGGTTCAAAACACTTTTTTTTTTAAACATTACTGTGAACTTCAATGAAAGCAATGCAACTTCCTCTCCACTATCAGATACTATATGCAAATGTGTCAGTACTCTCCTATAAAGTGTGAAACAAGTAGATGAGCAGTTGAAATAAACACAGAAACAGCTGTTGGCTGCAAAATGAATTTCTAGATCGCTGTACCTGCATAATAGAATTTCACAGTGAAGAATTTATGATGTGTGTAATAGTTTTTTGCCAATCACTCATGCCAGAAATAGATCTTTCTTGTGATGTCATACTCACCTCACTGCTGTAAAAGGGCTTCAGCTCCCACTGCTCTTTGAAACTTTGCTGAAAATCGTTTAAAGCTGTTTTTATTTGATTTGATTGATTCTGGGTGTTTACTTGGTAAATGTAATGTTTCTATGCTGCTCTGTTTTTGTTGCTGTTGTCTGGTGTCTCCAATGGAACCACTTACAATCAATAAAGACTTGACTGTTGTCAAAAATAATGGTATGGCAACCATTCCTGTGAGTTAAAAAAAAAAGTGTGGCTCTGATCTTTGCCTTTGTCTGCTGAACTTCTCTGGCACGGATAATTTGTGCCAATAAATCCTGTCAGGTTGAACTGCAGGTGCTTCAGTTATGGCTTTAACACATGGCCCCTGAGACACACAATGCCTAAGGGAACTTTAACACAACCTTCCAAGGGAGATGCGGATCAGGTGATGGTAACCTAAATTCAATTCCACTCCAGTAAACAGTGGAATTGTTTTCTTTTAGTGTCAGAGGGAATGTTGAAACTGAATGTTGAACCGAGAGAGTTAGACAGCAAAAATGTGACTTGAATACCATTACTAAAAAAAAAATCACTAAGTCTTGCAGCAATACCTTACATATTTTAAATATTATGATGATGAATATACTTTTTTCTTATCAATCCTTTTTTATGGTAAAAGTGTAATCAGGTGATTTGAGGGTCAGGGATTGACATTGACACCAGGAATCGATTCTTATAGAAAAAAAGTGTTACATACCTTGAAAAGTTTGTGATGACAGCAAGGATAAAAGAGTGAACACCATATAAATTGAAACCTACAGGGAGTCCTTGCAATTTCCATATCAGAGCAGGTTCATTGACACATGCACATTCAAAAAAATGTGAGAAAAAAGGATAGCATAAAGTTGATAGATAAGTGAAAACAGATGATAAACTTTACCTGAGAAGGAAAGCACAAATGACTAAAAACAGAAATCTTTTACCTCAGAAGCAAATATCATGATGTGTATGAAATTTAAATCTTTCATAGAAAAGGATGGAATGTAGGCAATGATGATTATAACATTTTTTTGGTAATTAACTTAGTTCTGTGTCTGTTTATAGCCTCATTTGAGAAATTCATGGAAGACTGTTGTAACAAATTGAATTGAAAAATGCGCAAATGAAAAAGAACAAGGACGGAGGAAATGCACACTGTCACATTCCTCCTTCTGATGGAATTGAAATAGAAATTGAAATGTTCTTTACAGATGTAGCACATGAAACTGCTTATAAGCAACTAGATCACATCTTAATAAGATGACACTTTCAGTATTTTGTAAAATTTGACTTGTTACTTTACAGCTCAGGACATTGTTATTAATTTAATAGTTTAATGTTGTACATAAGATATGTCAAAATCTCACAGATGGCCATGAGTATTATGAAAACTGCAGCCTCTAAATGCCATTAATAGAGCTTATATAACAAGACTTATACAACTAAACTGTTCATCTTGTTATATACTGCAGTCATCAGCTTGTTATCAGCCTGAAAATGCTTTCACTTCCAATTTGTCACAACATTGTATATAATTAATTATGCTACATCTGTAGTATTATATACACCCATCTGTGGTCCCAGAGGAATGTTTTCTTTTATTGTCATCCTTGACAGTAGCAGCTAATTTACTTCACTTAATTTTCACATTTCATTGGGCAGGGATGGGCATCACGTTCTAAATTGTTTTCTCAGAGGAAAACTCTTTGGTAGGTGAGTTTGTTTACACTCCACATGCAACATTTGTATAAATATGTGAGAAGCGTTACATCAAAATGCTCTTTCATTAACTGCAACAATGTAAATGTCAGCGGAGTAATGTGGGAGCACTTGTGATCTTCCCAGTGAAAGCTCTTTGCAACTCGTACTTCAAACATTTTTCATTTAATACATACCGACTATGAAAATGAACATTTTCTGGCTTCTACTACAGATGAACTGATTCCAGACAACATCACCTTCACAGAGACCAACAGAGACCCAAATGCTGCCGCTGCCATCTGCTGTGGGACCAAACCAAAGGGATGTAATATTGAGCTTGTGAGACTTAAAATGCAAGTTTTCCATTCTCTGCAGCAGGTCATGAAATCACAGAAATTGAAAACATTGTCTGTGTATGTAGGGTGCACAGTTGAATAGGTGCCATAACAATATAGAGACTTCTTATCCCTTGAAAGGAGCTGGCTGCTGTTTGGGAACAACAGAGAATCGACTGCATCCAGGCAAATTACTGAGCCAGCTGTGCTGTTCTTCTACCACTGACGGTCCCTCAGGTCCCTGTTGTGCATACCTGAAAAGTGCATCCAGCTACTATGCAATAAACTAAAAATGTGCTATTTTTCTTCTGAATGCAGCCCCATTGTAAATGACATCCAGTCAAAAACTAAAAACAAGGTATCTTCAGTAATTATTTCCAATGTCTGTTAACTTAGAATAGATATTGGATGTAAGCAGCAGTAAAATAGCAATTTAATGGATTTGATAGTCATTTCTGGGGAATATAACATGGAATATTAATCTTTATCTGTCATTAATACATTTCTAATTAATATTAGGGATGAAACACAATGTTAAAATATAACAACAAGGCACAGTTGATATTGGTTACAAGTCGATAACACTGATAGTGCCTTTAGTATGAATATCATCATATTGTCTTCTAAGTGTGGCACTGTAGATTCATATTTAGGTTTTCTTTGTCCTAATATCATTCACCATTAAGCTTTACTGTATTTGACCTAATTGACTCAATAACCCTTTTCTACATGATTATACAAAATTATTATTTTTTATGTAGTGATATCTTATTTGCAGATATGTTCAATAGCATATGCTATGAATCTAACAAATGAAACCTACAAAGGGAACTCTCACACACACACTGCATTGACATTCAGCCTGTAACACTCCCATTTGTCCAGGTGGTGTCCACGTTGAGCTTTGTTACAAGGTCAACCTTGTTCAAGAAGTAGGCTTATACAGATGTAGATTTATTTGGAGTTTACAAAATGTATTGTCCCCTTTGTCCCAGCCGAGGCAAACTTGGGACTTTGAGATGGTGCAAGTCACTACCAGTCTTCCCTGCTCTCAAGAACAGCAAGATTTGATTAAACTTTGAATGAAAACTATATTTTTCTTAGTAATTACAATCTATCCTCAGTCTATCTAAAACCTACCTTCAAAGCGCTACTTTCACAGCTGGAAGCTGTCAATTCTCCCTCACCAATTATCTACATGCAAGATGAAACTTACTCTATTAGCAGTTAAAGCACAGCAGCAGAGGAGCTGTGCACTCATTGGGAACCAGAACAAAAGCCGGTTGTCTTGGGTCTTGAACCAGGAGTCAACTATGGGCCAATCAACAGATGAGACACACCTCTGCAATCACTTGAAACAGCAAATCGCACGTCACTACCTGCGGGTCATCAACACACACACACACACACATACACACATACACACACCATACGTGTCTGTGTGGGAACTGGGCAATACCATAAACAATGTTATAAACAAAATAATTTACACTTTGATGATGGTGTCTCATTCACATCTATCATGAACATCATCTATATCATCATTAATATATTGTGAAACAGCATAAAGTAGGTTTAATTGAGCCTTCAAAGTCCTCACTTATTAAAAATTACGTGACTTCCAAACAAATATACTTAATGTATTTAGGGAATTAATGGTGTAAAAAAAACAAGCTTCAAGGTAATCTCTGAGACAGAATCTTTTACAGTTATCACCTCTTTTCACCCCCTGAATTATTATGAAGATGTGGATAACTCAATTTTTATTTGAATGTTTTCACTGCGTGTAGGTACAGGCTGATACATACATATCCCGCCAAAGGATATGCTTTTATACAAAACCATGTCGATACGTGTTATTTCCTGCTATTCTACAGAGAATGCTGATAGCACGGCTTTGATGAGTTCAGGCTGATGTGACCATGAAAAGATGAAGAGACATAAATGACAGCCTATGGAGGAACACAGGGAGGATCAAATCTCACATCAGCTGCCTGGCATATCAGCGAGGAAGAATGTTTACAGCTCTGCTGCAAGGCTTTTCCTGAACAGAGGAACACAGCACCCTGACAGAATTTATCACATCTCTGACACTTTATGCTCAGCTGTAGTGATGCTGAGTGTTTCTTTGGTGTTGGAGGGGTTGCAACACCCTGCTATAGATGTTAACCGACTGGACATCAGAAAAAGATTTCCTTATGACACGAGAAGCACAAATGAGTAAGATAGAGAAATTTCAACATATTATACGATTATGTCCATTCACTTTGAAGCCGTGAGCCCAAGGTTCTCTGTCGGTGCATGTAAAGGTAATTCAAAGGCATTTAACTTCAGCTCACTTTCAGTCAGAAAAGGAGTCTGCTTAAGCCCATTAAGCATTTGCCAACTCCAAAGACCATTTGATATACTGGACAGTGTGTGAGGAGGTTAACATTCTGGGGTTTACTTCACCAGGCACCTCCCTCTTAACATTTTCCTCTATCTTTATAAAATCAATAAAATGCACATCCACTGGGTCTATCCCTGGAATTTAATTAAGAGTTCAAAGAAACTGGCATCCTTTTTTTGCAGTGCCGACAACTCCTTGTCCATTTATCTGCTGAAACATTGTGATTTATTTACAAAAGCTTTTATGGTCACCACTTATTTGAGATGAGCTACGACAAGAGGTTGATTGATATGATACCTGATGCTTTTGATGTTTCAAAGAAGGTTGCTAATACCTTTTACTGTGTGGTTTAATGATTTTTCTTTTATGTGCGTTTTTATGACTTTATCGCAGGCAGCAGAACAATTGATCCTTTGGGATGGTAATGTCTAGACTGTACTTTCCTGACAACATAAAAATGTGGTCAGTAATTCATAATTTTTAGCTAAAAAAAAAAAAGACTTTCATAGGATGACACATGCTGGCATTTCAGCACAGTAAGTGATTGTACTAATTGCAGATAATGAGGATACTAAATTCAATGGCTTCTGGAATCCCTGAATTGACATTTCAACTAAACTCCAATACAACGTGAGACTGCTGTAAGCCATCATGGCTCCAGTCCTTTCCTCAAACAGCATAATTCATTCAACCTGTGATGTGAATATTAAGTTGTAATTGTTTGAAAAATCGAATTAGTAGGCTGCAATGGAACTGCATTAAGTGATGGGCCTGTGATCAGTGCAAGGTGCAGATTAACATCCTGGCCTGTGAAAATAATGAAAAATAGAGTAGATGTAGTGATTTGGTTGCTGATGCTCAAGATAACAGACAATCGGACATTAAAATGTGTTTGATTTGTTGGTGTTATTTGTACTGATGGTTTTGCTGTACATGAAATGAATGATTACCTACTGAAATAGACTGGAAAGCCTTTTGAATCTTTATCTTATCCATGAATGACTAGCACACACTGTAGCAACATCCACTACAGTACAACATTACACCTACAGTAATTCACCTGTTATTCATCTTTATATCTGATATTCCATAAAATGTTAACAATGAACATCCCTCCCTTCATAAATGATAATTTTCCACATCGTGTCGCACTGAATCTCTTTCCACTCTTTTACAGTAGAATGAGCATGTGAGTCCACATTCTTGGTTTTAAAATACAATATACTGACAGGTATATTTGACAAAATATATATTTAAAGAAACAGACTTCTTGTTCTTTCACTCCCTGCTTTTAATTATTCTATCCTTCACTACCATCGAAATTAATTTGAAACTCAGAGGAACAGCCCCTGCTACAGAATTATCATATGCACTGACTGAAAACTGTAGCAATAATTATTCATGACCACTTGGTGTCAGTGTTGCATATCAGACAAAGGGAAATACAGATTGCGGGACTTTTTGACATTTTGAGTCCTTCACTGTAATCTTTGCAGCAGTTAACACCTCTGAAGCATTTTCTGATAAGTGTAAGTCCAAATTGCCCTCTGCATTTGAGACATTTTCTCGCAGCGGGATCCAGTTAAAAATTCACATTTCAAAGATAAAGCTGATGGATTGGGCCACATTTTAGTGATATTCAGGAATTCTATTCTAGTCTGCACAGCTGCAAAAATGGGGGGATATTGTTCTGTTGTTTGGGCATGTTTAAACATTTAATTTGACAGTTCATTCTTCACCTTGGAAACAACAACAATTTGCACTCAAGGACACTAACGCGCTTATTCTGGAGCTTTCTACTGTATCACATCAGTCTTCATCAGCAGAAGAAGTTGTCATGGAACCTTGTTTGAACATCTATAATCAAAAGCTCCTGGGCAAGAGAGTAAGTGGACCTTTAGTGGAGATTGTTTGGTCAACAGTTAAAATATTTGGTGCCACTTTTGAAATACGGCACCCTTTATAAAGGCTTTATAAGTTGTAATTAATGGCTTTATCAATAATTAATAATTAATTTACTAATACTTCATAGAGCAGCTATAAGCCATTAGTACGGACAACTTTGAAGTCATCATGTCTACGGGTTATAAGTTAGTAAGTCATTAATATAGTGTATAGGGTTTCTCAATTTGTAATAAACCACCAGCAAAACCCAGTCAGTCATCTGTAATAATAAAGGTTAATACATCTTAAATTAAGTGTTCTTACAATAATCCATTAAGTCTGCAGGTGTAAATGTAAATAAAGTGTTAACAAATGGTTTTGTCCAGAGACCTTTTAAATGGTCAAACAGTTCATTGGAGCGATCTTCTTGATGAAATAAAGAACTAAAAAGACAAAGCAAATTTCATGTTGGAGGATTTTCCACAACCTGGCAACCCTGAAGTTGTTCTGGATTATAACTCATTTAAAAAGCATAAAAAACTGATTTTGTCCAAAAGTGTCACTACTTCTGTGTGTGTGGACTTTAAATAGCTGGTTGTCTCAAACTGATATTTTTGCATTTACTCGCAAATACTTTGTTTATAGTTGCAAAGAGTCCCAACTATTGTTAATCTCACAGTTTCTGTCTGAAATAGAGTCTTCAAAAGGTTAACAGACACACGAGTGTTTGAAGTTTTTAATGTCAAAGTCAAACTTTTACATGATTCATCTTCATACCAAACCATTTGTCAACAGGTCCTCTTCTTCCTCTTCATAGCAAATGCAATTAGTTCATTATGTAATTACAGGAAGGGAGCAGCAAAAACAGAGCCAGCCCCTGTAATAAAATTAAAAAAAGAAGAGGAAAATAAAAATAACAGTTTTTTTCATTTTTTTCTCAAGTGCAGATTTGAAGACCTTAAGCATGCCATTGTCTGTTATGGTTTCCAGTTGTCTGTTCTACAGTGTAGTTTTATCTGTACATGGCTATAAGGGTAACAGCATGAGGGGGGATGACAGGTACATGGTGTCCACTGAAGTGTCTTTTAAAAATGTCTCAATTGGTGGGTGATAGATCTCAGATGTTACGCTCCTCTGTGTCTGTCTCCCCTCACTGTTTTGCAGTAGACTGAAACATATTCATGTTTAAACGTGCAGTATAAAAAAAAGATACACACCCACATTGATTCATGTACAGCAAGTTCCCTTAAATCCGGATTAGAGAGTTTGAAAGGTGCCATAATGAAACTGCCATAAAACAGCAGTTTGAAGAAATATCTGCCACTTTGAAGAGGCAGGGCTGTGTCAAGAGTCTCTTTCCAAAACTTGCAAACTGGACCTTAGTTCCTCATGACCTTTCAGGCATCCAAGGGAGACCCACTCATCTCAACTCTTTCTCCCAGAGAATGAGCATGTGTCCGTCTGTGTCTCGGTGAATGAGCCCTGCAGGATGTTGCGATTGTTTTCACCAATTCAACATGAAGGCTCCATGAACAGAATAACTCCATATGTTGGGGCTTGAGTTTCGTTTCATCCACAGCACAGTTCATCAATAACAGAGCTCAGTAAACAGCCATGTTAGGGATGTGGGGGTAATGAAGGCTCGGGGAGTAAGTAGATCAGTGGGTTAAAACAAGCTAAAGGTGTCAGTCACAGAATTGTAAAGTTGAAGGTATATACAGGTATACAAAGTGTAATCACGCACATAGAATACATCCATTTTTCCCCCTAATTACCATTGTAAAATAAATGGAGTCATCATGGTACTTACTACTTTACTGTTGCCACACATTTTTCAGTGAGGGGACAGTCAAGCAACATGTGAGTGTGTGTGTGGACACGTAAAAACCACAAGTAGTCAGTTGGTAGGTTAAACATTGTTGCACATCTTACCTGAGTGTTGCTCTTGATTCTAACTTCGCTCTACAAGAATCTATGAATTAAACTGCAGTACATCCTTAACAACCATATCTCCTCCGCTTCATCTGATCCAAAACAACCAGAAAAATGAAGAGACAGACTTACTGGCAATTTCCAGCGTTACATTCGCCTATCCAGACATTAATGAGATCAGCGCAGATCAAGGGAGGAGAAGAGAGAAGAAAGGAAACTCATTAAGACCACAGGGACGACCTAACCCTATTATCCCTATCACACCACTGAACCACACACTGATGATGGGAATTAAGATGTGCTGGCCTCGATCCACACCCACTCTTAAGCCCAGTGCAGCAGAGTGTGTCTGGAGTCGTGCAGTAGCTGCTGGGAAGGACGAATGTGAAGGAGTCTGTTATCTGCGCGATTCAGCACAGCAGTATGGGCGTGTTCAGGTCGGCACTGTGCGGTGAAAAAGGGTTGCAGCAGAACTCTGTGCTCACACTTACATTGTGTTCTTTTTTGCTGCAGCCTGCGGCACTATTTGTGCCAACTCCAGGCTCTGGAAACTGAGAGAAAGGCCCAAGGTTACCCCAAACTCTCTCCACGATAAGGAAGGAACAGTTTAATCCACTGAAGCTAACTCCCTTGCTGCCATCATTATCTCCATTTCCCTGTAAGCACACATATATACTACAGATGTATCCAAATAGGCGCGGTATCCAAAAAAGGCGTGTGGTTTAAAAAAGAGAGAAAAAAAGTTAGCATTATCTTTCTTTCATGCAGAGTCCTTTTTTCTTTTCTTTTTTTTCTTACAGAAATTTGGTTTTTCTATGAGTCCTACTTACAGTATGCAGAATATCTCATATTCCCACATTGTCTATCATTACATACAGTAGATGTTGTTGAAATTCCCTTTAATGTAGCCCCACACATGAGTCAGAGAGATGAGTAATTATTTAAATACATTTCATGTTTAAATACTGGCTGGAGGGGATCAGGCAAAATGCTACAGCTAATTCAATGAGAGGCAATATGTTAAAATTATGATTAAGAGCACATACACACATAGTGCATATCAACTGCACACATCTTAATGTGGGTTTGTGTTCCTACTTATGTTCTAATATGCTTTATGTATGTGTGTGTGTTTGTGTTTGTGTGTGTGCTTAATGTTTCTGTATGAAAGGTAATGCAAGTTATAATATACTTTATGTTACATGGCCACTGAATCATGTCATAAACTGTGGCCCTATGCATGTTCACATTCTGTAAATGCACTGTATGAGTTTGTGTTAACATGCTTTGAGGTTTTGTGTGTGTAAGTGTGTGCATGCGTGTATGTGTGTGCATGTGTGTGAAGGAACATTTATGATACATGAACACTGTTAGGATACCGTAGGTGAGCAGAGATCTCAGCATCTCAGTCTACTTTGAAATGCTGAGAGATAACACTGCCGTTTTATCAAACACACATATATACATACAGACTGGGTGTGAAGGCAAAAAATAATAAACACGTATTTTCACACACGCAGGAATACTGTGGCACCACTGACACTCTATGAGAACCTTGTATTCTGAATGGTTACATTTGATTATTGTAAAAAAAGTCTATCTTTTCACATTGTTGCAGTTTCCTTTATGTTTTAAAGAACAATACCTGATTTTTGAGATCAGCACTTTTTTTTCTATCTTGTAACTGTACAGTGACCACACTTTTGTTGGTACTTTGATACACTGTTTATGACTTATTAAATTTCTCACGGGATTTGCAGGTTGATTGGTTAATATCCCCGTCTTGTGTTGTTAAGAGTTGATTAGGCATTAAAAAGTTTCATTGGTTTGAATTAGATCCAAATAACTCAATCAAAGACCCGTTACTTCTTTTCATGTTTTGACTGGATAAGACCTCAGTGGTTTTTCAGCAGATGGTTCTCCAGTTGAGTCCAAATCTTGCTTGCTGTAGCCTCAGTGAAAGTTTTTCTTTGCACCAAGATATTTATAGCATCAGGATTTACTCAGTCTCAATCTCTCTCTGTTCTTCACACATATCCCTCTGTGCCAGAGGGTCAGGCATGCATTGGATTCAGGTAAAAAGAAGAGGAGAGTTGTCTTCCTCTACATGGACATAACAGGATCTTTGCCTGTAGGCAACTTTTACTAGTAGTTAAAAAAGACTTTTTTAGAAAGTACTCCTGGCCAGAGCTCTCTAAAGAGTTGATCCATCACTTGCTTAAGTTTAAGTGCCTATAAATATTAGTCAGAATCCAGCAGTTCCAAATTGATATATGACTTTTGGAAAACATCTTTTCTGACATTTTCACATCTTCACAGATTTAAAAGGCCTTCCAAACTGATGACTTGCCAGTAAAGTCTTCACCCTCCCTATTTTTTCAGAAAAGGGAGTGGTGTGGTGATTGTTCCATTGCAAGGCTGTCACAGGTAGACCTCGCGGCGTGACAACGTGAGGCAGGATGTGGTCTTGTAGTCCCCTCCTGTCCGCGTCAGTGGTATGACCTCAGGTGGGTTCTGGCCTTCTCCTCCTTCTTCCTCTGGCTGGCGCCTCCCGAAGCCTGCACTGCTAAACGTGTCATAGGATGCTGAAGTCATCTTGCGGTTCAGAAGGTTACGGTTGTGATCGCCCATGTTCCTGTTGCGGTCTCCACTACCCAGGGTGCCGAGAGGATCACCGTTGGCTAAGGGTAGTCTTTGACCTTCTCCGCTGATGACCACCCCTGGTTCTGAGCTCCCTGCACTGCCGGCACTCTCGCTGTCACTCTCATGGTCGTTACCACGGAGATTGTTGTTGTCGTCTCCTGGGGCGAAGGTGGAGAGCCGTGGGGGGTCGCTGCCGTGGCGCTGGCGATGGCGAGGCGATGGGCGGACGGGCATCCAACAAGTGTCAGAG
Source organism: Scomberomorus guttatus (assembly GCA_038419695.1). Lineage (NCBI taxonomy): Eukaryota > Metazoa > Chordata > Actinopteri > Scombriformes > Scombridae > Scomberomorus > Scomberomorus guttatus. The sequence goes on from CM076447.1 coordinate 17,742,612, forward strand.
TGGCCAAACTCATCACACTCTCTGGTACACTTTCCTGTCAGAGCTACATCTGGCAGCTGTCTGGCATCTGGACACAGGGAAGAGACAAAACATGGGATTAAGGGGTGAAACGAAAAGACAGTTAAGAAGAAAAGGCAGATAGATAAAAGAGTACAACAGGAGAGAAGAGATGAACATTGGGTGAGGAAGACAGGAGAAAGAAAAATGGGGGACAAAGGTAATAAGAGAGCACAGAATTTGGAGAAAGCAAGAAAGGCAAAAAAAAAGCTGTGAGAGCAAAATGAAAAATTGCTGACTTCAAAAGAATCCCAGCTGTGCTCAGCATTACATTTAAGGCGAAAGGTGAGGTCAAACCAAACAACTAGCGAGGCCAAAGAGAATGTCATTATCAGACATGAATGACAAATCTAAATCACTTTACATTCAAGGAAAAGATTAAGTTACATATTGGCCCTATTATATCCCATGAGTGTTGGTTCAAGAGGTTAGTGAGGCCACCAGAGACTGAATATTAATGTCCTACAGGGTCAAGTGTCAAAGGTTATGGCTATTATCTATGTAAACCAGTCATTTATGAATCAATATTGACATAATGTTAAATGGAGAGAGGAATTATAATGATGATAGATGAGGTAAATGTGACTTTCCTCCCAATTACAGAAGCTGCGCACTTGTCATGTCACAAGGTAAAGGTTCAAGGTAAAGGAATACATCCCATACACATCTAATGAACACCTATAATACATTCATTGATTGTTTGATAAATCCTGTACTTGAATGAAACACAATAAATTAAATATTTGTGTTGTATTCTGAAAACGAATTCCCGTTTTGTTGTTTATGTACAGAAGCACCAGTAGATTCATGTGAAACCAAACAAGCCCATAATTATACAGTATAATTACAACCAACACAATGAATTCTCTGTTCAATTCCTCTCTTCATCTGACCATGACGAAAACTTATTGAACTCCCCCAAATCCTCAAGATTTAAGATGTCGCTGCGAAAGCGGCATTTAACTGGAGGCACATTTACAGTCACAGAAGTACAGTCACCAAGGTTGTAGTGAACTTGATGCTTTGCGTGACCATATACTGGGAAAGAGAAAAAAAAAACAGAAAAGAAAACCTTTTTTTGCTTCTCTCCATCCTTGACAAAGAGTCAGTAGAAAAAGGTAAAAATGCAATTTTGTTGGTGAAAGGAAAGATTTGGGCTGCTGACTGACAGCAAGGCCATGGATGAGCCTCTAGCACACATTAGCTTTTTTGAAAAAAGCACTTCACATAACACACACAGGCTTTCATACAAACATATAAGCAGCACACACACACACACACACACACACACACACACACACACACACACACACACACAATTTCTTTATTTTATGAAATGCACTCCCTTCATGAGAAGAGAGAAAAAGACTTCTGAGACCTTGACAGCAGGTCAAGGTTTCAATGGAAATGTTTGTCTGTGTGTGTGTGTGTGTGTGTAATCAAAACATGTGTAAGCCTTTCACAGAATACTGTATATATAGCCTTGAGAGACAAAATATATACACAAATATATCTGGGAGCCTCCTGACTGCAAATTGAATGAGTTTAGTGAACACAATGTGTGTGTGTGTGTGCGCGCGGTTGCTCTGACCATTCTCCACATGCTCCTCCTCCCCCACACTGCCTTCCGGTGTGGTCCGCTCGTAGCCTTCTTCGGGCAGTGGCAGGGCTCCCAGTCGTGGCCCTGATGAACTCTTGCTGCTCGGCGTCTCCGAGTCCTCCATGCCACTGTCATAGCAACCGCCGTCCTGGGGTTGGCTGACTACGGAGAAGGTCACCCGGCGAAGGGTCCCCTGCAGGGAATGTACACACACAATATGGGATTAATCATCCACGGTTCCTAATCTGAGATTCTAAATCTGGGGATTAGGCTGGTGGGCAGGGGTCTGCAAAGACATATTGAGATTATCTGATCGTGTTCGCCTTGATTATGGGCTTAGCTACTACAATGCAGGGTAATAGTCATCAACCAATCACGGCAGTCTTTCAAAGTTTTTGGTTGGGTTTTAATCCCAGTTTAGATTAATGCTTCTGGACATTGCTGATGTTTACAAACCTTTCGGCCTGCTCAGGGACACTTATTTTTCATCAGGAATGGTGCCCAGTTGTAGCAGCTGGGTAATATATAGTCCATTCTAAAAACCTCTTACTTGGTGCTCTGTTTAAATAAGTGACTATGTTAAATGATAAGTGGTGATAGTCTATATTTTTCTTATTGTCAACAAATGCCATGTAAAAAAAGATATTACAAAAAAGAATTGTCTGTGTATCCTGATATATCTTATTCTTCTGTGCAATAGACCCCCTTTGTTGTCCATTAAAAGCACATCAGTGAGTCACACTGCTGCACTGCAACATATCCTCATAATTAAATGACAGCATAGGTCAAAAATTCAGCTGGCAAAAAACAAGCTACAGTTATGTTTACACCATCTAACGGCCATAGTAATGCACTCCAGAATGACCCATAAGACCGTAATATATTAAAATGATGGTTAAGGTCTGGTCAGGTTTAGGCACAAAAACCACTGGTTAGGGTGAGGGAAAGATCATGGTTTGGGTTAAAATGATCACTTGAAACGTGGTTGAAACTTCCTTAAAGTTATACAACCTTTGTTGTCACGGCAACAGTAAAAACCACAATGTTAAGTTTTTAAAAAAAATGTCACGACTCGCGGGTGGAAACATGACACTCGCGGTTATCTAGCCACCCACCCAACACGCCTCCTCCCAATGAGGCAAAATCATCTCATCATGTCACCTTATATTGATGTCAACTGAACTGCTTCACTTCCCCGGGTCATAATTACTACGGATGTTAGATGGCATAAATGTAACTATAGGTCGTTTTTGCCAGCCTGAATTTTAGACCTATACTGTCATTTTTCTTGTGAGGACGGGCTGTGCACTGCATTACAACATTCCTTCATTAAGATGAACATGGGCATTTTAATTTATTTTAAGTCAATCCCACCTACACAGTCCTGCTGTGTATACAGGATTGTTATGCATATAAATATATAGCACAATAAATGTGTATGAATCCGCAGTAGAAAATAGTCCCCAACGAATGAACTATTTACTCCTGTTTGAGGAACATTTGCTACAGTGCTCAGCTGTTTTTGGAAATTATTTAGTGTTTGGCACTAATGGGCTTTGGGCTGAGAGCCACAGACAGACTGGGGAAGCTGGAAACTATGAGAGATGGATTAACGCATTTGTTGGTTTTAGTCTTTTCATGGGATTTGTTGTAAATAACAGAAATATAGAATATTGTCGGCCTTATCTTTTAAAGTTTGTTAAAGCCCCCCTCCACTCAAAAATGCGTTTTGCTTCTTGTTCCTTCAGCTGGACGTTTGAGCTTCACTGCACAGAATTATGCATGTGCAGAATTTTCACATTCATCTGCTGAGAGTGGAAAGTTTAAAGCGTGTACCTATGAGCATGATTTGTGACATCATAATTAGTTCGGATCCAGTCGTGGTCCAGTATGAAACTTACACAAGTGTGATGTGGAAACTTGAAGCCCCCAATGCACAAATTCTGTATTATTCAATGTGGGATAAGGAGAAAATGTCATTTTAATGATTTTAATGAGATAAAACCATATCAGACACAAATTATTATTCTAAGCAGTGCATATTTATATATCTTAAAACATATCTGGAGTGGATATTTTTTCTTTTGTTGCCAAGACTTGCAACTAGAATAAAGGTTAAAAAATGAAAAATAAAGCCTTCTTTATTATTAGAGTTTAAAGTGCAAGCAAGAGGCGTTCAATACCAGGCTGCTCCAGCAGAACATCTACCACCAGTGACAAATCTCCCAATCCTGCAGTGGAAGTGGTGGTGGTTCAGTAACGAATCACATCATTCACTCAAACTGAGAATCACACCTGCTGCGATTTCAACACACAAATCACCCCGGTCTAGTTAGCAGACCAGTTTTCACTTTGGAGAAGGAAAAAAAGACGGTAATAAGTCCATGCTGAGAGAATATCAGAGAGAGTTAAATGACTCTGTCTGGCCTCAAGGGATCACTCTGCACCAGGAAGCCCATTTCTATACAACACCCCTCATATCTCTTCTCACACTCATTTATCTGCTCGCAAAATTACGGCCCTTTCAATTTAGATCTGCTTTGAAACATGTGGCGTATACAGAGAAAGTGCGGGAACAGAGGGAAGACGCAGATTAGGGCGGAAAAACTTCAGCTTGGAATGTTGCCTCAGGATAATCTGGAGGGAAACTGATGGACGGCTGGGATAAAAAGCCCAAACGGCTCCGATTCACCTTTTTATTCCAAACACCGAAAGAAAAGGGAACATTTGAACATTTCACCTAATGAACATGCAAGACAAGATGAGAGAGGAACACAGCAAAATTAATTAAGAAGAAGGGGGAAATTAATGGAGCACTTGTTTCTTCCACCATTTCTTAGCAGCAATTAGGTGAAAGAGGGATGCGAGAGAGTTCCTACAACAGCAGGGTTGGTGAGCACAGGCAAGACTGAGGAAGAGGAAGAGATATTAGAGTCTAATGAAAAAAGCAGCAGTTCTCGAAATTTCAGTGGCTTCATCTTAACTCTCCACAGAGAGAAATGTATTTTTAGAGCATTAGCTTAGATGAAGCAGTTCAACCTCTTTTCCGCTTGTTCAGACTAGGGGCAATGGCAAAGAGAGGGAGTAAGAGAAAAAGTGGGCAAGAGAGTATAAGAAGCTGAGTATAGAGCCAGAGAGGGCATGGGTTTTTGTTTTGTTAGCCGTGTGATCTCACCATAAATTTGTTTTTCTGAGATTAGAGGTGTCGACATCACAAGTAATTCCTCTGTTTCTTGACTTAACACGCTGTCAAAACTGTTTTCTTAGGATCATAGAATAATAATAAGTCAACCTCATGGCAGATTTTTTTTTCATGATCACAGAATAATTATTTCATGATAGTAATGATGTAAAATGGTAATTATTTTTCATCACAGGGAAGCAAGAGAAACAATTTCTCTACACACATTTCCTCTCCAGCCTTCCGTTCAGAGAAGCAATATAAAACAGCAAAAAAAGAGATTACTGAGGGTTTGGGATTACTATTAGTCCCAGTTTGTGCCTCTTATGTATCACCATTCCATTCAAGTCATAGAGCTAAGTGTTTTTACCCAGTGATCTTTGAAAAACCCAAAAGGTCATTTAATAACACTTTGAAGGTATTTCCAGAATACTCAAAGATTCTTCTGTCTGGGTGAAAAGATATTTTTTGCACAATAAAAACAATTTTTAACCTGTTTCCCAAGTTGCGGCTTTTTCCCCCTATAGCCAGAAATGACTAAAAAACCTCAACAAGACATGAACCTCAACATGAACAAAAACAAAAAAGATATACAGTATATATTATCATATATAGGCAAGGCAAGTTTACTTATATAGCACATTTCATACTAAGTGCTTTACAAAATGCGAAAGAACATAAGAACATGAATAAGAACGATCAAAATGAAAACAAGACTAACAGAGGTAAGTAAATATAGAACAGTGAAATACTGTAAGTAAGATTAATAGAAATACATAACATACATAAAGGATAAACATTATGAAGTGCAGCTTTAAAATTCAATTAAAAGAAATGGCAAACAGATGTGTCTTCAATTTAGGTGTAACAGTAGTCAGCATTGTCTTTAGTCTGAGATCTGGGGGTATAGTTTGTTCCAGATGTGAGCAGCATACAAGCTAAAAGCAGCTTTAACATGTTTACAAACCACAAGTAGACCAGAACCAGCTGACCTCTGGAAGGTTCATACTGGCATACATATAATATTTTATAATATATATATACATATATTATATATTATGTGTATGTTTTACAAAAAGAGTAAGGTGGGGTAGGAAATACAGTTGCAACTTGAGAAATGATCTTGTGAAGAATCATTTTTATTGTGTAACAGACAATATATATCCTCCTGGTGGCTAGATATATGTTTAAAGATTTTGGAAATACCTTCAGAGCAGTGGTAAATGTTATTAAATGCCCTTCTGGGTTTTTCAAAGATTGCTGGGTATTTATCTCTCTGAGAAACAGATGCTTAAGCTCTGTGACTCAAATATAATGGTAATACATGAGAGGCACAAACAACTGGGGATCAGATTACTAAACGAATGCAGAAATCCAGCCTGTGCCACAGGGCGGGACTTGATTGACAGAGAGGAGTGAGTAACTACTATTGGAGGACCAGTGCCGGTTGCTCTGTGTGTGTGTGTTTTCTATTACAGAATTCATCTGTTCAGCCACGATTCCATCTATTTCAATTTCTGCTGCTCTATCCTTCCCCTCCCTCAGCTGATCCTGCAGTCAACTCTGCTTTTCACAGCTGTAACTCTCCCTCCTTTCCCTGCTCCTCCCTCTCACTTCCTCCATCTCTTCTTCTCTTTGCCAGTCAGCTTTATGATGTGGTGATCGATGATATGTCCTTGACCTCGTTATGAGTCCCTCTTCTCTTCCCCACAGAAGGCTTTATTGACCCATAACTCCTCTACACTCCCTAACCCCCTTTTCCCTCTCTTTCTTTCATCCTCCGGCTTCTCTAACTCAAAAGCCTTTCGCTCACTGACAAACGTCTCCTCTATTCTTTAACCAAATCTCATATTTTGGCATTTGTCATTAAATTCTACTAATTGTACACTCTACATATTCTTTTCTCACCTTGCTTCTTATCATTCCTGTCTCACTCCCCCACCCCCCCGAATTTAACTTTAAACTCTTTCACTCATACTTCCCCAAACATTCTGACATTTTTCTGTCTTTTCAAAACTTTTTTCTCATACCTTAAATTGATCTCTTTTTAAATTTCCTTTCTGCTTTACCAGCTTCCTACATTTCTCTCTAAAAAAAAAAAAAAAAAACTCTCCAAGCATCCCTTGATGTTTTCCAACCTGAGTCTCAAAACACAAAGCATGTTTGTGTGTGAGTGTGTGTATGTGTGCAAGCTTTCTATTATTTGGCAGAGCGGTTGCAATAAAGACAAATTACTAGACAAATTACAAATTACTAAATTTCTATCCCAAATATCTACTGAACATCCACACACATTCAGACTTGTGAATATACACACGCACATACGGATGAATTGGCTAAGGTCCATCGTGGCCTATGAATTCATCCCTGATGGAATATTAATTGAGTTTGACGGAGGACATAAAAAACCTTCCCCTTAATCTGACATGGGCCATTACAGTTCAATACTGACATGGGAGCCTCACTTACCTACACCGTGAGTGTGTTTGAGTGGGTGTGTGCGTTTGTTTGTGTACATGTATTGCAACTGCGCTGTACAAGAATATTAGTATCCTGATATAGTATGGGGGTTGTAAAGTTATTTCTGGCAGGTCTTTGTGAATCAAACAGAGGTATGATGGGTCTGAACTTAGAATAAACTCAACCATCTGAAACATGAAGCTCTGAAGGAGCTGCAGAAAAGAAATGTTCCTAATATAGCTTTCATTTCAGGCCAAGAGTGTATTGCTGTGTGTGTGTGTGTGCATATGCTTATGCGTATGAGTGAGACTTCACACCTTTATGTTTGTGTTTAATTTGCCGCGTATGAGCGTGAGACTTTCAAAGCCTGCAAGATGTGTTATGTCAGCCTGTGAGGTTACACATGTGTATGTGTATGTGTGTGTGTGTGTGTGTGTGTGTGTGTGTGGTGTGAGGATGTGCATGTGTGTGTGCGAGCACAGGTTGGCTCAGTCATCAAGGTAATTAGTGTGTAAACCTCCTCGCTGTCGGTTCAAAGAGAATTAACGAGCTCTAGTTAATTAACAGTCGCCCTCTCTACTCGTTGCGTGTCTGCATATTCAACACATGTGTGCTTGTGTGTGTATGTGCAACATCTGCACATCTGACTGTTTGTGCGAGTGTGCGCACATTTGGATGTGAGTGTGTGTTTGTGTTTGTCCATGCCCTGCTACACTCTGGTCTGCATAATGAATTGACAGGATGCGGCTTATGCATAAACCAAAACTACAAATATGGTTGTAGGACTAGAGCCACATTTCCCTTTGGCTCTCCACACATTTTCATTTATGTTTGACATAATCCAGGTATGGGGGAGAACCACAGTGTAATGGCTGATTCTATTATTTATTACTTTGTTACATGTACAGCATATTGTTTAGTTCCTCTTTCCTTTGTTTAGTTAGAAGTATTTTGGTTATAACAATGCTCAGATTGGAGATCAAATTCCCACTGCGGCCAAATGTTTGTTCATCCATTTTTGTTGCATGCAAGCAGAGTAAGGATGTCATGCATAATCCATAGCTGACCACAGTGCATAGACCTACTGTAGATCCCATTTTAGATAAACCACTACATATACTTGACTGTAAAGATTCAGAACACTAAATAAAAATAAAAATGAATGTACAATAATTAATTATCTACACAAAAATATAATCAGGGTCTTGACTAATACAGCTTATTTAAGGTAGATAATCAATATTTTTAAGATCAATATCCACTAGCAGTGTGTGATAGCTTTTGGCACCCGAATTGATATTTGATGGGGTGGATGTGGCTAAAATTATTGATAGAGGCTGTTCAATAATTACAATTTCACTAAACAGATCTTAGATCTTAATTACACAGAAGATGTATTTTCTTGCCTGCTTGCTTTTGTTTATTAAAAATGTAACAGACTGTGGCAGCAGAGATTTATACATTTTAAAGGCTAAGAATGAGTGATGATATTTTTTCTAATATTTCACAAATATTCATCAGTTATGCCGCCTTTTGCTAGACTGATGACACATAAACCAGCACCACAAGTGATAGATTCTGTTTTTATCTTTCTTTACCCAGCATCCCACTCCTCCTTCCCCTCCGTGTTGCTGCATGTTTACATTTGCTCAAAAGAATAAGAAACTGCAGGTAGAAAAGATAGTCTTTTCTGAGTGATGGTTATGTTTTTGTGTGGAAGCAGGCAGATGTCAGACAGTTTTATGAGCCAAGTGTCAATCAAGCAGACATTCTGTTTGTAATCGCTCCCTCCAAATACCTGATATTTTCCTAATGTTGATTGAAGGGTGCAACTTTGTACGCTAATTTCCCTGCCAGTTGTCCTTCACTGGTGATTTCAACCTGTGGATGCAGGCTTTTTGATGCAAGTATCTACTGTTTTAAATGTGATGATTTTCATGCCAGAAATTAGATTGTGTGATCCTCATGGGATACTGAAAGTCTCAATTAAAGGCCAGATTTATGAATATTTTTAAGTGGCCTAACAGTTCTCGAGGATGGGATGACCTATTCAGCCTTTGAATGGTTAGAGAAATGGTGGCATTAAAACATAAAATATAGTTTAATTGCTTAATTAATCTACAAAACACACAACTCAATAAGAGAACAAATGTTTACAGAATATCTTGACAGAGGTTTCAGGAAACATCTCCACCATACTATCTGATATCTGATATCTGATATTCAATGTAAGATCAATATCACAGTCGAATATCACTATATATATGATCAAATTATGTCACTTCATCCGGTTTCTCACAATTTGATTGCTTATTTACTACCTAAAAATAGCTGAGCTGATAAAATGTCAGTCTTCTGCTTATTACAGCTATAACTGTGATACGTAAGGTGATATTGCACTATGCTACCAAAGCACACAATGAAAACTAATATGCTTCTGTTGACACCACATGGGTATAGTCCAGACTTCATATCTGGAATGCTGATCAGTCAAAATGACCTTTGCTTCTGCTCTCTCGCTTTGCCACCGTTTAGAAATCATGTTGTGCTAATGTTGCCAGCAAATGTGTATCTGCTCGTACTTTGGGAGTGGAGTGAGAGTCGGAATTAATAAGTGAACACAATGACTGCAAGTTTATAAAAATCGAAAAATGATTGAAATGTAATTAAATTATATTGACAGTTTTTGTATTCAAATATTGCATAATGTAACACATTTGCATGGCATGTAGAGATACTTTGTAACAATATGGATCAATGCACATTAATAGCAACAGTAATACATATATTTAAAGTGACATGTCTACTGTATGTGGCTCCACTGACAACATGTTTCATTACCACCATTTAATTCAATGCTTATGTTTTGTTGCCATTCTTTACTGTTGTTTTTCTACCATTTTAATTGAGTTGCCATATATATTCTCTTATCCACTGCAGACGTCTTGATCATCATTTTTTTTTTTAATTAGTTTTTTTTTTTTTACAAGCGGCTTAAGTGTGAAATTTGCTGGTGAAATATCACGTGAATATCTTGAGTGTTTTTGTCTCGTCTATTTGTATTTTTAACATCCTGCTTAAACACTTCTTCTTCATTGCTTCACCTTTGCATTATATCACCGTACCAGTGAGGCTGATGAATAAAACAGAGCAAAACTACACTTTGAGTAAGCGACTGAGTCGACTGGTCAGATTTCCCCCAAAAAATATCTGAAACATTTGCTAGAAAATCTTTTGAAATCTTTTGCTGTCGACTGCTACGCATCAAAGGCAGCGAGGAGAAGAAACAATGAAACATGCTGACAGAAAGCATCTTGCAGGGGCTGTGTGAACAGGATAGATGTGTTAACTATTCGTTTGACAATGATATATTTACACTGGTTATTTAAATATAGAACTGTTCTAAAACTGTATTCAAGACCGGGTGCCGTAACAGAGTGATGTGTGCAGCGTTGGAATGCAGTTTCCTGAGGCTATGCTGAAAAGAGCATCCTGTTTACACAGTGTACCCATTAGGTCAAGCAGACAGGTAAAGACAAGTGTCGAGAGACCAAGTGGGAGAGAGCCAGTGACAGATGATGAATAAAACAACTGATAAATGGGGGAATGAGCAAAAAAGAAGACAAAGAAAGGACCAAGATGCTGTTAATGAGCATCTGTGGCAGGGAAAAATGTAAAAAAAAACAAAAAAAACAGAAAGAGGCAGACTTGCATGACCACAGACTGAAGTAGAAATGGAGAGACAAAGAATGCTATTTAGGGGAGAGATGGTGGACTGTTGTGGTATTTGTAGAATGCAGAAAATGATTTGGAGCAGGTTGAAACTCAGCTCGGGGAGGAGATGAAGCAATATGAATGGCATTTCTTCAGCTGTTGATGAGCCAAGACGCCTTGTTACCACAAGACACACACACACACACACACACCCAGCTTCCATGCCGATATTGTAAATCCACACATTAGGCACACCTGCTTGCTTATGCTCACACTTGCAGGTGTGCACATACACACACACACACACTCACATTCATAACTATGCAGCGTTGTATGTTGCAATGGGACCACCTCTGCAGTAAGAGCAATCCTCCCTTCTCCATGCTTCTGCCCTCCTCTTTCCTCTGTTTTTTCCCCCCCTCCCATATTTCTCTGCTCCCTCTCACCCTTCATTCACTCTCCCTTCTCTCATTTCCCCTTTCTCTGCTTTCGCCTTTCATTCCCCTCTTTCTTTCTTCTTCTCCCCCTCGCTTCTCTCTTCTGTCTTTCCACTGTTTTAGCCTCGCTCTCTCCATTGCTCCCTCTAGAAGCAGGTGATGTAGAAGGGTGCTCAGCAGTATCTGACTATCAGGCCTGACTCTGTGAGAGGAATGATAATCACTGTGCTGCACTGCAGAGAGAGAAAGAAGAGAGGGAGCGAGGGAGAGACAGGCAGAAAGGGAGGGAGGGAGGGAGAGGGGGCATGAGGTAGAGGGAAAGGGGGGCAAGTGCGGCAGCAGAAAAGAGGGGGCAAAATAAAGTGGGGAGGGGAGTAAATGAGAAGAGGAGAGTGGGACAAAGAGAAAAGAGAGGAGAGGAAGACAAAGACAGAAAGAAAGAAAGAAAGAAAGAGAAAGAAAGAAAAGAAAAGAAAGATGGAAAAAGGAGGAAAAAACTGAAATTGAGCACTGCTTTAGTAACATATACCTACTCTGTCATGCTCCCTCTTTCCCCTCAGACAAACACCTCCATCCCCACATCTTTTCCCTGCTGCATACACACCCCTGCACACACACACACACACACACATGCACGCATGCACACACACACACACACACACACACACTTCCAACAACACCACCCCTATCACCACAATAGCTTGTAGTACAGCAGCCCCGTGGTATGAGGGAGAGCCTTAGCCTTGTGTCTGAGCGCCAGAGAACATTAACTGCAGCAGCGAGGTCATCTGATCGGCACTATGCGGTCCCCCCTCTCTCTCTACTCCTCTTCAAACTACTGCAGTCTGCTGTTGGCCCCCTTGTGGTCACCACTGGAACTACCAGCCACGCTCTCTACTGGCACGCCTGTCCCGATAAACAGTTTTTGCAGTGTACAATGTATATATGTAATTTGATGAAGCTTGCTGGCCATTAATCACTTTCTCTTTCTGGGGGCAGTTAAAGCCAAACCCTGTGGCCAGTCCTTATTAAAACAGCCCTAACTAGTTGCTGTAAGTGTGTAGGTGTGTATTTTGTTTGTAGGTATGTAGTGTGTGTACATTGGTGTAGACAGAGAGACAGAAAGAGAGACCGCTTCACCACATGCGGGTCTACTGCATTGCCATCCACCACAGCTTTGTTACCATCAAGCTGTCCACTCTGGCATTGAGCTTTCTCCCTTCTCCCTGTCTCCATCTGGGCTCTCCACCCTGCAGATACACATTGAAAATCACTGACTCTATTCACAGCATCGAGCCTTTGAAATGTTTATCCTTTTGTGCAGCCGTGGCTGTCTATAGGGGGAAAAACAAAAACAGAAACAAAAGCTCATAGAGTGAGATGTGAAGCGAGGCTTACCGGACAAATGCCCATGACTCAGATTAGCTCCTTTGTTGGTGTGTGTGTGCATGTGTGTGTATGTGTGCTTGCGATGTTCATCGCTTTCCACTGCTAGACCCTATAACAGTCATGTCTTATAATATCCATGACAGTGGTCATTGTTAAGAAAGATGCAAACAGGATGGTGGTGTACAACTGGCCTTCTGTGTGCACGCGTGAGTAAGAGACCATACATATGTATGCCTGCTATTTAGATGGCATTTACTACCCTCAGTGTGTATGTGTGTGTGTGTGTGTGTGTGTGTGTGTGTGTGTGTGTGTGTGTGTGTGTGTGTGTGTGTGTGTGGACCATTAGACTAATAATATGTGTGTTAGGAACAGACTTTTCCCACCCACTGCTATTGTCCATTAAGGTTGACTAGAGAAAAGTGAACAATGGCTTCACTGTGGGTGCCAGTGTATGAAGGAGTAAAAGTGAGGATGAGGCTAAAGATACGTCTACACACAAGGCCAGCAGACACACACACACACACACACACACACACAAACACAACCTCCCTGTTGAGAGTGATTAGGAGTGCTGCTGTGAACAATAGACAGAGTCAATAAAGGACCTCAGAGACATCCGGATACAAGAGCAAGGTCTCTATCCCTCCTCTCTCCCCCTCCACCTCCACCTCCACTCCCTCCCCCTTATTTTCTATTTTTCCGCATCCTTGTACACTCTCTCCTCTTTCTGTATGCCATTGTTTTTCTCTCCACCAAAACTCCTCTACCCCCTCCACTTTCCAAAGTATTTCATTTATCATATCTGACCCTGCTTGCTCTATATCTTTCTCATTTTCTTGTTGTCTCTGCCCTCTCTCTCTATCTCGCATGAACTCTGTCCTCTTTTGTGGAGCTCCCGTCTTTTGTAAAATGGGCGGATGGGCTGAGTTGACAGACTCTGACACGGTGGAGCGCCACTGCAAACTGAAATCCATCCTGTCAGTTTAGAATCAGTGTCACTCATTTTACAAGGTTAAAGATAGCTTTGCCTAATGTGCTGTCAGATAGGAACAAACACGTACACCACATAGGCCTTGCCAAACATAAAAAATCACAAGCAGTAGAAGCACACATATAAGCTATAAAGTACAGAGATGCGCACATGGACTCACGCATGCTCTGCACTCCAGAGAAGTGTTAACTCACCCACCTACATATAAATATGACCTAAAATACTAATACAGCATATCTGAGTATTGGGGTATTAGATATTTCTGAGTGTGTGTGTGCGTGTGTGTGAGTGAACCCCATCTCAGCCCTATCACCCCCGTGACAGACACAGTGCCACAGAAATGTCTTGGGGCGGCTCGCCCAATGTCTTGACAATAGTCTCAGTGTGTGTGAGTGACAGAGAGTAGCTCGGGGACACAGAGGGGGCGTTATACTGGGTAGACGACACGCACGCACGCACACACATACACACACACACATGCACACATAGGCAGACACACACACACATTAAAGAGGGAAGACAGTGCACTCTTTCTCTCCCTCTGCGCAATTCCTCATTCCCTCTCTCCCTGACGCAGAGAGACTCAATCATTCTCTCACACTCTGTCTCCTTTGACGCAGAGGAAAAACATAAAACAACTGCTCCCTCACTCTCACTCTCTTTCTGTGTGTGTGTGTGTGTGTGTGTGTGAATGCGCGTGCATGCATGAACACAGACTGTATAATTAATATGGCTTTCATTTTCTTTGAGCTATGAAGTATGCTTTTGGTATGCAAACAGACTTCTTGCATGTGAGTGTGCGTATGTGTGTGCCGTGCGAGTGCAGAGTCAGGCCACTGAGCGGAAGGAGAAGGAAGGAGGAGTGTTAATGAGAAAGCAGGGGAGAATCCAACCCGTTCCCATCGATAACCTCGCACCACACTTCAAGCATGTACGTACATTGGCTGCAGTTTTGCAGTCTCCTTTGAAAATTATGGTTCGGCATTAGGGTTAAGAAATGACTTCAGTGAATTCATATCCAGCAGAGTTTCAGAGAGCTGAGCCTTTGCTGAGGAGTCGGCCTGATTATTATGCGACTCCTGGCATTAAAAAAATGTTTAAAAATGCAAATTATTCCACAGCTACTGCAGTAAGATAGTGAAGCTGCAGTTGAAAAAAATAGTGTTTGTGGCACACAAAAACTACAGGTATATATTGCACTAATTATGCTGTGTAAATATACTGTCTTACTCTACAGTATACTAATATATGTCTACTTCAGCTGATAGCCTAGGCTTACCGTGGATCATTTAGGGATAACAGGGTGAATGAAATGTGTAATATACAAACATATCACCATGTTTACACTATTTGTAACTGACCTTTTATGTGTTCATGTTGACATAAAGAGTCAATTATTTTCATTATTGATTAATCTGCCAATTTTTTTCTCAATTAATCAAATGCCCATTAAAATTACCAAAACCCCAAACCCAAAGATATTCAGTTTATTATCATAGAAGAAAATCTTTACATTTGAGAAGCCGAAGAAGCCAGAGATTTTTTTGGCATTTCGATTAAAAAATGACTTAAAATGATATAATTGATTATCTAAATTTTTGCCTGTTGAATCAGGTAATTGATTAATCAGTTAATCACTCTAAAAAAAACTAAAAAAACTACTGCTCTTGTTACTCTGCTGTGAAAATCATGTATGTCGAAAATGTGGGTTTTTCATGGACTAAGCTATGAGAACCAAATCTAATCAAATTTTCCTTTATTTGAAAAAGCTTAGAAGATCCACAAACCCTCTATATGTAATGTTAGCATGACTTTACCGTATGTACTAAAAAGCTCAAACTTTGAATCAAGTCCTTTGTAGATGCAAGTGCACCGGCTAACGTCTACACAAGTACACAAGTGGGACGTGCTGCGTGTTGGTTTCCTAACAATCCAGATCTCAGACTCACATTCTACATAAAGCCTCATATGGGAGTAGGGAATGAATTATTAAACCATTCATAATGATCATATGAGAGTAACATCACTTTGTAAAAGTCACGCAGAGCCATTTTCCTGCAGCAGTGGCTCAACATGCACATGAAAAAAACACCAGGCTTTTTGATATTCAATTAGTAGTTTAGTCAGTAATTTTAAATTCAGTGTTTGATCACCCTTGAAACTTCACTTGCTGCCGCTGCTACTGCTGCTTTGTGGTTGAGATCTACTGAAAATGTGGCCAAGCATGGTGAGCACGCTTGACTTCTGCCTTTTAGAAAATTCAGGAAAAAAAAAAAAAAAAAGAAAAACCCATGGAGAGCATGTTGAGGTGAAATCATTGATTCAACACATTTTTGATGGAAGGCTCCCTGCAACAGCTCTGCTGGATTTAAAAGGGCCATCGTCAGCAAACGCCGGCATTAAGAAACACTCTTGCACATCAAATTCTAATCAAAGCCTGCTCTTTTTAACAGCCGTGAAAGCTTTCATGTTAACACGACACCGCGACCAAAGCTTTATTCACGCTTTTAAAAGAGACTGACCGGTCAATGAGCATGTGTGTGTGCCTGCGTCTGACAATACACCATATCTGTGTCAACACACTCTATCCTTGCTTCTCATCTTACCGCTGATACTGTGTGTGACTCCCACAATCATGCATAATTTGTTTGTGATCCCCACTTACACTGTGTGTGCCTGTGCGTGCGCGTGTGTGTGTGTATGTATGCATGCGCACAGGGATGTGTATATTTTCCAAGCCATCTCATACTGTCGGCTCAGATGTGAACATTCTTTTATCCAGCCAATAAGAGGTTGCCCATTTCATCCCCATGGAAACCTGTTTGCGGCCCTAATTGGCAGATAGATTTGCATGACTTTGATTACAATATTTCTGTGCGCTTGTGTTTAAGTTTGTGTGTTATGTGTCTGTGGATCTGAGTAATACTCAATAAGAGTGTGTTGTTTTGTTTTTGTCAGTTTCATTTCCATTTTTCCTCAAGTGCTGTTAGTTGCCGTCTTCATAATATTGCTGTATTTGTGAAACAGGAGAACAGAGCCTCTTAAATAATGCATGTTTGACTTGTACCTGTGCAGTGTTGACCCATTAAGAACCAGCTTTACTGTAATGCTGTGCAATTACTGTGCTGTATGAGGGCCAAGCCATTGATTCAGAATGCAGCTGAATTCAAAGTTTGCTTTATCTTGCTTTATTTAGTGTCTGCATGTAGACAGTTAAAAGATCACGTCATCTTACACATTATGGATGATGGTAGTGGTTGAAGTTGTTCATTTGTAATGTCCGTGGGTTAAAAGTGGTTTTGTGTGACTGTGCGATTATGTAGTCTGAGAGAGTACATGTGTGTCAAACAGGTCAAACTATTTTAATGCATCTGTTTGAAAGTACCGAGGGGGATTTCTCTCCACTGGCTTGACCTGCTAGTTCTAGTAGTTCAGCTCTACCTGTCTGTGTGCGTGCATGTATAGGTGGGCGTCTCTTATCTGGTCTATTTTCTGATATCAACAGGGAGGTGGGGTTGAACAAGAATCAAAAACACGAACATGTACACGCATACAAACGTGCGCACATACAATGAGAGGCTTGGGTCAGTGCTATAATATGGAGCATCGCTGCAGGCAGAGGCCTGCCTACTCAGATTTATGTAACTTCAATAGGGCAGGTAGAAAGCTCTCATTCTCTCTCTCTCTCTCCTCACACACACACACACTTATACACACCAAAATAGCCCGAAGAGTCTGATCCAGCTTTACTCACGGAGTGGAGCTCCCTCCCCTCCTCTCCTGTCTTCTTCTAACCCTAGACCCACATACCTCATTTCTATCTTTTTCAGTCCATCTCCTCCTTCTCTAAATTCTCTCCATCAGCTTCTCACCCCAAGGCAATACCTTAGAACGCATTCTCATTTTGTAGCTTCACATCTCCCCTACCCAACTCTCAAAACCCTAACCCTTCCTCCCTCACCACCACACACTCCCTTCTTAAGACATGGGTACTAAACAACATTTCCTTTTCTCTTCTTCCACTCATTTACTGCCTCTTCCTCTCCCCCTTTCTCTTCCTCTATCTCCATCTTGATCTTCCGATTTATCTATCTTCCACCAACAATTCTAAAACAGATGGCTACACTTAGCCCGGGGCAAAAACATTGGCTTTGGACTACAGCGCTACCAGGGCCAGTCTTTCGCGCTCACGCAAGATCTAATAAGCTGATATCCGGTGAGAAATGTGCTCTGATATGCCAGTGGCAAAAATGCATAAACCATATTGCACAGTACAGATATTCACACCTTAGGCTTGTTCCTTGGTAGCATGCTTAATTTTATCCAATCAGAAAAATGAAAAGCAAAGATTAAAGCTGACTTTAACTGCGGTCTAAAAACAGAAGAAGGAGGGGGAGAGGGAAAGTGAGAGGGTTGTTAAGAGCCATTTGTAAAATTTAAAGAAACTATTAAGTGTTATTTAAAAAAAACTTTGGAACCATTAAAAACATGTTTTGAAAAGATGGAGATGGAGAGTGATGAAAAGAGATGAAACCACTTAGGGAGAACAGAGAGATCAATCAGAGGGAAGACAGACGGAGGAGGATGTGTGTGTGTATGTTTGTGTGTGTGTGTGTGTGTGAGGGGAGGTAGACAGACATTGGGGATGGAATGGGGATGGAGGGTTGGAAAGAGACACATTTTTATTGGATGAGTTACAGAGCACTGAGTTCAGAAGCAGACAGTGCAGGAGAGCAGTCTATGGAATAGTCAATGATTCATAATGGTGTGCTTGGAAATAGATTTTTATTCTTGTCATCATAGTTTTGTATGTTTGTGCATTTAACCTCCCGGAGCAGACAATCACGCCCACTTTACGCATTGATTGGCTGGGAGTGCAAAGGTGTGAAGTTAGGCAGGATTTATCCCTAAAGCTCTCTTTTTTTGATTGTTCACACAACTACAAACATCACTTTTTGTGTGTACCACTGAGTAAAAAACCATGAAAGCCTTTGAGAAGAGACTGCAAAAAAGCATTATTTCTTTTCAACCATACTGAACCCTTTAGAAGTGGACAGAAAAACTGTAATTATTGTACCTCACAGCTTGTAAGATTAAGCTTGAAGCCATGGAGCAGAAAAATACACAAGAATACAGAAGACAGTTTACAGGCAGAAACGTAAATGTTCAAACTTAAAAAAGGGAATCCTGCAAGCACAGACTTGAATATACAAACTTTCCAAACAGAGTTTTACAGGCTTACAAAACTAAGGTGACAGTTATGATACTCACTTTCAAGCAAACTTTTATAAATAATTTAATATTCAATAGTAGTGTAACAAAAAAAGCTAATAACGTTATGACAACAATCTGGCTGGCAGGGTAAAAAGTTTATGTCACTTAAGTTCACTTTACTTGAATTTGATGCAGTCTGAGTTGACTCAGTTCAACTCAATTCCATACCACTTGAATTATTCAATTGAGCTGAGTTGGACTCAGTCCAATTCAGTTCAATTCAAAATCCATTCAAGTCAATTTAATTCAGACCAACTCAATACCACTTAATGCACTGAAGATTCTTTTGTGTAGGTGGATAAAACCAGTCACAGGGCTACTAAGCTGTCTAGAATCCCTGTCTAGTGTGAGAAAGAGAGCTTTTGTTTAGCAATATTGGGTAAAATTGCTCAACCCACAGACAGCCATTAAGGTAATGCTGGAAGGCAGATGAGCTGAATACAGAGCTGTACAATGCGGAGCAGAATCTTCAAGAAGCAAATAAAAGGAAGCATCTCAGTGAGGGGCTTGCTATGTAGGTCTTTGTGTGTGCTCGAGTGTGCGTGTGTGTGTGTGTGTGTGTGTCAGGGAGTTAAAAGAGTGTGTGTTTGTAAGCCTCTACGGATGTGTGTGATTCTAGGAGACAGAGTGTGCCCGGGCTTGTGCTTGTGATTCCATCCAGAGGGAATGGAAGAAGAAACTGATGTAAGAGCCAGAAAACTTTTCTCCCCACTCGTGTGTCATCATATTTTTATCGGAGTTCGTCTGCTCACGGTGAAAAGTGTATATGCATCAGGATCTGGGAGGGTGTGTAATTATGTGCTATTATGTACACATAAGAATGTGTTTCAGTGGGCACGTCTGCGTGTGTTAAAATCACACGTCTGACAGTGTTGGCTGTGCGTGCCCCTGCCTCAGCTTGTCTGTGTATGTGTGCGTGTGTGTGTGGGAATGACATTCCCACATTCCTGCCATTTCACAGAGAGCTTGAAACAAAGGCTGAAGGGAGGAGTTGTTAACACAGTAACATTATCAGCTGAACAGCTTGTCTGTATTATCTCGTGTGGTAAACAGCCAAGACAGACAGGGACACTTCCAATCACATTCCAGCTCTGGGTGACCTTGATGTGTGAGGAAACAGACAATTTCTCTCCTTCTGCCTCCTGCAATCTCACTCCGTATGATTTTCTCCTCGCTTTGTCTTTTTGTCTTTGTCCTGCTGTCCTGAGCTCACACACAGAACAAACACACACACATCCTTGATTTAACATATTTTTGAGGGCCTTCCACTGACTTTCATTCCATGACTCCTTCACCCTCTACCTCATTATGTGTCCCCTTACCTTTCCCTACACTGATTTTCACTCTGATCTAAACTCAAAACATTTAAAGGAGATGAATGAGCAAAATTCCCCTTTTGTGGTGTCATCTCCATATCCCACTGAGGACATTTGGACTTAGATGTCTACATTGTGACATGTGGTGAGAGCAGCACATCAGCAGCACAGCGGCAGTCCTCTGCCAGTTTCTATACCTGATGCGTTCAGCCACAGCACTGTTGTGCAAACAAAAAAGAAAGGCTTTTTACAGGGCTCACAGTCCAATACACAATCAATGGCCCTGTTCACACCTGGCATTAAAATATGTCTTGGGGGATCTGATCACAAGTGGAGAGCTCTAAGTATAGGTTTGCATGTACCCAAGACACATTGCGGACACACTGAGATCTGATTGCTCAAACCACGTTCGGAGGTGGTCTCGGTCGCATATGGCCACATTCTTTTAGCAGGATGTATGCAAATGTGTCCTGGGCCACATTGAAGGTCCTCTGCATAAGTGGAGAGAGAGCTTAAGCGAGCTGAGAACACCAGCGAGAGAGAGAGAGAGAGAGAGAGAGAGAGCAGCGGTGGTCGAGCGAGCTAGAGAGTGAATGAAGAGAGCGAGCAGTGGTAGCGAGAAAGCCGGTGAATGAGAGGAATAAAATGTTATTTTCTGATAGTTTCATGGCGGTTACAAATGAAGACGCACAACCCTGCGAAGGTGCGCCGCAACACCTGATTTGGTCTGAATATGGCGTTAGAGCTGTCCACTTGTGATTGGATCACCCAAGATGCATGTTGATGCCAGGTGTGAACAGGGCCAATGTTCCTACCAAACGACCAGCCTGCTTCCAAGTGAACTCTGGCGTGGTTTATTTGTGATGTAAATGCAAAGGGGGCCAACCACAGGATTCTGTGAGAGTGGATATGTTACATCAGTAAGACAAAATACTACAGGATTTGTCTGCTGGTCATGGGAATGTATCAATGTCCTACACAGTTATGTAAGCACATTGACACGTGAATGTGGGGATTTTTTTCTCCACCTTTTTTAATAAAAAATGTAGTAAAACTTAATACTTCTTGACAGATGAGGTCCACTTGATCTCTTAACTACAGACGCTCATAACCAAATATTACTTTGGGGGCCCTTTGTGACCACCAGAGAAGCCAGAAGTGGCAGTGAAATGCAGTAAGACTTGCGGTTAGTCACAAGAATAAATTTTGTTTTGTTTTTCTCCAGCAGGTCCACATAACACTATAGGATGGCAGGCCACCGAAACTCTACAATGAACATTGAACCATCAGTCAATGTGGTTTCATGTTTACAATTCTTTGTAAAAAGTCAGCGTGAACATGAAGTGGAACGAGTGTATCATGTTTTTTTCTTTGTCTAGACCAATGGAACTGAACAGCAGGGGTGAGGGCACCTTTAAACTCAGCATTCAGTTATAATGTGGTCAAGTGCAAAATCAATATTTACAGGGTAAGCAGGTGTTCCACCTCCACAGCGGGGCATCTAACACAAACACACATCTGTCTCCTTTTTTCCTGTAATGTTCGAACCTTTCTTTGACTCCTCTTATCACCCCATGTCTTTCTCTCTGGCTCATATTCCCGCTGACTCTCACCTCCTGCCTGTCCCCTCCCCTCGCTCTTTGTCTGCAGGTCAGTAGATCAGTTTTCAGTCTGGCTCGATGGGTGCTCCCCGCTTTGGTTACCTCGTCCTTCTCACCTCTCGCTTAACCCCACCACCTCACCTCCCCACCTACTCACCCCATGAGCATATGGCCGGCTGTACGGCCTGAACTCGCTGTGGCTTTAATAAATACATCAGTGTGTTGGTATCATCATGACAGGGGTCGCAGGTCGGTTACAGTGTGTCTGTGTAAAAGAAAGCGAGAGAGAAAGGGAGGGGAGAGTGTGTGTGTTTCTGTTTGTTTCTGGTTGACAGCGCCTTCACCCCTATGACCCCTAATGCACGCTGCATGTTATCAGAGGAGGCGTATGTGTGGATGTGTTCATGTGGTGTGCCTGAGTGCGTGGAGGGGTGAGTGCGAGTTTATGACAGACGCTCATCATATTTAATCCTGGAGGGATTTTGTTGAAATGAAAAGCTGCTTTTCAATTTTATAATCCAGTAGACCTAATCGCTTCGCCCACGTCCATCCGTACAGTTCAATTAGATGAACAAGACTGGCCGGATGAGTCCTATTCACCACAAACTCATCTCCATAGCCTGTCCTTGCTGTGTCAAAACACTGTGGCGCCCCGCGTCGTCAGAGATCAGTGCTGACCTTCAACGTTTGTTGTAGAACAGTGCAATGCGCAAAAAACTGCGTTGTCAACCCACCTGTTTCCACTGCAGTCTTGGCCTTGTTAACGGGGGCATTGATTAGACTCTGGATGTGTGTGTGGAAGTGGGTGTGTGTCTGGTTCGATTCAGCCTTTGTGGCACCGCGCTCTCACCCGCCCCCACACACGCTGGGTCCAGAGAGAGAAAGTGCTCACTACAGTAAAAGAAGAAGTCGCACTAGCAAAAACGCTGAGTCGATTCATTCTCAGAGGTCAGCGTAGGTAGGTAGCAGTAGTGGGGTGTTTAGATTTATGCCCACACATATGGCAAAGAAAGTGGGAGAACAAAAAAGGAACAAAGGGTGAGAGTCAAAAGGAGAGGTAAAAAGAAAGAAGACAGCGCTCATCAAGATAGTTATGCACTGCCACGAGAAGAATAGCAAAACATAAAAACTAAAAAGACATCATGTAAACGTTGAGTACAAAAAACACACCATGACCTTTGTTTTTAATAGATTGAGGACAGCAGACAGGAAAAATAGTTTTTCTGGTGGAGTGTGAGTTGTGCATTCGTGCGAGTGTGGGAGTGGTGGTAGCGGTTAGAGGGTAGAACGAGGCCGCTTTGCCCATATTGACTGCAGTGCCATGTGACTGCCGTGATCATTAATGTGTCCTGATGCCAACGGGTATCCTGATGACCCACATCTCAGCAGTCCACTCTCACTCTCTGGCTGCCACCCAAAACAGACCTCTCTCTCTTTCTCTCTCTGTCTATCTCTCTCTCTCACTCGCTCTCTCCCCCTCCCCCTACTTGGAAGCACGTAGTCCAACCCTCTCCCTTATACTTTCTCCATCAACATCAGAGCTGGGTATTGAACCTCAATACTTTTTTTGGTACTGACCAAAATGTGTCTGTTGCACTGGATATTAAAAACTGTCAAGTACTGAAACTTTTCATTGCATGTCTGGTCAGATTTGTTGTCCTGTTCACTCATTCTCTTATCAGATATTGACTTATTTAAACATAATTTAGCTAAATTTACTAACATTTTCTTAAGTTATGTTTGCTTGTGTTTAGACAAAATTTTATATTTGAGAACTTAAGCCTCTTTTGCTAAAAGGGTGTTGTAGAGAAAAATGTTTATATCCCTCAAGTAATTGAAAAAAGTATTTGGCATCTGTTCTGACACTTAAATTGGTATCATATTGGCAGTAATATTGAAAAATAACAGATGATACTCTGCCCTAATCATTCACACTGATCACAATCTCTGTTTTTAACTTTTTGTTTCCCTTTCTGTGACTCATACACACTCTTATCCACCCACCCAACAAATTTCCTTCACCTTCTTTTTATTGGCTCACACTGCCTTTTCTTTACCCATACCCCTCTCTTCTCTTTCAGCTAACCTCTATCTCTCAATCCTGTGCCTACTCTCTTGACTATACATCCCCTATCTCACTCTACTCTCTTTTCCCCTCTTCTTCTACTGTTCATTTCTGTATTTATTCATGTCCATTGGTATGGAATATCCTTTCTCTTCCCCCTCCTTTCCCTCTCTTCAGTGAACAATTTAGATTTAAAAAATATCCAATGCCGTTGACTGAGCTGTTTTATCATCTTGTTTCCTCTTTGATGCAATCTTGCTCTTCATCCATGACGCCCATTTTTATTACTTGCCTTTTTTCCATTCTTTTTTTTTTCTTCCTATTTGGAGCACCCAAGTTGGTCTGATGATGTGCTGACTTCAGATGAACAGTTTTTAGAGTTTTCACTGACCCAGTAAAGTAGCTTTGAAATTCAAAGTTCCTTCCCCCCATCTCGTTTACTCCATCTTCCACCCCTCCAAACCTCCTATAATTCTCTCCCACTCCAGATCTAATGCTATTCCAAATTCTGTCAGCGTCCCAGTTCCTACATTTGGCATATTGTCGCCACCTATTACTCCCTGAGTCTATCTCTCACTTGCACTCACATATAAAATACATATGGCTTCATGAAATAAGCAGTCCCTCAAGTGCAGTGACAGGCACACACCGACACAAACCTACTCATGTTGCCAAACTGTTTGTGTTAACAAATTCTGACGTGAACGCAGTCACGCACGAGCACCAAAAGTCTTAGACACACACACAGAGCTGTGTATGAAACCACTGGCTGTTGGATATTTTAGGTGTGGGCTGGGGTGTGGAGGGGGGCACACTCCACTGCAGTAGAGGAGTTAATTACCCCATACGATCAATAATTCATTACGCTGTCAGTTTTATGGGTGTCTCTGTATGTGTGCTGGCATGTTTTGAGTGCACGTAAGCATGAACACCAAACTCTTCCAGTAAGCATTTTCTTTCCCTGGGAACGGCAGATTAAGAGGATTGACTCTGTAATGGATTAACCTCTGGAGTGTGTGTGAGTATGCGTGCGTGTTCCTGCGTGTGTGTTCAGCAGGATCAGTCAGCCCATGTATGAATTGATTAGCCCAAGAAGCTCCTCTCCTTCCCTTTTAATGACCACATCAGCACTTTTTCACTGCGGGGAGGATAAATGTAGAGCTGTCCATCAAGGAAATGAGACACCGCCCCTTTAAGAAGGTTTAGCTGTCACTCAAACATCACTCTTGGGAGCACTCCCCATGGACTAGGGAGACCCTGCTGTGTCAGTGTGTCTACGATGATAGATGGTGCCTGTGTGTGAGTTACTCTGTGTGTGGGTAGAGGGGTGACTGACCGTCTCTATGCAGTATTTATTTGTCAGCAGGACTTCAGCTTTTAACTGCAGCTTCCTGAGCAAACACCGAAGCCAACGCATCCATTATCATTGCAACTGATATTGTTTACGGAATAAACATACAGTATATACTAAATGAAAGAAAGATAACAGCTTGACAAGGGAAACGGAAACACAAAATGACCAATTACCCTGTTGGAAGCAACTATTCGCCCACTCCCTCTGTGCCCTTACTCCAACTGAACTGCTCAGGGGTTTATACACATGGTCACACACGCACGCATTCATGCATGCATACACAAGTGCACATTTGCATACTGTTCAGCTACAGTAGGGGGTTGACTCATGTCCCCTGCATTAGATCTTGCTAAACAGAGGGCTGATGTTTGACACGGAGCGGGCACACACTCTGACAGCAGGGTACCGTCACACTGTTCACAGGCTTAGGATGCTGACACAGACGCACGAGCGCGCGTGCATGTGTGCGCACATGCTGACAGCTATTTTGTGGAGATAAAATGGTGTTTAGACGTTAGCGACGGGGTGTGCAGTACAGTATGTCAGCAGATGCGTGAATAAGAAGACATGAAGCCGGGAAGGAGGAGGAGGAGACAGAGATCAAGAGCAAGAGAGCGGTCAAAGAGCGAGGCAGAGAGTTGGAAAGAACTGACTTAACGTCGCAAACTGATTTTTTAGATAGTTTTGAATAAAGAGAGAACAGACTCAAACCAACTATGTCATCCCAGTCCCTTCCCAGAACTCCTACCTGTTTGCTGTACTTGTTCCCAGTCTGGCAGCCGTACTCTGAGCACTGGTCAGATCCCAGGGACATGGCATCAGCATTGCCACTGCCCCCACTACTGCTGCTGCTGGAGCCGGCACTCCCCACACAACCCCCACTGCCCACAAAGGTGTTGGAGGGAGGCAGCTCCTGGACTGCCTGGTGCTTCTTTCCCTCAGCTGGGGGGGAATGGGGCTGTAGATTCACTGCAGGGAGAGGTGAGCTGGATTTGTAGTGCCTGGCCAAATCTGGGCTTGACTGGTGCCTCCTGCCGCCGCCCATCCGCGGGCTGCCAGGGTCACCGTCCACAGCGCAGTAGCGGGCTGCCAGGCGCTCGCTAGCACTGCTCATATCCTCGTCATCGTCGTCATTGGCGTGGCGACGCAGCCCATTTACTGTGACAATACCGCTATAGAGTGATCTGTCCGACTTTCCACCTCCTGCAGCTGCACTACTGCCACTTCCGTTGCGTTTGTCTCGCCGAGGTTTGCGTCCTCTGTCTGATCCCCCACCACGGCCTGCCTGTGGTTGAACCCCTGGAGGACTGAAGAAATCCTCCTCTGGCTCCTTCTTACCAGCCTCATAGCCATTCTTGCCTTGAGCACCGCACTGCCGAGCTGTGACTACAAGGAGGATCACCAGGATGACCGCTGCGGCTCCAGCTAAGACACCAATAGCTACACTGAGGCGCTGTTTCCCTAATGCGCGCTCACTGTCTGGGTCTCCTGCAATGTCCAGTGACAGTGGAGCCATCAGGCTTCGGGCCACCTGGGGTTAGAGAGAGAAAGAAGAAGAGCAAAAGAGAGAAAAAAGAAAACAACAAGAAGAAAAGGAACAAAAAGAGACAAACCATCAATGGGGAAAAAGTCCAAAATAGTGACTATAAAAGATGACACAGTGGGTGTGAGCCACAGAGAAACATCAAACAGCATCTTCAACTTAATTAAACTCATCACTGGGAGGAGGGGGGTGTGTTCCATTATTCCCAGACACACAGAGTGTCACTAAATATATAATTGCTGTTGCTTCCCAGTTGCAGCATTTCAAGTTGTGTCTGTAATCTGGTACAGGAAATGCCTAGGATTATGCTGTTTAAAGCTGATTAAAAGAAGAAAAGGAAACTTTAGACATTGAGGTCAGACAGTAAGAGGAGGAAAAGTAAGAGAAACAGTCAATAAATGTGCAAATTAAGGCAAGAGAGATGCTATGACTGTATCCCATACACAAACACATCTACTGTCTTATCAATGAACAATGTCCCTATTGTAAATGATAGTGTAGGCGTGGAATTGTTAAGGATTTGTTATCACCCTTTTTTGCACTGAGAATTGAATGGTTAGTCAGATAGAAGGCTACTGTAAATATGTGTGCTGCATGAAATAATATTTAGAACAATCTTCCTTTTGTCTCTTTGGGTTCTTGAGTTTGTTGTTCTGTGAAGCACATTCGATTTTTGTAGGCAATATTAATCCATTTAGATCAATATATATTACACTTATAAAATATTGGGGGTTTTAGATAGACAACCATGATCTTCCATTACGAACACATACACAGGGATGAGTGCAAGCACACACACACACACACACACACAGATACGCACATTCGCTGAGCTTGTACACTAATAAAAGGATCATTACAAGAAAGTGGGTTATGCCAAGGCACAAACATGGCCATTACTGGTTATGGAGCCTTGCTCGGCAGGAGACAATGAGGCTGTGGCGTTCTGGTCTGCAGAGCCATGCTTGTAATATGGGGCAGGGTCATGAATCTGAATATACCTAATCAATACATAGCAACTATGTTGGGAAAAATCATTATGCAGAGACAACACAAACACACAGACACACTGATATGTATGCGCGCACCTACATGAGTCCACACAGAGTGTAAGCTGTCCGTTAGTGAGACAACTCCATCTGCAGCCCTGACACCTTGTCTCAGAGCTCACACAACAATTCGTTTGGCCTGTCAAGGCTGGAAATTATATACTCATGTAATCCCTGCTGCATTATGGATGGTAGGTAATAAGGCTTGCAGGAATGAACGGGAGAGAGACAGTGGGTGACAGTGAGAGAGAAAAGCAAAATTTGAGCCCCCATGATTTGCAATAACCAAATAAAATAAGTATAACCTGCAGTATTGGTAATGCTGCAGTGAGTGCTGCTCAGACAACTGCACTGTGTAACTTGCTTATTACGTTATCCAAAGCATATTAGGCTTACTCATATAGAGCCACATTATTCACTCTCACTTCTTGCTACCCCCAAGCTAAGAATGGGACCGTATTATATTTCATTGTTTCATCACCATCTTTCTCTGGGTTAAGTTTCATTGTTTTTGAGCGAGTTGTGTTGGTTCTATTCCATTATTCTGTCTCCACTGCAGAAGGCCTCTCCGCCAGGCTCCACTTTCCCCTCAGCTCCATTGTTCTTCTTTTGCCTGCAGTATTCCTTTCCATTCTCATTCTGCTGGGCATCTCTCTGGCATAGCGCATCCCTGAACTGTCTGCTGTATTGTGTGTGCAAAAGACAGGAGAAAATAGCGACGCACTGCCATATGTGCATACATGTGACAGTTCAACAGCCACATTTGTGTTTGGGAGTGTGTGTGTGCATATGAGACGGTGAGAAGCATTGGAGAGTGCGAGGTGTATGGTAGTGAGTCAGCTCACATATGTGTTAGTGCATGTGAGAAGAAGAGGTACCTCACTGAGTGCAAGCTATGTATAGTCTTCCAAGTGCAGGCGTGTATACAATATATGTGTACGGGCACATACAGGACATTTAAGTGTAGTAGGATAAGGGGTTGCAGCCAGCTCTTCCTCTTCTGAGTGCATCCCTCTGATGCATCACAAACTCCTAGTGGAATCTTCCATTTTGCTGCATGTTCTTTGTTCCGGTGGGGCTTAACACCACCATCTATCTCTTCCACTGTCTAAGGATTCTATTATCTGCATGTCACTGCAGATGCCGATGCTGTGACCAAGACAAGGAGTTCTCCCCTGACCACACTATTAACCCAAGCTTAGAAAGTGCCTAATCTTAGTTGTAGTTCGATACGTTTACAGCACAGCGTAAGAACAGACAGCTGCAGTTTGGCTATTAATCTAAAAAAAGTCTTAGCTATTAATTATATTAATAGAAAGCTGACTGTATGTATTCAAGAACATGAAAAAAAAATCCAACATTTCAAGATAAAAAACTCAAGTTTTAACATTCTTACAAGTTGTAAGAATGTGAAATATTATCATTAAAATCTCTACTCAGATTCACAGTGCCGTGTACATCTGATGTACAAAGCACCATAAAGTTTCCCAGATGACAACCATGTCTAAAATCCGACAACTAAATTTCTTCTTCCTCTACCTTCTAACTCTGCAGCATCATATTGTAGCTAATTACCTAACATGTGGTTCACAGTACTGTTGGATAGAAAAGACTGGAGTAATTTTCTGCCGCGGTGCTGCAGCAGTAGCAACCGTTTTCCTTCCCTAATTACATCTGGCATCTATCCACCACTCAGTTTGACTTCATTATGAGATGGAGGTATTCTCCCTTCAATGACTTCTACTCAATTACTCTGCCAAGTTCCTCCCTACAATCAGACTAAACTATGCATATTGTAATCAAAGGCTGCTTTTATACCGGCTTGGACATATTACACCCTATTGTTCGATTCAATGGGCCCGGTCATTTAGGCACATTGCAGTTAATTCCACCTGTCAACACCATTGTTCTACTGCTTACCAAGTGTTCTGTTCTAATCCTCACCCCCTTGATTGTTCTATTTGTACTTTTCATTCTACTCTTAAATGACAGTGTTACATTCATGAGGTGCTCTACTTACTGGCTATTGCTCAAATACCACACCTTCTTTCTATACTCAGTTTGTTTGTTTAAAAAAGTGCCATTAAACACAACATTTTTGGATGCCAAGTTGTCTACATATGAGGTGAGTCAAAACTCTCAGGCTGTGATTACAAAGGATGTGTTTTTCTCCTGCTAGAACACAAGATTTAGATTTAGGTGTCATTCAAAAAAAGGCTACAGAGAATGCAAAGGGCACACAAAGCATAAATATTCTAGTTGCTATGCAACTGTCTAGAAGAGCTATACTGTAAATGAGAAATTAGATAAAGTTTATATTAGTTACTTTATCTTATATAACCATATACAGTATATTACAGCATGTAATTCTATTTTATTCTCTGTTTGATGCAAGTTGAAACACCCAGGGAAGCAACACAAAAATATAACATGCGTAGTTTGCTGCAAAACGGTGCATTTGCATTGAAAGATGTGTCCTCTGGGATCACAAT
The DNA here is from genome assembly GCA_038419695.1 of Scomberomorus guttatus. Lineage (NCBI taxonomy): Eukaryota > Metazoa > Chordata > Actinopteri > Scombriformes > Scombridae > Scomberomorus > Scomberomorus guttatus. The sequence continues at coordinate 17,773,135 of CM076447.1, forward strand.
CTTTAGTTGATTTCTTGAGTGTTTTGACACAAAGGACCCTATCAAGGTATTAAAAGATGGTATGGTATTTTGGGGTACTAACAAAATAGATGCTTTGACACATTTTTGGAGAATTGTGCCTCTTTTCTATCTGACTGTTCTTTTCCTCTCTAATGTATTAAAGCTATTTCAGGGTTGCACTGCTCACATCATGTTACATGCACAGACCTGACAGTTGAAGACCTTTTCCTCAGAGAAAATATGAGAGCATGTTTGCAAACCAAATTCCAAGTGGGGGTTAAAACCACAAGCTGTTAGTCTCAGAACAAACACTGTAACCACAAGGCCACTGAACCAATTTAATTATTAGTCAATACAAATTACTTTGTCCACACCAGAGAAGTTTTAGTAATTATTACATGTCAGCATTTATAGCTTAATTGAACAATTTTTAAAGCATAATGGAATGTTCATTTGATTAATACAATGAGGGCAGAGAAGAAAAAAAAAGATTTGCACCTGCATAGCATAAGCTAAATTTGAACTCATGCTGTTGTAGTTATTTCTGGTATCCCAGTAATGTCTTTGAGTCTAGTCAATTACCTCTGCACCTCAGTGTTAATCTTTCAAGCCAACTGTAATCTCTCTGTGAAGTCCTCAGTTCCAGGAGCCCACACAGTTTTACTAGATAATAGTGCATGTTCTGTTTATTTCCCCTGTAAACATGTTTTATTTAGTTTAGTGCGGTTTTAGTTACTTTGTTCTCAGTTTGACCACTACAGCTCAGAATGTGCTGCATGGCACATTGAAAACCCCTACACCTCATCAATATTCAGGCCTATAGTGAAGAGACACTGCTAAAGTACAACTTCTATTCAAATGATCATACTTCAACCTACTCTGTAATACAAGGCCAAAACTGGGACAGGCCCATCTCTCTCTGCCTCTCTAACAGAAGCTCACCCCTAATGCTCTCTCTCTCTCTCTGTTTTTCTCTCTCCCTCTTTCTCTTTCTCTCTCTCTCTCTCTCTCTCTCTCTCTCTCTCTCTCACACACACACACACACACACACACACACACACACACACACACACATACACCTAATGCTCTCAGCTCTGAGTTCAATGTACCAAGAAGAACCACTTCAGTAATAACAGTTATTTTAACCACACAGTCATTATAAGAATGCATGCTGGACAAAGAACACACTCCAGTAGGATCAAAACTACAAAGAAGCTGGCATTGCCAATAGCCTTCAAAAGAGAAATGGGGTTCTTTATCTGGGACAAATATAGACACAATTATTTCCTCAGAAATGGGCAGAAAATTGCAACACCAGACTGTAGAAATTGTGCATTTATCTCATTCTATCAATAAAATAATCTTCTTACCAGTTTAGTTTAAACAGCTACAATCAGTTGTCATTACCACCCTCCTCCATTGTAATGTGTTATCACTGTGGCCACTATTTGAATGGATCAAAGGACAGTATCATCACTGTCATTACTGGGTATCATTACCAACTCTGTGGAACAATAGAGGTCTGCACACACCAAAATAGGACAGTGGGTTTCATTATCTTTTCTACTAATGATTTCTTGTATTCAAGTTCTATGCATTTTAAAATACTTTCCATGCTGGTGATGAAATCGCCCTAAAAAAACGTATCTTTATACATAAAGATTACCTGTGCATCCACTAGGGTGGCATTGGCCAAGCTCTCGTTGATGAAGACATGAACCAGGGCAGTGGCACAGAGAGAGGGGACCCCACTATCATTGACCCTGATCACAAGGCGATGCAGACCTCTATGGCGCCGCTCCAGCGGTTCCGCCAGGGTGATCACTCCATTGGTGTGGCCGATCTCAAACAGTCGGAAGGGATTTCCCCCCACCAGAGCATAGCGAAGGTCTGCATTAGGGCCAGTGTCTGAGTCTGTGGCTGTTACAGTCCTGACTATAGTGCGGGCACTGCTGGCAGGTGGAAGGAGGGTGTAGGACTCATTGGCTGGAGAGGTGATTGAGGGGGCGTTGTCATTTTCATCCGTCACAAAGAGTGAGACAGTGGCAGTGGCTGTTTTGCGTGGCTCCCCTCCATCCACAGCCCGAACACGGAAGGTGTAGGTGGAAAGCCTTTCACGGTCAAACGATGCAGAGGAGAAGATAGTTCCTGTGTTGTTTTCAATGGAAAACACCTCTTCTTGCTCCTTCTCTCCATCTTCTCCCTCTGTCTTCTCTCCTGTCTTCTTCTCATCAACTCCATCCATCTCTACAAACAGACTAAGTTCCGCATTCTCACCTTCGTCAGCATCAGTCACAGTGACCATGCCAACTGGGCTGTTGGCAAGCAGGTTCTCTTTGACGTAGAATGTAAAGATTTCCTGAACAAACTTTGGTGCATTGTCATTGCGGTCGGTCACCTGAACAACAACAGTCGCAGAACCTTGCAGAGAGGGCGTGCCCTTGTCCTTGGCAATTACCCGGAGTTCATACCTCTCTCGTTGTTCACGGTCCAGAACACCAGTTGCACGGATATCTCCGTTATCTGCATCTATGTAAAATGGCCCATTACCAACAGGGTCCAGGGAATATGCAATCTCTGCGTTCTTGCCGCTGTCTGCATCTGTGGCAACCACAGTGACTACCCTTTCACCAGGTGAGTTGTTCTCAGCAAAGTGGACCTCCACAACACTCTGGGCAAAGGTTGGGGCATGGTCATTGATGTCTACCACTCGCACCATCAGTGAGCTGTTGCTGGACAGACTGGGGCTTCCAGAATCTACTGCCACGATGGTAACACTGTACTCTTTGGTGACCTCATAGTCCAGCAAGGCAGAGGTGTGTAAGAAGTATTTTTTCTTGTTCCTGTGAAATCAATTGGAAAATAAATTTCACATATGTGTTGCTATTCAATGGGGTAAAACAAATTACTGTTTGCATCTAAGCAGTGCTGCCCAAAAATTAACAAACTAGATTTGAAGAGACCCTACTGTATGACTACAGTCATCTGCAGAGTGACAATAATACTAGAGAAACTGTGACAGATTTTTAAAAGGAACATTGATTTTTTAAAGACCTCTTAAGAGTATTATTTCAACCCAGAATTTCCTTAGTCAAAGACAGCCACACATTCTAACCCCATTGTAAAGGTATCCGAAGTAGTAGCAGCAATACCCAAAGTTTGCCTTCTCTATTTCACTTACTCCTCCAATTCAATAGCTTGAGGAAATATCTTTACAATTGACTTGAGAGCATTGACATTTGCAGTCTGCACTACTGCAATATTACCAAAAAATGTAAAACCCTTGATTTCAATGAATATTTATGCTCAAACTTTACAGATTGTATGCCATTGTAACCACTCCGTAGCCTTAGTGAATGAGCAGCACCACTTGAACCAAGTTTAAATAAAATCTGCATGAAACAACACTTGAGCCACACACTTCTTTGTATTCTCTGTGGATAATATAAATTGTCCAAACACTTCTTGGAGCAGCAGTGTGGATGAGACTTACAGCAACTGCATGCTGAATGTGTAGTTAGCAAGATCAGAATACATATCAGATAGAAACAGTGCTAACCCCTGATAAAAACATACACATACTGTTTGTCCACAAATTATGTTAAGTTTTAAATTCCATAATACTGCAAAAATGCATTTACATACCTGGGAAGTTACTTTGGAATGAGTCAGAACTATCCTCAAATTAATGTATAGTTTACATATAGTTCTCTGAACTCTATAGTAGATAATTATAAGTCACTTAAGAACAGATAATTGTCGTGCTAATTGTCATGTTAACGAATCAGTGTCAGTGGACATTCTCTAAATGATCAGTTTTTAATTAATTGCTAAATGCCACATATCTAATAACTAAATATTATTGCTTATTATGTTCATCTTAGTTAATGTTTTTGTCCCCCCTCAGGTAATGTGCTGCATCATCATACTGAGCTATTATTTGGAATGCATCATTACTTTATGATTACCTCACCATTACTTACCACTTTTGTGTTCCCTCAAGAAAAGTAGTGTATCATTCAACCCAAATGAGAGGGATTGATTATTAGATGGTGCTACAGATACTACAGTATCAAGCAGTTTGTTTTCAAGTATCTTAGTATATCATACAGTCCTTTATTCAGGGTTATTCAGGAAATACATATTAATAAGCAATTAGTTCCTGACTCCTAAGATTTTGTGTGATTTACTGTAAAAGTTTACTTTTTTTTGGCTTACCTGTCAAAGGCTTCATCTACAGGTAAGGGTGGAAGTGCTGTTTCACCCGCTGGCTTCAATGTGAATGGGACATCTCCTACAACTGTGCAGGTCACAGCCCCGTTCTCTCCCTGGTCTCGATCTGACACCTGCACCAGAGCTACTGGTGTGTCCACCAGAACATTCTCTGGTACTAATGCTGCTCCATCTCGTACTGGGATCCGTCCAATCTTTCGGATCTCTACAACTGGGACATTGTCATTTTCATCCCGGACAGCCAAAACTACTGTGGTTCGGTCAGTGCGTGGGGGCTGACCCCTGTCCCTGGCCATTACTGTGAACCTCAGTTGAGCCACCTCTTCCCTGTCGATCCTGTGAAGAACACTCAGCCATCCAGTTGCCTCGTCCAGCCGCAGGAGTCGCCTGACAGATTCAGTGGCAGCTCCAAAAACATATTCCACCTGCCCATTGACTCCAATGTCACGGTCTGAAGCTCTGACTTGGAGGACAGGTGTACCTGGAGGAGCATTTTCTGCCATTTCTGCCTCATATGTTGACCTTTCGAACTGTGGGCTGTTGTCGTTCACATCAGTGATGGAAACACGAAGCAGGGCTTGGGAAGAACGTGGTGGGTTTCCCCCATCTCGAACCCGCAGGACAAGCTCATAGGAGTCTTTTTGCTCACGATCCAATGTGCCTTTCACAATAAGCTGTGGTTGTTTTTCACCATCTGGTATATCTGCTACTTGTAGTTCAAACACAGTGTTCCTGGCTGCTCCTCCATTATCTCCACTTCTACCCCTTCGGTCCCCAAGTCCATCCACTCTAGTAATAGGGTTTCCTCCTGCTGTGCGTCTTGTTGAACTTGACCCAGCTCCACCATCTTGGATCAGCTCATAGCGGTCAATGCCATTTCGTCCAAAATCCCTGTCTGTTGCTGTGGGCAGCAGGTAAAGGGTGCCTATTGGGCGATTCTCCTCAACCGAGAGCTGGAGGACAGGTGAGGGGAAGGAAGGGGTGTTGTCATTGATGTCTGTTATGACCACACGGCCTTCAAACAAGTCTACCCAGCTCTGCAGTGGCCCAATCACTGACACCTCAAAGTCCAAGAAACACTCATTTTCATCAAATATCATCTGGCACTGGGGGAGCTTCTCTCGGTCAATTCGCCGTGGGCCTGTTGTCAGCTCACCTGTCACATTGTCTATCTTGAAGAACTCTGAGCCGCTCTCCAGGGCGAAGGTGACATCCCCGCTGCCTGTACCTGCCGTGAGGCCCAGGTCGGCAGCCACATTGCCAATCTTGACGTCAGGTGGACCCTCCTCCGCCACCCGGTACCGGAGAGCTGAGTCGGCACCCGGTAGCTGAGTCAGCAGCTGCAGCACTACCACGAGGCTGAGAGCCTGCGCCGCGGAGGAGTGCACTGCACCAAGCCTCTGCATGGCTTCTTCTCGCCTCTGTCTACCTCCGAGCTGCGGCTTGTCTGTTCTTTATTAGTGTTTTGTGTACCTCACAGCGTGGGTGTTTGATCGATCCTTTCTTACCTTCTCCCTATCACTCTCTGCGGGCTGCCGCCTGAGGTCCGGGGAACAGCTTCTGCACCCCCACTATAGTTCACTTAAGCGGCGCAGGCTCCTTTCTTTTATTTCTTCTTCTATACTCGGCAGGGTTTTTTCAACTTCTATAATAACTCCGTTATCTTTCTGGGCTGCTCCTGCCACAGAGATATCAAAAAATCCATCCTGCTGCGTAAAAAGAAAAAAAAACTAATTCATCAGTCTTTGATTAATCCACTTCACTCTTCCTCACGCCTTTCTTTCCAGTAAACCGGAGAGCTACAGTATCCCGTTGAGGACGCTTATCAGTTCATAATGCCATTTGTAAGTTCTTTTTATTCCAGTCACATTTGGGACAGCGGCTTTTCTCGCGTTTTTCACAGTTAGAAACTGCAATGCAGCACCACTAGGCTACACAAAAGGAAGAAAAAAAAACACTGCTCGGCTATCCGGACGCCAAGGAAAATGAACTCACATCCCCAAAGAGAAATAAAAAATCAATTTGAAAAAAGTCTTTGGGTGCTTCTACTGGATCTTTTCTTACCTTAAGATCCAGCTGCGTTCTCCTTTTTCCCGCAGTGGAGCAACGTGCCAAGCCGTCGGATTCCTTCACGCAAGTTATGAGGAGACAAGAGTGCTTTTCAGAGCGAGTTTCTTGTGATATTTTTTTTCTCAGAAAAAAGAATATTAGGGCCTTGACGGGTTAAAAAAGAGATCCCGACATCAGCATCAATTAAGCATAATCCTGTGCAGCCTGTGCTCGGGATGGATGTCTCATTGATGGACCGAGTGTAGATGCGTCTTTTTCCAAGAGTCCCGCATTCTCTCTCTCTCCTCCACATGCGCCTCCTCCTCCTCCTCTGGCTTTTTTTCCTCTCACCTGCACTGCTTGGGACTGCTGCTGCTGCTGCCGGTCTCCAGCGATGCTGCAGTCTCTCTCTCTCTCTCTCTCTCTCTCTCTTTCTCTCTCTCTCTCTCTCCTCTACTGCAACATTTTCCCCGGCCGCGTAACTCGATCGCTGAGCTGTAACGGGAGAGGCAGCAGAGGCGGTGTTGGGTCGCCGTGTGTGTATGTCGGTTACCGGGGACAGACCTCACCCCCTCCTGTCATAGAGGGAGATTAAATGGCTTGGTGTCCCGGCTGCTGACAGCTCCTGCTGGGAAAATATCTTTATTCACACATTCATTCAAAGGACAAAGAGAGACGGAAAGAAAAGAGAGTGATCCGGCTTTAATAGCTACAAGTCAGCGCAGAGCTCAGTCATATTTCTGCTGGTGCAGCTATTTTGGCGGGGCAAGCGTGGAAGGCTTCATTCATTCTTTTCTGAAAGAGACAGTAATTGTAACATCGTAATGGGAAACCATAATATACTGTAGGTCTATGTGGTACACATAACTGTAGCAGCACTTATTACTTTTACCTCTAGCCACTACTGCAGCCAGTATTGTAAGGGGCAGAAATTAATTAATTAAAAAAAAGAAGAAAGAACACACACACACATACACACACATAGATAGATAGATAGATAAATAGATAGATAGATGAATAGATAGATAAATATAATACCCTATATATAAACAACACAACAGGCTACTGTATAATATCACACACTTTACATTCATACAATTTATTATATATAATTTATTTATTTAAATGTTTATGTTTATTTTTATAATACTCATACTCTGCCGTCTCTTTCTCGGCAGTATCTTCTACCTCATGCACACACACAAACATGCACACTCTGCTGTGAGGATGTTGTCTCTCGGCGGACCGACCTGCTCGGTAGAGGAGCGCAATGCAGCATCGGTCTGCTGCTATTGAACACTACCGGGGCTTCCACGCTGCTGCTCTGTTAAACCCGCTCTGCATTTCTAATCAGACCGGTCAGGCCGTTGAAGGCAACATCCCCTGTAGGACTAACCAGGCAGCGTGGCCTTACTGAAAAATCAGGGAGTTCCCCCAACATAGTGTGACTTGGGTACCGGCTATAAGTGAACAGTTTATGGCTGGCAGAGGGTAAACAAAAACCGACAAACTGCAGAGAGGTCACGTATTTCTGTTTCTTTTCCCTTCCCCACATGAATCCACCTTCTTTCTCTCGCTGATTTTGACTTTATTTATGTTTTCTCTCTTCCTCACTCTCTTTTCCGTCTCTCACTCTCTCAGCTGCACCAGGAGGAACTGTGTGTGTGTGAGTGTGTTTATGGGCCTATATGGTTAGCATTCCAGGGGCATCGACACGCGTCCATCTCAAGCGCACTCACGCCCCCTGTCGTTCAATCCACGTGCGCTTTTATTTCCCTCGAAATCATTTGCGGAATTGGCCCCGTTGTGTGTGTGTGTGTGTGTGTGTGTGTGTGTGGGGGGGGGGGGGGGGGGGGGGGTGTTTAGGCAAATATAGTTAGGGTTAAGGGTAAGTCTCCAGGAAATGAATGTGACTTAAGTAAACCTGTGTGTGCCTGTGTGTGTGTATTCTTGCCATGCATGTGAATGAGAGAGTGGTACCTGTGTGTTTGTGTTCTGCCTGGGTCAGGTCAGTTCACTTTTACTTCAATTGATTTAGGAAATTTAAGTCAGATTTGACCTAATGAAAAAATCATCTAATACATTCTGTTGCCTGGGCATACTGTTATATCCAACCCATTAAGATATAATTGAGCATGAATCCTCTTTCATCAGCAAATGAACTGCAGTTTCAATTTGCATATTGAATGAAAAGTGAACTGTGGTGTATTTTTGCGTGTCTGCGTGTCTGTGTGCGTGCATATGCGCTTGTGTATGTTCTAGTTAAAAGCAGGATGTTCTTTGGAGAAACAACCTGGGTTGAAATCCATTGTAGCCTAAAGGCCTAATCTACTGTTTGTGCCACCACAAAAGAGGATTGCAGCTTTACCACATGGCCTACAAGGATAAGTGTGGAGAAAATAAAGACTATCTTGATACATATTTGATAGTATTTGGCAATGGCAACTGATATTCAAATGAAGTATCAGGGATCAAGTTTGCTAGATATCCTGAAGACAGTTTGGGCCCGGTTCCCCAGACCCTTTAAAGAAGGTTTATGACATAGGTTTTAGATAATATGGATATGTAATTGTCCATCCATCCATTGTCTGTGTAGCTTTTCGTGTGTCATTTAACGCTGCATTAAATGGCCGTTATCAGTTGAATAATAATGTTTTATGGTGTGACAATGCTGTGGTTAAGGTCTGGTTATGTTGGGTTTAAGCACAAAAACCACTTGGTTAGAGTTTGGAAAAGATCATGGTTTGGCTTAAAAAACCCGGTTTTGTTGCCAGAAAAATGGCTATTAAACATATTGAAACGTAGAGATTCAATCTATCTGTGGTTTGCAGAAACGTACAATGCCAACATTTTATTCTGGTGACTGGGCTGTGTAGCTTCATTGCTAGCTCAGGGTAGCAATAGCAGAAAGAGAAACCAGAGCAGCTCAGACCGGCCGTTTTCTGAAACTTCCATCTTAATAGATTTCAGTGCTCTGATTTCAAACTGGTGGTAGAAAGAAAATAATATAAGCTATTACAATATATAATATATTTGAACATTCAATAGACAACAAATTCATTTATAAATCACTTTATGTTGCCATTAATTTCTAGTTCATGGTTTGAATCCCTACAATTATACAAGCCGTTATGTTTTAAAAGGATAGGTTTGGCATTATTCCCCATTTTTCTTACTGTTGTTAAATTCAGTGAAAAGACTTAAACCAATAATGTGTTAGTCTGTCTCTGAATACTTTCTGACTTCCCTATGTTGCCTGCGGCACTCAGTCCCAAGCCCATGCATTCCTATTGATGTAAATCTTTTAAAACAGGTCACAAATATATAATTCATTTTTTTTAAAAAGAAGAAAAAAAAAAGCTCAGTAATCTCTTAAAACAACTGGGCACTATAGTTTTTAACAAACGTTACTCAAACAGGAGTACATTGTGCATTTGTTGGGGACTATTTTTAGCCATAGATTAATACACATTTGGTGCTCTATTAAATATGTACATCAGCAGGATGGTGTAGGTAGGATTGACTCAAAATAAACTAGTGTCAATGTTCATTACATTAATATTCACATGCCCATATGTAAATTTGAATGGTTCTTGGATGCTGCAATTATGCCTACTGTATAATTTTGACATCATAACTGATCACACAGTTTCAGTAAGTATTACTTTATAATCTAGTTCTTCCAGATTTCACTATAGAAATTCAGCTCAGCTGAAGTTTGCCCCTCTCTTACAAAGTTCACTCACCCACAATTCTTAGAATCAATGTTGCAATGCCTCTCCATCGACAATTTCATCCAAATGTGTCCTTTTCCTCAGTTTCCTCACATTTTTCACACAAATTGCAGCATAAATGAGCCATGCTAATTGCTTATTGATTTCTGTTTTGGTGCTGGTACACACAGGAACTTCTGCTCTTGAAATTTAGGGCTAGTGACACAACACTAATTGTAGTGTGCAGGCACAGTCTGTTGTTACAGCAACAATAGTAATGATGGCACCTCTAATTAGTTGATTTCATCTGTAGAAGTCCTGTCCATGGAAAACCCTACAGGCCTGTGGTCACACAGTAAAGCCCTTTGAAAGTCCTATGCTCCCAAACCAACTACTGGACCCTCAGCAGCTCACCTCCTGGACCACCACCTACACAGGCAAGGATTTATGCCAGGATCCTGCCTGTTGGTGGACTTAAGCTCAGTGCTCACCACGCCTGCCTCCATTTGCCATGGGATCAGCTGCTACCCAATAGGTAAGAAAGAAAATGAGGCTAGGGAAAGTCAAATCCAATACTTTGACAATCAACACTGGTGCACCCCAGGGTTGTGCACTCTTTCCACTGTTCTTTTCACTCTCACATACATTACTGCACCTTCAAGGGATTATCTTTTAATTGCTTTAATTTTTCAGGTAACATAACATAGCTGATGTCGTGGAGGTCCCTAACCTTAACCCTAAGCAACAGGGGACAGCAGATCACTGGGCACCACAACAATAATGAGACATGAGAAGAGGTTAGTTATAGATGCTGTCAATTTATGAATGATTAACCTGAAGTGATGGTAAACCTAATGATTAATAATAAATTCACTCTTATCTATATTGCACACAACATTTGAATGTACCCATTTGCAATATTTTACAGTCAGCCCTGTCTCTAAGAAATTTTGTTTGCATGCCACTAAATTGCAGCAGCAAATATGTTTTGAAAGAAATGTAATGTTATGCGAGTCATATTTTCTGTCAACGTTCATTTTTTTTACGACAAAAAATATCTGACCTTGTAGTACAATATCTACTTGTAGTGACTACAGTATTATTAAACTTTTTTATGGCACTCACAGCATTTGGTCAAGGTTAGAGAAAGATCATGGTCTTAGTTTAAATAGTCTGCAGTAACTTGAAGCAGGAGATGTGTTATTTAACATTTAATGAAAACCACAATCTTTCAGTAAGCTTAACCAAAATGCTTTTGTTGCATAAAGCTACCAGTCATGGGACTCACAATGCAAACCTCAACCTCAATGCCATCCACCTTGACCATATCCCTATACGAAAAAACTTTAATAATAATCCAGGCAGTGATTACATTTGTTAATGCATTGTATTCTACAATATATAAGAGGACAGACCTAGAAGTAGACTTGAGAGGAGGCGTATGTTCTTCACTGTGTACTGTACAATACATGACAGGATATTCAGTAGCTGGTGCACTCTTTGTAATGTGCTGGAGAGGCAGCATCAAGGTTGGTATTGCTAAATGGCTCAATAAGCTGGCCAGGAATGCCAGCTCTGCTGTAAGACTGATTTGAGATTGTCAGGAGGTGGTCACTGAGAGTAGGATGATGCCTGAAATTAAATCGGTCCTGGATGACGCCCACCAACTCTATGATGATGAGAGAAGCAGCACATGAGCAACTGCAGCATGGGTCTCAAGCCTCCGTTTTTACACACACACACCCCTGATTTTTAATACATCCAGCAATTCAGGCACACTTCATGAAATGGGACTCCAGAGTAACTTAATCACAACTGCAAACACTGCTACAGAGGTGGGCTGTATTAGGTTGAATGGCAATTAGTTGCTTTTGTCAGCTGTGAGGCCTGGTAATCAGCAGCTTGATATCTTTTCAAATCAACATGAAACAACTACTGTAACAGAGCTCTAAAGAGGCCAAAATCATTTGATGATGACTGTTAAAATATTTAGTAGGTCCAGGGGAAGAGTCTCCAAAATCATGACAGCATATGCCAGCACAAACAAACTGTAGTGACAAAGAGAAACAGTAGTCACAAGCTCAAACTAACCATTGGAGATATCATACATATAACAAGGGTTGACAAAAACTGCTAATTGTCCAGCAAACAATTATGGCCAACCTTTGTTGTGTTTTCTTTCTTAGTTAAAAACCTTTTTGTTTGAAGTATCTGTATTATTTAGATTTTGTTCTATAGCCTGTGCATGCTTGTATATCATGTGCATATTAGCCAAAAATAATGACATACCTGAATTACCATTATAGCCAGGCATGTATAGTATATATAGTTATACACTGTGTATCCATAATCTATATTTTATCTGTTTGTCTTTTACTAAATTTTCCCTTTGGGGATCATCCTTATGCTATTGTATAGTATCGTTTCGGTTTTGGTTTATTGACAGCACTTTATTGAGTCCTAGACTTACTTTCATCGTTGTTCCTGGTATTTTCACAGACCTTCAACCATTTAACAAGCTGGGGACAGGAGTTAATGTTCTGACCTGAAGAAATATCACAACACAAGCACCAATCGTAGACAATTGAATCCCAAACACAATCAACAATTTTTTTAGGATGTACTCAAGACAAAAAGCAACATAGAGTCACATAACATCACATCATAAGAAACAACAGTTGTGTGATGCAGTGATAAAAAAAAGTGAGTCAAAGTCTATCATATCATATCCCAACCCTCCTATCCTATTATATCCTATTCTGTTACATCCTATTCTGTCCTCTCCTACCTTATCTATTTAAACCTTTAACTAAACCTCAGCTTTTACTGCTGCTTTGCATTTGCTGTTGTATACTGTCTGCTAACCAGCTCAACACTCCAGTTGCTGATGTTTTATGTACAAGCATACCTGGCTTCCAAATTGAGATTCTGAAAATGTGATTCTATTTCTGATCTACACAATGTGGCTTTGCCCGACGCATATTTTCTATTTTGTAAAATCACATTCGTACGCACAGGTCTAATTTTCATGTTTTTGAAGAATATCAGTTTTTTTAAAGTTATATTGTCATATGTTTTTCTCCCAGGGGACAAATAAGAAACAATCTGTACTGGTCCACAGAGCATAGCTACAGCGGCTGTGACCATTGTGAATGTTTATGAGGAGTTTCCCTTTGGGATTCCCTTTCAGAACCCGGAGAGGGGAATGATTGTAAAGGCATTGCCAATCCCGCATATAATACCCAGGTCAGGTGGGATATGTACTGTCTGCTTATCCTGGCATATCTGCCCAGGCTCTCATCCCCCTGTCAACTACACCTGGTAGGCTGGTAAGGTAACTGATTGATGTGTAAGTGGTCACTAATACTGTTTGAAACACCCATGCACATACACGTACAATGTTGTGTTTGTACCTTAATTAGGATAAGAAACATGTGGAAGTTCAGGTTTAATGTCTATGACAGATTGTTTCTCATTAATACTGACAAAAAGAGATTTGAATCGTTGTACAGTTTGTCAGAAAAGTTACATTTAAAAAGTAAGAATATTGCCTTTCACCATGTCAAATTTATTTTTGAAACGGCCCTACCATATTATGTTCATCCACGGAGGATTTACGTTCTGTAAAAACAGTTGGCCCTTTATGTAACATAGAACAGAAATTACATTTTAATAACCCCAGGTAGGATAATAATTTACCTCTGTACATGCTTGATCAACTAATCCTGAATTAAGAGTTTATTTAAATCTTGCCTGCTTCCATCCAACTCCCAGTGGTAATGGAAAGGGGTAATGAATTTAATGAGAAAATCAACCAATATACAGTATTTCTGTATTTCCTAGAAAATACAGGTAAATAAGGAGTAGCTCTGTTGCTGGTAGTAAACTCATCTCCTGATCATCTGCTTGATTAGTTTGTTGTAATATGAACAAAGAAGAGTTTTCATGATCATGATTTCATGATTCATGAAAACTGAATATATTAGAATTAGATTGTTTATTATTGACAAGTTCTTCAATAGATTTAACAAAAAAACATTAATTGTCAAGTTCACACATCATTGTCTCTGTGACTTTATCATATTATGTGCTGATTTCCTTTTGCCTGTGTGATTACTGAGGTGTAATTTTCAGCTTTTTAAAGTTTGGTAATTCTTTGAAATTGAATTTTAGACCTTCATCAGTATTGGACTTGCTTCTCAGTGCAGTTGGAAGGTCAAAATCGTGTTTCATACATTTTCAAATTGACTCTTTTATCTACAGTAGGGATATTTCACTTATGTGTTTTAAGAAACACGCCAGAAATCCCATCACCTGCTTTGATTAATTCATTGCAATATATATTGATTCTGATTCATTCCAACGTATGTGTATTGGGATTCTGATGCTGCTTAATGGTGCTAGGATAGAGACTGTCGGTCACAGAGGACAAATCTCAGAAGTGAGCTTAAAATGAGAGAGTGAGTTGGCTTTTCTTTCCTCTATCTCTCTCAGCCATTCTCACCTCCACACACACGCACACACGCACACACCCACCCACACACACACACTGAATCACAATGCAGGAAGTGGAAATTCTAGTCATCTCAGACAGAACAAACTTGGTCTCAAATATGGATCCACAACATACATAATTGCACATGCTATTCCTGTTTCCATTTACTCTCTCTCTTTGTTGCTCTCTTACTAAAGTCAGACGTGCAAGCATCCACACTTGCACACACACACATGCGCACTAACACACACATTCTCTCTTCTATTACTACTTTTTACTTCCCACCTGTCAGGTCTGGAAGAAAGGTATAAGCGTGAATAGGTCTTGACAGAGCAGTGAGTATACACAATGCGTGTGTGTGTGCATGCACCCAAAGTCTTAGACACACACACACACATGCACACACCCACACACACCCCAAGTCAGTCACTGCGTTATTTCCTTGTGATCCTTCATCTCTCTGAATCCCTCTCCAAGGCTTCCCTCCTAACCCTCTCTTGTGCTATCTATAAAGATGTCTCCCATTCTTTTTTTTCATCCTTTCTTGACAAGACATTAAGAAAGCTTGTGCATACCTCTCACACTTTTAATACTCAAGCTTACATATACAGTATATACAGTAGCTCTTCTGTCTCTTTGAAAAATAAATAAATAAATAAAAGAAATCCCTCATGATCCGCCACTTTGCCCATTTGCTTTGTTAATGTACTGCATCTCAGCCAGCTTTGCTACAGAAAGCAAAAAAAGGCATCCATAATGCTGAGCAAAACTGTCAGCATTATTGTAAAAATCCAGTCTATGCCAGTTTTTTTCCGATATACCTGCAGTTCCAAAACATCTCAGTTAAAACTTTTCTATAGATCTGCTCAAAGAAACTGAAGAAAGTAACCATCAGTCAAAACATTGGAAAAATCTAAATGTAGAATTTGGTCTTACAACTACATGAGGCTAATGTTCTTGTTTTACTGATTTTACAGAAGAAATACCCACATTTCCAACTGATTTCCATCCAGATTTGATGTCCTTCACTTCCAAAAATGGTTCTGTTTCCTGCTGCAAATCACTGATTGCAGCAGTTTTACAGTAAACAAGGTCCTCCTGCAGTGATCACAGCTGAGAAAATGCTTGGGATAAATGAAGAGAAAAATGGGTAGAAAACACCTGCTGATTATGCACCTCAAGTCTCTCTATGAAGTAAAAAAGCAAACAAACACAAAACCCTATTAAACTACAGTGTTTGCAAATGTTTATGATCCTACTGTCGTTCGCATTTAATTTTTAATCCTTTTTTTAAAAAATCGAATTAATTTTTAAATTTATTTTATAATAATAAAAACACAAATAAATTAGGAATAACTGTAATATACACTTAGATTCTTTTATAAGTGGTGAGAGTTTAATTATGTTCCAACTCTTACCCTCTCTTTAATCAGTTTAAGAATATTAATATAAAGAGCTTGTGACAAGTTCTTAGTCTCTGACCCTGCTGTCTCTCCTAACACACACACACACACACACACACACACACACACACACACACACACACATTGACACTATATACAATACACTTGCCAATTAGAGTTTAATTCAAGCAGTGGCAGCTTTTAGTCTTAAACTCTCAATTCCTGTGTTGAATAGCTCTCTCCCAGCAGCGCCCCTGGAACGTCATCAGCTTTGGAAATGCTGACAGCCTGAAAAAGCAGCTGAGTCATTCTTAATGAAGATCAGGAAGCTTTTCCTCCTTTCCTTCCATCATCAGAATAACAAGCATGCTGGCACAGACAGCATAGGCTTACCCCACTGGAAATTTACTGCTACAGCACTAGCTGTCAAAAAGTTACAGACTGTCTGCAAATAAATGGCAGGACCAGAACAAATTTTTTACTTTCCACACTTCACCTTTATTTGTCATAACAGGTTTTTCCCTCTGCAGATGTCAGTACTTGATTTGCATTGTTCAAAATCTCACGAGAATGTTGTTGAGTCAAAATATTCAGGATGACCACTAAAGTAATAGCAGAACAACAGAGTCTTTTTCAACAACACAAAAAAAGAAAAAGACTCTTTCTTAGATTTAGACTGTAGCAGATAACTTTTTCAGCAGAAATTACAGTTTAATGTACAGTAGCTGCAATCGCTTGAGGTTAGAGGAAACTGTGTACACTTGGCTGCAAATATCATATACTGACATCTGCAAATATCTAAGACCACCTTGCAGTTTAACTCTGAAATTCTGACATTAGACCAAGCTATATGTCATGGATATAATCATGCATGAAGCAGAGGGTAAGCGTAGATGTCATGCAGCACCAATCCTGGACAATGTTTTTCAGAAAAGAACACTGACTGAGTAGCAGAAACGTCTAACAACGTAGATTATGATAGAAATGTGTGCTCTCTTTCATGCCAACAGTTGATACATTTGGCCTCGAGATGGATGAATATGCTTTTGATTTGACTTCAATTTGCCAAATACTTGTGAAAAAAGTAACTCCGCTTCTTGTCAACCAGCCAGATGATATTCTTTGTGGCTGTTGAGAGTTTAGGCTTTGGTGTCAGGCTTTATAAGTCAGCCTGACTGACTCCTTTGCACTTGAACATCAGTTGCGCTTCCAGGTCAAGTTTGCCATGAAGGAAAGAGAGCTGCATAACATGTGACACTGCAGCCAGTGACGCAATGACAAACCTCAGCTTTACAGTAAAATTAAAAGATGCAAGATGCAAAGGAAAGTCACATGCTAGAAAGAGGTGATCATGTGTGATAAAGACAAAAAGAAAAGAGTCAATGGTTGAAGGGAACACATTAAGTGCTGTAATGAATGTGCTGTAATCTTGGCAGTGTTGATCTCATTATTTGTTTATTTCTCCTCACACCTGCCTAGACACGCCGTTCCACAATGTTTCCCCTCTTCATTAGTAAGGAGCTACTGCTGTGCACTAATGCATGTACTCGGCTGATGTTCATGTCCTGGGCGTTTGTGTCTGTTTGTGTGTGTATATCAGTGTCAGTGTGTGTGTGTGTGTGTGTGTGTGTGTACACGCTGGCATATTTTTTCCTTCTGATTAAACTCCTGTGGTGAAGCGATACCTCCCGTGTCTCTGTAAACTCCCCCTGTTTTTGACCTTTCTGTCGAACGTGTGCACACACACACACACGCATGCACATACACGCATGCACACACACACACATCACATGCACAAATGTCCACACAAGCTGGTGATGGATGGTGTTATTACCTGAAGCTTTTAAGGGGCAGAAAGGTGCTTAAGAGAACAAACACACCTGACTGTTGTGCTTTATCATCAGGAATTAACACTCAAATGCACCCACACCAGCACAGACAGAAAGACACACATATCCAACTTATGCACCGTTTTTTTGAAAATATTAGCATTTAGCAAGTGAAGACAGTATGTTTTCACCCGATTTTGTTTTCAGCTTTTCCTCGCGCACACTCTCTCACCTGTGAAAATTATTCATTAATGATTTATTGAGACTCACACAAGCACAGCCACCCATGCTTGAGAAGCTGAATTAAGCTTTGCATTTCTAACACAGCATTAAGTACAGACACACACACACACACACACATACATTTTTTATATATTGTTGCCACGGTGGATCTGCTTTAGGACTTCTTAGCCCTCGGGATGACCTTGCTTTGTTGTTTGATGAAATAAATACAACTGAGGAAGATAATATGTTGTTTCTGCGGGTTGATCATGCTCCCGGTAAAAGTGATGATTCAAAATGCATATAATTTTGCTGATAGTCCACATGTCACTCCAGGACTGGTAATAAAGACATATTGCTTTCACCCGTCTCTCTTTCTTACTTTCCCCCTTTCTGTCTCCCCCTCTCTTCTTCTACTCCCTGTCTCCCCCATCTCCATTTTTGCTGATTGCTTTGCACCATTAATATTTCATGTGTAATGTGGCTCTTTTGGATAGTGTGAGCATGTGTATGTGCCCCCGTCAGCCTGTGTTTGTGCTTGTGCATACGCACACACACACATACGTGTGTCTGTGTCTGCATACAGTATGTGTGTGCGTGCGCGTCTGTGTTTGTGTGTCTGTGCCGCAGTATCAAATTCTGCTCTCACAGCTGTCGGCTAGTCTCAGCTTGGTTGTGATCTGTCTGTCTACCTCTCAACCTTCAACCTCTCCTTCTGTTTCACTCTCTTTCTTCCTTTCTTCCGAGTTTTTCATCTGCATCCCTCTGTTCTGCATCCCTCTGTTGCTCTCTCTTCTTATCTTTTCTTCCTCACCGCTTCCCTGTTCTTTTTCTTCCGCGGCATCTCTTCCTGCCTCTCTCTCTCGATGCCCTCTCCATCCCTCCCTCTGAGCTATTTCACCCCTCTTTTTTTCTCTTGCATTACTTTCAATCTCTTGGCTGTTTTCACCTTTTGACCAGTCCTTAAAATACTTACATGATATTCTTTTTTTTCAAATCTGGGATTTTACTTAAGAAATAGTGTATGTGAAAACAAAATGTGATGAAACATAAGGCAGAAGGGTAGTTTTTATAAAAGACATTTTATGTTTGTTATATATATGCTTATAAAATGCAAAAAAACCCCACATTATTTTACTTTCTTAAGGCTCTTTACTAAGTTGGACTGTGAAGATGAATACAGTGGATAAAAGGATAAACAGTGGGGATTTGTGATACATAAGATGAGAAAGTCTCTGAGTTGATGTCAGTCTTCTGTTATGGACTGCTGCGTGACAGCACTCCCTGTTCCCAATTCTTGATGGAGTTCTGTAAGGAGAGCGAGGCAGCGGCAGTAAGCAAGTGACAGCCTCATATTGAACAGGAGTGATATGTTTAGACGACATGAAGCCCGGTAGGATCGGGTTCGACCTCTCCAGCAAATGAGAGGGGACAGGAGTTTTAGAATAGTGTGGGAGTGTGCCTATAGAGAGATGTAGCGCTGGTCAATCTCATATGCAAAATTCTCCCCATTAAATGCTGCAACAACTCAGAGAAGTTCAGAGGTTGGAATGGCTTTATATTGCCTGTCATAAAGCATCCTTAAATGTCTCTTTAGGCAGCCTTTCTGGCTGGTGTGTGTATGTGCGTGAGAGAATGTGTGTGTACCCAAAGCCTCCTGCTGATTACAGGCACACACTGTTCCCTGCACCTTAATGAACAGAATCACCACTGACACACACACTTTCCATTTATTACCCTTGTCTCTCATTATGGAATTTCCATGCACGCGCGCCTGTGTGTGTGTTCCTTCTGGTGTATGTATACGTGTGTGTCTGTGTGTATGCATTAACTCTGCTCCACCGTTGGTCTAGGCATATGATTGGCTGCGGATGAGAGCTAAGGTTGGCACAGCAACATTTCCGCAGAAGGCCATAAAGCAGTAGGCCTGGAGCGCAGGCAGCATCTGCCCCTCCGCCGCTGCCAAGACATACACATACACACATCCACACACACACGCACACACACACCTACATGCATGGATTTGCATAAACACACAGATTGACATACATGTATTGACACATACTATATAATTCACAGTTTCTCATTTAGCCCCAGCCCCCTGTCTGTTGTGCCAATCTATCCTCTCTCCTGGCACTCGACTGGCATTGTCTCACTCTGCTGACCTCTGTCCATCTCTCCTCTTCCATCTCTGCCACAGCTTTGTCCCTCATAAGCTGTCTCTCTCTGTCTCATATTCAATTCTCCAGCCCCCCACTCTATTTGTCTTTCCTTAAAGCTGTCCTTTTCTATCAGGCAATCTGAGGTAAACTGCCTCTTCTCAAGCATGGTGCTCATTTTCTTCCTTTCCCACCTTTCCAGCCCTGCGACAGCACTGCACACTCATTACGGGTCTACCCCTGTTCTCACACATACATAAACACACAGATACGGACATTACTAAACAGACACACACATGCGCACACATGCACACACACAGGCCACCCACGCTTAGGTTGTTCTGGCCAGGAGATTCTGTCATAACTCAAAGGCTGACCTTTCATAAGCCACTGCTCCAGACAGATGAATAGCCCTATAGCACTGTGTCTATGGGCATGTGTGTGTGTATGTGTGTGAGGCTGGGTTTGATAGTTGTCGTTGAGCAAGTACATGCTATGGTTTGTGGACACGTGTGTGTATTTTTTGTGCGTATGGGGGAGTAGTAATGCATCATGAGTTTCTACTTGTGTATATGTGTGTGTGTGTGTGTGTGTGTGTGCATACCTGTATGTGTGTCTCTTTGTGTGGGCTGTGGCCTGGGTGGAGACAGAGAAAGGGGTGACTGAACAATGTGGATAACAAGGAAGAATGAAAATAAAGTTCAAGCTGTAAAAACAGAACAAAAAGCTAATTTGTTTCTTATTGCATCTAAATTATGGTGTTAGTGTGTTTTATTCATGCTTCAATATTATAAATACATGATTAAATGAATAATTAAGATGTTTATACTTTTTGCATTGGAGACCTTAAAACTGCGTGGGCTTGTTTATCAGCGCGTGGAGGGCATCTTCACTGAGACTCTATGTTCTTTGAGGCCCTCTGGACATGTTAGCCTACTATTGATAATCAATACAGCTTCTGTCCCACTATTTCCACTTCAAAGAAATTTTGGTCTTTCTCTCTCTTTCTCCCTCTCTTCCTCTGTGTCTTCCACATACAGCACACAGACATGTAGGCAGGCACGTGCACAAACTCAATACAAATCTGCATACTAACGCACAAACTCAGATACAGATATTAATATTCACATACACATACACAGAAAAAAAATACTAAGAGCCTTCTCTTATAATGTCTGTTTTTCATTGCCTGAAGAAATTAAAAGGTTAAAAGTCAAGTTGGTGTCAGGAGTGCTCAGTCACTACTTGCACAATGATGTACTGTAGAGAGCTTTGTGTAATCAGGCTCCCCGTCTTGGGAAGATTTAGAGCCTAAATGTTTGCACCTGTGTGTTGTTAATTCTTGTGCCTTTGCAAGAGCTTAACACACTGGTGCTTTTTATCTTACTGTAAGAAAGACAATACTAGGAACAATCCTTTCCAGACTGAACACTAACACATCATGATTCTCAGGTCGACTAAATACTGTTCCAGAGGAAAACATCACATGAGAATACTTTCCACTTCAGGTCTATCTTCCTCTGTCTCTATGATATCTAAAAAAAGCCATGGTAACAACGTTGCCATGACCACCTTAAAACCACTGGCAACGAAGCAGGAAAGTGATGTCAAAAAATAATGCTAAAGATTTCAGATTTCAGAGGACACAGTGTAACTTATTATTTATCATTTTTGAACTTTGTTCATGAAGAAACATGCAAAGATTCTGAACACACAAATACATATGCACAAACACACAACACACTCTGACAGACCGTTTGCTCATAAGTAGAGATAAATTATAGATCATGTTCCCACTTAGAGCTTATGCCTCAGCCAGACAAAGTTTTGAGCTGAAATGCTGAGACAGAGTGTGTCAGCATTTCATCTCGGTCAAAAGTGAGAAAAAAAATGTCACAAATTACATGTAGATTTACACTTAACACTCATCCATACCACCTTAGTAGTATTTCTTGGTAAAGTTACTTTTAAAACTAACTAAGTTAGCGCATATGGAAATACGGCTAGAGGTTTCCTGAGTCTGATTGATTGGGTAAATCTAAAAGAAGGCATATATTTCAGTTAAAAAATTGTAAAAACATTGTACATATACAGTGCATTTTAAATAAAAAACTATAGATATAGTGCTGTATTGTCACCTATGTTCTGTGACACATGTGACATGCAAGTGATGGGTGTCTTTCAAGGATGAAAATAGCCAGCCAAAACGTTTTTCAGCCAACAGGGTTTTCTACATATTGTGAACTTTCAGGTATCTAAAATAAACATTAGATGAAGAGTTTAACATTCACAGTAGACTTCAAAGAAGAAAGTTTGTTTTAGACATTTATTGTGACTAAATAAAAAATCTCCACAAAACTAATAGACACATTTTTTTTATTTTAGGGTTAGGGATAAGGTTAGGGTTAGGGATAGGGTTAGAGGTTAGGGTTAGGGTCAGGGTGAGGGTTTGAACTTAGGGGTAGGGTTAAGGTTAGAGTTAGGGTTAGAGTTAGGGTTAAAGATAGGGTTAGGGATAGGGATAGGGTTAGGGTTAGGGTTAGAGCTATGGTTAGGTTTAGGGTTAGGGTTAGAGATAGGGTTAGGGTTAGGGTTAGGGTTAGGGTTAGGGTTTGAATT
Organism: Scomberomorus guttatus; assembly: GCA_038419695.1. NCBI lineage: Eukaryota > Metazoa > Chordata > Actinopteri > Scombriformes > Scombridae > Scomberomorus > Scomberomorus guttatus. The sequence continues at coordinate 17,795,857 of CM076447.1, forward strand.
TAGGGGTACAATCTAAAAAAAATTTTTTTCCACAGAAATTTACTGTAGTATTTTACGTTTTTTTTCAGTTGTTTTTTTGCATTAAGTGTAAATGTCATAGAAACACAGTAAATTATTTTTATCAAAAAATATTAACCATGAAATAAAGGCTGTAATCTGTGAATTAATATAATGGAATATTGTAGTTTTTTAACAGGATTATTCAATTGTTTAATGGTCTGGAGTGTTAAATTACATTGAATTCCATGTAAAAATACAAAATTTTCAAATAATTTTCCTGAATGTAAAATTAAGGCAACTTTCTGTTTTTTTACAGCAAAACTTTAAATTTAATGTAAAAAATGTTAAAAAATAAATCGTAAAAAAAAGTTAAAAAGGGTTAGAGAAGTATATGGGTTAGGGTTGGGATTAGGGTTAGGGTTAGAGCTAGGGTTAGGGTTAGGGTTAGGGTTAGAGATAGGGTTAGGGTTAGGGTTAGAGCTATGGGTAGGTTTAGCGTTAGGGTTAGGGTTAGAGATAGGGTGAGGGTTAGGGTTAGGGTTAGGGTTAGAGCTATGGTTAGAGTTAGGGTTAGGGTTAGAGATAGGGTTAGGGTTAGAAATAGGGTTAGGGTTAGAGCTAGGGTTAGGGTTAGGGTTAGGGTTAGGGTTAGGGTTAGAGCTATGGTTAGGTTTAGGGTTAGGGTTAGAGATAGGGTTAGAGATAGGGTTAGGGTTAGGGTTAGAGCTAGGGTTAGGGTTAGGGTTAGAGATAGGGTTAGGGTTAGGGTTAGAGCTAGGGTTAGGTTAGGGTTAGGGTTAGGGTTAGGGTTAAGGTTAGGGTTAGAGCTAGGGTTAGGGTTAGGGTTAGGGTTAGGCTTAGGGTTAGAGCTATGGTTAGGGTTAGGGTTAGGGTTAGGGTTAGGGTTAGGGTTAGAGATAGGGTTAGGGTTTGGGTTAGGGTTTGAAATTAGGGTTAGGGTTAGGGTTAGAGCTAGGGTTAGGGTTAGGTTAGGGTTAGGGTTAGGGTTAAGGTTAGGGTTAGAGATAGGGTTAGGGTTAGAGCTATGGTTAGGGTTAGGGTTAGGGTTAGAGATAGGGTTAGAGATAGGGTTAGGGTTAGGGTTAGGGTTAGGGTTAGAGCTATGCTTAGGGTTAGAGCTAGGGTTAGGGTTAGGGTTAGGGTTTGAGCTAGGGATAGGGTTAGGGTTAGGTTAGGGTTAGGGTTTGAGTTAGGGTTAGGGTCAGGGTGAGGGTTTGAATTTAGGGTTAGGGTTAGGGTTAGGGTTAGAGCTAGGGTTAGGGTTAGGGTTAGAGCTAGGGTTAGGGTTAGGGTTAGGGTTAGGGTTAGGGTTAGGGTTTGAGTTAGGGTTAGGGTCAGGGTGAGGGTTTGAATTTAGGGTTAGGGTTAGGGTTAGAGCTATGGTTAGGGTTAGGGTTAGGGTTAGAGCTACGGTTAGGGTTAGGGTTAGGGTTAGGGTTAGGGTTAGGGTTAGAGCTATGGTTAGGGTTAGGCTTAGGGTTAGAGCTATGGTTAGGGTTAGGGTTAGGGTTAGGGTTAGGGTTAGGGTTAGGGTTAGAGATAGGGTTAGGGTTTGGGTTAGGGTTTGAAATTAGGGTTAGGGTTAGGGTTAGATCTAGGGTTAGGGTTAGGTTAGGGTTAGGGTTAGGGTTAGAGATAGGGTTAGGGTTAGAGCTATGGTTAGGGTTAGGGTTAGGGTTAGAGATAGGGTTAGAGATAGGGTTAGGGTTAGGGTTAGGGTTAGGGTTAGAGCTATGGTTAGGGTTAGAGCTATGGTTAGGGTTAGGGTTAGGGTTAGAGATAGGGTTAGAGATAGGGTTAGGGTTAGGGTTAGGGTTAGGGTTAGGGTCAGGGTGAGGGTTTGAATTTAGGGTCAGGGTTAGGGTTAGGGTTAGGGTTAGAGCTATGGTTAGGGTTAGGGTTAGGGTTAGAGCTAGGGTTAGGGTTAGGGTTAGAGCTATGGTTAGGGTTAGGGTTAGGGTTAGAGCTAGGGTTAGGGTTAGAGCTAGGGTTAGGGTTAGGGTTAGGGTTAGGGTTAGGGTTAGGGTTAGAGCTAGGGTTAGGGTTAGGGTTAGAGATAGGGTTAGGGTTAGGGTTAGAGCTAGGGTTAGGGTTAGGGTTAGGTTAGGGTTAGGGTTTGAGTTAGGGTTAGGGTCTGGGTGAGGGTTTGAATTTAGGGTTAGGGTTAGGGTTAGGGTTAGAGCTAGGGTTAGGGTTAGGGTTAGAGATAGGGTTAGGGTTAGGGTTAGAGCTAGGGTTAGGGTTAGGGTTAGGGTTAGAGCTATGGTTAGGTTTAGGGTTAGGGTTAGAGCTAGGGTTAGGGTTAGGGTTAGAGCTATGGTTAGGGTTAGGGTTGGGGTTAGAGATAGGGTTAGGGTTAGGGTTAGGGTTAGGGTTAGAGCTAGGGTTAGGGTTAGGTTACGGTTAGGGTTAGGGTTAGGGTTAGGGTTAGGGTTAGGGTTTGAGTTAGGGTTAGGGTTAGGGTTAGAGCTAGGGTTAGGGTTAGGGTTAGGGTTAGGGTTAGGGTTAGGGGTTAGGGTTAGGGTTAGGGTTAGGGTTAGAGCTATGGTTAGGGTTAGGGTTAGGGTTAGGGTTAGGGTTAGAGATAGGGTTAGGGTTTGGGTTAGGGCTTGAAATTAGGGTTAGGGTTAGGGTTAGAGCTAGGGTTAGGGTTAGGTTAGGGTTAGGGTTAGAGTTAGAGATAGGGTTAGGGTTAGAGCTATGGTTAGGGTTAGGGTTAGGGTTAGAGATAGGGTTAGAGATAGGGTTAGGGTTAGGGTTAGGGTTAGGGTTAGAGCTATGGTTAGGGTTAGAGCTATGGTTAGGGTTAGGGTTGGAGATAGGGTTAGAGATAGGGTTAGGGTTAGGGTTAGGGTTAGAGCTAGGGTTAGGGTTAGGGTTAGGGATAGGGTTAGGGTTAGGGTTAGAGCTAGGGTTAGGGTTAGGTTAGGGTTAGGGTTAGGGTTAGGGTTAGAGCTATGGTTAGGTTTAGGATTAGGGTTAGAGATAGGGTTAGGGTTAGGGTTAGAGCTAGGGTTAGAGGTAGGGTTAGGGTTAGGGTTAGGGTTTGAGCTAGGGTTAGGGTTAGGGTTAGGGTTAGGGATAGGGTTAGAGCTAGGGTTAGGGTTAGGGTTAGGGTTAGAGATAGGGTTAGGGTTAGGGTTAGAGATAGGGTTAGGGTTAGGGTTAGAGCTATGGTTAGGTTTAGGGTTAGGGTTAGAGATAGGGTTAGGGTTAGGGTTAGGGTTAGGGGTTAGGGTTTGAATTTAGGGGTACAATCTAAAAAAAATTTTTTTCCACAGAAATTTACTGTAGTATTTTACGTTTTTTTTCAGTTGTTTTTTTGCATTAAGTGTAAATGTCATAGAAACACAGTAAATTATTTTTATCAAAAAATATTAACCATGAAATAAAGGCTGTAATCTGTGAATTAATATAATGGAATATTGTAGTTTTTTAACAGGATTATTCAATTGTTTAATGGTCTGGAGTGTTAAATTACATTGAATTCCATGTAAAAATACAAAATTTTCAAATAATTTTCCTGAATGTAAAATTAAGGCAACTTTCTGTTTTTTTACAGCAAAACTTTAAATTTAATGTAAAAAATGTTAAAAAATAAATCGTAAAAAAAAGTTAAAAAGGGTTAGAGAAGTATATGGGTTAGGGTTGGGATTAGGGTTAGGGTTAGAGCTAGGGTTAGGGTTAGGGTTAGGGTTAGAGATAGGGTTAGGGTTAGGGTTAGAGCTATGGGTAGGTTTAGCGTTAGGGTTAGGGTTAGAGATAGGGTGAGGGTTAGGGTTAGGGTTAGGGTTAGAGCTATGGTTAGAGTTAGGGTTAGGGTTAGAGATAGGGTTAGGGTTAGAAATAGGGTTAGGGTTAGAGCTAGGGTTAGGGTTAGGGTTAGGGTTAGGGTTAGGGTTAGAGCTATGGTTAGGTTTAGGGTTAGGGTTAGAGATAGGGTTAGGGTTAGGGTTAGAGCTAGGGTTAGGGTTAGGGTTAGAGATAGGGTTAGGGTTAGGGTTAGAGCTAGGGTTAGGTTAGGGTTAGGGTTAGGGTTAGGGTTAGGGTTAGAGCTAGGGTTAGGGTTAGGGTTAGGGTTAGGCTTAGGGTTAGAGCTATGGTTAGGGTTAGGGTTAGGGTTAGGGTTAGGGTTAGGGTTAGGGTTAGGGTTAGAGATAGGGTTAGGGTTAGGGTTAGAGCTAGGGTTAGGGTTAGGGTTAGAGATAGGGTTAGGGTTAGGGTTAGAGCTAGGGTTAGGTTAGGGTTAGGGTTAGGGTTAGGGTTAGGGTTAGAGCTAGGGTTAGGGTTAGGGTTAGAGCTAGGGTTAGGTTAGGGTTAGGGTTAGGGTTAGGGTTAAGGTTAGGGTTAGAGCTAGGGTTAGGGTTAGGGTTAGGGTTAGGCTTAGGGTTAGAGCTATGGTTAGGGTTAGGGTTAGGGTTAGGGTTAGGGTTAGGGTTAGAGATAGGGTTAGGGTTTGGGTTAGGGTTTGAAATTAGGGTTAGGGTTAGGGTTAGGGTTAGGGTTAGGGTTAGGGTTAGGGTTGGGGTTGGGGTTAGAGATAGGGTTAGGGTTAGGGTTAGGGTTAGAGCTAGGGTTAGGGTTAGGTTACGGTTAGGGTTAGGGTTAGGGTTAGGGTTAGGGTTTGAGTTAGGGTTAGGGTTAGGGTTAGAGCTAGGGTTAGGGTTAGGGTTAGGGTTAGGGTTAGGGTTAGGGGTTAGGGTTAGGGTTAGGGTTAGGGTTAGAGCTATGGTTAGGGTTAGGGTTAGGGTTAGGGTTAGGGTTAGAGATAGGGTTAGGGTTTGGGTTAGGGCTTGAAATTAGGGTTAGGGTTAGGGTTAGAGCTAGGGTTAGGGTTAGGTTAGGGTTAGGGTTAGGGTTAGAGATAGGGTTAGGGTTAGAGCTATGGTTAGGGTTAGGGTTAGGGTTAGAGATAGGGTTAGAGATAGGGTTAGGGTTAGGGTTAGGGTTAGGGTTAGAGCTATGGTTAGGGTTAGAGCTATGGTTAGGGTTAGGGTTAGGGTTAGAGATAGGGTTAGAGATAGGGTTAGGGTTAGGGTTAGGGTTAGGGTTAGGGTCAGGGTGAGGGTTTGAATTTAGGGTCAGGGTTAGGGTTAGGGTTAGGGTTAGAGGTATGGTTAGGGTTAGGGTTAGAGCTAGGGTTAGGGTTAGGGTCAGGGTGAGGGTTTGAACTTAGGGGTAGGGTTAAGGTTAGAGTTAGGGTTAGAGTTAGGGTTAAAGATAGGGTTAGGGATAGGGATAGGGTTAGGGTTAGGGTTAGAGCTATGGTTAGGGTTAGGGTTAGGGTTAGAGATAGGGTTAGAGTTAAGGTTAGGGTTAGGGTTAGGGTTTGAATTTAGGGGTACAATCTAAAAAAAATTTTTTTCCACAGAAATTTACTGTAGTATTTTACGTTTTTTTTTCAGTTGTTTTTTTGCATTAAGTGTAAATGTCATAGAAACACAGTAAATTATTTTTATCAAAAAATATTAACCATGAAATAAAGGCTGTAATCTGTGAATTAATATAATGGAATATTGTAGTTTTTTAACAGGATTATTCAATTGTTTAATGGTCTGGAGTGTTAAATTACATTGAATTCCATGTAAAAATACAAAATTTTCAAGTAATTTTCCTGAATGTAAAATTAAGGCAACTTTCTGTTTTTTTACAGCAAAACTTTAAATTTAATGTAAAAAATGTTAAAAAATAAATCGTAAAAAAAAGTTAAAAAGGGTTAGAGAAGTATATGGGTTAGGGTTGGGATTAGGGTTAGGGTTAGGGTTAGAGCTAGGGTTAGGGTTAGGGTTAGGGTTAGAGATAGGGTTAGGGTTAGGGTTAGGGTTAGAGCTATGGGTAGGTTTAGCGTTAGGGTTAGGGTTAGAGATAGGGTTAGGGTTAGGGTTAGGGTTAGGGTTAGGGTTAGAGCTATGGTTAGAGTTAGGGTTAGGGTTAGAGATAGGGTTAGGGTTAGAAATAGGGTTAGGGTTAGAGCTAGGGTTAGGGTTAGGGTTAGGGTTAGGGTTAGGGTTAGAGCTATGGTTAGGTTTAGGGTTAGGGTTAGAGATAGGGTTAGAGATAGGGTTAGGGTTAGGGTTAGAGCTAGGGTTAGGGTTAGGGTTAGAGATAGGGTTAGGGTTAGGGTTAGAGCTAGGGTTAGGTTAGGGTTAGGGTTAGGGTTAGGGTTAGGGTTAGAGCTAGGGTTAGGGTTAGGGTTAGGGTTAGGCTTAGGGTTAGAGCTATGGTTAGGGTTAGGGTTAGAGATAGGGATAGAGATAGGGTTAGGGTTAGGGTTAGGGTTAGAGCTATGGTTAGGTTTAGGATTAGGGTTAGGGTTAGGGTTAGGGTTAGGGTTAGAGCTAGGGTTAGGGTTAGGGTTGGAGATAGGGTTAGAGATAGGGTTAGGGTTAGGGTTAGGGTTAGAGCTAGGGTTAGGGTTAGGGTTAGGGATAGGGTTAGGGTTAGGGTTAGAGCTAGGGTTAGGGTTAGGTTAGGGTTAGGGTTAGGGTTAGGGTTAGAGCTATGGTTAGGTTTAGGATTAGGGTTAGAGATAGGGTTAGGGTTAGGGTTAGAGCTAGGGTTAGAGGTAGGGTTAGGGTTAGGGTTAGGGTTTGAGCTAGGGTTAGGGTTAGGGTTAGGGTTAGGGATAGGGTTAGAGCTAGGGTTAGGGTTAGGGTTAGGGTTAGAGATAGGGTTAGGGTTAGGGTTAGAGATAGGGTTAGGGTTAGGGTTAGAGCTATGGTTAGGTTTAGGGTTAGGGTTAGAGATAGGGTTAGGGTTAGGGTTAGGGTTAGGGGTTAGGGTTTGAATTTAGGGGTACAATCTAAAAAAAATTTTTTTCCACAGAAATTTACTGTAGTATTTTACGTTTTTTTTCAGTTGTTTTTTTGCATTAAGTGTAAATGTCATAGAAACACAGTAAATTATTTTTATCAAAAAATATTAACCATGAAATAAAGGCTGTAATCTGTGAATTAATATAATGGAATATTGTAGTTTTTTAACAGGATTATTCAATTGTTTAATGGTCTGGAGTGTTAAATTACATTGAATTCCATGTAAAAATACAAAATTTTCAAATAATTTTCCTGAATGTAAAATTAAGGCAACTTTCTGTTTTTTTACAGCAAAACTTTAAATTTAATGTAAAAAATGTTAAAAAATAAATCGTAAAAAAAAGTTAAAAAGGGTTAGAGAAGTATATGGGTTAGGGTTGGGATTAGGGTTAGGGTTAGAGCTAGGGTTAGGGTTAGGGTTAGGGTTAGAGATAGGGTTAGGGTTAGGGTTAGAGCTATGGGTAGGTTTAGCGTTAGGGTTAGGGTTAGAGATATGGTGAGGGTTAGGGTTAGGGTTAGGGTTAGAGCTATGGTTAGAGTTAGGGTTAGGGTTAGAGATAGGGTTAGGGTTAGAAATAGGGTTAGGGTTAGAGCTAGGGTTAGGGTTAGGGTTAGGGTTAGGGTTAGGGTTAGGGTTAGAGCTATGGTTAGGTTTAGGGTTAGGGTTAGAGATAGGGTTAGAGATAGGGTTAGGGTTAGGGTTAGAGCTAGGGTTAGGGTTAGGGTTAGAGATAGGGTTAGGGTTAGGGTTAGAGCTAGGGTTAGGTTAGGGTTAGGGTTAGGGTTAGGGTTAAGGTTAGGGTTAGAGCTAGGGTTAGGGTTAGGGTTAGGGTTAGGCTTAGGGTTAGAGCTATGGTTAGGGTTAGGGTTAGGGTTAGGGTTAGGGTTAGGGTTAGAGATAGGGTTAGGGTTTGGGTTAGGGTTTGAAATTAGGGTTAGGGTTAGGGTTAGAGCTAGGGTTAGGGTTAGGTTAGGGTTAGGGTTAGGGTTAAGGTTAGGGTTAGAGATAGAGTTAGGGTTAGAGCTATGGTTAGGGTTAGGGTTAGGGTTAGAGATAGGGTTAGAGATAGCGTTAGGGTTAGGGTTAGGGTTAGGGTTAGAGCTATGCTTAGGGTTAGAGCTAGGGTTAGGGTTAGGGTTAGGGTTTGAGCTAGGGATAGGGTTAGGGTTAGGTTAGGGTTAGGGTTTGAGTTAGGGTTAGGGTCAGGGTGAGGGTTTGAATTTAGGGTTAGGGTTAGGGTTAGGGTTAGAGCTAGGGTTAGGGTTAGGGTTAGAGCTAGGGTTAGGGTTAGGGTTAGGGTTAGGGTTAGGGTTAGGGTTTGAGTTAGGGTTAGGGTCAGGGTGAGGGTTTGAATTTAGGGTTAGGGTTAGGGTTAGAGCTATGGTTAGGGTTAGGGTTAGGGTTAGAGCTAGGGTTAGGGTTAGGGTTAGGGTTAGGGTTAGGGTTAGAGCTATGGTTAGGGTTAGGCTTAGGGTTAGAGCTATGGTTAGGGTTAGGGTTAGGGTTAGGGTTAGGGTTAGGGTTAGAGATAGGGTTAGGGTTTGGGTTAGGGTTTGAAATTAGGGTTAGGGTTAGGGTTAGATCTAGGGTTAGGGTTAGGTTAGGGTTAGGGTTAGGGTTAGAGATAGGGTTAGGGTTAGAGCTATGGTTAGGGTTAGGGTTAGGGTTAGAGATAGGGTTAGAGATAGGGTTAGGGTTAGGGTTAGGGTTAGGGTTAGAGCTATGGTTAGGGTTAGAGCTATGGTTAGGGTTAGGGTTAGGGTTAGAGCTAGGGTTAGGGTTAGGGTTAGAGCTATGGTTAGGGTTAGGGTTAGGGTTAGAGCTAGGGTTAGGGTTAGAGCTAGGGTTAGGGTTAGGGTTAGGGTTAGGGTTAGGGTTAGGGTTAGAGCTAGGGTTAGGGTTAGGGTTAGAGATAGGGTTAGGGTTAGGGTTAGAGCTAGGGTTAGGGTTAGGGTTAGGTTAGGGTTAGGGTTTGAGTTAGGGTTAGGGTCTGGGTGAGGGTTTGAATTTAGGGTTAGGGTTAGGGTTAGGGTTAGAGCTAGGGTTAGGGTTAGGGTTAGAGATAGGGTTAGGGTTAGGGTTAGAGCTAGGGTTAGGGTTAGGGTTAGGGTTAGAGCTATGGTTAGGTTTAGGGTTAGGGTTAGAGCTAGGGTTAGGGTTAGGGTTAGAGCTATGGTTAGGGTTAGGGTTGGGGTTAGAGATAGGGTTAGGGTTAGGGTTAGGGTTAGGGTTAGGGTTAGAGCTAGGGTTAGGGTTAGGTTACGGTTAGGGTTAGGGTTAGGGTTAGGGTTAGGGTTTGAGTTAGGGTTAGGGTTAGGGTTAGAGCTAGGGTTAGGGTTAGGGTTAGGGTTAGGGTTAGGGGTTAGGGTTAGGGTTAGGGTTAGGGTTAGAGCTATGGTTAGGGTTAGGGTTAGGGTTAGGGTTAGGGTTAGAGATAGGGTTAGGGTTTGGGTTAGGGCTTGAAATTAGGGTTAGGGTTAGGGTTAGAGCTAGGGTTAGGGTTAGGGTCAGGGTGAGGGTTTGAATTTAGGGTCAGGGTTAGGGTTAGGGTTAGGGTTAGAGGTATGGTTAGGGTTAGGGTTAGAGCTAGGGTTAGGGTTAGGGTTAGGGTTAGGGTTAGGGTTAGGGTTAGAGATAGGGTTAGGGTTAGGGTTAGAGCTAGGGTTAGGGTTAGGGTTAGGGTTAGGGTTAGGGTTAGAGCTAGGGTTAGGGTTAGGGTTAGGGTTAGAGCTAGGGTTAGGGTTAGGGTTAGAGCTATGGTTAGGGTTAGGGTTAGGGTTAGAGCTAGGGTTAGGGTTAGGGTTAGAGCTATGGTTAGGGTTAGGGTTAGGGTTAGAGCTAGGGTTAGGGTTAGAGATAGGGTTAGGGTTAGGGTTAGGGTTAGGGTTAGGGTTAGAGCTATGGTTAGGGTTAGGGTTAGGGTTAGAGCTATGGTTAGGGTTAGGGTTAGGGTTAGAGATAGGGTTAGGGTTAGGGTTATGGTTAGGGTTAGGGTTAGAGCTAGGGTTAGGGTTAGGTTACGGTTAGGGTTAGGGTTTGAGCTAGGGTTAGGGTTAGGGTTAGGTTAGGGTTAGGGTTTGAGTTAGGGTTAGGGTCTGGGTGAGGGTTTGAATTTAGGGTTAGGATTAGGGTTAGGGTTAGAGCTAGGGTCAGGGTTAGGGTTAGGTTACAGTTAGGGTTAGGGTTAGAGCTAGGGTTAGGGTTAGGGTTAGGGTTAGAGATAGGGTTAGGGTTAGAGCTATGGTTAGGGTTAGGGTTAGGGTTAGAGATAGGGTTAGAGTTAGGGTTAGGGTTTGAATTTAGGGGTACAATCTAAAAAAAATTTTTTTCCACAGAAATTTACTGTAGTATTTTACGTTTTTTTACATTAAGTGTAAATGTCATAGAAACACGGTAAATTATTTTTATCAAAAAAAATTAACCATGAAATAAAGGCTGTAATCTGTGAATTAATATAATGGAATATTGTAGTTTTTTAACAGGATTATTCAATTGTTTAATGGTCTGGAGTGTTAAATTACATTGAATTCTATGTAAAAATACAAAATTTTCAAGTAATTTTCCTGAATGTAAAATTAAGGCAATTTTCTTTTTTTTTTTACAGCAAAACTTTAAATTTAATGTAAAAAATGTTAAAAAATAAATCGTAAAAAAAAGTTAAAAAGGGTTAGAGAAGTATATGGGTTAGGGTTGGGATTAGGGTTAGGGTTAGAGCTAGGGTTAGGGTTAGGGTTAGGGTTAGAGATAGGGTTAGGGTTAGGGTTAGAGCTATGGGTAGGTTTAGCGTTAGGGTTAGGGTTAGAGATATGGTGAGGGTTAGGGTTAGGGTTAGGGTTAGAGCTATGGTTAGAGTTAGGGTTAGGGTTAGAGATAGGGTTAGGGTTAGAAATAGGGTTAGGGTTAGAGCTAGGGTTAGGGTTAGGGTTAGGGTTAGGGTTAGGGTTAGGGTTAGAGCTATGGTTAGGTTTAGGGTTAGGGTTAGAGATAGGGTTAGAGATAGGGTTAGGGTTAGGGTTAGAGCTAGGGTTAGGGTTAGGGTTAGAGATAGGGTTAGGGTTAGGGTTAGAGCTAGGGTTAGGTTAGGGTTAGGGTTAGGGTTAGGGTTAAGGTTAGGGTTAGAGCTAGGGTTAGGGTTAGGGTTAGGGTTAGGCTTAGGGTTAGAGCTATGGTTAGGGTTAGGGTTAGGGTTAGGGTTAGGGTTAGGGTTAGAGATAGGGTTAGGGTTTGGGTTAGGGTTTGAAATTAGGGTTAGGGTTAGGGTTAGAGCTAGGGTTAGGGTTAGGTTAGGGTTAGGGTTAGGGTTAAGGTTAGGGTTAGAGATAGAGTTAGGGTTAGAGCTATGGTTAGGGTTAGGGTTAGGGTTAGAGATAGGGTTAGAGATAGCGTTAGGGTTAGGGTTAGGGTTAGGGTTAGAGCTATGCTTAGGGTTAGAGCTAGGGTTAGGGTTAGGGTTAGGGTTTGAGCTAGGGATAGGGTTAGGGTTAGGTTAGGGTTAGGGTTTGAGTTAGGGTTAGGGTCAGGGTGAGGGTTTGAATTTAGGGTTAGGGTTAGGGTTAGGGTTAGAGCTAGGGTTAGGGTTAGGGTTAGAGCTAGGGTTAGGGTTAGGGTTAGGGTTAGGGTTAGGGTTAGGGTTTGAGTTAGGGTTAGGGTCAGGGTGAGGGTTTGAATTTAGGGTTAGGGTTAGGGTTAGAGCTATGGTTAGGGTTAGGGTTAGGGTTAGAGCTAGGGTTAGGGTTAGGGTTAGGGTTAGGGTTAGGGTTAGGGTTAGAGCTATGGTTAGGGTTAGGCTTAGGGTTAGAGCTATGGTTAGGGTTAGGGTTAGGGTTAGGGTTAGGGTTAGGGTTAGAGATAGGGTTAGGGTTTGGGTTAGGGTTTGAAATTAGGGTTAGGGTTAGGGTTAGATCTAGGGTTAGGGTTAGGTTAGGGTTAGGGTTAGGGTTAGAGATAGGGTTAGGGTTAGAGCTATGGTTAGGGTTAGGGTTAGGGTTAGAGATAGGGTTAGAGATAGGGTTAGGGTTAGGGTTAGGGTTAGGGTTAGAGCTATGGTTAGGGTTAGAGCTATGGTTAGGGTTAGGGTTAGGGTTAGAGCTAGGGTTAGGGTTAGGGTTAGAGCTATGGTTAGGGTTAGGGTTAGGGTTAGAGCTAGGGTTAGGGTTAGAGCTAGGGTTAGGGTTAGGGTTAGGGTTAGGGTTAGGGTTAGGGTTAGAGCTAGGGTTAGGGTTAGGGTTAGAGATAGGGTTAGGGTTAGGGTTAGAGCTAGGGTTAGGGTTAGGGTTAGGTTAGGGTTAGGGTTTGAGTTAGGGTTAGGGTCTGGGTGAGGGTTTGAATTTAGGGTTAGGGTTAGGGTTAGGGTTAGAGCTAGGGTTAGGGTTAGGGTTAGAGATAGGGTTAGGGTTAGGGTTAGAGCTAGGGTTAGGGTTAGGGTTAGGGTTAGAGCTATGGTTAGGTTTAGGGTTAGGGTTAGAGCTAGGGTTAGGGTTAGGGTTAGAGCTATGGTTAGGGTTAGGGTTGGGGTTAGAGATAGGGTTAGGGTTAGGGTTAGGGTTAGGGTTAGGGTTAGAGCTAGGGTTAGGGTTAGGTTACGGTTAGGGTTAGGGTTAGGGTTAGGGTTAGGGTTTGAGTTAGGGTTAGGGTTAGGGTTAGAGCTAGGGTTAGGGTTAGGGTTAGGGTTAGGGTTAGGGGTTAGGGTTAGGGTTAGGGTTAGGGTTAGAGCTATGGTTAGGGTTAGGGTTAGGGTTAGGGTTAGGGTTAGAGATAGGGTTAGGGTTTGGGTTAGGGCTTGAAATTAGGGTTAGGGTTAGGGTTAGAGCTAGGGTTAGGGTTAGGGTCAGGGTGAGGGTTTGAATTTAGGGTCAGGGTTAGGGTTAGGGTTAGGGTTAGAGGTATGGTTAGGGTTAGGGTTAGAGCTAGGGTTAGGGTTAGGGTTAGGGTTAGGGTTAGGGTTAGGGTTAGAGATAGGGTTAGGGTTAGGGTTAGAGCTAGGGTTAGGGTTAGGGTTAGGGTTAGGGTTAGAGCTAGGGTTAGGGTTAGGGTTAGGGTTAGAGCTAGGGTTAGGGTTAGGGTTAGAGCTATGGTTAGGGTTAGGGTTAGGGTTAGAGCTAGGGTTAGGGTTAGGGTTAGAGCTATGGTTAGGGTTAGGGTTAGGGTTAGAGCTAGGGTTAGGGTTAGAGATAGGGTTAGGGTTAGGGTTAGGGTTAGGGTTAGAGCTATGGTTAGGGTTAGGGTTAGGGTTAGAGCTATGGTTAGGGTTAGGGTTAGGGTTAGAGATAGGGTTAGGGTTAGGGTTATGGTTAGGGTTAGGGTTAGAGCTAGGGTTAGGGTTAGGTTACGGTTAGGGTTAGGGTTTGAGCTAGGGTTAGGGTTAGGGTTAGGTTAGGGTTAGGGTTTGAGTTAGGGTTAGGGTCTGGGTGAGGGTTTGAATTTAGGGTTAGGATTAGGGTTAGGGTTAGAGCTAGGGTCAGGGTTAGGGTTAGGTTACAGTTAGGGTTAGGGTTAGAGCTAGGGTTAGGGTTAGGGTTAGGGTTAGAGATAGGGTTAGGGTTAGAGCTATGGTTAGGGTTAGGGTTAGGGTTAGAGATAGGGTTAGAGTTAGGGTTAGGGTTTGAATTTAGGGGTACAATCTAAAAAAAATTTTTTTCCACAGAAATTTACTGTAGTATTTTACGTTTTTTTACATTAAGTGTAAATGTCATAGAAACACGGTAAATTATTTTTATTAAAAAAAATTAACCATGAAATAAAGGCTGTAATCTGTGAATTAATATAATGGAATATTGTAGTTTTTTAACAGGATTATTCAATTGTTTAATGGTCTGGAGTGTTAAATTACATTGAATTCTATGTAAAAATACAAAATTTTCAAGTAATTTTCCTGAATGTAAAATTAAGGCAATTTTCTTTTTTTTTTTACAGCAAAACTTTAAATTTAATGTAAAAAATGTTAAAAAATCAATCGTAAAAAAAAGGTAAAAAGGGTTAGAGAGGTATATGGGTTAGGGTTGGGATTAGGGTTAGGGTTAGGGTTAGAGCTAGGGTTAGTGTTAGGGTTAGGGTTAGAGATAGGGTTAGGGTTAGGGTTAGGGTTAGAGCTAGGGTTAGGGTTAGGGTTAGGGTTAGGGTTAGGTTAGGGTTAGGGTTTGAGTTATGGTTAGGGTCAGGGTGAGGGTTTGAATTTAGGGTTAGGGTTAGGGTTAGAGCTAGGGTTAGGGTTAGGTTAGGGTCAGGGTTTGAATTTAGGGGTAGGGTTAGGGTTAGGGTTAGGGTTACATATAGGGTTAGGGTTAGGTTTAGGGTTAGAGCTAGGGTTAGGGTTAGGGTTTGGGTTAGAGATAGGGTTAGGGTTAGGGTTAGGTTTAGGGTTAGGGTTAGAGCTAGGGTTAGAGCTAGGGTTAGGGTTAGGGTTAGGGTTAGGGTTAGGGTTAGGATTAGGGTTAGGGGTTAGGGTTAGGGTTAGGTTAGGGTTAGGGTTTGAGTTAGGGTTAGGGTCAGGGTGAGGGTTTGAATTTAGGGTTAGGGTTAGGGTTAGGGTTAGAGCTAGGGTTAGGGTTAGGGTTAGAGCTAGGGTTAGGGTTAGGGTTAGAGATAGGGTTAGGGTTAGGGTTAGAGCTAGGGTTAGAGCTAGGGTTAGAGATAGGGTTAGGGTTAGGGTTAGAGCTATGGTTAGGGTTAGGGTTAGGGTTAGGGTTAGAGCTAGGGTTAGAGCTAGGGTTAGGGTTAGGGTTAGGTTAGGGTTAGAGCTAGGGTTAGGGTTAGGGTTAGAGATAGGGTTAGGGTTAGGGTTAGAGCTAGGGTTAGGGTTAGAGCTAGGGTTAGGGTTAGGGTTAGGTTACGGTTAGCGTTAGGGTTAGAGCTAGGGTTAGGGTTAGGGTTAGGGTTAGGTTACGGTTAGGGTTAGGGTTAGGGTTAGGGTTAGGGTTTGAGCTAGGGTTAGGGTTAGGGTTAGGTTAGGGTTAGGGTTTGAGTTAGGGTTAGGGTCTGGGTGAGGGTTTGAATTTAGGGTTAGGATTAGGGTTAGGGTTAGAGCTAGGGTTAGGGTTAGGGTTAGGTTACAGTTAGGGTTAGGGTTAGGGTTAGAGCTAGGGTTAGGGTTAGGGTTAGAGATAGGGTTAGGGTTTGGGTTAGGGTTTGAAATTAGGGTTAGGGTTAGGGTTAGAGCTAGGGTTAGGGTTAGGGTTAGGATTAGAGATAGGGTTAGAGATAGGGTTAGGGTTAGGGTTAGGGTTTGAGCTAGGGATAGGGTTAGGGTTAGGTTAGGGTTAGGGTTTGAGTTAGGGTCAGGGTGAGGGTTTGAATTTAGGGTTAGGGTTAGGGTTAGGGTTAGAGCTAGGGTTAGGGTTAGGGTTAGAGCTAGGGTTAGGGTTAGAGATAGGGTTAGGGTTAGGGTTAGAGCTATGGTTAGGGTTAGGGTTTGGGTTAGAGATAGGGTTAGGGTTAGGGTTAGGTTTAGAGTTAGGGTTAGAGCTAGGGTTAGAGCTAGGGTTAGGGTTAGGGTTAGGGTTAGGGTTAGGGTTAGGATTAGGGTTAGGGGTTAGGGTTAGGGTTAGGTTAGGGTTAGGGTTTGAGTTAGGGTTAGGGTCAGGGTGAGGGTTTGAATTTAGGGTTAGGGTTAGGGTTAGGGTTAGAGCTAGGGTTAGGGTTAGGGTTAGAGCTAGGGTTAGGGTTAGGGTTAGAGATAGGGTTAGGGTTAGGGTTAGAGCTATGGTTAGGGTTAGGGTTAGGGTTAGGGTTAGGGTTTGAGCTAGGGATAGGGTTAGGGTTAGAGATAGGGTTAGGGTTAGGGTTAGAGCTATGGTTAGGGTTAGGGTTAGGGTTAGAGATAGGGTTAGAGATAGGGTTAGGGTTAGGGTTAGGGTTAGGGTTAGAGCTAGGGTTAGAGCTAGGGTTAGGGTTAGGGTTTGAGTTTGGGTTAGGGTCAGGGTGAGGGTTTGAATTTAGGGTCAGGGTTAGGGTTAGGGTTAGAGTTAGGGTTAGGGTTAGGGTTAGAGCTATGGTTAGGGTTAGGGTTAGGGTTAGAGCTAGGGTTAGGGTTAGGATACAGTTAGGGTTAGGGTTAGGGTTAGAGCTATGGTTAGGGTTAGGGTTAGGGTTAGAGCTATGGTTAGGTTTAGGGTTAGGGTTAGAGATAGGGTTAGGGTTAGGGTTAGAGCTATGGTTAGGGTTAGGGTTAGGGTTAGGGTTAGAGCTAGGGTTAGGGATAGGGTTAGAGCTAGGGTTAGGGTTAGGGTTAGGGTTAGAGATAGGGTTAGGGTCAGGGTGAGGGTTAGAGATAGGGTTAGGGTTAGGGTTAGGGTTAGGGTTAGAGCTAGGGTTAGAGCTAGGGTTAGGGTTAGGGTTAGGTTAGGGTTAGGGTTTGAGTTTGAATTTGGGTTAGGGTCAGGGTGAGGGTTTGAATTTAGGGTCAGGGTTAGGGTTAGGGTTAGAGTTAGGGTTAGGGTTAGGGTTAGGGTTAGAGCTATGGTTAGGTTTAGGGTTAGGGTTGGGGTTAGGGTTAGGGTTAGAGCTAGGGTTAGAGCTAGGGTTAGGGTTAGGGTTAGGGTTAGGTTAGGGTTAGGGTTTGAGTTTGGGTTAGGGTCAGGGTGAGGGTTTGAATTTAGGGTCAGGGTTAGGGTTAGGGTTAGAGTTAGGGTTAGGGTTAGAGCTATGGTTAGGTTTAGGGTTAGGGTTGGGGTTAGGGTTAGGGTTAGAGCTAGGGTTAGAGCTAGGGTTAGGGTTAGGGTTAGGGTTAGGTTAGGGTTAGGGTTTGAGTTTGGGTTAGGGTCAGGGTGAGGGTTTGAATTTAGGGTCAGGGTTAGGGTTAGGGTTAGAGTTAGGGTTAGTGTTAGGGTTAGGGTTAGGGTTAGAGTTAGGGTTAGGGTTAGGGTTAGGGTTAGAGCTATGGTTAGGGTTAGGGTTAGGGTTAGAGATAGGGTTAGGGTTAGAGCTAGGGTTAGGGTTAGGGTTAGGGTTAGAGATAGGGTTAGGGTTAGGGTTAGAGCTATGGTTAGGGTTAGAGCTAGGGTTAGAGCTAGGGTTAGGGTTAGGGTTAGGGTTAGGTTAGGGTTAGGGTTAGGGTTTGAGTTTGGGTTAGGGTCAGGGTGAGAGTTTGATTTTAGGGTCAGGGTTAGGGTTAGGGTTAGAGTTAGGGTTAGGGTTAGGGTTAGGGTGAGGGTTTGAATTTA